>CM042146.1:69845865-69905865 GCA_023376005.1 Doryteuthis pealeii | reverse complement strand
TGCATGCAATTTCAACATAACTGATATTGCTCTTAATTTTTCTGCATAGAAAACTGTGTTTTACTGATTTAAAATAATTTTAGTGGTAAATTTTAACTAATATATATATATATATATATATATATATATATATATATATATATATATATATATATTCTCTGGTTAGAGAGTTTCCATTCTGTAGAGTTTGTTTATAAATAATACCTAATAATATCTATTTTGATTGCATAATGTTCCACTAGAAATACTAAAATCCGTGTATCTTTGGTTTAGAAGAAAATAATCATGTTATGAAATATTGTTAGGTGTGTACCTATTTATTGGTGATACAGTATACACACATATGCACACATCTATATAACATTCAGCTAACACTGACATAGATAGATGGTGATACTATATCCGTGATTTCTGTAAGCATATTAGATTGCCTACCCAGAAAGTAGAGAGTGTTATATTAAATATTTCAAGTAGGTACGCCTGGCCTATATTAAAAATATCATTCAGAAATATGGTTTTTACCTGATGACAGACCTTAACCACCAACATGGAGTGGGAAAATGCAAGCAGACCCACAGATAGAGTGCAGGTAGTGAGAGACATAGATGCACAAGACACACACACACATGCACATAAATATACATACACAGGCACATGCACATGCACATACAACATACTCACAAACACAACACAACTAACATACACACATACACCCAAATAAAAACACATATACACACATGCACATACATATCCACAAGCACATACAAACACACACACACACACACATATATAAATAAATGGTTAGTATTCAAATCATATGTATTGTCATAATATATTGAGCAGTCTCTATATTCATAACTTAAACGTATAAACACAGTCAATATGTTTGGAAGAAATGGAAATGAATCTGATATGTGGAAAAGTAATAATAAAATATGAAAAATAATATAATATTAATAAATCATTCTTATGACTTATTTTTCACAGTCAATATACAAACACCTGTGGCTGTATGTGAATATATACAATCTATACACACGTGTGTGTGTGTGTGTGTTATATATATATATATATATATTATGCAAGTTTGTCAGAATGGTTATGCAAATGAACACAGTGAGCAAAGTTCACATCCTGGTTGGTTGGATTTTTTTGGCATGTCAACCCTTGTTGGGTTATTTTGTTAAAGACATTTTTATTTCAGTCACTTTTGTCAGGTATTCAATTTTTTTAAAAAACTAATTTTTTTAAACACATTTTTTAAAAACTCATTTTTTGATTTATTGAACCCATAGATATGACCTTAATACATGGTGCCACTCCAGGTCAGAGTCGACCTGGGAGTAATGGCAATAAAGGGTACTCCACAATCCTCAGAGCCCAAAATTGCACCTTGCCACTAAATGCAGTTTAACTTCATAACCAAGATACTAAGACCCTTAGCCACTGCCTTCTAGCACATATATGATAAATGGTTTGCATATGGTAGTGACACTCATATAGGTGCTAGGGCTTGGTGTGACCAGCCTAACATCTAGGTGCTAGGGCTTGACATCTAATCTAAGTAAGGGTCAAAGAGAAGTGTTGTACAGCCACCAGGATTCCATCCTTAAGTATCACATGTCAACAGGGGCCCCTCTGCAGAGGTGCAGTCTGTGTATTCAACAACCCCAGCCAACAGGGCTTTCAAATCCTGAATAGGGCTGTTTGCATTTCACTTTGAGCTAATAACCATGAGAAAAGTATATTATCCATCTCTTCTACCCTCGGCTATGGGAAGTCTAAGCTCATATTGTCTTCTCTCTCTGTGTGCATGGATGCACATGCACACACCCACGCACACATGCTTATATATATATATATATATATAAGTGTTTTATAATTTGCTTGAAGCATTGTGTTTATATTGGTTTGGTGGTTGGTTTTGAAGGCTATCACAATGTAAAGAAAAAGCTTTGGTGTTGTTTGTATACCTTTAATTTATTCTTAATATTTTGAGATAATGATCTCTTTGTCAGAAGATTTCTGAAGGTCTGAAATTTTTGCTAGGGATCGTTCATTCTGTTTTTGTGTCATATCTTTCAAATTATTTGTGTGTGTGTGTGTGTGTATTTATGTGTGTGTGTCTGTCCAACAATGTCTTATTATCATTCCAGGTTTGGCCTACCTTTTTTTATTATTATTATTAAGTAGTAGTTTGTGTGTGTGTGTGTGTGTGTATGTGTATGTGTGTGTATACTTCTAGGCACATCTGATTCTTTTTTTTTTTTTCCAATTTTATTACTTTCACCTGTTAGCCTGTAAGAGGTTTTGCATGTGTGTGTGTGCATTCTTTGGACCCAGCTGATATTATTTAAAAAAAATAAAAATATATATATATATATATATATATATATATATATAGCATATAGCCTTTACTTGTTTACTATGTGTATGCGTGTTTGTTGGATATGTGTGTGTGCTTGTCCATATGCGTTTGTATGTGTGTGTTGGATTTAAGAGAGGTTAGAATAAAATCTTCATAAGGACCTCGTTAATAAATATGTGGGGTGCTGCTTCCAGGATTTGTTCAAAATAGCATGCAGCACCCTTGTATAGATCTTATTTAGCTTTTCCTCCAAGTGTTTTGTCAAAGTTCAAGTGGTGCAGCCAACAGTATTACTGTCAGTATTACTGATGAGATATTGCTACCTAGGTATATGAACTGGTCTCCTAATTTCAGGGTTTACCTGAATGCCTATGGCATTGTCCAGGTTGCTCCTCCTTGTAATCGGCCAGGCCAAAGGAACTAATTTCTCCTCAACATCCATTATGACTGCACAATGTGTGTATGTGGGGAGGGGCAGATGTAGAATAAACATCATACTTGCCTTAACAAGAAGGCTGTGACTAGCGTCCAGTTACCAGACAAAAAAAAAAAAGAGCATACTGAATATGCTCTGCACCAGCTGCCAGAACACAGTCAAGTGATTATGGATAAAAGTGTCCACATTGAAACCAGCAGCCAATAGGATTCCTTGAAACTGACTCAACTTGCAACACAGCTGATTACTGGTTACTCAAAATAAATCTCTACAAATCCCATTTATTTTCAGATAAAACTTGATTACAGAGTTCCAATGCTGTTGAGTTTGGCTGTAAATAATACCTAATGATATCTGTTTTTAATTGCATAAATATTCCACTAGAATTATTAAAATCCCAGTATCTTTGGTTTTGAAGGAAATTAATTCCTAGGGATGTACATTCATCTCTGTGCAATATTGTATATTGTTGAAGTGAGTGTGATGGTGAATATTGGTTCTACATATGTTACCCAAGATTATATACAAATTTGGTTTGAGAATCGCTTATGTGAGAAATTGTCAGTAACCGAATGCCATTGACATATATATATATTCTGTTGCTGACAGACGGGCGGTCGGAGAGGCCCCCTCAGATCAATCGGCTGGTCACGTCAAGCCCTAGCACCTATATGATGGCCCCAACCCTATTGCTCTTATGGCAAGCCCCAACCCTTTTTATCATATGGATGCTAGAAGGCAGTGGCTGCGGGTCTACATGTCCTGGGAATGACGTTAAACTCTATCTGATGGTGAGGTTCCAGTTTTGGAGGTTTGGGGAATGTGGAGCACCCCTTCATCACCACTGCTCCCTGGTCCACTCTGACCCGGAGTGGTAGTACCTGTTAGGGTCCCATCTATGGGTTAAATAGAAAAATGTATTTATAAAAAAATTGTATTATCCATTAAGAATTGATTTATTTCAAAACTTTATTGGCATTTAATGACCCACTGAGGTTGATATGCCATAAAACAAACCAAACACAAACATCTGTTGCTGATATAATACTACTTATTTAAAAGCATGCCTCCCTAATAGCTATACAAAATATGTCAGTTAAAATAGATCTATTAACATATGGACATATATGTCTATGATGAATGTGGATAAGTATTTCTTTTATTTGCACCATTGACTAAAAATGTCAAGATAAAATATTTTGATATATGAATATTTCATTATTCTTTGATTGGATAATTTTTATGCAAAATCTTTCTGTGAAATGGAATAAAGTCAAATCCTCTGGGTGATTTCTATCCATTACAATGATTTTCTAATTACTTGTCCTCCATCCTACCATCAATGATGATGGTAGTAACAACAGTTCACTTTCACTTGCATAAGTGACCTAAAAAAATGTTTTATTTTTTGTAAAGTCTTTTTTTGTTGGGGAAACAAATATGTATGCATTTATTCATGATAGAATTTTCTTATTCTTTAGAAAAGACAACAAAAACAGTATGAAATGATATGTAGATTGATTGATTTTAGTGGCACATCAACACGTCTAGGGTTATTTTATGCCTAGAGTTTAGGGAATCACATTCATTGTATGTGCATCTATACACCGTGTTGTGTGTGTGTGTGTGTGTGTATGTGTATGTTTGGATGAAACTAGGAAAATAATTAACAGTTAACAATTAATGACAAAGTAAATATATATACACATTAAATATCACCGGTTCTTGCTTTTTGTGTAAAAATCATGAAGATTTTATTTATATCTGGAAAGATATTTAAAAATTAGGATTAGCTCTTAAGTAAACATAATACCGTGATAGTCGAATTGACATATTATGGTATATGGTTCCCGCTAGTAATAATTAATAGCAGAGAGAATGGAATCTTAAGTTCAAGCTCTAGTTAAGACAGTCTACAGTCACTATACACTCATGTCTTTAGTAAAGGCATGAGCCTCCCTCTCCCTCCCTTTCTCAGACATATGTAATTAGCAAGGCAGTTGTTTGCATTTGCCAACCCTCCAATGAGCAGGATGTTACACAAGGTCAATTCTTTAAGCATAGTTTAACAGTGTTGAATTCAGTTTTCCTTCTCTTAGACTGGTTGCCATACCAAGGTTAAACAGCCCAGTCTTCCCTACTATTTACTCATAGCTGGAGGGAAAATAGTTGGATTCATACCTTTCCCAAGAGTATTAGTGCTATATAAAATGCAAACAGCCTCGTCCAGGATGTGAACTTGGGTTGCCATACCTTCATTTTATTTTTTTTATTATCAAATATCTCAAAATGAGTTAAGCTAGTTTTTAAGTTTAGTTTAGTTAGCTTTGATATCTTGTGAAAATCTTTATTCTTTCTCTGAATTAATTTTAAACTAATGAATATTCAATATTTTAAAAAGTTTTAAAGAAATCAAAGAATATTAATTAATTGATAGAAATTTTCAGTTTCTGTAATTTTTCCCCTTTTTCTAGTGTATGTCCATTTTATCTTAAAAAAAAAAAAAACATCAATTAATGGTTTAATTAATTTTCTAAGCATTGAAAAGCTCATCACTATCAATCTTAATTGGTCTACGAAACTATTTCTTCATATCACTCAATGATAAATCTTCTGTTTGCAAACCACTTGTGATATGTCTAAGTATTCACAGTCCATAAACAGCACAAATCATTTTTTGTATTTGAGTTATATTTTTAACTTGTATTATTTAGACTATTGTCCACAACTTTATTATTATTTACACAACGTTTCAGCCGATGTGCCCTCCAGCCTTCTTCAGGTATTTCTTGTCGGACTCGGGAACCTTCTTGTCATAATCAGTAGCCTTCATGGAACTTCGAACCTAACCCTTTATTCAATCCACAGGGGTAGACTGTTCTCATTCCTTTAACCATGACTGTGTACAAGTGTTTAGTTGTGTTAATTATTCAAAAATATCCAATTTTTACTTGAATATCTAATACTTGGTCTAGTTGGTATTATTTGGATTTTTTGGACTATTGTCCTTATCTTTATTTATTGTTATATACACGTTTCCAGTTGGACACATGGTGCAACAGATATAAGGGTTGAGTTAATACAGTTCTAAGTCACAATCATCTGTAGGTTGCAGGTTCAATCCTGGCCAAGGGTAATAATAACAGAATACTTAACATAGCTTAACACTTGTACCTAGTCATGGTTAAGGAATGAGAACCGTCTACCCTGGTGGATTGTATAAAGGGTTCAGTTCGAATTTCTGTGAAGGCTCCCGATTACGACAAGAAGGTTCTTGAGTTCAACAAGAGACACCTGAAGAAGGCCAGAGGGCATATCAGCCAAAATGTTATGTATATAACAATAAAGATGAGGAAAATAGTCCAATAAATCCAAATAATACAAATTATGTTACTGTCGCCTTGAACAGGTCAAAGTTCAAAGTTCCATGAAGGCTACCGAGTTTGACAAGAAGATTCCCTTTCGAGGAGGGGGTTCTTGAGTTTGACAAGAAATACCTGAAGAAGGCTAGAGGACACATCAGCCGAAATGTTATGTATATAACAATAAAGATGAGGACAATAGTCCGAATAATCCAAATGATATATCCGGGTTAAGGGATATATTCTGAAGTTGGTATTTGGTATATTATCGCAGTAGTAGCTGGTGCGTCGAATAGCAATACATTTTCCAAGCAGGCGTGGTGTAGTCTAGCGAGTAAGATTAGGTGTAGGATAGGTATAGGTATAGTGCCTGTACAAACACAGTATCGACTATTTATACATGACACTGTCCAATCAGAGTATAGTGAGGGGGTACCAAGGTATTTACATATTCATTACATCACCAAATTATCAAGCCTCATCTCAAAAATTCAGAGAAACACTTTTACCTTTCTTAAAATAAAATGAAGTATATGATAGAAATATTGCTTTTATTTTTTTTTATCCATCAGCAATTAACATTTATTGATAATTCAGTACAGTATATAATGAGGCTCTACAAAGACAGGCCATTATTTAGGCTAGATTGGTGGTTAAAGAGGCCCCCTCTGATCAATCTATATGATTGTCCCAACCCTATTGCCCTTATGGCAACCCCCAACCCTTTGTATCATATGCTAGAAGGCAGTGGCTGAGGGTCTTAGTGTCATGGGTATGATGTTAGTGTAGTTCCAGTTTTGGAGATCAGGGATTGTGAAGTACCCCTTCATCACCATTACAGGGTCCTGGAAATAGATTTGACCATACCACATAGTGGAATGACCCAATCTGCTATTTTGAACCACCTACCAGGTGTGGATTCTCATACTGATCAGTTTTACATAAATCTCTACAATAGATAATATCTCCAGATTTCTTGTTGAAGAGTGATTCATAGCAGTCATCCCACAGACTATTGTTAGTGAATTTGAGTGGGTACCTCATGAGTATTTATTTACCAAAATCTCCACATAAGCAGGATGCGACACAAGGTCAATTTTTTAACCAAAATTTAACAGGTTTGAATTCAGAATTTTGCTTCTCCTAGACCAGTTGTTATATCAAGTTTAAAGAGCCCAGTCTGCCCTACTATTTACCCAAAGAAAGAGAATAGTTAGATTCATACCCTTTTTTCAACAGTATTAGTGCTATGTGAAATGCAACCATTCTCATCCAGTATTTGAACTTGTGTTACCATGTCTATTTCTTACGAATAACAAAGTAGTCTCTCCGACCATTGTTAGTAAATTTGAGTGGGTGGCCCATGAGTATGGCTGTGGCAATATTTGTCATGGTCTACTTGGTCTTGCTGAATAGCTTATACTCCCCCCCCCCCTCACACTTGATTTTGATTTTTTCCAAAATAAATTCTATTAGCCACCAGGTTCGGGTTGTAACTGTATAAGTCCTCGTTCAGCTCCACAAAGAAAAAGAAAATAAAGCATAGAATTATTACAACTCCGGAGATTTTGAAGAAACATTTTTTTATTTAAAAAAAATTATGGTGTACTGATTTATGGATGATAATGTAGCTAGTTTTGATTGAAAACTCTTTAATCTCTTTAAGTTATGTTTTCAACACTTTTTAAAAGGAGTAGAAGTAGACTTTAAATACATAACTGAAAATGTAAATATGGTTTCTAACTTGTATATCAGTTGGTCAGTCTGTCTATATCCATTTATCCATACCTGTTTATCTATCTATTTATCTATACCCATTTATCTATTTCTGCCCTATTTATTTATCAGTCTATCTCTATATATGAATTTATCTATCTATCTATCTATCTATCTGAATTGATCAATCTATCAATCTATCTATCAATCTATCTATCTATCTATCTATCTATCTGAATTGATCAATCTATCTATCTATCTGAATTGATCAATCTATCTATCTATCTGAATTGATCCATCTATCTATCTATCTATCTGAATTGATCCATCTATCTATCTATCTATCTGAATTGATCCCTATCTATCTATCTGAATTGATCCATCTATCTATCTATCTATCTATCTGAATTGATCCTATCTATCTATCTATCTATCTATCTATCTATCTATCTATCTATCTGAATTGATCTCTATCTATCTATCTGAATTGATCCAATCTATCTATCTATCTGAATTGATCCATCTATCTATCTATCTGAATTGATCCATCTATCTATCTATCTGAATTGATCCATCTATCTATCTATCTGAATTGATCCATCTATCTATCTATCTGAATTGATCGAATTGATCAATCTATCTATCTATCTATCTATCTATCTATCTGAATTGATCAATCTATCTATCTATCTATCTGAATTGATCAATCTATCTATCTATCTATCTGAATTGATCAATCTATATATCTATCTATCTATCTGAATTGATCAATCTATCTATCTATCTATCTATCTGAATTGATCAATCTATCTATCTATCTATCTATCTGAATTGATCAATCTATCTATCTATCTATCTATCTGAATTGATCAATCTATCTATCTATCTAATCTATCTGAAATTGATCAATCTATCTATCTATCTATCTATCTATCTGAATTGATCAATCTAATCTATCTGAATTGATCAATCTATCTATCTGAATCTCATCTATCTATCTGAATGATCTATCTATCTGAATTGATCAATCTATCTATCTGAATTGATCTATCTATCTATCTAATGATCAATCTATCTATCATATCTATCTATTATATATATATCTATATATATATATATATATATATATATATAATATATATAAGTTTATCTGTAAATGATAGCAATTTAGCAAATTCGTATAAGAGGGTATTGATAGTGTTGTGAGTTCATTCCTCAGTGGATAGAGAATTGTTATGACCTAGACTCAACTGGAAAGGATAAAATTAATCTTTGTACTAACGTGCAGTTTTTACACAGCACTGCAATTCATCTAAATTCTCAATATGTTAAATGGCCCCAAATAAATTTAAAAAAAGGAGCGTTTGAATATAAAATAGTAGATTTATTTTTGTTATTCTACAGACGGCTTTTATATCATGCAGAAAAAAAAATGCCTTTTATACTTTTCTGTATATTGTTTTGTTTTGCTTGATTTCCCATGACACCAATAGTAGGAAATATCTTAACCAGCCCACACAGTCAACTCAAGTGAAAAAGAAAAAAAATCAAATCAAAAGAAGGAGAAAATATTAATAAAACATGACAGAGGAAAACTTTTAAATCAAAACTATAAAGAAAATATCAAAAATAAAGAAAAAAAGGCTAATTCCATATCAAATCATCACCCCCCCCCAAAAAAAAAAAAAAAAAAAATTGTCACCAACCCACTTAAATTTTTCTGAAATTTTGTCCAGGTGTTGACTGAGCTAACATTATACAATCAAAATGGATATTATTAGGTACTATTTATAACCAAAATCTACAGTATTGAAACTCTGTGACAAAAAGTAAAATAGCATAAATATATACCCAGCTATGGGTTAAATAGTACCACTACTGTTATTCTTAAAGGATCGCTTCAGCATTAAATAACCCACAAAGCAGGGCTGTAGATTTGGAGTTGGTAAAACTATAGCAACTCCGATTTCAATTGAATTTCCACTTTATATGGCCCTAGTTGACTCTGTAAAATTATACAGTGCACACTGCTTATGAATAGATTATTTTACATAAAGAGGAATTGGAGTCAGAGGTACCAAAAAGTAGAGGATTGGAGTCAAAGTTTTGTGTTCTGACTCCACTAACATGCCAAGAAGGTTGATATGCTATTAAACAAACAAAACCATAAATATATAAAAGGGGCCTATAGAATGAACATCATACTCACCTTCATAGGAAGGGTGTGACTAGTGTCCATTCACCAGACAAAAAAGAAAAAAGACAGAGAGTTACCGAATACACTTTGTAGCAACTGACAGGACATGGTCAAGTGTTCAGTATATATGGATAAAAGCATCCACATTAAAACCACCAGCCAATGAGAATCCAGGAAAGAGACGTAACCATGCCACGTATTAGAATAGCCCAATCTGCTATTTAAACCACTTACCAAATCTGGATTCTAAGAAGCATTCTATAGAATGAACATCATACTCACCTTCATAGGAAGGATGTGACTAGTGTCCATTCACGAAAAAAGACAGAGAGTTACCGAATACACTCTGTGGTAATTGACAGGACATGGTCAAGTGTTCAGTATATATGGATAAAAATATACAAAAACCACCAGCTGGTAATAGACTTGAATAGCCCAATCTGCTATTTAAATCACTTACCAAGTTTGGATTCTCAGAAGCAGATTCAACTTGCAACACAGTTGAATACTGATCAGTCTACATGAATCTTTACCTGGCTGTGCCATAGCAAGTTTCAAGGCTTCCTGTCGTTGGTTCTAAACAAATATCACTTATCTAAGAAAAACAACTTTTCATTCAGCAAGTTGATATAGGAAGGCCAATTCTTTCAAAAGATTTCCTTTGGCACTGATGAGCTGAAATTCAAAAGACTACATTTTTCTTGGTGCTAAAACTGGGCTGTTTATAATTCTTGAAATTCTTTCCTCTTTTTTTTTTTTTTGGGACACAGAATATTTTGTGTTTGGGACTACAAACAAAACAAAAAGATTAAATTCTGATTCCTTCCCATTCTAACAGGGATTTTTTCACGGCTGTGGAATTGGAGTCAGATCCAGAAGCAATTAAGGGGTCACTATATTCAGAGTTGGTAAAACTATACCAACTAACTCTAATTGATTTACACTTTATATTGCCCTATTTTCGTCTGTAAAGTTATACAGTGCACACCTCTTACAAATAGATTATAAAAAATCATGGTTTTATATTCATTTGTAAGTAAAGTAAAGTCGACGGGGCGGCCTAAAGTCGGTATCAGCCAATCAGCGAGGGAGTCTATCCCCTTTTCAATAGCGCTAGACCAAGGAGATTGTTTTAGCATCTGAGGTGGAGCGCCACACCTACCATCAGCTCCTTACTTTACCGCACAGATCCCTGTGCTACTCATACGCTGAGTTGGCAGGGACCGGTATCGAACTAGGAACCTTGTGTTTTCTAGCCGAACGCTCTACCGACTGAGCTAACCCGGCCCCTTAGTATCATTTAATTACATTGAGTTAGGATTGGAGGTGCCAAAAATAGAGGTCATCTTCACTGGTGCAAATCATTTTTTGAGCATTTAAAAAATGCAGCAAATTATGCTCACTTTTTCTGCTGTAATTTCTTTGCAAATAAATAGGAGGCATTACTTTTGGAGCATATTTCAATTTTTTTCCCCCATTAAGATAAGGTCATGTCATGCCTATGACTCTTTCTCACTAACTGTCCCTATTGGTCATCGCTCCTGGCAGGTCTTCTGTACGACATCCAGAATCCATGCAGAGCTGATTGATGTAGGTATTTTTCATGGTCCGCCCATGTGTAGGTGTCCACAGCAGAATGTCACTTAAGAGTTCCTCCTTGCTTCTCCAGCAGTGTCTTGTTTGTTTCACATGATGTAATAAGAGGCAGGTGACCGTATAGCAGTTTTCTTGTTGAATGATGCTTCTAATATTTGTTCAAGACAGCACACACCCTTCTTCTGTAGCTCCCATCAAGCTTTTTCTATAAGCATCTAATCAGTGTCCAAGTGGTGCAGCCGTACAGTAGCACTGATATGGCTACAAAAAGAATTCTTGCTTTATCCTATCAATGAGATCAGATTTCCATATCTATCTATACATATATAAAGCACTGTTGGTTTGTGTGTATGTATGTCTGGATAAGACTATAAAAATAAAACAATTAACAACAAAGTAAATATATATATATATACTAGCAAATATATGCACCCTCTGGGTGCACGTATTTAAGTTTTAATATAATAAAATATCATATTAAATTAGAAAGGCTAATGAAACTGAATAAGAATGCTGATGAAAAGATTTGGAACAGAGGGGGTATGATTGAAAAATAGAACAACTTTGAAACTAACTATTCCATCATTTTCTGTTACTCCCTTCTTTCTTTGGTAAATTTTAGTTTAAATAGGAAGTAAAGAATAAAATTAAAGTTATTTCTTCTTATTAAGGGATTTCTTTTAAGATTTATCCCAGAGATTTTTGCTCATATTCAATAAGATAAAACTAAACAATTTGAAATCAACAATACTAAGCATATATTTATTAGAATCAATTTTTTTTTATCAATATGCAAATTAGCCTTCCCATTCACACTGTGAACCGCTATTTTGTTGTATATATAAATACAATTGCATGTTATTAGTATGTAGATATGGTCAACAATATTAATAATGTAAAACAATTTTATTAATAATTGAGGTTTAAAAAATAAAATCATGGAGAATGTGATATCAATAACAAAGGGAATTGTGACTTGAGTAGTGAGATAGTTTCGGTTACAGACAGACAAACCCACAATCTCCATTATAATAAGATATATATATACACATTAAATATCACTGGTGCTTGGTTTTCAAACTGACCTGAGTGAGAGACATGTTTCACTCCGTCAACACATCATTCCAGATTCACTCCATCACTCTGACCTTTCACTTTTACTATTCCACACTTTGCCATATGACGTCTCTCGATCAGTAAAAAAATACCAGGTAGCATTGTGCTGACTCATCCTTAAAAAAAAAAACTTTCCATGCTAATCTACACATAATTCTTATATTCCTGGTTCTTTCCATTCTCTCTCTCTCTCCCTATTATGTTACACCACCCTATATATCATATAAATCATATAATATAATAAATAAATCATATAATATAATATAATAAATCATATAATATATCATGTGTAGCATTGTGCTGACTCATCCTAAAAAAACTTTCCATGCTAATCTACACATAATTCTTATGTTCCTGGTTCTTTCCATTTTCTCTCTCTCTCTCTCTCCCTATTATGTTACACCCCCCTCTATCCAGGCATCACTGGGTAGATGCTTAAACTCTTAAAGTCCTATACCACCTCATTCCACCCGGCTGGAAGTCACATTCGTTTTAACTAATCAGCCCCAAACAATAGCCTTTGTTTAAATTTAATAATAAATATATGTAGAAATCTTTTGATTTAAGGGAAATAATAGGTAATTTTAGATGCAAAGGTCATTTTTGGCCATTTTTTTTTTAATATATCCTTATAGGAATGCTCTGGTCTTAGAAAAATCTCAACAGGATGTTAAGAGTTTTAAGGTAAAAGCACATATAAAATGCTGTCATGAGATCTTATATGACTGGCAACTCCAGCTTTGGACAAACAGACCCTACCACAGATGTCACAATCATTTTCAGGTTAACAAGTGTCTGGAACTGAGGTCAAGTGTTGTTTCTGAAATGGTTTTTTCAAAATGGAATGTTTGAATCTCTCTACTTTATAACAATTGTAAGTCACTTTTTCAAACCTGATCGATTTTCTGTCATCTGCTCCCAGTCTTCAGCATCTACACAAAGTGTTCTAAAGTTGTTTTGATGACATCCTTAAAATAACATATATATATATATAAAAGTTAGGGTGGCATGGACATGAAGTCAATGGTGCTTGGTTACTGACAGTTTCTGGCCTATGCGATTCTCAAACTAAACACATATTGACCACTATTTACTTATAAATATAGCACACTATATTATCAATATATATTTTGAAGAGAGGATGACTTAATGGAGAAGACAAAAAAATTGAGTGAGTCACAATTTTGACTGTTGAGAAAAAGAAGTAGTAACTGAATAAGTTGAAATAACAAATGAATATAAAAAAGTGCACAATACATATGTAGGGCTGGTTTAGATGCAGGTATTCAAATGACCCAATCCCTCTGTTAAGTACTCTCTATTACTTTACATTAAATTCACCTTTATGGCACTTTTGTAGACTAAATTTCAGTTCAGCTAATGCCATTACATCTGATATTACGTCACTTAGCAACATCAATTAATATCATCATAAAACAATGTGAAAAAATAAATTTTTCCTTAAAATATAGAAAATATTTATTAAATTTAATGAGAGGAGAATCATTTAGAATATTTTTGTTAAAACGTTCATGGGAATAAAGTGTGATTATTTCCAAAGGAAATATTTCAAATGTTGTGTACTTTCCTAAACAAGAAAGAGACTTGTCCTTTGGTTGGTCAGTTTGAATTCAAACCTGTTAAATCAGAGCTTTCCTTCTCCCAGACCAGTTGCCATACCAAAGTTAAAGAACCCAATCTGCCCTACTATTTACTCATAGCTGGAGGGAGAATACTTGGATGCATATCTTTCCTAAGGGTATTAGAACTATGTTAAATGCAAACAGCCACATCTAGGATTTGAACTCTGATCGCCAAGTCCATTTCTTACATATTGAAGACCAAAGGTGTGAATAGAAAAAAAGAAAAGAAATTTAAAGGAGCACCTCTGGTAGAAATTAAGTACTGAAAATCTGAAAATTAAATGTGAAAAAAAAATGACTAAAAAAAAATTTTTTGAGATTTTTTAAATTTTTTACATTTTTTTTTTACTCTGTTGTTTATGTATACAATTGACTTTTAGATTATCAGTGAAAAAATTATATATCAATATTTGTTCTATCTAAAAAGGTGGGGACCTAACTTTTCAATTGAGTTTTCTCCAAAGATTATTAGATAACAATACTAAAGTAAGCTTGTTATTAAATAAATAATTGTTTTTATAATCTAAAAATATGAAATCTAAAACTTAAAATTAGGCATTTCATATTTGTTTTTCTTTATATCATTTGGATATTCTTCAACAAATGTAGCATTACTTATGAACTTATTATTTATGGTAGGATTTTCCATTTAGTTATGCAATGAGCTATTAAAATGGATGATTCAAGAAAATCTCTTATGAAAAGTCATATTGGTTTGCTTGGTGCTAAAGATATTTAGTCAAGTAGCCACTCTCCAAGGACCAGTATTAGCATAAGTATATAAGTGCTATCTTAACACTGAATAAATGGAAGGAAAGATGATAGGAACTCATAGACACATACAAGAAGATTTAATGATTGATATATAAAATATCCATACCAGTGGTATTAAAAGTAAGAATACATGAATGTATCTCATAAGATAAAGATATACACATATTGTTCCATGAAGAAGCAGTATGCGAAAGGGGTGAAAAAAAAAAAAATGGAAAAAAAAGCTTACTTGATGAATGTTAGTAATGTAATAAACAGGGTTAGTGTGCAAGCGTATGGTGGCAAGGAAAAACAAACTCAGATTTTAAGTTTCAAAATTGTATTGGAAAAAATAACATGAGAACGACGAAAAGTTGAAATTGAATTTAAGAGAGAAAGTCTGATTTGGTGATAGTAGTAAAATGAATGATAAAGTCAGTAAAAATGTCAGGATTACCATGGTAATGTGGTAGTGGGGTGGTGATGTAGGCCGAAATTTGTGTATGATAGTTTGCGTATTTTTCTTGGTATCGCTGAACGATGTGGAATTGTTCACTTGTTGACTGTCGGTCAGATTTGGGTAGAGGTAGGTGTGGATGTAAGTCGGCCGCCTGTATGTGGTCTGCGCGTATTGCTGGTTTAGTCTGCTGTCGGCTTTTCAAAGCCGATTTTATATAGGCCTGTGTGATCCGAAATCGGATCACAGAAGCCTTTTTGGTTTTTTGTGGGGAGAGCTTCCGATTGGATGAAAATGTGAGTTTATTTACAAAATTATTTTATTTTTATTTTTTGGGCATTCTTGTTTTACAACCGGAACTTCAATTTGGAGCCTATGTGCAAAAACGTGTTAAATTGGTCACTTCTTTTTAGGCTACCATGGAGTAAACTTCCGGTTGGCATCACAACTTATGATTTGTTTTGTTGGCGAGTGTGTGTATCTTTTTTATTGCGGTGTGCGCGCGAATTGAATTGGTAATTAGTGAATCGAGAGATATCTATTATTGTTTATGTAACAGTAATATCACAGCAAGGCTTTACCATTCCCTAGCAAGGTCAGAGATAATGTCTGTACTAATGCAAAAATATAGGGAAAAAGAGGTTGAGAAGGGGTTTCTGAGCTTTTTTGCTTTATCCATTACTAGAAGTGGCTACCCGGCATTGCCTAGGTAGAGGGGGGTAATAAAAAGTTAGTCTCGCAGATCCATTGATTGTTTTAGCCTTACATAATTGATTTATGTTTTGATCATGAACGCCACCAATGACTTTCCCTTTTCTTTCTATTCAAATCCTAATCCTTAAATGTCTCTCCAGATATAAATCAAATCTTCATAATTTTTGCACAAAAAGCAAGCTCTGGTGATAGTGAATGTTTATATATATTTACATTGTTTTTAATTGTTTTATTTTCGTAGTTTTGTCCAGACATACACACACACACACACACAACTACCCATTATATATGTATAGAGAGATATAGTTATTTATCAAACCTTGCTTAGATGTGGCATAAAGCCGAATGTAAGGGGCACCCAGTGAGGCTCGAACTCACTAGTCATGGTTTGTATATTGCTAACTATTACACAACCTGAGGTGCCCTATATTATTTACCCAATCCCTTCACCACTGTAGGATTTGACACAAGGTCACAAGTATGGGGCATCCAGCGAGGATTGAACTCGCTTTTCAGAAGTAATGGATCTTGCTAACCATTACATCACGACGGGCACGCCTGTATAGATAGATAAGGATATAGTTATTTACTAAGCTTAGCTTAGATGTGGCACAAGGCCAGATTATGGGACGCCCAGTGAGAATCGAACTCACTACCAATGGTCTGCTAATCTAGCTCGCTAACCATTACACCACGTGAGGTGCCCAGGATATAGATATAGTTATTTACTCAGCTTAGCTTAGATGTGGCACAAGGCGCTCAGTGAGAATCGAACTCACTAACAATGGTATGCTAATCTAGCTCGCTAACCATTACACCACGTGAGGTGCCCAGGATATAGTTATTTACTAAGCTTAGCTTAGATGTGGCACAAGGCGCTCAGTGAGAATCGAACTCACTAACAATGGTATGCTAATCTAGCTTGTTAACCATTACACCATGTGAGGTGCCCAGGATATAGATATAGTTATTTACTAAGTTAAGCTTAGCTTAGATGTGGCACAAGGCGCTCAGTGAGAATCGAACTCACTAACAATGGTATGCTAGTCTAGCTTGTTAACCGTTACACCACGTGAGGTGCCCAGGATATATATATATGTATATATGTATATATATATATATATGTATATATAAGGCATCACATGCCCAAATTCTGTTGCCTCTGCCATAGTCGAATATAGAACCGATTAATTACTGCAAAAGGCGGTGAGACTTACTAAACAGAAGGGAAAATAATCAAAACATCCAAAGTTCGCCAGACTAGTTCATGACCGGATCTAAAATAAAATACACATCATTTTTATTCAACATTAACATATAAATAAAAGTTAGGCTTACACAACTTTTCATTTAAAGAAAATATCTTAAAAGGTCAATAAGTATATAAACATGTCTCTTTAGAACTAAAAAATGTTTCTTTCTTTCCTTTTTAAAAAGTTGTCTCACGGCAAATGTGTGTTTGTTATATGATCTTATACCAGGATGTACTAAGTATTTATACAGAGGGGGAGTTTCTGGTTTGTAAACTTGTGAAAAAATAATCCACTAGTCGTCTAGTCTTTCATCATTTTACTCTACTAGGTGTGTTTTTCATTGTATCATTTAAATATAGCATTACTTGTGAATTTATTCGTTAAGGCTGGCTTTGCAGTTAAGCAATCAGCTGTTAAAATGGATGATTCGAGGAAATCCCTAATGAAAAATGGTAAGTTCCATGTTATTTTTTTGCTTTATTTTATGATGTTTTTACGAAGTTATTTTTATTTTGAACAACACTCAAATCGATTGTTTAGGGTTGCTTACTGGGGTGGGGGTATTTACTCCAAACCCGTTCAACATGGGTAAGATTTGACACAAGGTAGAGGATTGAAGTCGCTATTGAGTAGTAATGGATTTGCGAGACCTGCTTGCTAACCATTACACCACGATAAGAAGATTAGGAAGAGAGAAATCGCGGAATTGTTTTGAGGGATTCAGAGTGTGTCTTAGATTTTTAGGTACCACCAAACCGTTTAGGCCATCTTGAATAAAACAGAAATAGATATTTCCGAACTTTGTTTATCAAAAATCTCGTAAAAAAAAAAAGATCGTACAGGGTTGTTACAAAGAAAAATAGTTAATTCAAAGATCAAATTATCCGATTGGGAAAAATTACATCGTTATCTTAAAAAATAAACAAACCTGTCCGTATTACATGCGAAAGGGTAATTTTCAGACCGTAATATAGACAGAAAAGTTACAAATTATTTCCCTTTTACGATTAACCCGTAAAAGTATGGAATGAAAATTTGAATATTTTTTCTAAGAAAAAAACTGATAAAATAATCTATTATACTTACTTTTTATTTTAATTATTGAAAAAAGTTAAATAAAATAATTTTTTTCACGCTAACACTGTCAGCCTAACAGGAACAAACTTCGGTTACTTAGAAGCGTCTCGTCTCTTTGTAAAACAAATATGTCAGCAATGCTCTTCCGTACATTCTAAGGATCACACATTACTATTCAACAATAAAAATGACAAATTCTTTTAAAAATATTAATCGAGCTCGTATCGGACCAATGTTTAGTGCACCTAAATTATAAAATTCATATTTTTAAATATCCGTGAAAAATTCGATTTTTTGACGCAGGAAAAAAAAAATTAATTTATTTCACGCAGAAAATAAAAATATTTAATCACACAAAGATTGAAAATCTCTTAAAAATTAAATTTAAAAAAAAAAAAAATTTTTGTTGACAATTTAATAGAATATAGTACATACCAATTATAAAAGCAAAAAAAAAGTTTTCAAATATTAATATTATGACATTTTTTTGCACTTTTTATTTCCGATTTCATTAATTTTTCCTCAAAAAACTAGACCTCGTACATTCATACAATTTCATTGATATAGTTATTCAGACTCTTATCTTTATAGAAAAAAAGAAAAAACAAATTTCTGACGCGTCATTTTTTTTTATCTCATAAAATAAAATAGGGGGGGGGGAATAGACCTCGTAAAAAAATATTTCCCCTAATATATTTTAGGAAAAACTATTTCAGATGTATTTACATCCAATGGTAAACATTTATGAAAATTTTCGTGAAAATCAGATTATTAATTGATTTTTCATAGAATTTTTTAAAAAATCCTCTTATCGTAACTTGTTTTTAGCTACGTTAAATTTAAGTTGATTTAACAGTGCAAAAATGAAAACATTGTTTTTCAATCATAATTTTCAGTATTTCCATATGCTGAAAAAATTTTTTTTAAATCATCAGGAGTTTATTTTATGTTTTTTCTTTAAAATGGAAAAAAAATTTTTAAAAAAATATTAAATTTTCTGTAAGTTTCATTGTATTAAATATAGGGGGGGGGGGTAAATTTCACAGGGTAAAATTGGTGGTACCTATTCGGTTTTTAAAAATAAACTTCAAAGCATCACACATGAAAAGAAATAATGAAAGTGAATATTTTGATCAATGATCATTCATGTGAAAAACCTTTTTTTTTACTGCAACAGAGGCAAAATTCATTCATTCGTTTTAAAGTTAAAAAAAAAAATTGCAAATAAAAGTTTAAAATTTAAACTTTTATTTGTAATGCCCCCACCCATTTTTGATTAGTTGTGATAATCCCTATTCTTAAACAGTAAGTATGAAAATAAATAAATAAAAACTTTTTATTTATTTATTTTCATACTTATTGTTTAATAAAATAATTTCTTTTAAAAGATATAAGACTTGTATATAAGACTTATATATTGTTTTTATTAAAAATAATATATAAGTCTTATCTTTTTAAAAAAATTATTTTCATTCTCTTATATATTTATTTACTTTATTTATTTTATGTTCTTATATTATAAGAGCAGAGCACACTTGAATAGGAAGAATGTAAACGTAATTGTCACCCCCACACGTTTTTAACGAAAAACTTTGTCACGTTAACATGAAAAAATTTTTTTTTTAAATAGTTCACTAGGCTATGTAAATATAGCAAATTTTATGCGAGTCATTTTCGTGCTAAAAATAAAAGTTTGTTCTTTATAGGACTTGTATAAGTTTTTGCTAACAAGGACAAATTTATTAATTGACATGGCGTAGAATCTAACCAGCTGGACTGTGACATCGTAGTTAACGAGTTCGAACCCCAGTTGCGCTTATGACATTCGTTCACTTTCGGCTCGCTAATACCTTCTGGAAAAGTACCCCACCTCACCCACCTATGGGTTAAATGGTATCGGCGTTGTTCCTCTATAAGTATGCCTTAAACGAGTCTATGGGATAATGCGTTGAATATATAGATCAGACTCTAATCTAGTATGGCCCAAAGATCGTCTACTCGCGGCAGATTTTTTTTTTAAAACGAATTAAAATTAATTAAATCGATTATTTAAGGTCAAACCTTTGGCGGACCAGAGCATCTGGAACCATTTAAAATTTTTGTTTTTAATTTTTTTCTTTTTCTTTTTCTTCAATGGATTATTATCGATTACACACCAATCTATCAGATTGTAAAAAAAAAAAAATTCTAAAAAGTTCTTTATTTTTCGAGTTTTCAGGGGTGTTCATTTGCCTGTATAAGTTTATCGTAAATCGATCCCCCATATCGGAACCGCTTAAAAAAAATTTTTCTTTGTAATTTTTTTTCTTTTTCTTCAATGGATTATTATCGTTTACACACCAATCTATCAGATTGTAAAAAAAAATTCTAAAAAGTTCTTTATTTTTTGAGTTTTCAAGGGTGCTCATTTCCCCATATAAGTTTATCGTAAATCGATCCCCCATATCGGAACCGCTCTATCTTAACAGTTGGACTGAAGGTGTCAAAATTAAGGTGACACAGAAAAAACAGAACCCACAAATTTTGTAATAAAACTGTTAATTTTAATCAAGGGGGTTTGGGGTTAGGGTTTAAGGTTAGTTTAATGGGAAAATAAATAAATAATTTGGGTTCTGTTTTTTCTGGGCCACCCTAACTTTGACACTTTTGTGCAAGTTCAGTTCGGGCGGTTCCGATATGGGGGATCGATTTACTATAAACTTATACGGGGAAATGAGCACCCCTGAAAACTCGAAAAATAAATAACATTTTTGAATTATTTTATTTACAATTTGATAGATTGGTGTGTAAACGATAATAATCCATTGAAAGAAAAAGAAAAAAAAAATTTTTTTAGATGCCCCCCCCCCCCCCCCATCTAAAAAATTTTTTTTTTTTTTTGTTTCCAGATGCCCAGGTCCGCCAAACTTTTGTCTAATTCGATAAGTAGTAACATAATGACCATCATTAAAAAAAGAAAAATATCATTACATACGCAGTTTATTTTTAATACATTTAAAACGATTTGTTTTGGTCAATTTCGATCTCAATCCTCCATTTTGTCTGTTTTTCAATGGTGTCAAGGCCTTGTTTACAAATTTAATGTAACATTCGCGATTGCAAAAAAAATTACTAAAAATCAGGGAATTATCCGATTTTAATGAAATTTTCAGTATTGATTTATCAATTAATGAATTTTATAATGCATCAGTTATTTTATTTCAAACCTTTAAATATTTTTGCTATGAAAAATTAATATATAAAATTCATTTAAAATATGAAAAGCCTGATGTTAAGTTTAAAATGTTATATTTTTAGTTTTTGAAATAAATATCTATTTAATGCAAACCTTATTTTAGATACAAAAAGTAATGTTTTGAAGAAAAAAATCTATTAAAAATTATTGCCCCCCCCCCCTTTTAAGCAGAAAAAATATTGATGTATATTTTTTTCTTTTATAAGATAATAGCCAATTAAATAATTATCGAAATGAGTAAAAAAGAAATCTCCAAAAAATTTTTTATTTGTTTTTTTTTTCACATTTACTTTAATTTTTTTTTTTTACATTTTACTTTAATTTTCTCATAGAAAAGCCACCGTAAAAAATGTTTTTTTCTATCATAACTTCGGTCCTTTATCTCTTTATTTATAATGTAATTAGCACAGTTTAAAACCAACTGGCAAAAATGTTACGCCCCCCCCCCCCAACATAAGGGGGGGGGGTCAAAATTAAGTGACCTGAAAAAAATGAGAAAGTTTTGAAATAAAATAAATAATGCATTATAAAGATCATTCTTTGATAAATAAACACTGAAAATTTCATGAAAATCCGATAATTCCCTGATTTTTGGTAAATTATTTTCTGTAGGGGTGGGGGCTAAATTCATTTTGTCAAAAATGCATTTTCGGTCAATTTTGGGCCATCCTACTCTAATCTATATTTTCAACGCATTATCCCTCAGGAAGTGACATTATCCTCCAAAAAGTAACAATTAAAATTTTGCACTCTCTAATTATTAAAGCAAAATTTTAATTGTCACTTTCTGGGAGACTTCAAGTCCTTCAACAATATTATTTTGAAATTGTAAAGTTAATTATTTCAACATGTTAATAATTAACAATAATGTTGTTATTAGATTAATAATATTAATCTACAAATACATTTTGATTACTGTAATATAGGTATGGTATTGATTCCTCGTCAAGTGCTCTACCAATTGAGCTAAACTGACCCTAGTACCACTATAGTTGTTAATAAATTAGATAAAATATGTTTTTTTTATTAACTTCCTTTTGTGTAAAATGGTATGATACTAAGGCATTGTTGGATAGACACACACACACGCAGAGAATTTGGAGGAATATATCACCAGACATACAACAAAATGGAAAAATCCTAGCAACAAGGTAACAGCTCTAGAACTTAGCTTTTAAAAATCTTCTGATGAAGGGATCTTTATCCCGAAATATTAAGAAATAAATCAAAAGTAGTCGAACAACATCATAGTTACCTTGTTTTTTTTTACACTTGCATTGGGATAGCCTTCAAAACTAATCAACTGAAGAATAATCAAAGTTCCAATTACCGTCGAGCTGGGAAGACCTGGCAACAAATGGTTGTAACCCAATACAAACCTGAATAGTCACAAAGTCTACTGCAGAATGACAGGGTATTTATAAGACTCCACAATGTCATTGAAATCAAGCAGTTAATCAGAACTCAAGGAATGGAATCACCCAAATTCATGAATGGATCATTCTTGATTTCTATATATACCAACTGTCTTGGACTCAGCTAGCTGCTGTTATTCGAACCAACAGTAGACTGACTTAAAAGGGATTTAATAAGGGGGCATCCCCATGGTGTAGTGGTTAACATGTTGGACAGCAACATCATAGTGAGTTTGAATTCCACTTGTGCTATTACATTCATTTTCAGACAAATACCCTTGGAAAAGGTATGAACCCCTTCTTACTCCCATCTATGGGTTAAGTAGTACCATTACTGATCTTATCCAAGGTTGGCTTTGGTATTGAATAACCCATGAAGGTTGATATGCCATTAAATAAAGAAACCAAACCAGATATGAATAAAATGTGATTTTTTTTCCCTGCTGACATTTATATGAATTTGGTTTGCCATGTCCATTTCCTATGAGGATAACCATAACACCACAAGTGCCTCCTATTTATATTTCTTGTATATTAGAAATATAATTTTTTTTCTTTTCTCTTTTCCTCCCATCTTTAGTCAAGCTGAAAAGACTGGTTCCTTCCAGATCACCAAAGTTAAGCAACAATAAACCTGTCCGGTACTTAGATGGGAGAACCTGTACTGCATGCAACCCATATCTGTATGCCAGACTAAGTGAAGCTTAGTGAATTGCAAGAGATTTTTTCCAAACTAGTAGGCCATTATGACTATACTGACAGACCAATCAAAATGGTATATCTTACTCAGAAATGTGCTAAAGAAATCTCATGGTAGTGCTTGTGGTGTAATGGTTATCGTTGTAGGAAATGGACTGAGTGATCTGAGTTCAAATCCTGATTGCATTTAGCCCTGTCGGCTGGAACATTAGAATACACTGACTGCACCTCTGTAGAGGGATAAGGCTCCCCCCAATGGGGCTACCTGTTGGCCATGGGTGGCAACCCGTGATTCTTAAGGATGGAACCCTGGCGGATAAGCAGTCCATGACACTCCCCTTTGGCTCTTATTTAGGCTAGATGGGCAGCTAGAATTGTGTACCCATAAAGAATGAATAAAAGAAAATGTCTTTAGCATAAAATTACCCAATAAGGGTTGACATGCTATAAAATCCAACCAACCAGATTGCATTTCACATAGCACTAATACTCTTGGGAAAAGGTATGCATCCAACTATTGTCTCTCCAGTTATGGGTTAATAGTAGGGCAGACTGGGCTTTTTACTTTACTTAGGCAATGAGTCAAGGAGAAAACTCTGAATTCAAAGCTGTTAAAATTCACTTAAGAAATTGACTCTGTGGAAGGGTTGCTATATGTATATATATATATATATATATATATATATATATATATATATATATATATATATATATCCCCTGGGTCTGTGTTAGCTCAGTCGGTAGAGCGTTCAGCTAGAAACCACAAGGTTCCTAGTTCAATACCCACACTCGCCAACTCAGCGTATGAGTAGCACAGGGATCTGTGCGGTAAAGTAAGGAGCTGATGGTAGGTGTGGCGCTCCACCTCAGACGCTAAAAATAATCTCCTTGGTCTAGCGCTAGTGAAAAGGAGATAGACTCCCTCGCTGCATGGCTGATACCAACATTAGGCAGCCCCGACGACTTTTTACTTTACTTTTATATATATATCGTGTGAGTAAAATATGGAAATGAATCCGACAATAAATAGAAAATAGAAAAAGTATTGTGAAAAAAATAAATTCTTCTTTTTCTCAAATACTTTATGTATACTAGCAAATATATGCACCCTCCGGGTGCAAGTATTTTAGTTAAATTTCATAATAAAATATCATATTAAATCAGAAAGGCTAATGAAACTGACTAAGAATGCAGATAAAAGATCTGCAACAGAGGGGGTATAATCGAAAAATAGAACAACTTTGAAACTAACTATTCCATCGTTTTCCATTACTCCCCTCTTTCATTGGTAAATTTTCCTAATTTAACTATTTAGTTAAAATAGGAAGTAAAGGATAATATTACAGTTATTTCTTCTTGTAAATAAATTTATTTTAAGATTTATCCACGAGATTTTTGTTTATATTTCTTAAGATAAAACCAAACAATTAGAAATCAATAATACCAAGCACATATTTATTAAAATAAAATTTTAAATATCAATATGCAAATTAGCCTTCTCGTTCAAACTGTAAACCGCTATTTGGTTGTATATATAAATACAATTGCATGTTATTAGTACGTAGTTATGGTCAACAGTATTAATAATGTAAAACAATTTTTATTAATAACTGAAGGTTTAAAAGAATGAAATCATGGAGAATTTGACGTAAATAATTAAGGGAAATGTGACTTGAGTAGTAATATAGTTTCGGTTACAGACAGAAAAACACACAATCTCCATTATAATAAGATGTATATATACAGAATTTGAATTTAAAATTGAAATTGTGTAAACCAAAACAATTTAGTTATTCAACCTATTTGAACTTAGACCAGTAAATTCATTGTAATGTTTTCAGGTTGATTTTAATTTCTTGTAACCATAAAAAAAAAAAAAGGAATGAAAAGAGTTAGGTTTCCAATAACGTGTAATTTAAAAAAATAACTGTAATTTCTTTTTGTCACCACTAGGTAATTTTCAGAGACAACAACAGAAACAGCAGGTTAAAGAGACAAAAAGTTAATTACAGGGTATTACATTAAATTACACAGCTTTGGTCGACCTTACTTAGCAATTGGACCACTTAAACAGCGGCAAACAAACATTTAACATTTTAAAGCAGTGTTTCCTAAAGCACATCCTTAGTACCCCCCTCACCTCTTCTGTCCAACATACAAAACACGTTTCTTTGGATTTCATCTAAAACAACTAGTCTCGCATTATAAACTAATGTATACATTTCATGAATAGGTTAACTAAGTAAACTAGCTTATTTAAAAGGGTAAATTTACATCTTGGTTTGATTCCAATGCCACACTTATATCACCACCCTTAGATCTACCCCCTCTCCCTCACACACACACACAATGGAAGGATGTTGGTGGGTTGGGTTTAATGGCATGTCAACCTGCCTCAGAAACACAAGTTTCCTGGTTAGATACTCGCCGACAGCGTATGAGTAGCACAAGGATCTGTGTAGTAAAGTAAAGAGCTAATGGTAGGTGTAGTACTCCACCTCAGATGCAAAACCAATCTCCTTGGTCTAACACTACTGAAAAGGGGGTAAACTCCCTTGCTATCTGGCTTATACCGACTTTAAGCCACCCCAATGACTTAATTTTTTATTTGTTACAAAGGATTATTAGTAGTAGTTACTTGAAACTTATAATTGTGTGCAAATTATTAGTATTAGATAGAAATAATTGAAATCATATAACTGTGTAAACAGATTATTATTATCGTTATATATAAACCATATAATTGTGTATACGTAATTAGTATCAAGAATAGTCAATTGAAGTTATAATTGCTTATAATAGATTACTATTATTAGAATAAATCACATGGTCCTTGAAGACCTTCCCCCAGTAAACTAGCTTGTTTAGAAGGGTAAATTTACATCTTTGTTTGATTCTGATGCCACACTTATATCACCACCCTTAGATCTACCCCCTCTCCCTCACACACACAATGGAAGGATGTTGGTGGGTTGCGTTTAATGGCATGTCAACCCATTGGATCATTTTATGCTGAAGATATTTTTGTTTTATTTATTCTTGATGGGTACTCAATTTGTTTTAAACATATTTTTTTCCTATTTAACCCATAGATAAGGCCCTAACAGGAACTACCACACTGGGTCAGAGTGCACCTGGGAACAATGGTGATGAAGGAGTGCTCCACATTGCCCAGACATCCAGAACTGGACTCTCACCATCAGATAGAGCTTAATGTCATACTCAGGACATGAAGACCCTCAGCCACCACCTTCTAGCACATATATGATAAAAAGAGTTGGGGCCTGCCATAAGGGCAATAGGGTTGGGAAAATCATATAGGAGCTAGGGCTTGACGTGACCAACTGATTGATCGGAGGGGGCTTTCCAACCACCTGTCTAGACTAAATAAGGGCCAAAGTGGAGTGTTGCATGTAATGGACTGCTCAGCCACAAGGATTCTGTTTTTAAGTCTCACGGGTCACCACCCACAGCTAACAGGTGGCTCCATTGGGAGGGTCTTACCCCCTCTGCAGAGGTGCAGTCAGTATATTCTAAAGCCTCAGCCAACAGGGCTGACTAGAGTGAGTTTACTAAATTACTAGCAAGAATATCACAATCCGTGTGTAAGTATTTAAGTTTTAATGTAATGAAATATATTAGAAAGACTAATGGAAATTAAATAAGAACACAAATAAAAAGATTACACTCATTTTAATTACACTTTAATTGGTTTAAATATAAAATAATTCATAGGATTGATTTTAATACGTTGGAGAATAAAACTATTATTAGAGATCAATAACACTAAGTAATTATTTATTAATCCTGGTTTTCTTAAAAACAGTATGCAAATTAACCACACCTTATATTATGTAAACCTTTATTTCTTAGTGATATATAAGACACATTGCAGGATTTTAAATGCACTAATAACATGGGCTGTTTTGAGGCAAATCTAACTCAGATTTTCAGAGAGATATCATTAATAAATATGATTTATTTTATGTATTAATGTTTTTGACTATAAATTAGATATTTAATTGGTAAACTTACGCAATTCCTGAGGTTATTTTGACATAACCAGTGACCTAATTTTGATTACAGACAGACACCGAATCTCCATTATAATAAAATGCAAACAATCACCATTATATATAGATGTATGTATATATATACACACCAACCCCTCTGCATGAGTAGGATTTGACATAAGGTAATTTTCTTACAGAATTTACTAGGTTTGAATTCATAGTTTTCCTTCTCCTAAATTGGTTGACTAACCAAGAACCCAGTCTGCTTCACTGTTTACCCATAGGATAGACAATAGTTGGATGTATACCTTTTTCAAAGGTATTAGCATTATGTGAAATGCAAACAGCCTCATCCAGGATTTGAACTTGAGTCATTGAATTCATTTTCTACAGTGATAGCCATTACACAACAAGCATCTGAATGACTATTTTAAAACAAATTGAGTTCTCTCAATATAACACTAAACTTTATCTGATGGAGAGGCTCCACTTCTGGAATCTGGGAAGTGTGGTGTAATCTTTAATTACTATTACTCCCAGGTCCACTTTGACTGGGAGTGGTAGTACCAGTTAGTGTACCACCTATTGCTCAAATAGATCTGTTTGAAAATTATTTCTTATTAGATAAGAACACTTGAGAACCATGTAATTGCAAATTATTGATATTAAGGAGCGTTACTTGAAACCATATAACTGTGCAAATAAATGTATGTTAGGAAATAGAAATAATTATTTGAAACCATATAATTATTTGTATAGGAAATGATATTACTGTGTGTGTGCAAATTATCTGTATTAGATAGGGCTGGTTTAGCTCTGTCAATAGAACATCTGCCTCAGAAACACAAGTTTCCTGGTTAGATACCGGCTCTCGCCAACTCAGCGTATGAGTAGCACAAGGATCTGTGTAGTAAAGTAAGGAGCTGATGGTAGGTGTAGCAGTCCACCTCAGATGCAAAACCAATCTCCTTGGTCTAACACTAGTGAAAAGGGAGTAAACTCCCTTGCTGTTTGGCTTATACCGAATTTAAGCCACCCCGATGACTTAATTTTTTATTTGTTACAAAGGATTATTAGTAGTAGTTACTTGAAACTTATAATTGTGTGCAAATTATTAGTATTAGATAGAAATAATTGAAATCATATAACTGTGTAAACAGATTATTATTATCATGATATAGAAACCATATAATTCTGTATAAGTAATTAGTATCAAGAATAGTCAATTGAAGTTATAATTGCTTATAATAGATTACTAAGGAGCTGATGGTAGGTGTGATGCTCCACCTCTGACGCCAAAACAATCTCCTTGGTCTAGCGCTATTGAAAAGGCGATAGACTCCCTCGCTGACTGGCTGATACCGACTTTAGGCCACCCCGGCGATTTTACTTTACTTTATTAGAATAAATCACATGGTCCTTGAAGACCATCCCCTAGGCAGCACCTACCACCTTGCCTAAAAAGGTCAGGGCCAGGTTTATTGTCCAGTGCCTAAGGAACCTCCAAAAAGGAATGCTGACAGGACCATGCATCTTTTTGCACTAGCCATTGCATGACCTTCGGTTTGTGCATGGCGCCACATGTAAAAAAAAGACCTTGTGTTAATTCTACCTGGTGAGGTGTCCTGGGTATGATGTTAAACTGCATCTAGTGTGGTGAGGTTCCAATTCTGGGTCTCTGGTGGGTGGGTGTGTGGAATACCCCATTCATTGCTATTACTCCTAGGTCCATTCTGACCCAGAGTGGTAGTACCTCTTAGGGTCCCATCTATGGGTTAAATAGATTTTAAAAGAAAGTTTTAAAAAATGAGTTGAAAAGAAATTTTGAATACTCAACAAGAATGAACAAAGCAAACATCTTTGGCATAAAATAACCCAAAGGTTGACATGCCATAAAATCCAACCAACCAATCAGCCTGGCAGGAGGTCAAGAAAATACCTATTAGTTACAAGAAACCATTGGGTGACCACTTAAGCAACAGCAGGTACTATAAGCAACCCAAGGCATGTGCCATATCTAAACAAATACACATGAAATTAAATCATTTATCAAAGTGACTTGATTTGGTCTTAAATGACCCAAAAAGTGTTGATATACCTTAAAACGAAACTGTAGAATGAACATCATACTCACCTTCACTGGAAGGCTCTGACTAGTGTCCAGTCACCAGACCAAAAAAAATACAGAGTAACCATATACACTCTGTAGCAACTGACAGAACATAATCAAGTGTTCAGTATATACAGATAAAGATATACACACTAGAACCACCAGCTAATCAAAATCCTGGAAATAGACTTGACCATGCCACATAGTAGAATAGCCCAATCTGCTATTTAAACCACTTACCAAGTCTGGATTCTCAGAAGCAGATTCAACTTGCAACACAGTAGAATACTGATCAGTCTACACAAATCTCTACATGGCAGTGTGAGCAGGATTCAAACCTGTGTTGGCAATGTCCATTGGATTGGAAATCCAATTGGCATTACCCACACAGGTTCAAGAAAAAGACTTTGGCATTAAGTAAACCCCATAAGGATTGATATGCTCTAAATCCAACCAACAAATCAGTTTATTTATTTTATGGAGAATGTGTTTCCCTGGTTCTGTTGATCTTTGATATAAGGTTTCTTCTTTTCATTATTTTCAGGGTCAGGAGAAAACTCTTTCCACTTCCTTTTCACATTTTTTTTGTCTCTTTCTGCTGATAACAGAAAATGTGCTGCCTTCCTCATATCTCCAATTCTTCAAGACATTCTGCAATTGTTTACATACAATATTGCACACACTTTAATCTACTTCAATGTGTTACATTGTGGAAGACTCTCGCATTCTGTCAGCAGGATGTAGAATATGCTAACTATATATATATATATATATATATACATACACATGCACAAAAAAGTGTTGTTATGGATCTAACAAGAGAAAATTAGATATTTTATAAAAAAAAAGAAGGTCCACAAAATGGATTATTTAAAAAAATTTTTTTTTATTTTACTTCAGCAACAGGTGTTTCGGATCTTCTGGTATCTTCTTTAGGCTTCAATTAACCACATTCTGTGTCTGTATATAAATCTATCTATCTATCTACCTATTGATAGATAGATAGATAGATAGAATGGGTTGTTCTGGGTAACTTTTTATCCAACCTGTACACTACAGGTAGGATGTGACATAAGTTTGCATGTACATATTCACCAACCTTTCCATATGAGCAGGATGAGACACAAGGTCAATTTTTTTAAGTGGAGTTTAACAGGTTTGAATTCAAAGTTTTCCTTCTCCAAGACTAGTTGCCTAACCAAGGTTAACGAGCCCAGTCTGCCCTACTATTTACCCATAGCTAGAGGGAGAGTATGTGGAGTCATACCTTTCCCAAGAGTATTAGCACTGTGAAATGCAAACAGCCTTGTTCTTGTCTTGACGAGTACAATCATTGCACCACACACCTCTACAAATTTGTATGTATGGGGCATACAGTGAAGATCAAACTCATTATTCAGTTGTTTATTAATCTGTGAGATTAGCTTGCTAAAAATTACGAGTCTGAAAGTGAATGTAATAGTTTGTTAACCACTCATCATCATGTCTCTCTCCATCCGTCCCTATCGTTCATCATTCTCGGGAGGTCCTCTATGCAGCATCCTGTATCTGCGCAGAGCTGATCAATGTACGTCTTTGCTGGTCAGTCCACACTGGCGTGCCCATGTGCTAACTTCCACAGGAGGACGTCGCTTATGAGTTCATCCTTGCTTCTCCAGCAGTGTCCCGCGTGTCTTGTCTGTCTTACTCGGATGGTTTAGGTGATATGTGGCAGGTGGCTGTACAGCTGCTTTCTCGTGGGGTGCTGTTTCCACGTCTTGTTCATGATCACCCGTAGCATTCTTGTGCAGCTCCCATCTAGTTTATTCTCTAGTCGCTTCGTTAGGGTCCAGGTGGTGCAGCCATACAGCAGCACTGATACGACAACGGCCTGAACCACTACACCATGACATTTATATGAATTTTGTATACTTGATGGTGTTCACCCTGTGCATAGGACTTAGAAGCTGCTAACTGTATCCCCTGCGGAAGGGGAACATCTCCCTTCTTTTTTGTCTTTTCTTTCTCTTTTTTTTTCTTTCTTTCTTTCTTTTCTTCTTTTTTTTTTCTTCCTTTTCTCTTTTTCTTTTTTTTCTTTCTTTTTTTTTCTTTTTTTCCTGTATATAATACTAAACTGCATCTGATGATGACATTCCAGTTCTGGGTAGTAATTACTATTACTCCCAGGTCCACTCAGATCCAGAGTAGTGCCTTTTAGGATCCCATGTATAGATCAAATAGATCCGATAAAAAATCATTCGCATTTGATAGAAATACTTGATGCCATACTGTAAATTATTTGTATCAATAATAGCTGAAGCTATAATTGTTTTCTAAGGATTATTATTAGTTACTTGAAACCATATAACTGTGTGCAAACAAATGAATATCATAAAATAATTAATTGAAACCATATAATTATTAGTATTAGATAGAAATACTTGAAACCATACAACTGTATGCAAATTATTTGTATTATATAGGAATACTTAATATTGTATAACTGTGTACAAAAAAACTCACAAAAAACTACTACACAAATGTGAATTAAATGTATAATGAACATGATTCCCTAACTTCTAGGCATAAAATAACCCAACATGGGTTAGCATGCTGTTAAAATCAACGAATCAAAAAGTTTCACTTGATACCAGGTGATGAAAGAAGTGGATATATAGTGTATAGCACAATATTAAAAAAAAAAGTGTGTATATATATATATATATATAATATATATATATGAGGAAGAATGAATAAAGAAAAGAGAGTACAGAATGGATAAAAAAAAGATGAATTTAATCAATATCACTTACACATGTGTTTCGGTCAGTTTATCTATGTGTACACGATTCAAACTATTATTATTAAATAAACAAATGAAACGAAATAATAGAAAAATGTAAAAATATTCCATACTCAGAGAAAATTCGACCTTCATCTGAGTGAAATTTTATTTTGAATAATTTTCAAAATAAAATTTCACTCTGATGAAGGTTGAATTTTCTCTGTGTACGGAATATTTTTACATTTTTCTATTATTATTATTTCATTTCATTTGTTTATTTGATGATAATGATAGTTTGAATCGTGTACACAAATATAAACTGACCGAAACACATGTGTAAGTGATATTGATTAAATTCATCTTTTATTATCCATTCTGTACTTTCTTTTCTTTATTCATTCTTCCTCATATCATCGGATTCAATTCCAATTCCATTTTTACATATATATATATATATATATATATATATATGCACACACGCAATCAATAAGAGAGCTAATAGTATTTCAAGTATATTTATACAAGGATGCACACTTAAGGACTGGAAATATCCTTGTATTAATCTATAGGTATGCATCTGCATGCACATGCATTGTGTATTTAAACAAAGGATATAGATGTTTCCAAATAGAATCATCCCCAAATTATCTGTCTATCGGATCTATCTATATATATCTATCTATATATATATATATATATATATATATATATATATATGTTTGTGTATGGTAAAAATAAGTCAAATAAAAACCAATCTACCTATCTATATCTCCTCTTTGACCTATGTTCTAGAAGTTGAAATAAATAAATCCTTACACCCTACCTATTGTCTTTGATATATGATATTCCTGGTAATCTCAGACAATGGCATGACAAACCTTTGATGCTTATTAGTGCAGGTGGCCTAAAAGAAAAATTAAAAATTGTTAATGCCTCCAAGTCCAATAGTTCACATCTAGAGATTTGATTGAGGGGCTAAACTTTAATGAGCGGGAAGGGAAAGTGACAATGTTTTCTCACCTATACATATGCACACCTTTCTATATATGCTAAAGCACACGGCTATTTTGAGCCTGTGCCTTCTACAGGATCGTTTGGGTATGTCATATGTTTGACCTTTCCTCCTAAAAAAGAGAAAAGATGAGAATAGAAACCAGGCAGACAACTGCTGGAAAGAATTGACAGCCAAACAAAGGAAAGTTTCTTGAATTCTCCCAAGAGAATATAGTTATTTACTAAGCTCAGCTTAGAAATAGCACAAGGCCAGGAGTATGGGGCAGCCAGTGAGAATTGAACTCCATAATAATGGTTTGTGAATCTAGCTTACTAAACATTATACCACTATACTTTTTACTATCCATAACATATATTGAATGGTTTGTCTTTTTTTTTTCTTTTTTTTTTTTTTTTTTTTGCTCCTGATTGTGGATTCCACAATCATCATAAATAATCTGGGAATCTTGGGAACTAAAATCTACTTGACACAACTGGAGTCCTGATGCATAGTCAAGTGGCAATGGTAGCTCCATCTAGCTAATGTCTTACCATTTGTTTTTTTTTTGTTTTTTTGTTTTTTTTCAGATACAATCAGTTATGATCATGGTTTGAAATAGTGCACACTGTTATAATGTTTTTTAAGATTGGTGAATCTGTAATTGCTACACAGAGCTTTTGTGCTTATTTCATGTTAAATTGGAATGATGCTGTTCCAGATAGAATTTTCGACCCATAGCAGTATAGGTTTTCTATCCAGAGCAACATCATTCCAACATAACAGGAAATCAGTATTAAAGCACTCTGTAGCAATTACAGATTGACCAGCCTTAAAGAATCATTTCAACAATAAATGCATAGTGTGTACCAGTCCGAGCCATGATATTCATTTTTTATTAAACATTTACATTTAAAAAGTATATCTTCTTCAACTCTATACAATTCATCAACTTGCTATATTTTTTTAGACCCCCCCCCTAAAAAAAAACAACCTAATCTGAGACCAGTCTAGAGAGAGACTGAAACACTAATGTGACTGGTATTTTTCTGTCATCAGTGTCTATTTTTTCCTTTTTTTTCTTCTTTTCCTGTGAACTTGTTTTCATCTCTTCATCCCGTCTTTGTCTCCAGCAAGTTGTGCCAAGACACAGCAATGCAACACTTGGCTGCTTTCTTAGCCATCTACAAATTGCCTCTTTCCTATCATCATCATCATCATCATCTTATAATTGCTCTTTTCTGAGTGTCTCTGTCATAGGCTCAAACAGACGAGAGCCTGAGGGTGCCAGCTTGGGACTGTAGGGAGGATGACGCAAAGTTGTATAGCTATGGGGCCGGGTTAGCTCAGTCAGTAGGGCATTCGGCTAGAAACCACAAGGTTCCTAGTTTGATACCGGTCCCCGCCAACTCAGCGTATGAGTAGCACAGGGATTTGTGCGGTAAAGTAAGGAGCTGATGGAAGGTGTGGCGCTCCACCTCAGATGCTAAAAATAATCTCCTTGGTCTAGCGCTATTGAAAAGGGGATAGACTCCCTCGCTGACTGGCTGATACCGACTTTAGGCCGCCCCGATGACTTTACTTTTTACTATGCTTGAATTGATTGTCTGGTCTTTAAGCATTGCATTGTCCCCTCAGATATTCATCCATTGGGAACCATATGTTCATACCATTGTAGAATAAACATCATACTCACCTTCACGGGAAGGCTGGGACTAGAAACCAGTCACCAGACAAAAAAAAATGAGCGTAACCAAATACGCTCTGTACTAACTGCCTGAATAAAGTCAAATGTTCAGTATATATGGATGAAAGTGTCCACCTTAAAACCAGCAGCCATGGAGAATCCAGGAAGTGGACTTGCCCAAATACACAAGTGGTATAGTCCAACCTGCTATTTAAACCAAGCCTGGATTCTCAGAATACACTCAGCTTGCAACACTGATCCCCCCACGAATCTCTACAGCCATCGCATTCTATATTAAAAGCATACATCAACCAGCTAAAGTTAAAAATGGTAAAAGTTATTCCAATTGTAATAGCAAAACTTTCTTTGAATTTCTTAAGCTGACTACAGAAATAAACTAATGAAATCTCAAAACAAAGTAAACTGTGTTAGTTTTGGTTTTTTGGTTTTGAATCGATGATAAAAAGACCTTTAATATACAACTCCATGGTTCATGCTTTTTCTATCATTATAGACTAGCATGACCTGTGGATATACCACAGTATGATTATTTGATTATTACAATGTTTGACATGTTTTACTTAAGAGCTATTGCATTTAGTTCAAATATAAAAAAGTATAATCTTGATTTAACTCTCTCACACTTTCTTTTTCTTCTTTCTTTCTTTTCCTTATGTTCGATTGAAACAGATTAGTGTTATCGCCCTTCTCTCTTTACCCTACTCTCTTTCTTTCATATTATATTTTTTCTGTGTAGCATGTCCTTTTCTTCCCTTTCTTTCTTTTTAATAAAAACGGAATGGCCCATTATTTAGCTGAGGTGACGACACTCATAAGAAATAAGAATTCTGTGGATGAGCAACACAAGATACTCAGGATTTACATTTTTCTATTTCATCTTGGACAATTTGGACAGTCTCATTTTTAACCAGAAGGTGTTGCAAGATAATAACAATTGGAAGAACAGTAAGTAACGAGTGTATTAATATATATACAGACAAACCTACTATAAAGCTTAAAAAGAATTTTAAATATGTGAAACACTTGTCACATCAAATGAAATAAATTTAAAGAAATTCAAACCATTTTCAGGACCTTATTTCTCATAAAATGTGTGTGTTTTATATATATTATATATATATATATATATATATATATATATATATATATATAATTTTGCTCTGTGACTCTGACAACAAGAGCACACATTGAGCTCTGCAAACTGCGACACTATTTTTAAAAAATTCTATGTTCTAAGGAAGATTTCTTCTCCCGATTTTTGGATATATATATATATATATATATATATAATATATATTATATATATTTTTATGTTTTTTTAAGTTGGGCGTTATTACGAAGCATCTAAAAATAAATGAATGAACTCGATGTTATGGAGTATTGGATTCACTTATTTTTTTATTATTATTTTTTATCATAAACTTTTTGGTTCGTTAGATATCCTTTATCAAATGACTGTTGTTCCTATTCAACGGATCTTTTGTCTCTGTTGTTATTGACAGCGGCAGTGTCTGTAAAAAATTTATAATAATGGAGTATTCCGATGTCAGCGTTCAGTCCCCTCATGTGAGTTTGTAATTTTAGAATCCATTTAGTTTCTATATTTGTATATATATATATATATATATATATCAAAATACATTTCTAAAATGTGGTTGGATGCATCATAAGTGATGGTCTTTAGTTCATTGGAGATTTTGGTATCTTTTCAACATCATGCCCCCTTGCTAAAGTGACCCATCCAAGATTGATCACGTCTTAGCCGGCATCCAACATAGCTGTTTGTCAGCACTTCCTACATCACTCTCTGTTTAACAAATGGCTTTGGGTTTTGTCCTTTATACATGAGGTCAAATTGTGATTTGACCAATGAGCTGTAATTTATTTGAAGTACCATCCCCAGTGCTGTGCTGCATTACTTAGGCTTCTTGAAGACCAAACCATCTTCACTGATAGTTGATGATTGTCCTTTCCATTGCCATTTGAGTTGTCATCATTAACCCTCGTACATCAAAAGTGGACACAATATCTTCGGTCATACAGAGTGCTGATAGTTATTTACTAAGCTTAGCTTAAATGTGACACAAGGCCAGAAGTATGGAGTGCCCAGTGAGAATCAAACTCACTAACAATGGTTTGCGAGTCTAGCTTATAAACCATTACATCATTTTAGGTGCCTTTGTTATTTACCGAGCTTAGCTTTAATATGGCACAAGGTCAGAAGTATGGGGGTGCTCAGTAAGAATCAAACTGACTAACAAATCTAGCTTTCTAACCATCACACAATGTGAAGTGCCTATGTGTTACATAATTATTAGATACCTAATATTCATGTGCAATAGTGTAGAAATCAAAATGGCCGTTATAAGCTGCAGCCCATGGCCTTGAAGGATTTGAATGACAAGGCTTGACCTGTCCTGATCCTTCCTTCCGGTGGATACCGTGAGAATCGGTAGAGAGGACCCTCTCTTCCGATTTAGATAGTAAGTTTCAGTCAGTTAGAGACTAGCAGCCGAGCTCGACGGAAGGGTAAGTCGTGTTACACGCGCTCCCATCTTAATCTGCACAGATGTCTGGTTGGGGATTTAAAAATAAAGATCAAAGCAAATCGGAGTCTTGTGTTATTACCTCTAAAAACTAACAATGACACAGGGCTTCTGATAAAGAGAAATCCCCAATAGAAGACCAGACCCGAAGTCCCCAAGAAAGTCCAGACCAAGACAAGATGTTATAAGATTCCAAAGACAGCCAGAAGAATAGAGTAAAAAAGAAGTAAGTAAAGAAGTAAAGAAAGAAGGGTATACAACATATGGAGTGCTGATATATTCAGGCTTTAAATCACCCAGGCAATCCTGATCTAACTTAGATAACCAAGTAAAAATGCAATTGTTCAGAAATAAAAATAATAAAGTAACTTCTTGAAACTTAATTTTATCTGGATGGTGAATGGAAATATTACATTTCTATATAACATACTACATAAATGGTAATTTTTGTCTGTATAACCAGTTGGTGCCTACAACAGCGATCCATTCAGGATGAAACTTTGCACTTATGTTAAGCTAACATTCAGAAACAGGACTAGCTAAATGGATTTCAATAAAACCCAATAATCAAACTCCTTTATAATGAGGAAAGAGAAGTCATTTCAGTAAGAGAGGTGGAAGGGGAGTAATAGTATGTTGAAATCAAGTAACATCAAGAGGAATTATTTAAAAAATCAGAATAATATTTTAGTGAAATAACATATACGGACAATATTACATTTGAATTCATTTTCTGATTAATATTCTTGGGAAAGTTGTGAACCCCTTCATCCGTCCCCCCAGCTATGGGTTAAATAGTACCCCTATGCCTAAATAAAGATACCAAACCGAAACCAAACCATTAAGTTTTAATGTTACAACTATTTGAGATCGAGGAATGTTTTTTCTCACCCTGTTGTTTATGATTGATTTTAATGGCATGTCAACCTGAATAGGGTTATTTTGTGCATAGAGGTTAGGAAATCTTGTGCAAGAACAATGAGATATTCTGAACAAGCATTTAGAAATTCTTAATTGCAAGAACTGGTGTGTGTGTGTGTGTGTGTATGTGTATATGTGTGTGTGTGTGTGTATATATATATATATATATATTTATATATATATATATATATATATAAAATGTTCTGGTTCCAACGGGAGAAAATTTGATATTTTATAAAAAAGAAGGTCCGCAAAATGTATTATATTCTCAGAAAAAATTTTTTAAATTCTTTTTATCTTACATATGCGACACGTGTTTCTGATCTGTTGTCTTCTTCAGGCATTGAGTTATTATTTTGGCAGAATATGTCTGATATTTGATAGGTTGTGTGTGCTTCTGCAACTTTTCTATTATAATGGCTGTGTAATAACGGTTGAATGCTACGTTATTTTTTTTTCAATCCTTGTGTGCGATTTGCGCGCAAAAATTGAGAAAAAATGATGTAACGTTCCACAATCTTTGTGCATAAGTCGCAATAATGGTAATAAAATGATGTAACGTTCCACAATCTTTGTGCATAAGTCGCAATAATGGTAATAAATTCATTAACTGAACTTTCATTACTCTTTTAATAGGTATAGTTTATCAGATGTTCATTTGATATGTTAGGTGTGTGTGTTTGAAATTTGTTTTTTGTTCTAGAGAATTTCTGTGTTTTTCTACTTAAAATTATACTTTTTGGGTGTGTGTATGTGTGTGTCTATGTATATGTGCCTATGTTTACTTTTTGTGTGCACGTGCATATATATATATACACACATACACACAGATGCTGATAGCTACACATCCCTGACACAAAAATCTAAAAGGACACAGTAAAATTGTATTCCATGCATCCCAGGGACACACCTAGGGATGCAATTTTTTCATAAAAATCCTGATGCATCTATTTTTTCTGGGAGATAAACTAAATTCTATTGTTGCTTGTGTAGTAGTAATCTAAAAAACATTTCAATTAAAGGGAATACTGTATAAAACATATGCTTAGAAAAAACTTTACTACAAGTTCACATTCTGTTAAAAAATATTGACTATTTTTTTTTTTTTTTTTAAAGAAAAATTGGAGAAAATTTTTGCTAAGCTTACACAAAGTTTGTAAGTTTCCGTAAAGGATAATCACTTAATTTTAAGAGAAAAAAAAAAAATATTTAAGAAATGAATTACTTAAAGACTTAAAGAAAACCTTGGCGCCATAAGAGTCTTTTAGTAATTCAGTTGAAATCTATTTGCCTTTGATATCTCTACTGACTTCTGGCAGGAAATTCGATGAATCAGTTACCTCCCCCTTGCACACCCATTTTTTTTTTTAATTGTTCTGTCATAATTCTCAAAAATTATTATTTCTTGATTGAATTGTGATTAAGTGTAAATGCTGTTTTTCTTTTAAACGTATGAATTTAATTATTAAAAAAACTTTTGTACTATCAATTTAAGTGATTTAGGGTGATTAAAATTGTTTTTTGAGATGATGGTAAAAATAAATCTTAGGGCCCTGCAGTTTATTAAGAAACTTTAGTTGGGACCCATTCAAATCAAATCTGTGGATCCCAGGACTCACTAGATTAAAAAGCTATCAGCATCACTAATATATATATATATATATATATTCAGTATATCTGTTTGTATGTTTGTTTGTAAATACAATGACTGAGTGCACGTTCTTCATGCATGATTTTTGTCCATGATAGTGTTAAAAAATTTTTTACCCCTTATTTTCCATAAGAAAAACTAAATAAAAATATAATAAGGGTATAAATCAATGACACATTAAAAAAAAATTAAAAAAGAATGATTTTAAAATAAAACAAATTAATAAAGGATAAAGTATAAAAGCAAATAAATGGCAAATAAAAAATACAAAGAATAATAATAATAAAAATAAACAACCTAAAAACAAGAATATATAAAGAATAGAATATGACAAAACAAATATCGAGAAAAATAATTTTTATTAATCTATGTATAAATATAGATATGTGTTTATATATAAAGGGTGGCTTACCGGTGAATATGGGCACAATCGTTGGAGGTGCACAGGATCCAGGGGTTAAGTCCGTGACAAAACAAATACAAAGTGCTCAATACAAAGTAGAGCAAATTTATTGAAGAAATAGATACAACAGAAACTACTCGAGTTTCTCTGTAATGATAAATCTTATTCAATGAACATACGTGTGATCAGCTGCAATTAATCGGTAACTCTATTAATTCAATGGATTTAACCCTGATGATTCTAGCGATGAAACTCGAGTAGGTTTCTGTTGTATCTATTTCTTCTATAAATATAGATAAATGATTTATTTTTGATTTTTTTTTTTTTTTTTAATCCTGGACAATGCCAGGTAGCTATGCTAGTCTTTGATATATACAGGTTTGTTTGTTTTTCTTTTTCTTTTTAACCTTGTTGAAGTTTTGAATTAAATAATTTTTACAAGTGTTTAAATTGCAGTTCCTAAGTGACCTGAGTGTTGCACTTAAAACCAACTTGAACTGAATGTAAAGGTTAAAATTTAGGAAACTATCCTATTATTTTCTTAGATAAAAATCCTGGTTTTTCTGTCAGAAATATCAGGGTAATTCCAAAAGTAAGGTCTGGGGATGTAAGGAAACTGTTTGTGTGGCTATTGGCAACACTGTTGTTTATGTTGTGCATGTGCCTGTGTCTGCCTCTGTGCACACCTTGCTGTCACGCTCAATCTTGGCTTGGCAATGGTTTCTGATGGAGCTCCTGATTGACGCTACCACCAAGTATGAAGTTTGTGCAGTTATTTGGTTTTTGAATGAAAAAGGCATAAAACTGATTGAAATTCATCACGAATTACCAGAAGTGTATGGCGAGTTGTGCATGGATGTCAAAAACGACCTCAAGTGGTATAGAAAGTTTGCAACAACAATGAGGTCAATGCTTCCTCATAAACATGGCAGCTAGCTGGTATGAGATGGGCATACAAAAACTGCCACAGCACCTACAAAAAGACATTGATTGAAATGGTGATTATATAGAAAAAGGGATACATGTTCAAAGCTTAAAATGATGTAAATATCATTGATGATAAACAATAAATGTTTCTGTAATTTCTAAATATTTTGGAGACTTTACCTTTGGGATTACGCTCATATATATATATATGTGTTTACCAACCCCTCTACACCAGCAGGATGTGACACAAGGTCAATTTCTTAAGCGGAGTTTAACAGGTTTGAAATCAAAGTTTTCCTTCTCCTATACTGGTTGTCTAACCAAGGTTAAAGAGCCCAGTCTTCCCTGCTATTTATCCATAGGTGGAGGGAGAATATATAGATTAATACCCTTCCCTAGGGTATTAGTATGATGTAAAATGCAAACAGCAATGTCTAGGATTTGAACTTGGGTCAACAAGTCCATTTCCTATGACTCTAACCATTACACCACATACCTTTCAAATATGTAAGTATTTTGTTTTGGAACAAAAAAAGGTGAGAGATCCTTGGAATCTGGCCTAAAAAAATCTGATGCATCAATAAACTTGTCTGTGTGTTTTTCAGTTTTGAGTAAAGATTGTTGGCAATAATGTTCTAAACAGTTTGACCATTAAATTGTGCTATGAATTGATTTGACTTAACATAAATACTTGTATCTCTGCCAGTTAAAGTTGCTACTAAATAATAGAAAATATTGAATAATTTGTAATTGTTGGCCAATTCTGAAAATAACAACATAATTATGGCTTTAGTTTTCAGATGAATTCATATCTAAGAAATAAACTCACAGCAAGGCCCATTCTCTATATATTATTACATTACATATATACAGGGATGAGCTTAAACCAAGGCACCAAGGCAAAATGCTGTGGTGCTTGTATTCAATGCCACAGTGCATTTAAAAATAAAAGCCATGGTATTTTTTACCTTTAAATTAGAAAAATAAAGTATTATATTTTCATTTCTTTAAATCTTTGAGATGAGGTTTGATTATTTGGATTATTGTCTTCATCTTTATTGCTATCTAATAATGTTGTGCAGATAACAATAAAGATGAGGACAGTAGTCTGAATAATTCAAATAATACATTTTTTTTTAAAGAAGAGAAAGAAACAGAAAAAGATAAATCAACTCATTTTATAGACTTTTTTGGAATTCAAATAATTTACTTGAGTTCTTTTTGAAAATGTTTCACTGGAATGAATTATTGTTAATAATTCTAGTCATCATAATCTATGTTATTTGTCAATAAAGATATTTGATTTTAAAGCTTTTTGTTTATTTTATCAATTTTTTAAAGATTTTATGTTAATATTACTTTTTACAATTAAAAACTTCTAAAAGAAATGCAGTTGTGTCCTTAGTCATTCAGTCATTGGTATGGTGCTCTTATTTTTGAGGATTCCATAAAGCAATTTTTGCTTGCTTCTCTTTAAGGGTAAACTCATCCCTGTGTGTGTATGTATGTATGTTTAGACAGTTAGTGTAGAGATAGATTCTGAATCCAGGTTTTGTTGAATCTGTGAGGTTAGATGATTGACATTCTATAACCTCAAACTGACCTGACTCCTAGTTATGAAGACTGTGGAAACGGAAGTTTTAGTTAACTTAGTCAGTTAAGCGGAGACATCATGGTGTAAGCACGTACCGTTTTCTCTCCCCACATGTGGTTAAGGATCCTAGCTTGAGAATTCTGGTTTTGATTTAATAAAAAAGGTGATCACTAGAATACATACCTTGGTTGTCTCTATGAACAAATAGTGGCCTTCGGAATAGACAGTCAATAAAATACAGTAAGAAGAAATGTCTAAACTGCAGACCAAAGACCACAAGAAACACAGGTTAGAAGGAAATGAACATAGTAATGTAACAGCTTACAGAACATAAGAACAGAAGAAGGTGGGGTACCAGCTAGCTACTCGGGCAAGTAAGTAGGATTAGGTATGAGGGCATAACCACGGATGCTCTCATAATCTTAATAGAACAAACTGTCACCATATATATATACCCAGTAGAAGAAGTATATATATAGAACAGTATGAGACTTTTAAAAATGATGTTAATATACTGTTTTATGATGTGAGCTGATGTATGTGCTCAACTTCTGAACCCAATTATCTAGCAGATGGAATACTGCTGGGCTACACCCAACCATTCATACTAATAAAACTTGATTTTGTCTTTATGTGCAGCCAAAATTTTGGACTCTAAGGACTAAAAATTAACCTTTGAGAATAATTTGACTTTAGAATAAATAGTAGATGGATAACACTGACCCCTAATGTCAACAGAGGTCAGTTTGAGGTCAAAACTATTTCCAAACAAATGGAAATAGGTAATGAGTTTTATTATGGAATATAAAAATGTTTTTTACCTCACAGGATATTAGTCTTGTCTTGGTTTTCTGTTATCTTATATATATTACTAAAATTCACATTATGTTTGGTCAAGTTAGCGGTTATAAATTTATTTCAACCAAAATTCACATTTTAGAGAATTTCAGCCTCTTTCAGACAACCATACAAAAACAAAAGCATTTCTTTCTTTTCTCACTTGTATGGCTGTTTATAGAAGGCTGAAATTCTTACATTACTTATACAAGACCATCGGATGTTACAATGACAAATTCATAGTGTATATAAACTAATTATCTCTTTTATACTTTAATAAATAAACTATATTAATTATAAATTAGGTTCTCATTAATAAATCCTTTAGATTATAGATAATCTGTGACGTAAGCTGTGACGTAGTTTCAGCTTCAGACAAAAATGCAATCTATCTCCATTATATAAAGAAATTAATCAGCTCTATGTTGATACTGGATACTTGGTAGGAGTGATAGTGAGGGAGAGTCATGGGAATCAGTGCTGAAGGGTATTAGCCTAACCAAGGTTAAAGAATCCAGTCTGCCCTACTATTTACCCATAGCTGAAGGGAAAATAGTTAGATTCATATGTTTCCCTAATGAAATGCAAACAGCTTCATTGAGGGTTTGAACTCATGTTGCAAAGTCCATTTCTTTTGACAATAACCATTAATCCCTGCACAGCTAACTAGGGCCATAGATATATTTACCAATCCCTTTGCGCGAGTAGGATATGACAGAAGGTCATTTTTTTTTTTCAGCAGAATTTAACTGGTTTGAATTCAGATTTTTCCTTCTCCTGGACTAGTTGCCTAACCTAGGTTAAAGAGCCCACTCTGCCATACTATTTACCCATAGCTGGAGGGAGAGTATGTGGATACATACCTATCCCAAGGGTATTAGCACTATGGGAAATGCAAACAGCTTCATCCAGGATTTGAACTCACATCAACAAGTCCATTCCTATGTGCCTTCATCAAGGGTGATATAAAATGTAAATTCAACTCAGAGACTTTAATGAATCCTTAATGATTCCACAGGCCTACTATGTAAGTTGCAGAATAAATGCTATTGTCCTCTTTTCTTTTGTCAGTCAAAACATTTCAGTGTTAAAAAGAAATCAAAGTGCTTCAAGACTTCTCTACATGCAATAATGAACGCTAAATTACGAGTTATTTTATAAATTCACCTTTCTTCCCCCTCTCTCTCTCTCTCATGCACATATACTCTCTCCCTCTCTTTCTCACATATACACACACATACACACACACTTTCTCCCCCTCTCTCTTTCCCTATCTCTTCCTCTCTCTCTCATGGGAAGGCTGTGACTAGTGACCAGTCACCAAACAAAAAAAGAAGAGTATATCCGAATACACTCTGTACTAACTGCCTGTACACAGTCAAATGTTCAGTATATATGGATGAAAGTGTCCACCTTAAAACCAGCAGCCAGTGAGAATCCAGGAAGTGAACTTGGCCCAAATACTCAAGTGGAATAGCCCAACCTACCAAGTCTGGATTCTTAGAACAGCTGGATACTAATCACTCCACGAATCTCTACAGTACGCCTTGAAAATTTTGTCTATCGATTATCTCTGTGATGATTCCGCTGTCAATTTATATTGCTAGGGTGATTAATGAGAAAAGCTTGTGGCTATTCCTACTGTCCAACTAAGCAAAAATGTCCGACTAAGCTCTATGATCACAAAGTATTAAACCAGTCAGTTGGGAGCTGGTCTAGTTTCTACTTATGAATTGCTTCTTTTTGTTGTTGTTGTTGTTGTTGTTGTTTTGATAATTATCAACTACTCTGACCCCCTCACCCCCACCCCCTGTTGTTAGAATAATCATAACTTTGACACAAGGAAAGTGTAATATTATAGCAATGTAAATCAGGTAGACTACGAAGCCAAAGAAATATCATATTGAATCCTGTGAGAGTTTCTTTAAACTCTCAAAACCTTTTCTATCTTCTCTTGGAAGTGTATCAAGACAACTGTCTCAAAGATGTAAAGAATTATTGGTAACGCTGTTTCAAAGGCATCAAGAATTGTGGATAATGGACAGACTGGAGTAGAAATAATAAACTAGTTCTTACATAGTATAAAAACATTTGCACAATACTTAATTGGATTTTAAAAAAAACAAAAACATTTTATAACTCTTCAGGTGGCTGAATATGATAAGTCACTCTCTTCAAGTTTGAAGCACTCTGTTTGATTTGCTGACATCTTGAATAGCCTCAAAACAAATATTTTTGTGAGATTAAAATAATTTTGCTATATGTAGGATTATTAATTTTATAGGCTTATTAAAGGTGCTGGTTTATCATGGTTGGAAGAGCATACATCTCAGAGCCACAAGGTTCTAGGTTCAATACTGACCCTTGCCAACTCAGCTTGGATATAGCGATCTATCTGGTCTGGTATATCTTCCTTGTTATTGTGTCATCTTCGATTTACGATGATGTTACTTATTCGTAGATCCCCAGACCAGACAATCACACAGTGAGACTCACATCTTGCTAAACTTCTAACTGACTAAGTTACTTACTTAGTATCCTTAATTCTATTGCCTTCCGGTTCTCACGTTCCATCCGCAGAACGCAAGGTGAGATCGAGGTCAAGCGCCGTCACTCACTCTCAAGGCCATCAGCTGTACTAATATGATTTCTACACTATTGTCATAATCATTAGGTATCTAATGATTATGTAACATTGGATCTATGCACTACAGTGACACTCTCTAACAATCTCACTGGTCTAGTACTAGTGAAATATACAAACACTCACTTCAAAAATTAACTGTTGTACATTTAAGTCATCATCATGTCGCGCTGTCAGCGTGGATATCCATGACAATCTCTCTCCATCCGTCCCTATCGCTCATCATTCTCGGGAGGTCCTCTATGTAGCATCCTGTATCCGCACAGAGCTGATCAATGTATGTCTTTGCTGGTCAGCCCACACTGATGTGCCCATGTGTTGGCTTCCACAGGAGGACGTCGCTTATGAGTTCATCCTTGCTTCTCCAGCAGTGTCCTGCGTGTCTTGTCCGTCTTGGATGGTTTGGGTGATATGTGGCAGGTTACCGTACAGCTGTTTTCTCGTAAAGAGACAGTTCTTCCAGGCTGCTGTCGTATCAGTGCTGCTGTATGGCTGCACCACCTGGACCCTAACTAAGCGACTAGAGAATAAACTAGATGGGAGCTGCACAAGAATGCTGTGGGTGATCCTGAACAAGACGTGGAAGCAACACATATAAGTATTGAAGCCTAATTACCATTGAATTGGAAGACAAAGGTAGCAAACAAGCAAGCTGACCCTTGCCAACTCAGCTTGGATCTATGCACTAAAGTGGTGAATTGTTGGTAGGTGTGGTGCTCAACCATAGACACTCTCTAACAATCTCCCTGGTCTAGCACTAGTGAAATATACAAACACTCACTTCAAAAATTAACTGTTGTACATATAAGTATTTAAGCCCAATTACCAATTGGAAGACAAAGGTAGCAAGCAAGCAAACCGTAACTCAAATTCAGTTCCTGCATTGCCACATTCAAAGTACAGAGTGGTGGGTTATTTATCTAAGTATCATAGCCCCAGTAAAGTCAGCAGCAAATTTGCACTCAAGGAATGGTATCACCTATATGCAAATATGGAATATTCTGAGTGTCATATATGTCAAATTCAGGAAGCGCGTGGTGTAATGGTTAAAGTCATGGGAAATGGACTCATCGCCCCGAGTTCAAATCCTGGACTTGCTAATTGCATTTCACTTAGTACTAATACCCTTGGGAAAGGTATGAATCCTACTCTCCCTCCAGCTATGGGTAAATAGGGCAAACTGGGCTCTTTAACCTTGGTTAGGCAACCGGTCTAATGGTGATGTAATGGTTAAAGTCATGGGAAATGGACTCATCGCCCCGAGTTCAAATCCTGGACTTGCTAATTGCATTTCACTTAGTACTAATACCCATGGGAAAGGTATGAATCCTACTCTAGCTATGGGTAAATAGTAGGGCAGACTGGGCTCTTTAACCTTGATTAGGCAACCGGTCTAGGAGAAGGAAAACTCTGAATTCAAACCTGTTAAATTCTGCTTAAGAAATTGACCTTGTGTCGCATCCTGCTCATGCGGAGGGGTTTGTAAATATATATATATGTCAAATTCACTCAGACTTGCTGTTGAAGTGACCAGCTAACTTTGACAATAAGGAAGATAATTTAAATTTAATTATTCAATTATATTTCAACATTAAAATGGCAATCAGCTTGTATACAATTTCATTCATATCAGTTTTTAAAGATTACTATGAACACTAAGTTGTTTCCTTTTTATGTAGTGAATGTTTTAAACAAGAGGAAATAACTCTTATAAAAAACAGAGTGACATTTCCTACTGAGAAATCTGTAGGGTTTTCTTGAATAAATATCTTGTAAAAAAATCCAATTAACTATTGTATAAGTGTTTTGTACTATTATAAAAAAGAAAATGAAAAAAAAAGGTCAGTACTACTACCAGTAGGTCATCTCTGTCCCCAAAACAGAAACCAATTCCCCAAACAACAATTCTCATTAATGCATGAACCACATCCTCAGTCTCACTCTTAAAATAAAAAAAATCAGTGATTTATTTGAAAGGTTTTCTAGAATAAAATGTTTTAAAAAAATATACAATTAACTATGTATGTACTATTGAAGTCAGTCAGTATACTGTTGGTTTGAACAACAGCTGCTGGCTAAGCACAACTCAAGCAGTGCCCAACACAGTTGGTATTTATAGAAATCAAGAATGGTCCATTCATGTATTTGGGTGATTCCATAATAAAATGGACGGAAGAATACATATTCCCTATCACTGATATTGAGCACAAGTTTTTTTTTTATAACTATAGAAAACTATATATAGGCACCTCACATGGTGTAATGGTCTCCTCAAATTAGACTAGCAAACCACTACTAGTTATTGAAGTCAGTCAGTATACTGTTGGTTTGAATAACAGCAACTGGCTAAGCACAACTGAAGCAGTGCCCAACACAGTTGGTATTTATTGAAATTAAGAATAGTCCATTCATGTATTTGGGTGATTCCATTCCTTGAGTCCTGATTGGCTGCTTGGTTTCTATGATGTTGTCGGGCTTCATAAATACCCTGGCATTCTGGAATAGTATTGCAGCAAGATAGATTTGTATTCAGTTATGACTATTTGTTGCATTGTCTTACCAATTCGACGGTAATTGGAACTTAGTTTGATTATTCTATTGTACTAGAAAAAAAATGCCCCCTGGGCAGTGTAAAAATTCATTTTTGCTATGCTCTTTTTCTTTTGGAAAAAAATGTAAACAGATCTTTGAAAGCTTATATTTTTTTAATAAAGAATAGTTTTGCTGTCAAAATTCAAATAAATATGTTTTCTTTCAAATAAAACCAGATTTCTAATAGTTAAATAATCTAAATTTATTCAAGTTTTTTCTTTTGGGAGACATCAAATGGAAAAAAACATTTTTTTTGTTTAATGACAGACGATTTTTTTTTTCACTGTATAATAGAATATAAATTATTAATTAATATAATTAATATTAATAATTATAATTTATAATTATAATATTATAATTAATTATATTACAATCTTATTAATATTAATAATTTATTAAAAACCCTGTGTCATTAAATCTGAAAAAGACGCAGAGGAGGTAAGCATGATGGATGAAACTGTCATTAGAGGGAGTAAGTATATTTTTTATTACCAAGTTTATTTTCGAGCAGAAGGAGTAAGCATGATTGATGAAACTGTCGTTAAATTTAGACTCGTAATGAAAAGCGGACATGTGCATAAATAGAAACAGTTAAATGCACAAACATCATCAAATTTAATGGAAAATAAAATTGTGATTATTGCTTGTTTATAAATAATTTTCTTGTAAAACTCTATACATAAGATTATTATTAACAATGTATTAATGATTTTGGCTATAAATTAAATATTCATTGATAAACTTATGCAATTCTGTTGGTATTGTGAGGTAAGCAATGATATAGTTTCAGTTACACATGTTATGGTTTAACCATCGTCACTTTTATTTTGGCGCAAAAAATTCAGAAGGTTACAAAGGACTTTTCCGGAAGAGGTTAAAAAGCGGAAGTGAGGATTTTCCGGTCGGAGAGACAAAGGGGTTAAGATGCCGGAAATAGATTTGATCGTTGATAAAACACGAACAAAGGAGGTGCGTAGGCGTTTGAGATATACAAAAGGCAAGACGGCTTGACCCGACGAGATCAGTCAGTAGCGAACAGTCAGGAGGAGACGGCGAACGGAGTGACCGATGCTCATGGTCCATCGCTGCCAGCAAGCAGTGAGGCGCGCCCACCATCTTCCACCTCCCGATCACCAGCCTGCAACATTAGTAGTTCCCATTGTCAAGCTCACTACCCATATGCACCACGAGGGAATTAAAGAAATAAAAAGTCAATCTCCTACTATATACAGACGTCTTGTGTCTTCGTTAAGCAACCCCTACATATATCGTCTAAGGGTTAGAGATGACACCCGCAGTATACCAGCAACGTATACGATTCAGAGTAGCGAAGAAGGCGCTACGCAACACACACAGGCAGACAGACACCAAATCTTCATTATAATAATATCTACCAATTCCTCTGCAAGAGCAGGAATGTAACACAAGGTCAGCTTTTATGCAGTTTAACAGGTTTAAATTCCAAGTTCTTCTAGACAGGGTTACTATACTAGGGTTAAATAGCCCAGTCTGCTCTACTATTTACCAATAGCTGGAGGAAGAATAGTTGGATTCATACCTTTTCTTTGCCCCAAATTTTGCTCCCAAGCACTTTCTATCACATCCATTGATCGTCAAGGACATTATTTTTTGTGGGTATTATTTGTTTTTGTTTACTGTGGGTACAAAGTTTATTCAGTTGGAAGGGTTTATTATTGGTGGAGGTGCTTTGGTTAGTGTGTTAGTTATTAAAGATGTTTACTATGTTAGTGTTGGTGTTGAATACTATTTTAGTTAGTATTATTTGGATTATTCAGACTATTGTCCTCATCTTTATTGTTATCTGTAAAACATTTCAGCTGATGTGCCCTCTGGTCTTCTTCAGGTATTTTTTGTCAGATTCAGGAACCTTTTTGAACTCAGGAACCTTCTTGTCGTAATTGGGAGCCATCTCGGAACTTTTAACCCAACTCTTTATTCAATCCACGACAAGAAATACCTGAAGAAGCCTGGAGGGTACGTCGACCAAAACATTGTACAGATAACAATAAAGATGAGGACAATAGTCTGAATAATACTAATTATCAAGCCTCATCTAAAAAATTCAGAGAAATTGCTATTTTATTAATTTATTTTTATTTTTAGCAGCTAATACGCTACTTTGAAACTAATAGTACACTATAACAAACATATATAATTTGTAAAGAAAAGCTTTCATTTTTCATTATTCTCCATTTAAATTTTAATGGATTCAAATTTGAACAGGAAAGAACAAAGGTGTAACAATTGAAGTGACTTTGAGACTTGGGTGATCTGCTTATATGATGAATTTTTTAAACTAGAAAGTGATATAATTAGTTGCCATAGCAACAAGAAAACACGCATGAATATAATTCTTTCTCTCCACATACAATAAGATCATTTTCATCCATCCAAGGATGCTCTCTTCAGAGTATTGTAGTGGTGGAATTTGTAGAATGAACATCATACTCACAGGAAGTCTGTGACTAGCTTCCAGTCACCAGACAAAAAAAAAAGACAGTTTAACTGAATACACTCTGTAGGATGTAACTAAACATGGTCAAGTTTTCAGTATATATGTCTGTAATGGACATTACTCCAAGGAAGCCTATGAAAATTGTAAAGTCGTTGGGGCGGCCTAAAGTCAGTATCAGCCAGTCAGTGAGGGAGTCTATCCCCTTTTCAATAGCACTAGACCAAGGAGATTGTTTTGGCGTCTGAGGTGGAGCGCCACACCTACCCTCAGCTCCTTACTTTACCGCACAGAACCCTGTGCTACTCATACGCTGAGTTGGCAAGGCCCTGTATCAAACTAGGAACCTTGTGGTTTCTAGCTGAACGCTCTACCGACTGAGCTAACCCGGCCCCTATGAAAATTGTAATGTTGCGCAAATACACTGGTAAGCCTTACAGAGAGATTGCAGATCTATGTATTAATATGCTTTTTCCTTAATCTTCTGACTGTTATCATCTTGCAACACCCTCTGGTTAAAAATGAGACTGTCCAAATCATTCAAGATGAAATGCAAAAATATAAATCCTGACTGTCCACCAAATTCTGATTTCTTATGAGTGTCTTCACCTCAGCTAAATAATAGACCATTCCGTTTTTTTATTATAAAGAAAGAAAGACAAAGGGATGCTAAATAGAAAAAGAAAAATAAGAAAGAAAGAAAGAAAGAGAGTTGGGGAAAGATAGAGAAAGGAGGTGATCATGTGGAAGTGATAATGCTAATCAATTGAATGTAATGTAAAAATCAAAAGAAGGAAGGAAAAAAAAAAGAAAAAAGAATTAGAGTTAAATCAAGATTATTATACTTTTTCATATTGAAGTAATGCAATAGCTCTTAACACATCAAACCTTGTAATAATCAAATTATCATACTGTGGTATATCCACAGGTCCTGCTAGTATTTATAATAACGGAATTATTTGTTTGGTTTTAATTAATTTGCTCAAGGGTGTATATATGCAACAGTCTTTCTTTTATTTATGTTTTATTAAGAACCAGATACAAGATTGTTAATTTTTATTGACATTTTTAAAAGATTTTTAAAATTTGGTTCAATTTTTATATAAAAACTAGACAAAACGTGACCCATTGGGTCACCCATTGAGTTCTAGGTAGATAATTGGGATTAGGGAAAAGTGAGTTTGCAAAGCGAATTAAATCAAATGAATAAATAAATATAACCAAAGAATTTTAAAAAAAGGAAAAACATTAAAATCATTTTGTAATATTTCTAAGAAAGGGAATATTTGACCTAATTTAAATTTATTAAGAGCCAAGATGTTGGCAGGACTGGCTGCTTGTGAAACTTTACATACAAATAAGTTTCATAACTCTCCAATATCTCTCTCTCCATGCTCACCGAGAAACTAACATATATAACGAGGGGGTAATCAAGATGTACATAGGGAGGGTGAAAGTGATAGGCAGAATGTCAAGTAAGAGAGAGGTCAGTTTTTGACTTATTAGCAAATTACGACTAATTAGAACCAATTAAAATTGAAATTTTTTTCAAACATAACTCAATCCTTAAACTAAGGAATATTTTAGTATAACTTTTGTGTAATTGAACTAAACAGGAAAAAAGCCTTTAGGAGACAAAGATTGATTCACTCACACTTTAGTATAATAATAGATTGTTTGAAATTTTCTCTAAGTGCTTCCCACTATCTTGTCTGTAGTTTTTAACCAAAACACATTTCTTCAATATTTTGACTTTGATTTCATTATGTAACTGAAATTACTTAACTACATCTGTTAACTTTATTTTATCTTTTATTTATGGTTATAAATGGGGAGTGTCCTCACACATCTGTAATCAGAAAATTTGAGATCAAATTAGATAATTAAAAAAAAAGATCTTTCTCTGTTCCTATTGTTGAATCTTTTTTAGTTTTCCTTTTTTCCCCTTCCTTGTATTTGTCTGAATAACTTTAATGAATTAGAGTATTTTCCTGTTGACTTTAATTAAAATTATCTGATTATAAAAATGCTGGTCTTGATGTTTTTAGTAATTTGCTTTCATAAGACTAATGGATTGGATTTCTTCTATAAAACTATGATGATGATGATGATCATCATCATGTCCTGTAGCACAGCTACCCATCCCCCCCAAGATACTATCTCTGTTCAATAATAGTTGGTACATTTAGCATATAAAATTAATATGCAAATGTACCAACTATTATGGAGTAGAGGTTGTGTGTTTTACTATTTCTGTCCCATAATAGTTGGTACATTTATTATATGAAATTTCTATGCAAATGTAACAACTATTATGGGACAGAGGTTGTTTTACTTCTGTCCCATAATAGTTGGTACATTTAGTGTATGAAATTTCTATGCAAATGTAACAACTATTATGGGACAGAGGTTGTATGTTTTACTACTTCTGTCCCATAATAGTTGGTACATTTAGTGTATGGAATTTATATGCAAATGTAACAACTATTGTGGGACAGAGGTTGTATGTTTTACTACTTCTGTCCCATAATAGTTGGTACATTTAGTGTATGGAATTTATATGCAAATGTAACAACTATTATGGGACAGAGGTTGTATGTTTTACTACTTCTGTCCCATAATAGTTGGTACATTTAGTGTATGGAATTTATATGCAAATGTAACAACTATTATGGGACAGAGGTTGTATGTTTTACTACTTCTGTCCCATAATAGTTGGTACATTTAGTGTATGGAATTTCTATGCAAATGTAACAACTATTATGGGACAGAGGTTGTATGTTTTACTACTTCTGTCCCATAATAGTTGATACATTTAGTGTATGGAATTTATATGCAATGTAACAACTATTATGGGGACAGAGGTTGTATGTTTTACTACTTCTGTCCATAATAGTTGGTACATTTAGTGTATGGAATTTATATGCAAATGTAACAACTATTATGGGACAGAGGTTGTATGTTTTACTACTTCTGTCCATAATAGTTGGTACATTTAGTGTATGGAATTTCTATGCAAATGTAACAAATATTGTGGACAGAGGTTGTATGTTTTACTACTTCTGTCCCATAATAGTTGGTACATTTAGTGTATGGAATTTATATGCAAATGTAACAACTATTATGGGACAGAGTTGTATGTTTTACTACTTCTGTCCCATAATAGTTGGTACATTTAGTGTATGGAATTTATATGCAAATGTAACAACTATTGTGGGACAGAGGTTGTATGTTTTACTACTTCTGTCCCATAATTTAGTGTATGGAATTTCTATGCAAATCTAACAACTATTTGGGACAGAGGTTGTATGTTTTACTACTTGTCCCATAATAGTTGGTACATTTAGTGTATGGAATTTATATGCAAATGTAGCAACTATTATGGGACAGAGGCTGGATGTTTTACTTTCTGTCCCATAATAGTTGATACATTTAGTGTATGGAATTTGTATGCAAATGTAACAACTATTATGGGACAGAGGTTGTATGTTTTACTACTTCTGTCCCATAATAGTTGGTACTTTTAGTGTATGGAATTTATATGCAAATGTAACAACTATTATGGGACAGAGGTTGTATGTTTTACTACTTCTGTCCCATAATAGTTGGTACATTTAGTGTATGGAATTTATATGCAAATGTAACAACTATTGTGGGACAGAGGTTGTATGTTTTACTACTTCTGTCCCATAATAGTTGGTACATTTAGTGTATGGAATTTCTATGCAAATGTAACAACTATTGTGGACAGAGGTTGTATGTTTTACTACTTCTGTCCCATAATAGTTGGTACATTTAGTGTATGGAATTTCTATGCAAATCTAACAACTATTATGGGACAGAGGTTGTATGTTTTACTACTTCTGTCCATAATAGTTGGTACATTTAGTGTATGGAATTTATATGCAAATGTAACAACTATTATGGGACAGAGGTTGTATGTTTTACTACTTCTGTCCCATAATAGTTGGTACATTTAGTGTATGGAATTTCTATGCAAATGTAGCAACTATTATGGGACAGAGGCTGGATGTTTTACTTTCTGTCCATAATAGTTGATACATTTAGTGTATGGAATTTGTATGCAAATGTAACAACTATTATGGGACAGAGGTTGTATGTTTTACTACTTCTGTCCCATAATAGTTGGTACATTTAGTGTATGGAATTTCTATGCAAATGTAACAACTATTGTGGGACAGAGGTTGTATGTTTTACTACTTCTGTCCCATAATAGTTGGTACATTTAGTATATGAAATGTATATGCAAATGTAACAACTATTATGAGACAGAGGCTGGATGTTTTACTATTTCTGTTTGCACCTCAGCAAAATATGCACATATCTTGCATCGTGGATTTTTTCTCTCTTATTAAAAAAAACAACAAAATCTTTAATAGGATACCATATCAAAATTAATGTATCCTTACTGTTGATCTTGTGTATCTTATGTAAGATTCACTTCTAACAACTTGTTTCCATATTTATTCAGACACCTCTTTGTGGCTACCTGTTGGCTGTGGGTGGCGACCATAATGCTTATGGATGAAATCCTGGTGGCTGAACAGTCAATGACTTGCAACACTCAGTTTTGGCCCTTACTTGGCTGGTCATGTCAAGCCCTAGCAGTCATATGATTGTCTCGGCCATATTCCTCAATTTCTTTTATAGGAAACCCTGAATTCTATTTATCATATGTGCTAAAAGGCAGAGGCTAAGAGTTTTAGTGTCCTGGGTATGACGTTAAACTGGATCTAGTGGTGAGGTTCCAATTCTGGAGCCCTGAAGAGTGTGGAGTAACCTTTCATAGCTATTACCCCCAGGTCCACTCTAGCGTGGACATGGAGTCAACAGTACTTGATTACTGACAGTTTTTCACCTGTGTGCTTTTCAAACTAAGTTTGTTTGAAAATTGCATAAGTGAGAAACTGTCTGTAACCAAGTGTCATTGACTCCATGACCATACTACCCTAACCTTTATTTATATATATATATGTATATATATATATATATATATTTATTATTATTATCATCAAGGGCCGGTTTAGCTCAGTCGGTAGAGTGTTCAGCTGGGAACTTTAAGGTTCCTGGTTCGATACTGGCCAACTCAGCATATGAGTAGCACAGGAACTTGTGTGGTAAAGTAAGGAACTGATGGTTGGTGTGGTGCTCTACCTCAGATGCTAAAATAATCTCCTTGGTCTAGTGCTAGTGAGAAGGGGATAGACTCCCTTGCTGTCTGGCTGATACCAACCTTGGGCCACCCGATGATTTTACTTACTTATTATTATTATTATAGCTTCTGTTTATATCTAAAGTGTAAACAGTAATTCCTGCATAGAAGAATGAAAGTTTTGAGATTTGGGTGTAGCAAATATTATGGATACATATCATTGTATATTACAATAGACCCTTTAAGAAGTAGTATTAAGTGTATATTATAGGTCATATAAGTAAAATAAGTGTTGAAAGGAATGTGTTGTAATGACTATACATCTATCTTGATATGTCTTAGTATTGTCTTCACTATAAATCTTTAATAGAAATTAGATGACCTGTAAACTCATTAGGTTATCTTTCTAGGAAGATATTAATGCATCTGTTTAGAACTATTGAAGGATTCTAATTAGTATTTCCTGTTCTGTTAGAATAAGCCAACTGTATCCCCTGCAGCATAGTAAGATCCTCTGCAAAACAGAGGTGCTTGTAGAGATGTGTAATCATTTGTGCCTGTGAGTTGTCATTTTCTCCAACTCTCAAGCACCTATATGATTTTCCCAATCCTATTGCCCTTATGGCAAGCCCCAACCCCTTTTTATCATATGGATGCTAGAAGGTGGTGGCTGCGGGTCTACATGTCATGGGAATGACGTTAAACTCTATCTGATGGTGAGGTTCCAGTTTTGGAGGTTTGGGGAATGTGGAGCACCCCTTCATCACCATTGCTCCCTGGTCCACTCTGACCCGGAGTGGTAGTACCTGTTAGGATCCCATCTATGGGTTAAATAGAAAAATGTATTTATAAAAAAATTGTATTATCCATTAAGAATTGATTTATTTCACAACTTTATCGTCATTAAATGACCCACTGAGGTTGATATGCCGTAAAACCAAAAAAAAAAAAAACCAAATCCAACTCTCAAGTGATTGGGCTTTTAAATAAGGTTTCAAGTCATAACATCATAGAAACCAAGCAGCCAATCAGGACTCAAGGAATGGAATCACCCAAATACAGGAATGAACTTTTCTTGAGTTCCATAAGTACCAGCTGTTTTGGGCACTAGTTCAGTTGTGCTTAGCCAGTTGTTGTTGTTGTCCAAACCAACAGCATACCGACTGACTTCAAAATGATCACTTTGGCATTATATAAATTATCAAGGTTGATATGCCATTAAAAAACTGTAGAAGCAATATTCCAATTACCGTTGAATTGGCAACAAGAAAGCCATAACTCTTGGATTGTTGCAAGCCTACTGCAGAATGCTAGGTTATTTATCAAGCACCATAGCACCACAGAAACCAAGCAGCCAATCAGGGCTCAAGGAAAGGAATCACCCAAATACATGAATTGATTATTCCTGAGTGCCATAAATACCAGCTGCTTTGGGTACCAGTTCAGTTGTGCTTAATTGTTGCTGTTCAAACCAACAGTATACTAACTCACTTCTATTGAGGTCAGTAAATCTACTGTTGGTTTGAATAACAGCAGCTAAGTAAGTACCACTCAAGCAGTGTCCAAGACAGTTGGTATATATAGAAATCAAGAATGACCCATTCATGAATTTGGGTGATTTGGGTGATCCCATTCCTTGAGTTCTGATGTGCTGCTTGACTGCTTGATTTGAATGACATTGTGGAGTCTTATAAATATCCTGTCATTCTGCAGTAGACTTTGTGACTATTCGGGTTTGTATTCAAGTTACAATCGTTTGTAGCCTTGTCTTCCCAGTTCGACGGTAATTGGAACTTTAATTATTCTTCAACTTCAACAAAAACCAAAGAAACTAAACCTAATCTAACCCACAACTCATTTTAGCTGATACTGATATAATCTACTCAAGGGATTTTTGTTGTCACTTTTGTATTTGTGAACTTATATTTACATTTTTAGTTTTTAATACTGTCATGATATTTTATCTAATCAATATAACATTGCACAGTGACTTGAACAAACATAACAGTTGCTAGGATTGTCAAGTTTTGTGCCCACATCTGTGTACATATACTTCATTTTTTGTTTTTAAATAGTGTCAATATCAAAATGAAAGATCGCACAATGAAGCCAATTTTATTACTCAGCTGACAATATTTGAAAAGCATCTTTTCATTCTTAGAGGAATTCTAAAATTCTTTAAGATTCTTTGTTTTGGGAATCTGAAGACTCACCTTATTCTTTGAGGTGCAAAAGAACAATTGTTGTTAGATCAATTGTTTCTCTGAATACCAAAACTTTCCTAATGTTTTTCACTGTTGTATGATATATTTTTTACAATATTATTTGGAGGTGAATTGTTTGATATATTTTTATACAATATATTTGGAGGCGAATTGTTTTGATATATTTTTTTATACAATATATTTGGAGGTGAATTGTTTGATATATTTTTATACAATATATTTGGAGGCGAATGTTGATATATTTTTATACAATATATTTGGAGGTGAATTGTTTGATATATTTTTATACAATTATTTGGAGGTGAATTGTTTGATATATTTTTATACAATATATTTGGAGGTGAATTGTTTGATATATTTTTATTACAATATATTTGGAGGTGAATTGTTT
>CM042146.1:69806750-69845765 GCA_023376005.1 Doryteuthis pealeii | reverse complement strand
ATCCGTCAGTACTTTAGTTTCGTTATGCTGTACAAGGTCGTGTCAGAGCGAATCCATCGCTCTCGTCAGGCTTCTTTCATAGGTAAAAGTCTTGCTCGTGCATACATGACACACGAGTTGAGTCTAAAAAGTCCGGAGATGGGCTCCCAATTTGACGACAGAAGTGCTGGAGTTTCAAAGAGAGTCCTGGAATGCTGACGAAAAAATAAGCGCATTCCAAGCAGGTGAGACACAGGACAGGCGGGAGCAATCATCATGAAAATGTTTTACAGATAGCCGATAAAGATGAAGCGAGCAATAGTCTGAATAATCCAAATAAAACTAACTAAATAGCTATTCAACACCCACACTAATAGTAGAACATCTTTAATAACTAACGAACTAACAAAGCATCCTCCACCAATACTACCCGTTCAAACTGAATAAACTTGTCGTACTACCAGAAAACGTCTAGCATATATAACAAATAATATCCACAAAATATAGAGTGTCCTGTACGATCATGAGAATAGTGATAGAAAGTGTGGGCGCAAAAATTATGGGGCAACAGAAAAAGATATGAAATCCAACTAATTCTACTCGAGAAATGGTCAATACGTCGAGTAGTCATGGCTAATTTAACCCATATAGAGTGTAACAAACTGGTCTATAGAAGGAAATTGGAATTTATAAAACTCAGTTAAAACTGATAAGAATGCTATGACCTTATGAGTGTTCACCTAATTGCCTAGCTCTGCAGAGAGAAGTTGTAGTATGATTATGTATCATAATGAAAGATTTGAGTGCTGTCTGCCTAAACTGTGTGTTTGCGTAGTCGAGCTCTTCGCTAAATCAGTCTATAATCGTTATATCGATTATGATGTGAGTTATTTAATCAAGCACCTGCCTAAATAAAAGTTTATTTGCTCTGCGACTTGTTCGAGTGTACTTTACTTAAACCCACTTAACGATATTCATAGTGGGAGTACGCTTTAACACGAAAGACACACAGACGTCTGTAATATAGTAGAGGATGATTGACTTTTTTATTTCTTTAATTCCGCTCGATGGTGCAGTCAAAGATATTGAAGCTTGACAATGGAAACTAATATGCAGCTTGCACGCCGGTGAGTGCGAGAGGTATTTGTAAGAGGAAGTAGATTGGTTGGTAACTTGCTCACTTAGCTTGAGCTGACAGCGATATATCGACGCAATTATGAGCATGATCGGATCTCGTACACCGTCGCCGTCTCTCCTGACTTGAGTGTCCTTAAATAAGGCCTAATGAAGACTGATCTCGTCGGGCAAACCACTTGCTCTTATTGTATATCATCAAGAAACGCCAACGCAATCTGCTTCAGTGGTATTGTGAGATTTTATCACAATCAAATCTGATATCTCGGCAAGTATACACGAGAGACGGCTTGATTTCACTCTGAGAGCCGGATCCTCACTATACAGCTCATTTAACACCTTTACTTTGAAAAAGTCCTTTGTCTAAACCTCTTGAAATTTTAAGCGGGCTCGAAAAAATAAATGTGAGGTAGTAACAAAGCATAACATGTGTAAATAAAACTATATCATGGTACCGGTCACAATCCCAAAAATCAGAAACTGCATAAGATTTAGACCTCAAGAATATTTAATTTAGTAGCTCAGAAATCATTAATACATTGTTAATAATAATCTATGTATTAAGAGTTTTAACAAGAAATTTTATCAACAAGCAATAATCCACAATTTTTTATTTCCATAAAGTTATGATGAATGTTTTGCATTTAACCGTTCTATTAATGCCATGTCTGCTTTTCATTACGATCTAATTTAACGACAGTTCATCAATCAATGCTTACTCTCTTCTGCTCGAAATAAACTGGTAAATAAAAAATATATTTACTTCCCTCTAATGACAGTTTCATCCCTCGCTTAACCTCTCTGCGTCTTTTCAGATTTAATTGACACAGGGTTTTTAATAAAATTATTATATTAATTAAAGATTGTAATATAATTCATTTATAACATTATAATTATAAAGTTATAGATATTTAATATTAATTATCATTAATTAATAATTTATATTCATATATACAGTAAAAAAAATCGTCTGTCATTAAACAAGACAAAATGTTTTATTTCCATTTGATGTCTCAAAGAAAAACTTGAATATAATTTAGATTATTTACTATTAGAAATCTGGTCTGTTTATTTGAAAGAAAAATATTTAATTGAATTTTGACAGCAAAACATCTTGTAATTCAAAAATATAAGCTTCCACAAAGATCTGTTAGCATTTTTGCAAAAAGAGAAAGAGACAAGCGAAAAAATGTAATTTTACATACTGCCGCAGGGGGCATTTTTTTTCCTAGTCAGAGAGAGATAATCAAAGCTAAAATAAGTCGCAATTAATGCTGTCGAATTGGTAAGACAAATGCAACGAAATAGTCATAACCTGAATACAAATCTACTCTTGCTGGCAATACTGATTCGCAGGAATGCAGGTATTAGGAAGACCCGGACAAGCATGCATAGAAAGCAGCAGCCATCAACGACTCAGAATAGGACACCCCAAACACAGAATGGACTATTTCTAATGGATCAATAAATCCACTGTGTGGATGCACTGCTTCGTGTGCTACCATTGCTGTATTCGCAGACCAACAGTATTAGGCTAGACTGAGCTTCAAGTAACTAGTAGTGTTTGCTATCTAATTTGAGCCGACCATTTACAACCATGTGAGGTGCCTTATATAATTGAGTTGTTCTACTAGTCACACACATAAAGACTTGTGAGCCACATGCAGTGATAACAGGAATATTATGTATTCTTCTGACTGTTCTTCCTGCCATTGTAATTGATGGGAATGGCACCCACCAAATAATGATGACCATCTTGATTTCTATAATCATACCAACTGTGCTTGCACTGCTTGAGTTGTACTTAGCCAGCAGACTGTGATTGTGTCAAGACAACAGTATAACGAACTGACTCAATAGTACAAGCCTACAAGTAGTTGAATTGATATTTTTTACAACTTTTTTACTAGGAAAACCTTCAGATAAGATCACTGCTTTTTTTAGTATTTAAGACGTGAGACTGAGGGATGTGGCTGTCATCATTAATGAGAATGTTGTTTGGGGAATTGGTTCTGTGTTGGGACAGAGAATGATCTACTGGTATACTGGACCTTCTTCTTTTCATTTCTTTTTATAATAGTAAAAACCTTATACAATAGTTAATTGATTTTTTTTGACAGAAGAATAGATCTTATCAAGAAAACCCTACAGATTATCTCAGTAGGCAGAGTGTCACTCTGTTTTAGTATAAGAGTTAATTTCATCTGTTTTAAGAAAAACATGCACATACATAAAAGGAACAACTTAGTGAGTTTTCATAGATAATGCGCCTTTTAAAAACGTATGAATGATTGTGTATAGCAAGCTGAATGCCATTGGGTAGGATCGTTAAGGATATAATGAATAATTAAATTAGAAATCTAGTTTCCTTATTGTCAAAGCTTAGCTGGTCACTTCTCGAACAGCAGCTCGTGGAGCTGAATCGTGAACATATATGTAGTCATTACAAACCCCTGCCGCCATAGCAGGATGCGACCAAAGGTCTAATTTCTTAAGCAGAATCACACAGTTGGAATTCACGCAGTTTGCGCTTCGTCGCTAGACCGCTTGCCTAATAAGGTTAAGAGCCCAGCTGCCTAGGCTAGTTGTACCCAGTAGCTGGAGGAAGAGGTGGATTCATACCTCCCATGGGTATTAGTACAAGTGAAAATGCAATAGCAAGTCCAGTGATTGACTCGGGGGCGATGAGTCCAATTTCCCATTGACTTTACCATTCACAACCACCTTAGACCGGTTGCCTAACAAGGTTAGACGGGCCAGTATCCCTATTTACCCATAGCTGAGGGAGAGTAGCGATTCATAATCTTCAAGGTTGTATAAGTGAAATAGGACAATTAGCAAGTCAGGATTTTGAACCGGGGCGATGAGTCCATTTCCCAGGACGGTTACATTACACCACGCAGCTTCCAGAATTAGGACATGCGATACGTGACACTCAAGCGATCGTCTCCGAGTATATAATGCCTATAGGAATACATTGCCGTGAGTGCAAATTTGCTGCGTCGGCTTATGGTGTATGATGAACTTAGATAAAGTAGGGACCTCAGCCAGCTCGTTGTAATTGCAAATGTGGCAGATGCATGGAAGTGAATTTGAGAGTTTACGGTTTGCTTGGCTTGCCTACCATTTGTCTTACAAATTGGTAATGTGGGCTTAAATACCTTAGTACTGTATAACAGTTATTTTGAAGTGCAGTTGTTTGTAAATTTCAAATATGCTAGACCAGGGAGATTGTAGAGAGAGTGTCTAAGTGGTTAGCAGGACACACCTACAAAATTCACCACACTTAGTGCATAGACGCCAAGCTGATTGGCACGGCGTCAGCTTGCCCTTTGATTCTACTTTGGTTCAGCAAATTCATGTAATAGGCTTCAATACTTATATTGTTGCTATCACTTGATTCGTCTTTCGAACCACACCACAGTCTTTGTGCACCTCCCATCTAGTTTAATTCTCTAGTTCGCTTAGTTAGGGTCCCAAGGGTGCAGCTACATGCAAGCACTGATACGACAAGCAGCCTGAAACTGGTCTCTTTAAGAGAAACAGCTGCTACGCAGTAACACTGCCAATATCCACCACCAGCCACAAGAGACACAAACGTACAAGACACGTCGGCAGGAACAGCTGCTGAAGAAGCAGGAGAACTCAATAAGCGACGTGCCTCCAGCATGTGGAAAAAAGCCAACACATGGGCACATCAGTGTGGGGCTGATCCACAAAGACATACATTGATTACAGCTCTAGTGAGCCGGATCCAGGAGCTGCTACATAGAGGACCTTCCCGAGAATAGATGAGCGATATTGCGAGAGAGAGAGATTGTCCATGAGATACCAACGCTACCGCGCGACATGAGATGACTCTTAACAATGTACAACAGTTACAGTGTTTTGAGTGAGTCTTTGATATTTCACACTACAACCAGACACACAGTGAAAGATAGAGTCTATGGTGAGCACACACCTACCACCTAATTTCACACTGTAGTGCATGAGATCCAATGTACATAATCAAATAGATAGAACCTAATGAATTAGGACAATAGGTGTAGAATCATTATAAGTAAAGCATAGATGGCTTGAGGGAGTGACGGAATCGCCTTGACCTCGATCCAACCTTGGCGGTCTGCGGCATGAACGTGAAACTGGAAGCAATAGAAGGCACCCTTCCGTTTAAGATACTAAAGTAAGTAATTATGTTGTAGAAAGTTAGAAGCTAAGCTAGACAAGATGTGAGTCTCACTGTGTGATTGTCTGGTCGGGGATCTACGAATAAAGTAACATCATCGTAAATCGAAGTCTTGTGTTTATTAATTAAAACTAACAATGACACAGGGCTCTGATAACAAGAAATCCCTAGCAACAGAAACCAGACCCGAAATCCTCAATAGAAGACCAGACGAGATCTTAGAAGATATACCAGACCAAAGATAATGATAAGACGATCAGAATAGCAAGCGGCCAGAAAGATACGACCAGAGTAAGAAGTAAGGGATATATAACATATACCTATTTAGTGCCGGTAAAGAAGGGCTATATAACACCAAGCTGAGTTGGCAAGGGTCAGTATTGAACCTAGAACCTTGTGGCTCTGAGATGTTGCTCTTCCAACTATGATAAAACCAGCGCCTTTAATAAGCCTATATAATTAATAATCCTTACATATAGCAAAATATTTTTTAATCTCACAAAAATATTTGTTTTGAGGCTATTCAAGATGTCAGCAAAATAACAGAGTGCTTCAAACTTGAAGAGAGTGACTATCATATTCACACCTGAAAGAGTTTATAAAATGTTTTTGTTTTTTAATAAATCCAATAAGTATTGTGCAAATGTTTTTTATACTAGTAAGAACAGTTTATTATTCTACTCCAGTCTGTCCATCCACACAATTCTTGATGCCTTTGAAACAGCGTTACCAATAATCTCTTTACATCTTTGAGACAGTTGTCTGATACACTTCAAGAGAGATAGAAAAGTTGAGAGTTTAAAGAAACTCTCACAGATTCAATATGATTTCTTGGCTTCGTAGTCTACCTGATTTACATTGCTATAATATACACTTTCCTTGTGTCAAAGTTTATGATTATTCTAAACAACAGGGGGTGGGGGTGAGGGGGGTCAGAGTAGTTGATAATTATCAAAACAACAACAACAACAACAATAAAAGAAGCAATTCATAAGTAAGAACTAGACCAGCTCCCAACTGACTGGTTTAATACTTTGTGATCTAGAGCTTAGTCGGACATTTTTGCTTAGTTGACAGTAGGAATAGCCACAAGCTTTTCTCATTAATCACCCTAGCAATATAAAATTGACAGCGGAATCATCACAGAGATAATCGATAGACAGCAAAATTTCAATAGGCGTACTGTAGACGATTCGTGGAGTGATTAGTATCCAGGTTCTAGAATCCAGACTTGGTAGGTTGGGCTATTCACTTGAGTATGTTGGCCAAGTTCACTTCCTGATTCTCACTGGCTGCTGGTTTTAAGGTGGACACTTCATCCATATATACTGAACATTTGACTGTGACAGGCAGTTAGTACAGAGTGTATTCGGATATACTCTTCTTTTTTGTTTGGTGACTGGTCACTAGTCACAGCCTTCCCATGAGGAGAGAGGAAGAGATAGGGAAAGAGAGAGGGGGAGAAAGTGTGTGTGTATGTGTGTGTATATGTGAGAAAGAGAGGAGAGAGTAAAAAGCATGAGAGAGAGAGAGAGGGGAAGAAGGTGGAATTTATAAAATAACTCGTAATTTAGCGTTCATTATTGCATGTAGAGAAGTCTTGAAGCACTTTGATTTTTTTTTTAACACTGAAATGTTTTGACTGACAAAAGAAAGAGGACAATAGCATTTATTCTGCAACTTACAATAGGCTGTGGAATCATTAAGGATTCATTAAAGTCTCTGAGTGAATTTTACATTTTATATCACCCTTGATGAAGGCACATAGGAATGGACTTGTTGATGTGAGTTCAAACCCTGGATGAAGCTGTTTGCATTTCCCATAGTGCTAATACCTTGGATAGGTATGTATCCACATACTCTCCTCCAGCTATGGGTAAATAGTATGGCAGAGTGGGCTCTTTAACCTAGGTTAGGCAACTAGTCCAGGAGAAGGAAAAATCTGAATTCAAACCAGTTAATTTCTGCTGAAAAAAAAAAATGACCTCTGTCATATCCTACTCGCGCAAAGGGATTGGTAAATATATCTATGGCCCTAGTTAGCTGTGCAGGGATTAATGGTTATTGTCAAAAGAAATGGACTTTGCAACATGAGTTCAACCTCAATGAAGCTGTTTGCATTTCATTAGGGAAACATATGAATCTAACTATTTTCCCTTCAGCTATGGGTAAATTAGTAGGGCAGACTGGACTCTTTAACCTTGGTTAGGCTAATACCCTTCAGCACGATTCCCATGACTTCCCTCACTATCACTCCTACCAAGTATCCAGTATCAACATAGAGCTGATTAATTTCTTTATATAATGGGATAGATTGCATTTTTGTCTGAAGCTGAACTACGTCACAGCTTACGTCACAGATTATCTATAATCTAAAAGATTTATTAATGAGAACCTAATTTATAATTAATATAGTTTATTTATTAAGTATATAAAGAGATAATTAGTTTATATACACTATGAATTTGTCATTGTAACATCCGATGGTCTTGTATAAGTAATGTAAGATTTCAGCCTTCTATAAACAGCCATACAAAGTGAGAAAAGAAAGAATGCTTTTGTTTTTGTATATGGTTGTCTGAAAGAGGCTGAAATTCTCTAAAATGTGAATTTTGGTTGAAATAAATTTAACCGCTAACTTGACCACATAATGTGAATTTAGTAATATATAGATAAGAGTAACAGAAAACCAAGACAAGACTAATATCCTGTGAGGTAAAAAACATTTTTTATATTCCATAATAAAACTCATTACCTATTTCCATTTGTTTGGAAATAGTTTTGACCTCAAACTGACCTCTGTTGACATTAGGGGTCAGTGTTATCCAATCTACTATTTATTCTAAAGTCAAATTATTCTCAAAGGTTTTTTTAGTCCTTTAGAGTTCAAAATTTTGGCTGCACATAAGCACAAAATCAAGTTTTATTAGTAAGAATGGTTGGTGTAGCCCCAGCAGTATTCCATCTGCTAGATAATTGGGTTCAAGAGTGAGCACATACATCAGCTCATGATAAAAACAGTATATTAACATCATTTTTAAAAGTCTCATACTGTTATATATATATACACTTCTTCTACGGTATATATAATATGGTAACAGTTGTTCTATTAAGATTATGAGAGCATCCGTGGTTATGCCTCATACCTAATCCTACTTACTTGCCAAGTAGCTAGCTGGTACCCACCTTCTTCTGTTCTTATGTTCTGTAAGCTGTTACATTACTATGTTCATTTCCTTCTAACCTCTGTTTCTTGTGTCTTTGGTCTGCAGTTTAGACATTTCTTCTTACTGTATTTTATTGACCGTCTATCCCAAGGCCACTATTTGTTCATAGAGACAACCAATGTATGTATTCTAGTGATCACCTTTTTATATTATTCAAAACCAGAATCTCAAGCTAGGATCCTTAACAATGTGGAGAGAAAACGGTACGTGCTTACACCATGAGTCTCCAGCTTAACTGACTAAGTTAACTAAAACTTCCCGTTCCACAGTCTTCATAACTAGGAGTCAGTCAGTTTGAGGTATAGAATGTCATCATCTAAACTTCACAGATTCAACAAAAACCTGGATTCAGAATCTATCTCTACACTAACCGTCTAAACATACATACATACACACACAGGGATGAGTTTACCCTTAAAGAGAAGCAAGCAAAAATTGCCTTTATGGACTCCTCAAAAATAAGAGCACCACACCAATGACTGAATGACTAAGGACACAACGCATTTCTTTTAGAAGTTTTTAATTGTAAAAGTATATTAACATAAAACTTTAAAATTGATAAAAATAAACAAAAAGCTTTAAAATCAAATATCTTTATTGACAAATAACATAGATTATGATGACTAGAATTATTAACAATAATTCATTCCAGTGAAACATTTTCAAAAAGAAATCAAGTAAATTATTTGAATTCCAAAAAAAGTATAAAATGAGTTGATTTATCTTTTTCTGTCTCTTTCTCTTCTTTAAAAAAAAATGTATTATTTGAATTATTCAGACTACGTCCTCATCTTTATTGTATCTGCACAACATTATTAGATAGCAATAAAGATGAAGACAATAATCCAAATAATCAAACCTCATCTCAAAGATTTAAAGAAATGAAAATATAATACTTTATTTTTCTAATTTAAAGGTAAAAAAATACCATGGCTTTTATTTTTAAATGCACTGTGGCATTGAATACAAGCACACAGTATTTTGCCTTGGTGCCTTGGTTTAAGCTCATCCCTGTATATATGTAATGTAATAATATATAGAGAATGGGCCTTGCTGTGAGTTTATTTCTTAGATATGAATTCATCTGAAAACTAAAGCCATAATTATGTTGTTATTTTCAGAATTGGCCAACAATTACAAATTATTCAATATTTTCTATTATTTAGTAGCAACTTTAACTGGCAGAGATACAAGTATTTATGTTAAGTCAAATCAATTCATAGCACAATTTAATGGTCAAACTGTTTAGAACATTATTGCCAACAATCTTTACTCAAAACTGAAAAACACACAGACAAGTTTATTGATGCATCAGATTTTTTAGCCAGATTCCAAGGATCTCTCACCTTTTTTTGTTCCAAAACAAAATACTTACATATTTGAAAGGTATGTGGTGTAATGGTTAGAGTCATAGGAAATGGACTTGTTGACCAAGTTCAAATCCTAGACATTGCTGTTTGCATTTTACATCATGCTATACCCTAGGGAAGGGTATGAATCTATATATTCTCCTCCACCTATGGATAAATAGCAGGGAAGACTGGGCTCTTTAACCTTGGTTAGACAACCAGTATAGGAGAAGGAAAACTTTGATTTCAAACCTGTTAAACTCCGCTTAAGAAATTGACCTTGTGTCACATCCTGCTGGTGCAGAGGGGTTGGTAAACATATATATATATATATATATATGAGCATAATCCCAAAGGTAAAGTCTCCAAAATATTTAGAAATTACAGAAACATTTATTGTTTATCATCAATGATATTTACATCATTTTAAGCTTTGAACATGTATCCCTTTTTCTATATAATCACCATTTCAATCAATGTCTTTTTGTAGGTGCTGTGGCAGTTTTTGTATGCCCATCTCATACCAGCTAGCTGCCATGTTTATGAGGAAGCATTGACCTCATTCTTGTTGCAAACTTTCTATACCACTTGAGGTCGTTTTTGACATCCATGCACAACTCGCCATACACTTCTGGTAATTCGTGATGAATTTCAATCAGTTTTTGCCTTTTTCATTCAAAAACCAAATAACTGCACAAACTTCATACTTGGTGGTAGCGTCAATCAGGAGCTCATCAGAAACCATTGCCAAGCCAAGATTGAGCGTGACAGCAAGGTGTGCACAGGGCAGACACAGGCACATGCACAACATAAACAACAGTGTTGCCAATAGCCACACAAACAGTTTCCTTACATCCCAGACCTTACCTTTGGAATTACCCTGATATTTCTGACAGAAAAACCAGGATTTTATCTAAGAAAATAATAGGATAGTTTCCTAAATTTTAACCTTTACATTCAGTTCAAGTTGTTTTAAGTGCAACACTCAGATCACTTAGGAACTGCAATTTAAACACTTGTAAAAATTATTTAATTTAAAACTTCAACAAGGTTAAAAAAAAAAGAAAAACAAACAAACTTGTATATATCAAAGACTAGCATAGCTACCTGGCATTGTCCAGGATTTAAAAAAAATCAAAAATAAATCATTTATCTATATTTATAGAAGAAATAGATACAACAGAAACCTACTCGAGTTTCATCGCTAGAATCATCAGGGTTAAATCCATTGAATTAATCGAGTTACCGATTAATTGCAGCTGATCACACGTATGTTCATTGAATAAGATTTATCGTTACAGAGAAACTCAAGTAAGTTTCTGTTGTATCTATTTCTTCAATAAATTTGCTCTACTTTGTATTGAGCACTTTGTATTTGTTTTATCACGGACTTAACCCCTGGATCCTGTGCACCTCCAACGATTGTGCCCATATTCACCGGTAAGCCACCCTTTATATATAAACACATATCTATATTTATACATAGATTAATAAAAATTATTTTTCTCGATATTTGTTTTGTCATATTCTATTCTTATATATGTTTTTAGGTTGTTTATTTTTATTATTATTATTCTTTGTATTTTTTATTTGTCATTTATTTGCTTTTATTATTTTATCCTTTATTAATTTGTTTTATTTTAAATCATTTAAAAAAAATTATTTTTAATGTGTCATTGATTTATACCCTTATTATATTTTTTTTTTTTCTTATGGAAAATAAGGGGTAAAATTTTTTTAACACTATCATGGACAAAAATCATGCATGAAGAACGTGCACTCAGTCATTGTATTTACAAACAAACATACAAACAGATATACTGAATAAATATATATATATTACAGTGATGCTGATAGCTTTTTAATCTAGTGAGTCCCGGGACCACAGATTTTTGATTGAATGGGTCCCAACTAAAGTTTCTTAATAAACTGCAGGGCCCTAAGATTTATTTTTACCATCATCTCAAAAAACAATTTTAATCATCCTAAATCACTTAAATTGATAGTACAAAAGTTTTTTTAATAATTAAATTCATACATTTAAAAGAAAACAGCATTTACACTTAATCACAATTCAATCAAGAAATAACAATTTTTTGAGAATTATGACAGAACAATTAAAAAAAAAAATGGGTGTACAAGGGGGAGGTAACTGATTCATCGGATTTCCTGCCAGAAGTCAGTAGAGATATCAAAGGCAAATAGATTTCAACTGAATTACTAAAAGACTCTTATGGCGCCAAGGTTTCCTTAAGTCTTTAAGTAATTCATTTCTTAATTTTATTTTTCTCTCTTAAAATTAAGTGATTATCCTTTACGGAAACTTACAAACTTTGTGTAACCTTAGCAAAAATTTTCTTCAATTTTTCTTTAAAAAAAAAAAAAAAAAAATAGTCAATATTTTTTTTAACAGAATATGAACTTGTAGTAAAGTTATTTCTAAGCATATGTTTTATACAGTATTCCCTTTAATTGAAATGTTTTTTAGATTACTACTACACATGCAACAATAGAATTTAGTTTATCTCCCAGAAAAAATAGATGTATCAGGATTTTTATGAAAAAATTGCATCCCTAGGTGTGTCCCTGGGATGCATGGAATACAATTTTACTGTGTCCTTTTAGATTTTTGTGTCAGGGACGTGTAGCTATCAGTGTATGTGTGTATATATATATATGCACGTGCACCCAAAAAGTAAACATAGGCACATATACATAGACACACACACCCAAAAAGTATAATTTTAAGTAGAAAAACACAGAAATTCTCTAGAACAAAAAACAAATTTCAAACACACACACCTAACATATCAAATGAACATCTGATAAACTATACCTATTAAAAGAGTAATGAAAGTTCAGTTAATGAATTTATTACCATTATTGCGACTTATGCACAAAGATTGTGGAACGTTACATCATTTTATTACCATTATTGCGACTTATGCACAAAGATTGTGGAACGTTACATCATTTTTTCTCAATTTTTGCGCGCAAATCGCACACAAGGATTGAAAAAAAAATAACATAGCATTCAACCGTTATTACACAGCCATTATAATAGAAAAGTTGCAGAAGCACACACAACCTATCAAATATCAGACATATTCTGCCAAAATAATAACTCAATGCCTGAAGAAGACAACAGATCAGAAACACGTGTCGCATATGTAAGATAAAAAGAATTTAAAAAATTTTTTCTGAGAATATATACATTTTTGCGGACCTTCTTTTTTATAAAATATCAAATTTTCTCCCGTTGGAACCAGAACATTTTATATATATATATATATTATATATATATATATATATACACACACACACACACACACATATACACATACACACACACCAGTTCTTGCAATTAAGAATTTCTAAATGCTTGTTACTTTATTATTTTTATTTCTGAACAATTGCATTTTTACTTGGTTATCTAAGTTAGATCAGGATTGCCTGGGTGATTTAAAGCCTGAATATATCAGCACTCCATATGTTGTATACCCTTCTTTCTTTACTTCTTTACTTACTTCTTTTTTACTCTATTCTTCTGGCCGTCTTTGGAATCTTATAACATCTTGTCTTGGTCTGGAATCTTCTAAGGTCTGGACTTTCTTGGGGACTTCGGGTCTGGTCTTCTATTGGGGATTTCTCTTTATCAGAAGCCCTGTGTCATTGTTAGTTTTTAGAGGTAATAACACAAGACTCCGATTTGCTTTGATCTTTATTTTTAAATCCCCAACCAGACATCTGTGCAGATTAAGATGGGAGCGCGTGTAACACGACTTACCCTTCCGTCGAGCTCGGCTGCTAGTCTCTAACTGACTGAAACTTACTATCTAAATCGGAAGAGAGGGTCCTCTCTACCGATTCTCACGGTATCCACCGGAAGGAAGGATCAGGACAGGTCAAGCCTTGTCATTCAAATCCTTCAAGGCCATGGGCTGCAGCTTATAACGGCCATTTTGATTTCTACACTATTGCACATGAATATTAGGTATCTAATAATTATGTAACACATAGGCACTTCATATTGTGTGATGGTTAGAAAGCTAGATTTGTTAGTCAGTTTGATTCTTACTGAGCACTCCCATACTTCTGACCTTGTGCCATATTAAAGCTAAGCTCGGTAAATAACAAAGGCACCTAAAATGATGTAATGGTTTATAAGCTAGACTCGCAAACCATTGTTAGTGAGTTTGATTCTCACTGGGCACTCCATACTTCTGGCCTTGTGTCACATTTAAGCTAAGCTTAGTAAATAACTATCAGCACTCTGTATGACCGAAGATATTGTGTCCACTTTTGATGTACGAGGGTTAATGATGACAACTCAAATGGCAATGGAAAGGACAATCATCAACTATCAGTGAAGATGGTTTGGTCTTCCAAGAAGCCTAAGTAATGCAGCACAGCACTGGGGGATGGTACTTCAAATAAATTACAGCTCATTGGTCAAATCACAATTTGACCTCATGTATAAAGGACAAAACCTAAAGCCATTTGTTAAACAGAGAGTGATATAGGAAGTGCTGACAAACAGCTATGTTGGATGCAGGCTAAGACGTGATCAATCTTGGACGGGTCACTTTAGCAAGGGGGTATGATGTTGAAAAGATACCAAAATCTCCAATGAACTAAAGACCATCACTTATGATGCATCCAACCACATTTTAGAAATGTATTTTGCAATATATATATATATATATATATATATATATATATATATATATATATATTAATAATTTGAAGGCAATTACAATGCGTATAAAAAATAAAAACAAAAAGATGTTATTTTTGTCTTATCGATTTCGAAGTATAAACTTCATCATCAGAGGTTCGTATCAGATTTCTGATACGAACCTCTAGTGATGAAGTTTATACTTCGAAATCAATAAGACAAAAAAAACATTTTTTTGTTTTTATTTTTATACGCATTGTAATTGCCTTCAAATTATTAATATATTATAACATACTTAACAATGCTTCAAGCAAATTACCAATTACTTTATATATATATATATATATATATATATATATATATATATAATCCAAAAATCCGGAGAAGAAATCTTCCTTAGGACATAGAAGTTTTTTTAAATAGTGTTGCAGTTTGCAGAGCTCAATGTGTGCTCTTGTTGTCAGAGTCACAGAGCAAAATTATATATATATATATATATATAAAACACACACACACATTTTATGAGAAATAAGGTCCCGAAAATGGTTTGAATTTCTTTAAATTTATTTTATTGGATGGGACAAGTGTTTCACATATTTAAAATTCTTTTTAAGCTTTATAGTGGGTTTGTCTGTATATATTAATACACTCGTTCCTTACTGTTCTTCCAATTATTATTATCTTGCAACACCTTCTGGTTAAGAATGCGACTGTCCAAATCGTCTAAGATGAAATAGAAAAATGTAAATCCTGAGTATCTTGTGTTGCTCATCCACAGAATTCTTATTTCTTATGAGTGTCGTCACCTCAGCTAAATAATGGGCCATTCTGTTTTTATTAGAAAGAAAGAAAGGGAAGAAAAGGACATGCTACACAGAAAAAATATAATATGAAAGAAAGAGACTAGGGTAAAAGAGAGAAGGGCGATAACACTAATCTGTTTCAATCGAACATAAGGAAAAAAAGGAAAGAAAGAAAAAGAAAGTGTGAGAGAGTTAAATCAAGATTATACTTTTTATATATTGAACTAAACGCAATAGCTCTTAAGTAAACATGTCAAACATTGTAATAATCAAATAATCATACTGTGGTATATCCACAGGTCATGCTAGTCTATAATGATAGAAAAAGCATGAACCATGGAGTTGTATATTAAAGGTCTTTTTATCATCGATTCAAAACCAAAAAACCAAAACTAACACAGTTTACTTTGTTTTGAGATTTCATTAGTTTATTTCTGTAGTCAGCTTAAGAAATTCAAAGAAAGTTTTGTTATTACAATTGGAATAACTTTTACCATTTTTAACTTTAGCTGCTTGATGTATGCTTTTAATATAGAATGTGATGGCTGTAGAGATTCGTGGAGAGATCAGTGCTGCAAGCTGAGTGTATTCTGAGAATCCAGACTTTAAATAGTTTAAATAGCAGGTTGGACTATACCACTTTTGTATTTGGGCAAGTCCACTTCCTGGATTTTCCATGGCTGCTGGTTTTAAGGTGGACACTTTCATCCATATATAATGAACATTTGACTTTATTCAGGCAGTTAGTACAGAGCATATTTGGTTACGCTCATTTTTTTTTGTCTGGTGACTGGATGCTAGTCCTAGCCTTCCCGTGAAGGTGAGTATGATGTTTATTCTACAATGGCATGAACATATGGTTCCCAATGGATGAATATCTGAGGGGACAATGCAATGCTTAAAGACCAGACAATCAATTAAAGCATATAGCTATACAACTTTGCGTCATCCTCCCTACAGTCCCAAGCTGGCACCCTCAGGCTCTCGTCTGTTTGAGCCTATAACAGAGACACTCAGAAAAGAGCAATTATAAGATGATGATGATGATAGGAAAGAGGCAATTTGTAGATGGCTAAGAAAGCAGCCAAGTGTTGCATTGCTGTGTCTTGGCACAAATTGCTGGAGACAAAGACAAGATGAAGAGATGAAAACAAGTTCACAGGAAAAGAAGAAAAAAAAGGAAAAAATAGACACTGATGACAGAAAAATACCAGTCACATTATTAGTGTTTCAGTCTCTCTCTAAACTGGTCTCAGATTAGATTGTTTTTTTTTGGGAGGGAGGGGTCTAAAAAAATATAGCAAGTTGATGAATTGTATAGAGTTGAAGATATACTTTTTAAATGTAAATGTTTAATAGAAAATGAATATCATGGCTTGGACTGGTACACACTATGCATTTATTGTTGAAATGATTCTTTAAGACTGGTCAATCTGTAATTGCTACAGAGTGCTTTAATACTAATTTCCTGTTATGTTGGAATGATGTTGCTCTGGATAGAAAACCTATACTGCTATGGGTAAAAAAATCTGGAACAGCATCATTCCAATTTAACATGAAATCAATATATGTTATGGATAGTAAGTATAGTGGTATAATGTTTAGTAAGCTAGATTCACAAACCATTGTTAGGGAGTTCAATTCTCACTGGCTACCCCATACTCCTGGCCTTGAGCCATTTCTAAGCTGAGCTTAGTAAATAACTATATTCTCTTGGGAGAATTCAAGAAACTTTCTTTCCTTTGTTTGGTTGTCAATTCTTTCCTGCAGTTGTCTGCCTGGTTTCTATTCTCATCATTTCTTTTTTTAGGAGGAAAGGTCAAACATATGACATATCCAAACGATCCTGTAGAAGGCACAGGCTCAAAATAGCTGTGTGCTTTAGCATATATAGAAAGGTGTGCATATGTATAGGTGAGAAAACATTGTCACTTTCCTTTCCCGCTCATTAAAGTTTAGCCCCTCAATCAAATCTCTAGATGTGAACTATTGGACTTGGAGGCATTAACAATTTTTAATTTTTCTTTTAGGCTACCTGCACTGATAAGCATCAAAGGTTTGTCATGCCATTGTCTGAGATTACCAGGAATATCATATATCAAAGACAATAGGTAGGGTGTAAGGATTTATTTATTTCAACTTCTAGATCATAGGTCAAAGAGGAGATATAGATAGGTAGATTGATTTTTATTTGACTTATTTTTACCATACACACACACACACATATAGATAGATAGATAGATAGATAGATAGATAGAAATATCCAATAGACAGATAATTTGGGGATGATTCTATTTGGAAAACATCTATATCCTTTGTATATATCCACAATGCATGTGCATGCAGATGCATACCTATAGATTTATACAAGTATACTTGAAATACTATTAGCTCTCTTATTGATTGTGCGTGTGCATATATATATATATATATATATATATATATATATATATATATATGAATTTAACATTTTTAAAATCTTTCTTCAATTATGCTGTGGACTTGTAAATTACTTTTTTAATAGCTAGAATATATCATGAACAATTTTGATACTCATTATACACTTTTATATAATTTTTCATCAAACTCTTTTGAGTTTTATTATGAACTATAATGCTTCTGATTTTTAAAAATAAAATTTATTTTATTTTTAACACAGAACATGCATTTTTTTAAATTCCAGCATTAAATAATAGCGTTTTGTTTGTACCCTTTCTTCTAACGGTTATTCATTCCCGTCTTTCTCTCATATGTTGCTCTTGATGATGACCGATCTACTAAAGCGGTCGAAACAGATTTCTGTCAGCAATTATAAACATCATTTGTTTTTTCAAAAATGTTAAATTCATACTGTCGGATTAATTTCCATCTATTTTCATATATATATATATATATATATATATATACATACATATACACACACACACACACTATTTTTTTAAAATATTGTGCTATACACTATATATCCACTTCTTTCATCACCTGGTGTCAAGTGAAACTTTTTGATTCGTTGATTTTAACAGCATGCTAACCCATGTTGGGTTATTTTATGCCTAGAAGTTAGGGAATCATGTTCATTATACATTTAATTCACATTTGTGTAGTAGTTTCTTGTGAGTTTTTTTTGTACACAGTTATACAATATTAAGTCTTCCTATATAATACAAAAAATTTGCATACAGTTATATGGTTTCAAGTATTTCTATCTAATACTAATAATTATATGGTTTCAATTAATTATTTTATAATATTCATTTGTTTGCACACAGTTATATGGTTTCAAGTAACTAATAATAATCCTTAGAAAACAATTATAGCTTCAGCTATTATTGATACAAATAATTTACAGTATGGCATCAAGTATTTCTATCAAATGCGAATGATTTTTTATCGGATCTATTTGATCTATACATGGGGATCCTAAAAGGCACTACTCTGGATCTGAGTGGACCTGGGAGTAATAGTAATTACTACCCAGAACTGGAATGTCATCATCAGATGCAGTTAGTATTATATACAGGAAAAAAAGAAAAAAGAAAGAAAAAAAAGAAAAGAGAAAAGAAAAAAAAAAGAAAAAAAGAGAAAAGAAAGAAAAGAAAAGAAAAAAAAAAGAAAAGAAAGACAAAAAAAGAAGGGAGATGTTCCCCTTCCGCAGGGATACAGTTAGCAGCTTCTAAGTCCTATGCACAGGGTGAACACCATCAAGTATACAAAATTCATATAAATGTCATGGTGTAGTGGTTCAGGCCGTTGTCGTATCAGTGCTGCTGTATGGCTGCACCACCTGGACCCTAACGAAGCGACTAGAGAATAAACTAGATGGGAGCTGCACAAGAATGCTACGGGTGATCATGAACAAGACGTGGAAACAGCACCCCACGAGAAAGCAGCTGTACAGCCACCTGCCACATATCACCTAAACCATCCGAGTAAGACAGACAAGACACGCGGGACACTGCTGGAGAAGCAAGGATGAACTCATAAGCGACGTCCTCCTGTGGAAGTTAGCACATGGGCACGCCAGTGTGGGCTGACCAGCAAAGACGTACATTGATCAGCTCTGCGCAGATACAGGATGCTGCATAGAGGACCTCCCAAGAATGATGAATGATAGGGACGGATGGAGAGAGACATGATGATGAGTGGTTAACAAACTATTACATTCACTTTCAGACTCGTAATTTTTAGCAAGCTAATCTCACAGATTAATAAACAACTGAATAATGAGTTTGATCTTCACTGTATGCCCCATACATACAAATTTGTAGAGGTGTGTGGTGCAATGATTGTACTCGTCAAGACAAGAACAAGGCTGTTTGCATTTCATAGTGCTAATACTCTTGGGAAAGGTATGACTCCACATACTCTCCCTCTAGCTATGGGTAAATAGTAGGGCAGACTGGGCTTGTTAACCTTGGTTAGGCAACTAGTCTTGGAGAAGGAAAACTTTGAATTCAAACCTGTTAAACTCCACTTAAAAAAATTGACCTTGTGTCTCATCCTGCTCATATGGAAAGGTTGGTGAATATGTACATGCAAACTTATGTCACATCCTACCTGTAGTGTACAGGTTGGATAAAAAGTTACCCAGAACAACCCATTCTATCTATCTATCTATCGGTAGATAGATAGATAGATTTATATACAGACACAGAATGTGGTTAATTGAAGCCTAAAGAAGATACCAGAAGATCCGAAACACCTGTTGCTGAAGTAAAATAAAAAAATTTTTTTTTAAATAATCCATTTTGTGGACCTTCTTTTTTTTTATAAAATATCTAATTTTCTCTTGTTAGATCCATAACAACACTTTTTTGTGCATGTGTATGTATATATATATATATAGTTAGCATATTCTACATCCTGCTGACAGAATGCGAGAGTCTTCCACAATGTAACACATTGAAGTAGATTAAAGTGTGTGCAATATTGTATGTAAACAATTGCAGAATGTCTTGAAGAATTGGAGATATGAGGAAGGCAGCAGATTTTCTGTTATCAGCAGAAAGAGACAAAAAAAATGTGAAAAGGAAGTGGAAAGAGTTTTCTCTTGACCCTGAAAATAATGAAAAGAAGAAACCTTATATCAAAGATCAACAGAACCAGGGAAACACATTCTCCATAAAATAAATAAACTGATTTGTTGGTTGGATTTAGAGCATATCAATCCTTATGGGGTTTACTTAATGCCAAAGTCTTTTTCTTGAACCTGTGTGGGTAATGCCAATTGGATTTCCAATCCAATGGACATTGCCAACACAGGTTTGAATCCTGCTCACACTGCCATGTAGAGATTTGTGTAGACTGATCAGTATTCTACTGTGTTGCAAGTTGAATCTGCTTCTGAGAATCCAGACTTGGTAAGTGGTTTAAATAGCAGATTGGGCTATTCTACTATGTGGCATGGTCAAGTCTATTTCCAGGATTTTGATTAGCTGGTGGTTCTAGTGTGTATATCTTTATCTGTATATACTGAACACTTGATTATGTTCTGTCAGTTGCTACAGAGTGTATATGGTTACTCTGTATTTTTTTTGGTCTGGTGACTGGACACTAGTCAGAGCCTTCCAGTGAAGGTGAGTATGATGTTCATTCTACAGTTTCGTTTTAAGGTATATCAACACTTTTTGGGTCATTTAAGACCAAATCAAGTCACTTTGATAAATGATTTAATTTCATGTGTATTTGTTTAGATATGGCACATGCCTTGGGTTGCTTATAGTACCTGCTGTTGCTTAAGTGGTCACCCAATGGTTTCTTGTAACTAATAGGTATTTTCTTGACCTCCTGCCAGGCTGATTGGTTGGTTGGATTTTATGGCATGTCAACCTTTGGGTTATTTTATGCCAAAGATGTTTGTTTGTTCATTCTTGTTGAGTATTCAAAATTTCTTTTCAACTCATTTTTTAAAACTTTCTTTTAAAATCTATTTAACCCATAGATGGGACCCTAAGAGGTACTACCACTCTGGGTCAGAATGGACCTAGGAGTAATAGCAATGAATGGGGTATTCCACACACCCACCCACCAGAGACCCAGAATTGGAACCTCACCACACTAGATGCAGTTTAACATCATACCCAGGACACCTCACCAGGTAGAATTAACACAAGGTCTTTTTTTTACATGTGGCGCCATGCACAAACCGAAGGTCATGCAATGGCTAGTGCAAAAAAGATGCATGGTCCTGTCAGCATTCCTTTTTGGAGGTTCCTTAGGCACTGGACAATAAACCTGGCCCTGACCTTTTTAGGCAAGGTGGTAGGTGCTGCCTAGGGGATGGTCTTCAAGGACCATGTGATTTATTCTAATAAAGTAAAGTAAAATCGCCGGGGTGGCCTAAAGTCGGTATCAGCCAGTCAGCGAGGGAGTCTATCGCCTTTTCAATAGCGCTAGACCAAGGAGATTGTTTTGGCGTCAGAGGTGGAGCGTCACACCTACCATCAGCTCCTTAGTAATCTATTATAAGCAATTATAACTTCAATTGACTATTCTTGATACTAATTATTTATACACAAATATATATGGTTTATATATAATGATAATGATAATAATAATCTGTTTACACAGTTATATGATTTCAATTATTTCTATCTAATACTAATAATTTGCACACAATTATAAGTTTCAAGTAACTACTACTAATAATCCTTTGTAACAAATAAAAAATTAAGTCATCGGGGTGGCTTAAAGTCGGTATAGGCCGAACAGCAAGGGAGTTTACTCCCTTTTCACTAGTGTTAGACCAAGGAGATTGGTTTTGCATCTGAGGTGGAGTGCTACACCTACCATCAGCTCCTTACTTTACTACACAGATCCTTGTGCTACTCATACGCTGAGTTGGCGAGAGCTGGTATCTAACCAGGAAACTTGTGTTTCTGAGGCAGATGTTCTATTGACAGAGCTAAACCAGCCCTATCTAATACAGATAATTTGCACACACACAGTAATATCATTTCCTATACAAATAATTATATGGTTTCAAATAATTATTTCTATTTCCTAACATACATTTATTTGCACAGTTATATGGTTTCAAGTAACGCTCCTTAATATCAATAATTTGCAAATTACATGGTTCTCAAGTGTTCTTATCTAATAAGAAATAATTTTCAAACAGATCTATTTGAGCAAATAGGTGGTACACTAACTGGTACTACCACTCCCAGTCAAAGTGGACCTGGGAGTAATAGTAATTAAAGATTACACCACACTTCCCAGATTCCAGAAAGTGGAGCCTCTCCATCAGATAAAATTTAGTGTTATATTGAGAGAACTCAATTTGTTTTAAAATAGTCATTCAGATGCTTGTTGTGTAATGGCTATCACTGTAGAAAATGAATTCAATGACTCAAGTTTAAATCCTGGATGAGGCTGTTTGCATTTCACATAATGCTAATACCTTTGAAAAAGGTATACATCCAACTATTGTCTATCCTATGGGTAAACAGTGAAGCAGACTGGGTTCTTGGTTAGTCAACCAATTTAGGAGAAGGAAAACTATGAATTCAAACCTAGTAAATTCTGTAAGAAAATTACCTTATGTCAAATCCTACTCATGCAGAGGGTTGGTGTGTATATATATACATATATCTATATATAATGGTGATTGTTTTGCATTTTATTATAATGGAGATTCAGTGTCTGTCTGTAATCAAAATTAGGTCACTGGGTTATGTCAAAATAACCTCAGGAATTGCGTAAGTTTACCAATTAAATATCTAATTTATAGTCAAAAACATTAATACATAAATTAAATCATATTTATTAATGATGTCCCTCTGAAAATCTGAGTTAGATTTGCCTCAAACAGCCCATGTTATTAGTGCATTTAAAATCCTGCAATGTGTCTTATATATCACTAAGAAATAAAGGTTTACATAATATAAGGTGTGGTTAATTTGCATACTGTTTTTAAGAAAACCAGGATTAATAAATAATTACTTAGTGTTATTGATCTCTAATAATAGTTTTATTCTCCAACGTATTAAAATCAATCCTATGAATTATTTTATATTTAAACCAATTAAAGTGTAATCAAAATGAGTGTAATCTTTTTATTTGTGTTCTTATTTAATTTCCATTAGTCTTTCTAATATATTTCATTACATTAAAACTTAAATACTTACACACGGATTGTGCATATTCTTGCTAGTAATAGTAATTTAGTAAACTCATTCCAGTCAGCCCTGTTGGCTGAGGCTTTAGAATACACTGATTGCACCTCTGCAGAAGGGGTAAGACCCTCCCAATGGAGCCACCTGTTAGCTGTGGGTGGTGACCCATGAGACTTAAAAACAGAATCCTTCTGGCTGAGCAGTCCATTACATGCAACAATCCACTTTGGCTCTTATTTAGGCTAGACAGGTGGTTGGAAAGCCCCATCCGATCAATCAGCTGGTCATGTCAAGCCCTAGCTCCTATATGATTTTCCCAACCCTATTGCCCTTATGGCAGGCCCCAACTCTTTTTATCATATATGTGCTAGAAGGTGGTGGCTGAGGGTCTTCATGTCCTGAGTATGACATTAAGCTCTATCTGATGGTGAGGTTCCGGTTCTGGATGTCTGGCCAATGTGGAGCACTCCTTCATCACCATTGTTCCCAGGTGCACTCTGACCCAGTGTGGTAGTTCCTGTTAGGGCCTTATCTATGGGTTAAATAGGAAAAAAATATGTTTAAAACAAATTGAGTACCCATCAAGAATAAATAAAACAAAAATATCTTCAGCATAAAATGATCCAATGGGTTGACATGTCATCGGGGTGGCTTAAAGTCGCTATAAGCCAGACAGCTAGGGAGTTTACCCCCTTTTCACTAGTGTTAGACCAAGGAGATTGGTTTTGCATCTGAGGTGGAGTACTACACCTACCATCAGCTCTTTACTTTACTACACAGATCCTTGTGCTACTCATACGCTGAGTTGGCGAGAGCCGGTATCTAACCAGGAAACTTGTGTTTCTGAGGCAGGTTGACATGCCATTAAACCCAACCCACCAACATCCTTCCATTGTGTGTGTGTGTGTGTGTGTGTGTGTGAGAGGGAGAGGGGGTAGATCTAAGGGTGGTGATATAAGTGTGGCATCGGAATCAAACCAAGATGTAAATTTACCCTTTTAAATAAGCTAGTTTACTTAGTTAACCTATTCGTGAAATGTATACATTAGTTTATAATGTGAGACTAGTTGTTTTAGATGAAATCCAAAGAAACGTGTTTTGTATGTTGGACAGAGGAGGTGAGGGGGGTACTAAGGATGTGCTTTAGGAAACACTGCTTTAAAATGTTAAATGTTTGTTTGCCGTATTTAAGTGGTCCAATTGCTAAGTAAGGTCGACCAAAGCTGTGTAATTTAATGTAATACCCTGTAATTAACTTTTTGTCTCTTTAACCTGCTGTTTCTGTTGTTGTCTCTGAAAATTACCTAGTGGTGACAAAAAGAAATTACAGTTATTTTTTTAAATTACACGTTATTGAAAACCTAACTCTTTTCATTCCTTTTTTTTTTATGGTTACAAGAAATTAAAATCAACCTGAAAACATTACAATGAATTTACTGGTCTAAGTTCAAAAAGTTGAATAACTAAATTGTTTTGGTTACACAATTTCAATTTTAAATTCAAATTCTGTATATATACATATACATAAAGTATTTGAGAAAAAGAAGAATTTATTTTTTTCACAATACTTTTTCTATTTTCTATTTATTGTCGGATTCATTTCCATATTTTACTCACACGATATATATATAAAAGTAAAGTAAAAAGTCGTCGGGGCTGCCTAATGTTGGTATCAGCCATGCAGCGAGGGAGTCTATCTCCTTTTCACTAGCGCTAGACCAAGGAGATTATTTTTAGCGTCTGAGGTGGAGCGCCACACCTACCATCAGCTCCTTACTTTACCGCACAGATCCCTGTGCTACTCATACGCTGAGTTGGCGAGGGCGGGTATTGAACTAGGAACCTTGTGGTTTCTAGCTGAACGCTCTACCGACTGAGCTAACACAGACCCAGGGGATATATATATATATATATATATATATATATATAGCAACCCTTCCACAGAGTCAATTTCTTAAGTGAATTTTAACAGCTTTGAATTCAGAGTTTTCTCCTTGACTCATTGCCTAACTAAAGTAAAAAGCCCAGTCTGCCCTACTATTAACCCATAACTGAAGAGACAATAGTTGGATGCATACATTTTCCCAAGAGTATTAGTGCTATGTGAAATGCAATCAGGCTGGTTGGATTTTATGGTATGTCAACCCTTATTGGGTAATTTTATGCTAAAGACATTTTCTTTTATTCATTCTTTATGGGTACACAATTCTAGCTGCCCATCTAGCCTAAATAAGGGAGTGTCATGGATAAGCATCCACCAGGGTTCCATCCTTAAGAATCACGGGTTGCCACCCATAGCCAACAGGTAGCCTCATTGGGGGGAGTCTTATCCCTCTACAGAGGTGCAGTCAGCGTATTCTAATGTCCCACCGACAGGGCTAAATGCAATCAGGATAGGAACTCAGATCACTCAGTCCATTTCCTACAATGATAACCATTACACAACAAGCACTACCGTGAGATTTCTTTAGCACATTTCTGAGCAAGATAGACCATTTTGATTGGTCTGTCAGTACAGTCATAATGGCCTACTAGTTTGGAAAAAATCTCTTGCAATTCACTAAGCTTCACTTAGTCTGGCATACAGATATGGGTTGCATGCAGTACAGGTTCTCCCATCTAAGCACCGGACAGTTTTATTGTTGCTTAACTTTGGTGATCTGGAAGGAACCAGTCTTTTCAGCTTGACTAAGGATGGGAGAAAAAGAGAAAAGAAAAAAAATTACATTTCTAATATACAAGAAATATAAATAGGAGGCGCTTGTCGTGTTATGGTTATCCTCATAGGAAATGGACATGGCAAACCAAATTCATATAAATGTCAGCAGGAAAAAAAAATCACATTTTATTCATATCTGGTTTGGTTTCTTTATTTAATGGCATATCAACCTTCATGGGTTATTCAATACCAAAGCCAACCTTGGATAAGATCAGTAATGGTACTACTTAACCCATAGATGGGAGTAAGAAGGGGTTCATACCTTTCCCAAGGGTATTTGTCTGAAAATGAATGTAATAGCACAAGTGGAATTCAAACTCACTATGATTGTTACATAATCTATGCATGGATTATTGTCAACCTCCTGTATTTCTGAAGGGATGGCACCTTTTCATATCACGGGCGGGACTTTCCATGGAATATTACAGAAAGCCCGCAAAATATGTGAAGTCACGTGGGACCTGGTTGGGTTTTCAGTTCCAGCTTGGTCGTCAGGCAGAGAAGATATGTCTGCTTTAGCTGTGGCTCACTGCACACGCACGTTGTGTTTAGTTAAGTAAATAAAGGTTTAAATAAATAATATGGTTTTGTGGTTGATGAATGTCTTGGCAACAAGACTGACCTAGAAGAAGAAATGAATCAAGGACGACCAACCAGCAAGAACAGAGACGTTAGAAGAGACGCTAGAAGAAGAACGTAAGATACCAAAGATGAGCAGAAGAATAATAGAAGTAGAAAAGAGTATACAAACATGATGTTGCTGTCAACATGTAACCACTACACCATGGGGATGCCCCTTATTAAATCCTTTTTGGGTTTGTTGATTATTTTTGAAGGCTATCACAATGCAAGTGTAAAGAAAAACAAGGTAACTATGATGTTGTTTGTCTACCTTTGATTTATTTCTTAATATTTCGGGATAAAGACCCTTCATCAGAAGATTTTTGAAAGCTAAGTTCTAGAGCTGTTACCTTGTTGCTAGGATTTTTCCATTTGTTATTGTCTGGTGATATATTCCTCCAAATTCTCTGCGTGTGTGTGTGTCTATCCAACAATGCCTTAGTATCATACCATTTTTACACAAAAGGAAGTTAATAAAAAAACATATTTTATCTAATTTATTAACAACTATAGTGGTACTAGGGTCAGTTTAGCTCAATTGGTAGAGCACTTGACGAGGAATCAATACCATACTATATTAAGTAATCAAAATGTATTTGTAGATTATATTATTAATCTAATAACAACATTATTGTTAATTATTAACATGTTGAAATAATTAACTTTACAATTTCAAAATAAATATTGTTGAAGGACTTGAAGTCTCCAGAAAGTGACAATTAAAATTTTGCTTTAATAATTAGAGAGGTGCAAAATTTTAATTGTTACTTTTTTTGGAGGATATGTCACTTCCTGAGGGATAATGCGTTGAAAATATAGATTGAGTAGGATGGCCCAAAATTGACCGAAAATGCATTTTGACAAAATGAATTTAGCCCCACCCTACAGAAAATAATTTACCAAAAATCGGGAATTATCGGATTTTCATGAAATTTTTCAGTGTTATTTATCAGAATGATCTTTATAATGCATTATTTATTTTATTTCAAAAACTTTCTCATTTTTTTCAGGTCACTTAATTTGACCCCCCCCCTTATGTTGGGGGGGGGGCGTACATTTTTGCCAGTTGGTTTTAACTGTGCTAATTACATTATAAATAAGAGAATAAGGACCGAAGTTATGAATAGAAAAAACATTTTTTACGGTGGCTTTTCTATGAGAAAATTAAAGTAAAATGTTAAAAAAAAAAATTAAAGTAAATGTAAAAAAAAAAAAACAAATAAAAAATTTTTTGGAGATTTCTTTTTTACTCATTTCGATAATTATTTTAATTGGCTATTATTATAAAAGAAAAATATACATCAATATTTTTCTGCTTAAAAGGGGGGGGGGGGGCAATAATTTTAATAGATTTTTTCTTCAAAACATTACTTTTTGTATCTAAAATAAGTTTGCATTAAATAGATATTTATTTCAAAACTAAAATATAACATTTTAAACTTAACATCAGGCTTTTCATATTTTAAATGAAATTTTATTATTAATTTTTTCATAGCAAAATATTTAAAGGTTTGAAATAAATAACTGATGCATTATAAAATTCATTAATTGATAATCAATACTGAAAATTTCATTAAAATCGGATAATTCCCTGATTTTTAGTAATTTTTTTTTGCAATCGCGAATGTTTACATTAAATTTGTAACCAAGGCCTTGACACCCATTGAAAACAGACAAAATGGAGGATTGATCGAAATTGACCAAACAAATCGTTTTAATGTATTAAAATAAACTGCGTATGTAATGATATTTTTCTTTTTTTAATGATGGTCATTATGTTACTACTTATCGAATTAGACAAAAGTTTGGCGGACCTGGCATCTGGAAACAAAAAAAAAAAAAATCTAAAAAATTTTTTTTTTTCTTTTTCTTTCAATGGATTATTATCGTTTACGCACCAAATCTATCAAATTGTAAATAAAATAATTCAAAAATGTTATTTATTTTTCGAGTTTTCAGGGGTGCTCATTTCCCCGTATAAGTTTATCGTAAATTGATCCCATATCGGAACCGCTAAAAAATTTTTTTATTTATTTATTATTTTTTTTTTTTTTCCTTCAATGGTTTTATCGATTAAACACCAATCTATCAGAATTTTTTTTTTTAAATTCTTAAAAGTTCTTTATTTTTTTGAGTTTTCAGGGGTGCTCATTCCCCGTATAAGTTTATAGTAAATCGATCCCCATATCGGAACCGCCCGAACTGAACTTGCACAAAAGTGTCAAAGTTAGGGTGGCCAGAAAAAACAGAACCCAAATTATTTATTTATTTCCATTAAACTAACCTTAAACCCTAACCCAAAACCCCTTGATTAAAATTAACAGTTTTATTACAAAATTTGTGGGTTCTGTTTTTTCTGTGTCACTTAATTTTTGACACCTTCAGTCCAATGTTAAGATAGAGCGGTTCCGATATGGGGGATCGATTTACGATAACTTATATGGGGAAATGAGCACCCTTGAAAAACTCAAAAAATAAAGAACTTTTTAGAATTTTTTTTTACAATCTGATAGATTGGTGTGTAAACGATAATAATCCATTGAAGAAAAGAAAAAAAATTACAAAGAAAAATTTTTTTAAAGCGGTTCCGATATGGGGATCGATTTTACGATAAACTTATACAGGCAAATGAACACCCCTGAAAACTCGAAAAATAAAGAACTTTTTAGAATTTTTTTTTTTTTTACATCTGATAGATTGGTGTGTAATCGATAATAATCCATTGAAGAAAAAGAAAAAGAAAAATTAAAAACAAAATTTTAAATGGTTCCAGAATGCCTCTGGTCCGCCAAAGGTTTGACCTTAAATAATCGATTTAATTAATTTTAATTCGTTTTAAAAAAAAAATCTGCCGCGAGTAGACGACTCTTTGGGCATACTAGATTAGAGTCTGATCTATATATTCAACGCATTATCCCATAAGACTCGTTAAGGCATACTTAATAGAGGAACAACGCCGATACCATTTAACCCATAGGTGGGTGAGGTGGGGTACTTTTCCAGAAGGTATTAGCGAGCCGAAAGTGAACGAATGTCATAAGCGCAACTGGGGTTCGAACTCGTTAACCTACGATGTCACAGTCCAGCTGGTTAGATTCTACGCCATGTCAATTAATAAATTTGTCCTTGTTAGCAAAAACTTATACAGTCCTAATAAAAGAAACAAACTTTTATTTTTTAGCACGAAAATGACTCGCATAAAATTTTGCTATATTTACATAGCCTAGTGAAACTATTTAAAAAAAAAAATTTTTTCATGTTAACGTGACAAAGTTTTTCGTTAAAAACGTGTGGGGGTGACAATTTACGTTTACATTCTTCCTATTCAAGTGTGCTCTGCTCTTATAATATAAGAACATAAAATAAATAAAGTAAATAAATAATAATAAGAGAATGAAATAAATTTTTTTAAAAAGTAAGACTTATATATTATTTTTTTTTAATAAAACAATATATAAGTCTATATACAAGTCTTATATCTTTTAAAAGAAAATTTTTATTAAACATAAGTATGAAAATAAATAAATAAAAAGTTTTTATTTATTTATTTTCATACTTACTGTTTAAGAAATAGGGTTATCACAAACTAATCAAAAATGGGTGGGGCATTACAAATAAAAGTTTTAAATTTTAAACTTTTTATTTGCAATTTTTTTTTTTTTTAACTTTAAAACGAATGAATGAATTTTTGCCTCTGTTGCACGTAAAAAAAAAAAGGTTTTTTCACATGAATGATCATTGTCAAAAATATTCACTTTCATTATTTCTTTTCATGTGTGATGCTTTGAAGTTTTATTTTTTAAAAAACCGAAGAGAACTCCCAGAAATTTTCAGGAAAATCTATAGGTACCCACCAATTTTAACCCTGTGAAATTTACCACCACCCCCTATATTTAATACAATGAAACTTACAGAAAAATTTAATATTTTCTTGAAAATTTTTTTTCCATTTTAAAAGAAAAAACATAAAATAAACTCTCTGATGATTTAAAAAAAATTTTTCAGCAATATGGAAATACTGAAAATTATGATTTGAAACACATCTGTTTTTCTTTTTTGCACTGTTAAATCACCTTAATTTAACGTAGCTAAAAACAAGTTTACGATAGAGGATTTTTTAAAAAAATTTCTAAATGAAATCAATTAAATAAATCTGATTTTTCACGGAAAATTTTTCATAAAATGTTTACCCATTTGGAGTGTAAATTACATGCTGAAATAGTTTTTCCTAAAAATATTTGGGGAAATATTTTTTTTTAACGAGGTCCTATTCCCCCCCCTATTTTATTTTTATGTAGTTTATTAAAAAAAATGACGCGTCAGAAATTTGGTTTTTTTCTTTTTTTCTATAAAAGATAAGAGTCTGAATAACTATAATCAATGAATTGGTACTGAAATGTTAGAGTCTACGTTTTTTGAGGAAAAATTAATGAAATCGGAAAATAGCAGTGCAAAAATGTCATAATATTTAATATTTGAAAAACTTTTTTTTGCTTTTTATAATTGGGTATGTACTATATTCCTATTAAATTGTCAACAAAAATTTTTTTTTTTTTTTTAATTTTAATTTTAAGAGATTTTTTCAAATCTTTTGGTGTGATTAAATAATTTTTAATTTTCTGCGTGGAAATACAATTAATTTTTTTTTTTCCTGCGTCAAAAATCGAATTTTCCAACGGAATACTTTAAAATATGAATGTTTATAATTTAGATGCACTAAACAATTGGTCCGATACGAGCTCGATGTATTGACGCAGGAAAAAAAAAAATTAATTTATTTCACGCAGAAAATAAAAAATACTTTAATCACACAAAAGATTAAAATCTCTTAAAAAATTAAAATTAAAAAAAAAAAATTTTTGTTGACATTTAATAGAATATAGTAAATACCCATATTAAAGCAAAAAAAAAGTTTTCAAATATTAATATTAATGACTTTTTTTGCACTTTTTATTTCCACGATTTCATTAAATTTTCCTCAACAGACTAGACCTCGTACATTCATACAATTTCATTGATATAGTTATTCAGACTCCTTATCTTCTATAGAAAAAAGAAAAACAAATTTCTGACGCGTCATTTTTTTTATCTCATAAAATAAAATAGGGGGGGGGAAAATAGCCTGTTAAAAAAAATAAATTTCCCCTCATATATTTTTAGGAAACCTATTTCAGATGTTTTACATCCAATGGTAACATTTATGAAAATTTTTCGTGAAAATTCAGATTATTAATTGATTTTTCTAAGAATTTTTTTAAAAAAATCCTTTTTATCGTAACTTGTTTTTAGCTACGTTAAATTTTAAGTTGATTTAGATAGAAATGAAACCTTGGTTTTTCAATCAATAAATTTTCAGTTTCCATATGCTGTAAAAAAATTTTTTTTAAATCATCAAGGAGTTTATTTTATGTTTTTTTTTAAAAATGGAAAAAAAATTTTCAAGAAATATTAAAATTTCTGTAGTTTCATTGTATTAAAATATAGGGGGGGTGGTTAAATTTCAGCAGGGTAATTGGTGGTTATCTATAGATTTTCTGCAAAATTTCCTGGAGTTTTCTCTTCGGTTTTTAAAAAATAAACTTCAAAGCATCACACAATGAAAAGAAATAATGAAAGTAATATTTTTGATCAATTTGGGGGGGGGGAATCATTCATGTGAAAAACCTTTTTTTTTTTTTTTTACTGCAAGCAGCAGGCAAAATTCATTCATTCGTTTAAAGTTAAAAAAAAAATTGTGCAAAAAAAGTTTAAAATTTAAACTTTTATTTGTAATGCCCCCATTTTTGATTAGTTTGGTTGATAATCCTATTCTTAAAAGTCAGTATGAAACATAAATAAATTAAAAACTTTTTATTTATTTATTTTCAATACTTACTTGTTTATAAAATAATTTTCTTTAAAAAAGATATAAGACTTGTATATAAGAACTTATATATTGTTTTTTTTAATTAAAATAATTATATAAGTCTTATCTTTTAAAAAAATTAATTTTTCCATTCTCTATTATATATTTATTTACTTTATTTTATTTTTAATGTTTCTTATATTATAGAAGCGAGCACCACTTGAATAGGAAGAATGTAAACGTAATTGTCACCCCACACGTTTTTAACGAAAAACTTTGTTCACGTTAACAATGAAAAAATTTTTTTTTTTTAAATAGTTCACTACGGCTATGTAAATATCAGCAAATTTTATGGCGAGTCATTTTCGTGCTAAAAATAAAAGTTTGTTCTTTATAGGACTTGTATAAGATTTTGCTAACAAGGACAAATTTATTAATTGACATGGCGTAGAATCTAACCAGCTGGACTGTGACATCGTAGTTAACGAGTTCGAACCCCAGTGCGCTTATGACATTCGTTCACTTTCGGGCTCGCTAATACCTTCTGGAAAAGTACCCCACCTCACCCACCTATGGGTTAATGGTATCGGCGTTGTTCCTCTATAAGTATGCCTTAAACGAGTCTATGGGATAATGCGTTGGAAATATATAGATCAGACTCTAATCTAGTATGGCCCAAGATCGGTCTACTCGCGGCAGATTTTTTTTAAAAACGAATTAAAATTAATTAAATCGATTATTTAAGGTCAAACCTTTGGCGGACCAGAGCATCTGGAACCATTTAAAATTTTTGTTTTTAATTTTTTTCTTTTTTCTTTTTCTTCAATGGATTATTAATCGCATTACACACCAATCTATCAGATTGTAAAAAAAAAAAAAATTCTAAAAAGTCTTTATTTTCGAGTTTTCTCAGGGGTGTTCATTTGCCTGTATAAGTTTTATCGTAAATCGATCCCCCATATCGGAACCGCTTAAAAAAAAATTTTTTCTTTGTAATTTTTTTTCTTTTTCTTCAATGGATTAATTATCGTTTACACACCAATCTATCAGATTGTAAAAAAAAAAAATTCTAAAAAGTTCTTTATTTTTTGAGTTTTCAAGGGTGCTCATTTCCCCCATATAAGTTTATCGTAAATCGATCCCCCATATGGAACCGCTCTATCTTAACAGTTGGACTGAAGGTGTCAAAATTAAGGTGACACAGAAAAAACAGAACCCACAAATTTTTGTAATAAAACTGTTTAATTTTAATCAAGGGGGTTTGGGGTTAGGGTTTTAAGGTTAATTTTTTAATGGGAAATAAATAAATAATTTGGGTTCTGTTTTTTCTGGGCCACCCTAACTTTGACACTTTTGTGCAGTTTCAGTTCGGGGGGGTTCCGATATGGGGGGATCGATTTACTATAACTTATACGGGGAATGAGCACCCTGAAAACTCAAAAAATAAAGAACTTTTAAGAATTTAAAAAAAAAAATCTGATAGATTGGTGTTTAATCGATAATAATCCATTGAAGGAAAAAAAAAAAATAAATAAATAAAAAAATTTTTTAGCGGTTCCGATATGGGGGATCAATTTACGATAAAACTTATACGGGGAAATGAGCACCCCTGAAAACTCGAAAATAAAATAAATTTTTGAATTATTTTATTTACAATTTGATAGAATTGGTGTGTAAAACGATAATAATCCATTGAAAGAAAAAGAAAAAAAAAATTTTTTTAGATTTTTTTTTTTTGTTTCCAGATGCCCAGGTCCGCCAAACTTTTTGTCTAATTCGATAAGTAGTAACATAATGACCATCATTAAAAAAAGAAAAATATCATTACATACGCAGTTTATTTTTAATACATTTAAAACGATTTGTTTTGGTCAATTTCGATCTCAATCCTCCATTTTGTCTGTTTTTCAATGGTGTCAAGGCCTTGTTTACAAATTTAAATGTAACATTCGCGATTGCAAAAAAAATTACTAAAAATCAGGGAATTATCCGATTTTAATGAAAATTTCAGTATTGATTTATCAATTAATGAATTTTATAAATGCATCAGTTATTTTATTTCAAACCTTTAAATATTTTTGCTATGAAAATTAATATATAAAATTCATTTAAATATGAAAAGCCTGATGTTAAGTTTAAAATGTTATATTTTTAGTTTTTGAAATAAATATCTATTTAATGCAAACCTTATTTTAGATACAAAAAGTAATGTTTTGAAGAAAAAATCTATTAAAAATTATTGCCCCCCCCCCCCCCTTTTAAAGCAGAAAAATATTGATGTATATTTTTTTTATTTTATAAGATAATAGCCAATTAATAATTATCGAAATGAGTAAAAAAAGAAATCTCCAAAAAATTTTTTATTTGTTTTTTTTTTTTACATTTACTTTAAATTTTTTTTTTTACATTTTACTTTAATTTTCTCATAGAAAAGCCACCGTAAAAAATGTTTTTCTATTCATAACCTTCGGTCCTTTATCTCTTTATTTATAATGTTAATTAGCACAGTTTAAAAACCAACTGGCAAAAATGGTTACGCCCCCCCCCAACATAAGGGGGGGGGGGGTCAAAATTAAGTGACCTGAAAAAATGAGAAAGTTTTGAAAAAAAATAAATAATGCATTATAAAGATCATTCTTTGATAATAAAACACTGAAAATTTCATGAAAATCCGATAATTCCCTGATTTTTGGTAAATTATTTTCTGTAGGGGTGGGGGCTAAATTCATTTTGTCAAAAATGCATTTTCGGTCAACAATTTTGGGCCATCCTACTCTAATCTATATTTTCAACGCATATCCTCAGGAAGTGACATTATCCTCCAAAAAGTAACAATTAAAAATTTTGCACTCTCTAATTATTAAAGCAAAATTTTATTGTCACTTTCTGGGAGACTTCAAGTCCTTCAACAATATTATTTTGAAATTGTAAAGTTAATTAATTTCAACATGTTAATAATTAACAATAATGTTGTTTTATTAGATTAATAATATTAATCTACAATACATTTTGATTACTGTAATATAGGTATGGTATTGATTCCTCGTCAAGTGCTCTACCAATTGAGCTAAAACTGACCCTAAGTACCACTATAGTTTGTTAATAAATTAGATAAAATATGTTTTTTTTATTAACTTCCTTTTGTGTAAAATGGTATGATACTAAGGCATTGTTGGATAGACACACACACACGCAGAGAATTTGGAGGAATATATCACCAGACATATAACAAAATGGAAAAATCCTAGCAACAAGGTAACAGCTCTAGAACTTAGCTTTCAAAAATCTTCTGATGAAGGGATCTTTATCCCGAAATATTAAGAAATAAATCAAAGGTAGACAAACAACATCATAGTTACCTTGTTTTTCTTTACACTTGCATTGTGATAGCCTTCAAAAATAATCAACAAACCAAAAAGGGATTTAATAAGGGGGCATCCCCATGGTGTAGTGGTTAACATGTTGGACAGCAACATCATGTTGTATACTCTCTTTCTACTTCTATTATTCTTCTGCTCATCTTTGGTATCTTACGTTCTTCTTCTAGCGTCTCTTCTAACGTCTCTGTTCTTGCTGGTTGGTCGTCCTTGATTCATTTCTTCTTCTAGGTCAGTCTTGTTGCCAAGACATTCATCAACCACAAAACCATATTATTTATTTAAACCTTTATTTTCTTAACTAAACACAACGTGCGTGTGCAGTGAGCCACAGCTAAAGCAGACATATCTTCTCTGCCTGACGACCAAGCTGGAACTGAAAACCCAACCAGGTCCCACGTGACTTCACATATTTTGCGGGCTTTCTGTAATATTCCATGGAAAGTCCCGCCCGTGATATGAAAAGGTGCCATCCCTTCAGAAAATACAGGAGGTTGACAATAATCCATGCATAATTATGTAACAATCATAGTGAGTTTGAAATTCCCACTTGTGCTATTACATTCATTTTCAGACAAATACCCTTGGGAAAGGTATGAACCCCTTCTTTACTCCCATCTATGGGTTTAAGTTAGTACCATTACTGATCTTAATCCAAGGTTGGCTTTGGTATTGAATAACCATGAAGGTTGATATGCCATTAAAATAAGAAAACAAACCAGATATGAATAAAATGTGATTTTTTTTTTTCCTGCTGACATTTATATGAATTTTGTTTGCCATGTCCATTTCCTATGAGGATAACCATAACACGACAAGCGCCTTCCTATTTATATTTCCTTGTAATATTAGAAATGTAATTTTTTTCTTTTCTCTTTTTCTCCCATCCTTAGTCAAGCTGAAAAGACTGGTTCCTTCCAGATCACCAAAGTTAAGCAACAATAAAACTGTCCGGTGCTTAGATGGGAGAACCTGTAACTGCATGCAACCCATATCTGTATGCCAGACTAAGTGAGCTTAGTGAATTGCAAGAGAATTTTTCCAAACTAGTAGGCCATTATGACTGTACTGACAGACCAATCAAAATGGTCTATCTTTGCTCAGAATGTTGTCAAGAAATCTTCACGCGTAGTTGCTTGTTGGTGTATATGGTTTATCATTTGTAGGAAATGGACTGAGTGATCTGAGTTCCTATCTGAATTGCATTTAGCCTGTCGGTGGGACATTAGAATACGCTGACTTGCACCTCTGTAGAGGGATAAGACTCCCCCAAAATGAGGGCCCTACCTGTTGGCTAATGGGTGGCACCCGTGAATTCTTAAGGATGAACCCCTGGTGGGATGCTTATCAATGACCACTCCTATTTAGGCTAGATGGGCAGTAGAATTTGTGTACGCCTAAAGAAATGAATAAAAGAACATAGTCTTTAGCATAAAATTTACCCAATAAGGGGTTTGACATACCATAAATTCCAACCAGCCTGATTGCATTTCACAAAATAGCACTAATACTCTTGAGGAAAAAATGTATGCATCCAACTATTGTCCTCTTCAGTTTTTATGGGTTAATAGTAAGGGCAGACTGGGCTTTTTACTTTAGTTACGGCAAATGAGTCAGGAGACTCTGAATTCAAAGCTGTTTAAAATTCACTTTAAGAATTGACTCTGTGGAAGGGTTGCCGCTAGTACTAAATATATATTATATATATATATTTATCCCTGGGTCTGGTGTTAGCTTTCAAAGTCGGTAGAGCGTTCAGCTAGAAACACAGGTTCCCTAGTTCAATACCGCCCTCGCCAACTCAGCGTATGAAGTAGCAACAGGATCTGTGCGGTAAAGTAAGGAGCTGATGGTAGGTGTGGGCGCTCCACCTAGACGCTAAAAATAATTCTCCTTGGTACTAGCGCTTAGTGGAAATAAGGAGATAGACTCCCTCGCTGCATGGCTGATGCCAACATTAGGCAGCCCGACGACTTTTTTACTTTACTTTTTTATATATATATCGTGTGATAAAATATGGAAATGAATCCGACAATAAATAGAATAATTAGAAAAAGTAATTGTGAAAAAAATAATTCTTCTTTTTCTCAAATACTTTATGTATAAGGGGGGGGGGTGTATATATACAGAATTTGGAATTTAAAATTGAAATTGTGTAAACCAAAACAATTTAGTTATTCAACTTTTTGAACTTGACCAGTAATTCCAATTGTAATGTTTTCAGGTTGTTTTAATTTCTTGTAAAACATAAAAAAAAAAGGATGAAAAGAAGTTAGGTTTTTCAATAACGTGTAATTTAAAAAATAACTGTAATTTCTTTTTGTCACACTAGGTAATTTTCAGAGACAACAACATGAAACAGCAGGTAAAGCGACAAAAAGTTCAATTACGGGGTATTACATTAACCATTACACAGCTTTGGTCCGACCTTACTATAAAGCAATTTGGACCACTTAAATACGGCAAAAAACATTTAACATTTTAAAGCAGTGTTTCCTAAAAGGCCACATCCTTAGTACCCCTCACCTTCCTCTGTCCAACAATACAAAACACGTTTCTTTGGATTTCATCTAAAAACAACTAGTCTCACATTAAAACTAATGTCTACATTTCACGAATAGGTTAACTTAAGTAAAACTAGCTTATTTAAAAGGCGTAATTTACAATCTTGGATTTGATCTCCGATGCCACAACTTATCACATCACCACTTAGATCTACCCCTCTCTCCTCCTCACACACACAAACACACACACACAACACACATCGGAAGGATGTTGGTGGGTTGGGTTTAATGGCATGTCCACCTGCCTCAAGAAACACAAAAGTTTCCTTTGGTTAGATTACCGGCTCTCGCCAAACTCAGCGTTAGTAGCACAGGATCTGTGTTAAGTAAGTCAAGAGCTTGATGGTAGGTGTAGTACTCCACCTCAGATGCAAAACCAATTCTCCTGGTCTAAAACTAGTGAAAAGGGGGTTTAA
>CM042146.1:69766577-69806650 GCA_023376005.1 Doryteuthis pealeii | reverse complement strand
AGAAGAGATATATGTTTGGCGAGCGAATCTGTGATATTTTTATACAATATATGAGCGAAGTTATATATTTTTATATCAATAAGTTTGGAGGCGAATTGGTTTGATATATTTTATACAATATATTTGGAGGCGTGTAGTGTAATTATTACTGTCGATGGAAATAGACATGGTAAGACGAGTTCAAATCCTGGATGAGGCTGTTTGCATTTCACATATCACTAATACCCATAGAAAACATATGAATCCAACTATTTACCCTCCAGCTAGAAGGGAAGGTTGGACTCTTTCAACTTGATTAGGCAACCAGTTTAGAAGAAGGAAAACTCTGCATTCAAACCAGTTACACTCTGCTTAAGAAATTGACATTGTGTCACATCCTACTCATGTGAAGGGGTTGGTAAATATGTATATTTTATACTAAAACAAGCTTAGTTCTTTTAATTTACCCAATAAGCAGGATGTGACACAAGGTCAATATTTAAGTGGAATTATGCTAGTTTTAATTCAGAGTTTTCCTTCTAGACAAATTGCTGTACCAGGGCTAAAAAGCCCAGTCTGCCCTGTGATTTAACCCAAAAGTATCGCAGTTATCATCATCATCTGGTCATTCTGACTGCACAGATACCCATGACTCTTTCACACCATCCGGCCCTATATTGTTCATCGCCCCTGCCAGTTATTCTTGCAGATCCAGTACTACTGAATAGTAAGTTTGATACACACTGGATGCTTCATACGAGTACAAACTGTTGAGAAATTTTGATATAAGGCATATGCTTGATGTCCACTTCTACTTATAGACTCGCCGATAACCATGTGACCAACCTATTGACCAACCACTAGCAGTGTTCTGCTGCTGATATTATTTATACTGGCTGTTCTGGTCATACCTACTCATAACTACTGAACCTTCGTGGATGACGGAACATAGGATTATATCACTGGACCTTTTGATACTACATAGGATTCCATAAACTCAGGACTTATTCACTTACCAAAGGATTCTATACTGCAGGACTTACTTACTTTAAGTCCTTTACAACTGGCCAAGGATGGCGGTCAGAAACTTAACACAAACCTACTTGCTGGATACCCTGTACTTGTGACCCTGTGTCACATGTTAACCGTGGTGACTGGGTTAGGTAAACACCTACTTTGTCATTTGCCTTTTTGCTTCCTTATAACCTTAAAAATTGAGATTGATCAAACTATTTGTCAGAAAGGAATTTAAAGAAACCCAAAACTAACATTCACATAAAATTTGAATCACAATTCGTAAAAAAGAAATGCTAGCTCTTTTTTTTTTTTTAGATATTTTTTTTATTTCTCTTTTAAAAAATCTGCTTTATCCGATCATTGCCTTGAGCAATCATGTGGTTATGGTATGCCATTCTAATGACACTGACACTTCAAAAACATTTCTATACTAACAAAAAAATCTTCATTTAACGCATGGATATGACACATTGTTGGTTCGGGGGTTTTTGTTTTTTGTTTTTGTTATTCATCAATTCTTTAAAAAACATTAAAACAAAAATTTTCCTTGACAATGATTGAAACAAATTGAGAATAATTAGAAAATAAAAAAGTAAAGTCGTTGGGATTGCCTAAAGTCAGTATCAGCCAGACAGCGAGGGAGTTCATAAGCACTAGACCAAGGAGATTGTTTTTGTGTCTGAGGTGGAGCGCCACACCTGCCATCAGCTCCTTACTTTACTGCACAGATCCCTGTGTTGCTGAATTGCTGAGGGCTGGTATCGAACCTATTGAAGTCAGTCAGTCAGTCTACTATTGGTTTGAACAATGTGACTGGCCAAGCACAACTGAACCAGTGTCAAGATAACTGGTACTTATGGGAATTCAGAACAGTCCACTCATGCATTTGGGTGATTCCATTCCCTGAGTCCTGATTGGCTGCTTGGTTGTATGATCCTCCGAGGATCCATAAATCCTGCCATTTTGCAGTAGTCTTAGCAGCAAACCAGAATCGTATTTCAGTTACGACTGCTTGCTGTCTTGTCTTGCCAATTTGATGGTAATTGGACTTAGTATTATTCTACAGAACCAGGAACCTTGTGGTTCCTTGGCGAACACACTACCAACTGAACTAAAAGTAATCATAAAGAAATGTTATTCTGTTTGTTTTTATCAATTTTTTTTATTTTGATATACAGTGGTACCTTGACTTATGAGTGCCCCCAATGGGGCCACCTGTTGAGTGTTAGTGGCGACCAATGATTCTTAAAGATGGAATCATGGTGGCTGAGCAGTCCATGACATGCAACACTCCACTTCAGCATATTACTTGACTCATGTGCTGATTGGCAAGGAGCAGTATCAAACCTGGAACCTTGTGATTCCTAGGCTGATGCTCTACCGACTGAGCTGAACTATTCTCTCTCCAGCTATGGGTAGATAGTAGGACAGACTGAGCTCTTTAATCTTGGTTAGGCAACCAGTCAGGAGAAGGAAAACTTGTGCTGATGGCAAGGAGCAGTATCAAACCTGGAACCTGTGAGTCCTAGGCTGATGCTCTACCGACTGAGCTGACTATCTCTCTCCAGCTATGGGTAGATAGTAGGACAGACTGAGCTCTTTAACCTTGGTTAGGCAACCAGTCTAGGAGAAGGAAAACTTGTGCTGATTGGCAAGAGCAGTATCAAACCTGGAACCTTGTGAGTCCTAGGCTGATGCTCTACCGACTGAGCTGAACTATTCTCTCTCCAGCTATGGTAGATAGTAGGTGAGCTCTTTAACCTTGGTTAGGCAACCAGTCTAGGAGAAGGAAAACTGTGCTGATTGGCAAGGAGCAGTATCAAACCTGGAACCTTGTGAGTCCTAGGCTGATGCTCTACCGACTGAGCTGAACTATTCTCTCTCCAGCTATGGGTAGATAGTAGGTCTTTAACCTTGGTTAGGCAACCAGTCTAGGAGAAGGAAAACTCTGAATTCAAAACCTGTTAAATTCTGCTTAAGAAGTTGACCTTGTGTCACATCCTACTTGTGTGGAAGGATTGGTAATATGTAAATAAGTAAATATGTAAATGTCTAGATTGGGTAAACATTTTCTCTTATTTTGTTTTTTTGTAATATATAGAAGCAGATTATTGTTTGCTTTAAAGTAATTTTCTCTAGAAAAGTAATTTCATTTTAAGACTTTGATGTTCATCTTGGTAAAACTTGAATTCCCTGTAGGAGAATCTGAAATGAAAATAATTTAACACACTAGAGACAGAACTCAATCATTTTGGACCAACTAAATGTAACTGATTGGTCCTCTTGGTAATAATTATTCAATTAGAATTAGTGTTTATTCAATAGCCTGTTATTACATGTATTCTCCCAGGAATACTTTCTTTCGGCAACAGGAAATTTGCTTGTATAATTGTAACACTGAATTTCTCCAAACACTCATAATATTTAGTGTTAAAAACATGTCTTATGTAATATAGAGGTTGCTTCCCACCAACAACCACCCTGTTGGCTAGGGGTTGTAGAATATGCTGATTGCACCTCTGCTGAGGAGTAATATTACCTACCCATGGGCTACCAGTGGATGATGACCGTAATGCCTGAGGACAGGATCATGGTGGCTGAGCAGTTTGTGACCCAGGTACTAAGTGGTCCCATAGCATGCAAAACTCCACTTCAGCCCTTACTTGATCTAGACGTTGAAGAATAATTAAAGTCCAATTACCGTCGAACTGGGAAGACAAGGCAGCAAACGGTTGTAACTCAATACAATCCCGAAAGCTACAAGGTCCACTGTAGAATGACAGAGTATATATAAGACTCCACAATGTCATTCAAATCAAGCAGTCAAACAGCAAATCAGAACTCAAGGAATGGAATCACCCAGGTCACCCAGATTCATGAATGGATCATTCTTGAGTCCTATTTATATCAACTGTCTTGGACACTGCTTCAGTTGTACTTAGCTGCTGTTATTCAAACCAACAGTAGGCTAACTGACTTCAATAGACGTGTGGGCAAAGAGGCTCAAATCCAATCAATCGGCAGGTCATGTCAAGCCCAACCATATTCTTTAAATTACTTTAATGGCAAACATCCAACCTGTGAATGCCAGTCCCACAGTAATGCTAACAACCAGTTTGGCCTTCCCGAATTAATTTTCAAAGAGGTTGTACAGCACCGTGCACTCAAAGGACGTACAGACCACCCCGTATTTCAAAACAATTCTTTATTTTTTCATACGGCGCATGCCGTGAAAACTTTGTTGGCACGTAGGGACTTGGACATAAATGAGACCAAAGTCTTAGTAACTTTGTACTAAGAATGTGGTTCCAAATATAACCGCCAAAATTTGCTCTGTGAGAGAGCCTCAAGGTTTGTGACCTGTACCAAATGGTCACCTCAAAGGGAAAGAAAGCTTCTTGCCAGGAATCCTTTAACCTGACTGTTTACTAAAATTAACCTTTTTATCATCTGGGTGCTAGAAGGCTATGACTGATGGTCAACCACTAGTTTATTAATTCTACCAATTTATTAATACACATGAAGTTAATTAGAATTATTTCTGTGAGTTTATAAAACCAAACCAATATTTATCTACAAACTATTTGCTTAAAAAGGGCAGGTTTAGCTCAGTTAGTAGAGCGTCTGCCTTGGAACCACAAGGTTCAGAGTTCGATAACTGCACTCACCAACTCAGTGTATGAGTAGCACAGGGATTTGAGTAGTAAAGTGAGGAGCTGATGGTAGGTGTGCCGCTCCACCTCAGATGCAAAAACAATCTCCTTAGCCTAGTGAAAATGGGATAGATTCCATTGCTGTCTAGCTCATACTGATTTTAGGCTACCCTGACGACTGTTACTTTATTTGATTAAAAATCATATTTAAAAAAAAAAAAAAAGGTTTGGCATTAAATAACCCGCAAGAGTTGACATATCATTAAACAAAATAACCAACCAACCAACCAACCAACCACCATCAAAAATGACTGAGGATACTCAGTATGTGCTTGACAGCAAAAGGTCAATCATGAAAACTTGTTTTTGGGGTGAGAGGTGATCAGAGAAAAGACCTGGAGATTATTGAAAAGGAGCAATCAGTTACCAGGAGAATGATAAGTAACAATTTAAATTTCTGGTATAAGCAAGTGGAATAGCCCAACCTGCTCTTTAAACCACCTACCAGCTGGATACTGATCACTCCACAAATTTCTACAGTGAAAAGGCATAGCGAATAATGGTGACTGTCGTAAAAGTGTCTTATAGCTGAAAACTTGTTCTATTCCACAGTTTCATGGAAATAAATAGAAGGAATTACTTTTTGGAGCACTCTTTGGTTTTTTTTTTTTGTGGATTTAAATCAAAATCCACAAAAGGACACTACTTAAATTTTTTAATGATTTCTAAAAATGTTAATTCTTGCCGAGAGTAAAGATAGATTTTTTTTTTCCTGAGGGGGTGGAATCGGAAATTGAAGCCATACAAAAACTTCCTTGTTTGTCAGGATAATATAATTTAGTGATTGGCAGGGTGGAAAATAACCATAGCAACCGGAATTTGAGAGACTGTTCTCATCTGCATTGACTAACTAGATCTCCAATCTCCGATCGGTTGTGTATCAAAATAATAATAGGAATGGTCTGCAAAATATTTTGCTAATCTTATTTTTGATAACCTGCTTCACTGAAGCAAATAAAATAATTGGAAACAATGGAAAGAACTGTTTGCTTTTGTGTGGGCAATCGAGTTTTCCCTATCATAGCAGACCAATTCATATTTTAAAAGCAAATATAAGTATTTATTCCTTTTTTTTTTTTTTTTTTTTTTTATAAATATAAGCATCTATTTTTTTTTTTTTTTTTTTTTTTAAAGAATATAGGTATTTATTTTTTTCAAAAAATATAACTATTTTGGGCCGGTTTAGTTCAGTCAGCAGAACACTTGTCTAGGAATCACAAGGTTCCTGGTTTGACATTGGCCCTCAGCAACTCAGCTCATGAGTAGCACTGGGATCTGTGTGGTACAGCAGGGAGCTGATGATAGGTGTGGCACTCCACTCAAATGCAAAACAATCTCTTGGTCTAGTGAAAAGGGGATAGACTTCCTTGCTGTCTGGCTGATATCGACATTAAGCCATCCCATCAACTTCTTTTTTAAATATATATAAAAGTGTGGTGGAGAGCAGGGTTCAAATTTATATTTCAATTTTTTTATATATTTTATTTTATAATAATTTTCATATAATTATTTACTTCTTTTTTTAAATATAGACATTTACTTTTTAAAATTTAGGATTTCTTATTAATTAATTCATATTAATATTATTCTTCTCCTATGTTGATATGGAGGCACATGGTGTTATGGTTATTGTTGTAGGAAATGGACATGGTGAGATGAGTTCAAATCCTGCACAAGGTTGTTTGCATTTCACATAGTGCTAATACCCTTGGGAAAGGTATGCATTCAACTATTATCTCTCTAGCTATGGGTAAATAGGACAGATTGGGCTATTTAGCCTTGGTTAGTTAACTAATCTAAAAGGAAAACTCTGAGTTCAAACCTGTTAAATTCTGTTTAAGAAATTGACCTTGTGTCACATCCTGTTCATGAGGAAGGGGTTAGGTAAACATGTGTATATTGATTTAGTTCATTTAAATTCCTTTTGGCTCCAACTGCCATTCTGATTTTGTATTCTTTGAGAGGATTGTCTTCTTGGTGCTGGTTTAACTTTCTTGGGATTTAATCTGCTAAATTCAAATAATTCTTAATCTTTTATTTCTTGTTTCTGCTTCTTATGTTTCTCATCTTGTAGGAGATCTTTCGTTCAAGTCATGTCTGGTATTGGCCTTTTCTCATGTTAACTGTATTTTTGAAAAAAATCTTCTGTTTTTTTTTTGGTTGTTCAAAGATGAACAGTTCTTTTGCATTTATTTTGTTTGTATTTCTGTCTATTAAACCCCCCCCCACACACACACAAAATCCAAAAATATAAATTATATCTTGCTGTTCTTCTGTCTTGGACTCTTTTGTTTTTCTGGCCTTCGTTTTCCTTGCTAGTGTTTATTTTTCATTCAAATCTTTCATGCTCAATAATTTAAAAGACTTTTAACACATCAATATTATTAACAAAAGGGAGAAAACAAGTAGTTAATACAATGAATCAGTATTCATGATAAATTGAAAACTTAAGAAAATAGAAAGAAAAAGAAAAAGAAATATCTGCTTCCATTACAAAAATAAAAGGCAAAACAGCAAATACTAGATTTCAGTAGTAGAAGTAGTAGGGACATTACCAAAGAAAACATACTGACTTGTTTTACAATCTGCTGAGAAGGTTAGTCACGATGACTATTTGATATATATTATAAAGGGGCCGGATTAGCTCAGTCGGTAGAGCGTTCGGCTAGAAACCAGAAGGTTCCTAGTTTGATACCGGTCCTCGCCAACTCAGCGTATGAGTAGCAGAGACATCTGTGCGGTAAAGTAAGGAGCTGATGGTAGGTGTGGCGCTCCACCTCAGATGCCAAAAACAATCTCCTTGGTCTAGCGCTATTGAAAAGGGGATAGACTCCCTCGCTGACTGGCTGATATCGACTTTAGGCTGCCCCGATGACTTTACTGTTTTTATAAAGATTTACTATATGTTTCAAAAGACTTCATCATCGGCACAGATTCCCTTGACCCTCTCTTGCCATCTATCCCTATTGGCCATTGCTCTTGGCAAATCCATCTAGTGTCTGCATAGAGCTGATAAATCAGGGCTGGGGAGAAGTGGAGTTGGAATCATTTAAGGGGTTACTTGATTCAGAGTCAGTAAAACTATACCAACTCTGACTTCAGATGAATTTACACTTTACATGGCCCTAGTTTAGTCTGTAAAGTTATACAGTGCTCAAAAATTAGGAGCATATTGTAGAGATTCATGGAGTGATCAGTACCAAGCTGTGTTGCAAGCTGAGTCGCAAGCTGAGTCTGTTCTGAGAATCTATTAAATATTCTATTTAATTATTCAGCCTCTCTGAGTGATTTTTCCCTACCCACTTCAATTTATTTATTTATCAGATATTCTTTGTAGAAGCCCAATTACTATCGAATTGGCAGACAAAGGTAGCAAACAAGCTGTAACTTAAATATGGATCCTACAAGCACAGTACAGAGTGATGGTTTATTCATTCAAGCACTATAGCCCCACTAAAGTCATCAGCCAATCAGGACTCGGGGAAATATATCACCCATGTGCAAATATAGAATATTCCTGAATGCCATATATACCAGCTGTTTCATGTCAAATTCATTCAAACTTAGCTGGTCACTTCAACTGCATACTGACTGACTCACTTCAACAAAATTCTGACTTGCTCAACATTCTTAACTAAAAGTAATTCTAATATCTTTTAACCCACCCAGGATCAAAAGAAAGGTCACTTCAAAAAGTGATGGATTAAACAGATGGTCAAATATGTCACCCATATATGCTTATTAGTGTAAATTTAAAAAGTAATTTAATACATGTCTTTAACTCCATCAGGTGGTTATCAAATAGATTGTAAATTATAATCCCTACTTGCTAGTTGTTTAAACAGACAACAACACTTCAAAGAGTAATTCAACACAATCCTACACTATCAAAGCCTACCATACATGTTGTCTGGAAAAGATGGCTCCCTTTAACCATCACCAACAGAAGACCTATACTGTGTGATACTATGATTGAAATGTAAATTATAATCCCTACTTGCTAGTTGTTTAAACAGACAACAATACTTCAAAGAGTAATTCAACACAATCCTACACTATCAAAGCCTACCATACATGTTGTCTGGAAAAGATGGCTCCCTTTAACCATCACCAACAGAAGACCTATACTGTGTGATACTATGATTGAAGACAAACATGGTCAGAATAAATAAATAAATAAATGAATAAGAAAGAGAATAGGTTAAAGCCAGGCATAAGTAAAAGGGTGATGGTTGACCTTTTTACGAATCCAAAGATTAGGCCGTAAAGTTTAAGAGACTTGTACGACCACCATGAAGTTAGGCCACTAAATGATAATATCTTAGGCACCCAGGTATTAAAAGCAAAAGGGATTTTTATGAGAAAATCTCTTTTGAAAAAATTAATGGTCGACGTATTGAAGACGTAGTGTCTGAAAAAATATCTAATTACTTTAATTTTAAGGGTTAATGATGACTAGAAGTCTGCGATTCGATTTAAGTGCTGGCCATCTGTGTGGTCCGGAGAAGATGGTTGGGGAAGGGGAATTTGACATAAATACAGCTAAATTCGAGCACTAAGCCAGTTAGAACTTGGCCCGTTGAGGTGTTAAGGTCGCCGGTAGGGATAGCCAGTAGCAGCCAGTTGGATAGACAGCGAAGTCTCACACACACCCTTCTTCCATCCACGTCTTGTTTACAAACACTTGTAGTTGTTGTTTGTTTTTATTTTTGTGACCCTGTTTCTGAATCGTGCAAATACGGCCAGCGCAGAGTGTTGCAACGTTTGGGGTTCTAAACATCGTGCATTGAAGGTGCAGAGCGCAGAACAGGTAGTCTCACAACTGTAACATCTATATATTAATATGCTTGTTCCTAAATCTTCCCATCTTGTAACTCCCTCTGGTTAAGAATGAGACCATTCAAATCATCCAAGATGAAATGCAAAATATAACTACTGATTATCTGGTGTTGCTTATCCACTTAATTTTTATTTCTTATGAGTGTTGTTATTTCAACTAAGTAATGAACCATTCTTTTTTTATCATAAAGAAAGAAAGGTAAGAAATGAATGCTACACAGAAAAATATAAGAAAGAAAGAAAGAAAGAAAAAGAGTAGGAAAAAGATAGAGGTGAGTGCTGGGAAGCAATAATGCTAATCTGTTTCAATTGAACATAAGGAAAGGATTAAGAGAAAGAAAGAAAAAAAAAGTGAGTGTGAAAGAGAGTTAAATCAAGATTATTATACTTTTTACACATTGAACTATTTTGCGATAGTTCTTAAGTATAGCTAAACGCACCAAATCATTTGTAATAGTTAAATTATATTACACCTGTTGGTATTTTCTGGAACAGTTTAGATAGAAACTTCATTTTCTTTGATACTTACTTTCCTTTCCAACCTAGCATTAAAGTAATCTGAGATAAATTTAAATTAAGCTAATGCTTGAATTACCTTAGGTAAGTGAGGTGAGTCTGGTTAGGATGTACAAGATCTTATAATTTACGTTCAAAAGTCTACTGGGTTTATTTCAATTCTATTAAATAATGTAAAGGTAAGCTGGCCTATTGTCAATATATCAGCTCCACACGAAGCAATCTATTTCCTTTTTTCTCCACTAGTAGCTACGGCTACGAAGAATAGATTTCATCGAAAGTGGATTAGTCACAATGTTTAGATACGCTGCTACCGATGAACATTAATCGATGCCTAATGTCCCATCCTCATCTTGACATCCTACCTATGGGTACCCACCTTAAATCGGATCATGTCCACAATACTCGTATACCTCAACACCTGATATACATTAATGGCGATAACGTCACAATTCCTCGGAAGAGCCACGGTGTGAAACAGTAATGGGTATATGTGCCCAAATCCCTCGTATTACGCCTATACTCTATCTGGGAACTATAGAGCGATCATGGTCCCAATCTCGTATACTGCGACGACTTATGAATTTATTAGGATATGTTCCACTCCTCGTATAGCCTACCCTATGATAACCATTGTAATGGTATATAGTCCAATCGTCGTATCTCTAGTGCCTATTGAACATAAATTGATATTCCCATCCTCAATATACCCTTATCTTCTCGAACATCTAATGGATTCATTGTCCAAATCCATCATATACGATTCCGTATAACATTAATGATACTGTCCAACTTATGTACCCTCGAGAACATTCCAATACCACTAATCTATATCGAACATTAATGGTGATTACGACATCCGCAATCCTACAGCTATACCCTACTAATGAAATCTTAATTGGATAGTCCAAATCCTTATCTACCTACCCATATGACACATTTAATAGATATGTCTTCCCAATCCTCATCACAACTACCCTAACATGTAAAATAAATGGATAGTCCCATCCATCACTACCCTACACTATGTAAATTAATGAATTGTTCCAATCCATTGCCTATCTCTACCTATTATGAACACTACGTATGGGATGTCCCAATTACTCATCTACTGCCTACCTATATCATTAGATGGCTAACTGACCCAATTCCTCATCACCGCTACGGATGACATCTATCATCCTCTTAAGGCCTCATCTAAACTACTAACATGTAATGGATATGTCGAATCAATACACGACTCCTAAACACTATGCATACATTAATGGATTTATGTCCCAACCTCAACCCATCCTGACTGGTACCCATCTCTTACCTAACTTCATAGAACCATTGATGAATCATTAATGGATTATGTCCCACTCCCCCACATCTCCCACCCTAAATACCTATTGAAAATCCCTCACCGAATCTTCATCTACTACTTATGACGTATTAGATGAGTAGTATGGTCTTATCTATCCTACCTGCAGAGACATGTTGATTGATGTAGGCCTTAGCCTATCCACACACTCGATTAATGTAATGTTCGCTAATGCCTTCATTCTGACCTCTATACCATAGAACTGTAACAAATAGATGTGATCTCGATTGAGTAATTATTACTGTAGAGTCCTATATCCACTAGCAGTCATTTCAACGCTATTCTTCCTTGCGACCTTTACATGTTGGAGCTTATTCTCCACAATTAGCTAATCCTTTCTGACAGAGTACCACAATTAGCCACAGTAAAGTTCAGCACAGAGTGGACTTATGATGAGTGGGTTTCAAGCCTTGAAGAATAATGGAGCTCTCATCCCCTTTTATCAGTCTAGACCATGTGGCAGATTGTTTTTGTGTCAGCACTAAGGCAGGTCAAAGAACAACCCTTCACTTATTATACTTGTTACTCACCACTTATATATTCTGTTGGCAGATCCAATTGATGCTACTTAAACATCGATTGGTGAGTGTTGAATTATCGACTGGTAACCTGTGTGGTTATTATGAGGAGCGGATATGTAACTCAAATCTAGATCTGTACTATAACAGAATTAATATTTTTAATACTAAGACAAACATAGTAGCATGAATATAGGGATTTTTTATATCTTCGTATACATTAAGAATAAAATCGAATTGTCACTGTAATATTCACTCTGTTCCCGAAAAAAGCTCAACGTTTTATGAATAATTGAGATATTCTGTTGGTATGATTATTGAAATGGAATATTTAAATTCATAAAAATACATATGGATTATATTAGAAGAGTAGATGTAATAGAGAATTGATTACTGTGAGCACTTTGTAATGTTTGAATAATTAGCATGAGTCATGTTCAGTGCACCTAAGATAGAACCTTGATTAGTGTAACTGAGACCTAATGATATATTGACATGTAGTGATAAAAAATACTACAGATGAAAAAAGACAATACTAATTAATATAAACAATAGATAATTTACAAGAGAATATTCTGTGTAAATAATGAATCATTGGCAATAAATTCTGAGAACAACAAATCGATAACTCGTGAGTTGGAAGGTCAAGACACTAGACTCTTCCACTTCTGGGAAAAATAATGACATTTTATTTAGCACTTGACCAAACCCATCAATCACTACGAATAGGATTTGAATAGCATGAGATTCAGATAGTATGGGATCATTTTTAAAGATGTACTCAACTCGCATTTCAGTAGTAGATCTGGATCTGCAAGACTAGCTTGTGCTTAACCATTCTTGTATAAGAATCAGATTGATATGATTGGGAATTGATTGATCCTTGCATTTCACAGCATGCCACTCTTTGAGTTATTTTCTAGTGCATATCAAGAGGATTAGGGATTCATTTGAAAGTTTGTACGTCATAGTGCAATTATTTTGTGTAGTTCTTTCTAAATAGATTTTTATTTTTTATTATTATTATATGGTCCTTTATAGATATAAATTCTCAGAAAAGTATTAATCAGTTATTAGTCGAATTAACTAACGAACTGAGGCTCGATGAACAAGAGGATAATCTTAGGTATTCACTTTTTCCTTATGTAAAATCGTGTCCAAATTGACTTCCATAAATTGATTTGCGCCTATTGCTAATAGACATAGATACCAACTAAACTGAGAATTCGCATAAGCTATCCACTGTTGATACTATTTTGCTTATAATACGACCTTGTGTGAATGCCTCCTGTAAGTGTTGTGAGTTAAAATAACATGTTATTGTTACCTTCTGACTCTGAGAGAGAAGTATACAAGAAGTAGTATATCTCTAATAACCATGTTGTATGGTTTTTCTTTCTTCTTCATACTTCTCTATTCTTTTTTTTTTTTCTCTAAGGTTTATTTGAGTATTTTCTGCACCGTGTGTTGTGTGTGTGTAGTTGTGTGTTGTTGTGTGTCGAGGTGTAACATGACCTAGATGAGATCGCTGACTGCTTGCAAAGCATTATGCACTTTCTGTGGTCTTGAGGTTTTGTGTTCTCGATGACGAGACATAGTGGTGGCGAGACAGACGAGAGGTTTCTGTTTTATACTTTTCTTGTGTTTGTTGCCAGAATTAGATGATAGTTTACATGTTCTCTTTCGGTGTTTGCCATGTAACATTTCATTTAGAATTTTTCTTGAATTTGCATCCTTGTGCTTTCTTGTTGGAAGTGTTTTTCCTGTCCATTACTATTTTCTCTTCTCTTAATTTCTGCTACAGCATATATTTTTGTTTTTTGTTTTTTTTTTTTTATTTTTTTTTTTTTTTTTTTGTAGGTGAATGCGAGCTGAACTCTTTGTATTATTTGGATTATGGTACAATGTTAAGCTGCGTTAATTATTATTCTATGTTACTGTCACCATTTTGACCATGGATGAACCTGGCGAGACCAGGATAACTTCATTTATGAACTGTATGATTCAACGCCGATATAGTCCACTTAACACTATTGGTCCCATTGGACATCATAGCTGTAGCAGATATAGATGCTATTCAGAGAAATAGTGTTGAACTCCAGTTACATCACTTTCAGACTAATACCATTGGAATGGTATCAACCCTTTCTCATTCCCCACCTATAGGTTAAATATAGCATCCGCTCCTCTTTCCTGTTACAGATGTGATTGCGGCATTACAATAACGACATACGGCAGTAGTGATTATGCTATTAAACAAATGAAATCAATATCAAGAAAGAGAGAAAAACTGTGTCAACTCTGTCTTAGATTTTCTTTCTCTTCATAGCTGATTTCTGCCAATCTGTTTGTCTCCCCCCCCCCCGCCGGACTACTTCCTGGTACTGATCCTCACAACTGTCTCCACCATGTTCAGTCATCATTTATTCATCATAAATGGCAGTCCAACATGTCTGCCTATATTTACATTATATCAGGATACAAAGCTTTTTTAAATACAACCAACAAACATAGCTCATGACTAGCATCTGGACCGAGCTAAATCAAACAAAGAAAACTAGCCAATCCATACACATTTTAATCATAGTAAAGAAAGGATAAGTTTAAAAAACAAAAAAATATAATAAAAATCCAGACAGAACACAATGATCAATTGGCTGGTCACGTCAAGCGCCTGTCAACCTATATGATTTCCCAACCCTATTGCCCTTATGGCAAGCCCCAACCCCTTTTATCATATGGGTGATAGAAGGCGGTGGCTGCAGGTCTACATGTCTGGGAATGAGTTAAATCTATCTGATGGTGAGGTTCAGTTTTGGATGTTTGGGAATGTGGAGCACCCTTCATCACCATTGCTCCCTGGTCCACCTGACTCGGAGTGGTAGTACCTGTTAGGGTCCCATCTATGGGTTAATAAGAAAAATGTATTTATAAAAAAAATTGTATTATCCATTAAGAATTGATTTATAACTTTATTGGCATTAAATGACCCACTGAGGTTGATATGCCGTAAAACAAAACAAACAAAGAAAGAACACAATGGGTAACTTTTATATAATCGTAAATAAACTATGCCATAAACTATTGTTAGTGGTTTCATTATCACTAGGTTTCTCATATTTGTCTCATCTTTACAATACTTAAATAATGAGAAATGGAATCACAGAGATGCTGATAGGTACGCATTGCGTCCCTGACACACAAAAAATCTGAATGGAGTCAAGGACGCAGTGAAATCATATCCAATGTGTCCCAGTGTTTTTCTTTTTCTTCCCCCACCATTTCAAGGCTAACTGTAAATACATTTCAATAGTTTTTAGAAATGAATTACAAAGGATAGGTCAGCAAAGTAGGAGTTAGACGGCTTTTAGTTAGGACCCATGAATTTTCCCGGGGACTCCTTCAAAAAACAAATATGGTGCATCCTAGGATTGCACTAAGTCAAAGCTATCAGCATCACTGGAATCATGTTTTTCATATAATTCTGACAAAACTTGGAAGAGAGAAACAATGAAATCTCAAAGAACTTATTAAATTTCTCTGTTCACCTTGTATCGTTGCTTAGTAAACCTTTTTCCCTCATTCTGTTAACCAGAAGGCACATCCCCGAAATGATGTGTAGATAACAATAAAGATAAGACAATAGTCAATAATACAAATAATAAAATTATCAAACCCATCTGAAAAATCTCAGAGAAATAGTGAAGATAACAATAAAGAAAGAACAATAGTAATAAATAATACAAATAATAAAAATTATCAAGCCTATGAGGTAGCAAGAGTTTTGGGTATTTTAAAGGTTTAAGGATATTCTTGGTAAGTGTTCTTTGGGTTTTTGCTTTAACCCTATCGCATTTGGGTGGTCATACGAGAAAGGAAGGAATTAAGGAATGAAAAGGAAAGAGACCAGAAACAGGTGTTTTATGATTTAGGCTTTATTTGACCGTGGCAAGAGGATATCCCTGGCTGAGGAAGGGACTATCCACAGTTAAGGCTAAACTCAAATGGCCAAGATATTCTCTTGGGGGTTGGGAGTCCGTCTTTTTGTTGTCGCGACATGCGCAGAGGGTTCCTCCTGGTAAAGGCCACTGGGAGTTTGTTGTTTTTTTTTATCTTAATTTTATTTTAATCCCCACAGCATCCCCCACCTAAGAGCAGAGCTCTGTAGATTGTGTATATAGAAAGTCAATTTCTTGTAGGGTTTTATGAGTGTATTTACATTGGCATTTTGGTTCGTTGGTTGGTTGGTTGGTTATTCTTTTTTTTTTTCTTTGGTACGAAGGATTCCTTAAGTTTTCATAACTGTCTTTCTCTAAGGGGGGTATTATACATCTCTTTTGTCTCCTTGGCAATTAATTTTTTGTTTTGTGGTCAGGTCGTCACGATGTAGAATTATAGCTGAATTTTAAAATTTAATTGCTTACATGCATTTTGTGTGGGGGTGAATTAAAATTTGAATATTTGCATCTCCTGTCTTTGGTGCACAAATTTATTTGTGGAACAAAAGGGGCAAGACTTAGACCATTTGGCTGGAATTAAATCACCTGTAAGGTTGACTTTGTTCGTATTATAAGCTGTAATTTTGAAGTGTGTCTTTTAGACAGCAACAGTATATTCCCTGCTATGAACAGAATTAGACTAATAATGATAATAATAATAATTTCATGGTCAATTGTAATATTGTAAAATATAATTTTGCAAATTACAATTTATTCTATGATTAGCATTTAATTATATCCTTTGAGAAATTATGATAAATCAGTAGACAACTTAAATCTCATTCTGTTTAGATAATTGATAAGATGCCTATAAATTATGTATGTAGTGTAGAAATTAAAAAATAATGTAAATTCTGATTAAAGGAAAAAAAAACAAAAGAAAATGTAAAGTAAAGCTGTAGAGCTTGGCCTTTTGCTGACCTTGTGGCTGTTCTCCTGGTTGTCAATTTGGTTGTGGGAAGTGGAATTTGGAGAGTTTTTAGTTTGTTAAAGAGAATTTCATGTAACTAGCAATATATGCACCCTCCGGGTCAAAGTATTTAAGTTTTAATGTAATGAATATATCGTATTAAAATTAGAAACGCTAATGAAACTAAATAAGAATGCAGATAAAAGAATTTGGAACAGAGGGGGTATTATAGAAAAATAGAACAACTTGAAACTTACTCTTCATCACTCTCGTCTTTCATTGTTATTTTTTTTTAATTTAAGTATTTAGTTAAAATAGAAGTAAAGAATAAATGACACTTATCTTTTCTTGTTAATGATTTCATTTAAGATTAATTGAAGAGATTTTTGCTTATATTCATTAAAATAAAAACAAACAGTTTAGAAATCAGCATAATACTAAGCAATATTTATTAAAATCACATTTTTAATATCAATATGCAAATTAGGCTTCCTGTTCACACTGTAAACCGGTATTTGTTGTAATATATAAATACAATTGCATGTTATTAGTATGTAGATATGGTTAACAGTATAAATAATGTAAAACAATTTTATTAATAATTGAGGTTAAAATAAGGAAAATTTCATGGTGAATGTGACGTCAATTACTAAGGGAATTGTGACTTGAGTAGTGATTTAGTTTCGGTTACAGACAGAAAAACACACAATCTCCATTATAATAAGATATTTAATAGATTTTTTCAGGTTTTTTTAAACTAATTGATTTTTTTCTTTTGAAAGTGACATGTTTAAACTTTGTCTCAGATTTGTAATTGTTGGCACAAAACTTGTAAGAGATCAAACTTTGTGCATAATATCATCCAAAATTCTCTTTATACACCTTTATTTTCAAAATTCGTTGAGTTTTTTTCATCGATTTTTGAGACTTTTAGTTTATAGATAAAATATACACTATTTAAAAACCTAAATATGATTATTATACAACTTTTTAAAAGACATTCTAGCCTAGAATGTGAGCGTTAGTTGAACTCTCGTTGTCAAACGTTAAATTTCCTTTTCTTTTATTCAAAAAATTGCCTCTAAAGATAATAGTGTTTATATATATGTCTTTTACAATTGTTTTCATTTTATTTTTAAAATGATTTCAATTGAATTACATTTTTTATAAAACTCCATAAATTGAAACAGACACTCGTTAGCACAATTATATACTCTTGTTTTTCTTTACCTATACTTTATACTGTCCAATTTGATTCTATTTTTTAAAATTATAAATTTCATGAAATTCTATTTATACTGATTTTAGATGTACCTGTGAGAAATTCACCACAATTTCACACCATTTTTTTTCTTTCTTTATCTTAAATTCTTTGTCAGAAAGCCAAACAAATCACATGAGACCATAACTGGTGTAGGCAGTCCTTCAAATTTTGTATTGAGAATTTCTTTATTAATCATTATATAGTGTATAACACTTGTAAACTGTACTAGGTCGTTAAATGTCAAGAGTTACTTTATACCTAAGGGTAAAAGTCATATCTGCTTCTTATCACTGGTGGTCAAATATTTATGATCTTCCAGTTTTATGGTCAGTTTTATTTTCCTGTTGTTTCATTTTATTTTTTTTGATTTTTTTTTATTCCATTATGTCCTTTCCTTCTTTGGGTTTTCTTGTTGTCGTAGTTTCTTTATTTGTTCTCATTTTCCATCAAGCTTTTGTGTTTCTGTTTAGGTTCTAAGGAGATACCAATTTTTATCCCACTAATTTATCTCCTGTATAATTGTAGAATGAACCATCATACTCACCTTCACAGGAAGGCTTGGACTAGCATCCAGTCACTAGACAAAAAAAAAAAAAAAAAGACAGAGCATAACCAAATACACTCTGTAGCACTGACAGAAAATAATCAAGTGTTCAGTATATATGGCTAAAAGTATCCACACTAAAACCAACCAGCCAACCAAGTCTGGATTTCTCAGAAGCAGATTGATATGATCCTGTTCACAGCGCAATGTAGACTGAGCAATTCAACTTGCAACGCAGTTTGAATACTGATCAGTCTGCACAAATCTCTACACAAGCACAGAATATTTGTTTCTTAATGCATAAATCATGTTTTGACAAACCAGAATAAAATAGTTGTCTAATTATATGTATATTATATATAATATATAATATATATATATATATAGTATTATTAAAATAAAAAATTGATTTGACATTTTCTCAAATCCATCTGGATTGGAATAGCAATGTTAAGTTGGTTTGAAAAAAAAAAAAAAATCGTTAACTATTTTATGCTTTGATCCATGAAGAGATGTTGGAAAAACATTTTTCTACAAAAATTTAAATTCATATACATAACATATATATATATTAATATATATATATATATATATATTACGCACTCACATACGGTGTGTATTATATATAAATATATTTAATATCATCGTATAATATATATATATACTGCACTCACATACATGTGTGTATATATATATATATATATATATATGCACTCATATACATGTGTGTTATATTATATAATATATATATATATTATTATAATATGCATACATACATTATATATATTATTATAATATGCAATCACATACATGTGTATATTATATATATATATATATATATGCACTCACATAATGTATATTAATATATTATATAATATATATATAAATTATATGCACTCACATACTGTATACATATATATATATATAATATATAACTATATATGCACCATACGTGATGTATATATATATATATAATATAATATATATATATATGCACTCACATCATATGGTATATATATATATATATATAATATATATATATATATGCACTCACATACATGTATGTTAATATATATATATATAAATATAGATATATATATAATGCACTCACATACATGTATTATATATTATATATATATATATATTATACACGCCACTTCAATACATGTGTATATATATATATATATATAGTCATTTATCATACACGCACTCACATACAGTATATATATAAGTATTTATATATTATAATATAATAATATATGCATATATATAATGTAATGCTTTATATTTGTCATATACTTTGTGTGTTTGCGCATTAATATAATAGTATATATATATATAACTGCGTTTACGTGTATATACATTGACGTGTGTATGTATGTACGTATATGTATGTGTATGTATATATATATTATATATGTTATTGTATATATATATACTATGTATGGGGTGTAGTCAAAAAGTAAATGCTTTTTGTTTAGGACAAGTATATATTAGCAATGCAGGAACATGTATCGTACGCTAGTCCTCTGTGACTCACATACGAGCTTCTCCACATAGTCACCATTTTCTCTCAATGAATTTTCATCTTCGAGATGAGGATGTATCCCCTGCCCTAAACTTCTGTTTACGTTCTTTGAGCCATTCTTCTACTACAGAATTCATTCCTCATCACTGGAATAATACTATCAACTCTTTGGCCCAATGAAAGAGGGTTTGAGAGGCTAAACATTATCGGAGTTTTTTTTTTTCAGATGTTCAGTATTTGTAGAGTTTGTCATGATTTGTAACCCCACCATCGCTTATGTTACGCATGTATCGCCACTTACAGGTCACCATAATGTCTTCCACTATATGCTTCTAAATCATTAGTTAAAATGAATGAATGAAATAAAAAGAATGTATGGATAAATTTTTTTTTTTCATTTATTCCATTCATTTTTTTATTTCATTCATTTTCATTCATTTTCCATTAATTCTAACTTAATATATATATGATATATATATATATAATATATATGAATATATTTTTGTATCTGTTATCCATTTTTTGGAAGTACATAAACCAGGTTGGGCATTGGGTGAAGTATTCAAGTGCTATAATTATGATAATGTTGTACCATAAGTATTAATTCTAGGAATTATAATATCAAGAAAACTCGTAGTTGTTAAAAATAATTTATGTCCTAGATTAAATATTGATGGGTAACAACATTTCATAATATAGCGACTTTAATATTCAACACCAATGCCCAAACTGGTAATATGTATTCCCAAAAATGGAATGAACAGATTACAAAAATAATATCTCAAATATATGACTACTCACTAGAAGCATACGGAGACTCAAAATCAACAACATAGTATAATTATATATATATATATATATATAATATAATCTTGAATGAAGGTTATTGAATTTTGCATAGAGCTAATACTCTTGGGAAAGGTATGAATCTAACTATTTCCTCCAGCATGGGTAAATTAGGACAGATTGGGCTCTTAACTTTGCTTAGGCAACCAGTCTAGAGAAGGAAAACTCTGAATTCAAACGTGTTCAAACATGTTAAACTTTGCTGAGAAATTCAATCTCGTGTCACATCTTACTTGTGCGGAGGTGTTGGTAAATAAATATATAATAAATATCTTCCTTGTGTTGATTTCATTGGCAACTGTTAATGATAAAGAGATTTATAAAATGGTCATTTCAAGACACTTGGATACCAAAAGATAAGTTTCATTCAGTCACTTGTGTAGGAGTCGGGGGTCAAACTTTTTTGGATATCAACCAACCACCCTAGCTACGCCAATGTTTGGAAGTCAGGAAATATTTCTGAAAATTAATTTACCAGATGTTGTTATATAATATATATATATTATTATAGTAAAGTCGTCGGCGCGGCCTAAGTCGGTATCAGCCAATCAGCGAGGAGTCTATCCCTTTTCACTAGCGCTAGACAAGGAGATGGTTTTTGGCATCTGAGGTGAGCGCCACACCTACCATCAGCTCCTTACTTTAAACCGCACAGATCCCTGGCTACTCCTACTGAGTTGCGAGGACGGAATCGAACTAGAAACCATGTGGTTCTTAGCCGAACGCCTCTTCCGACTGAGCTAACCCGGCCCTATATATATATATATATATATATTGTGTGTGTGTGTGTGTGTTGTATAGGTGAATGGACCTAAGTGTTTCCATTGGTAGGATCAACCAAAATTGAGAACTCAAAATTACATATAAAGATTTTGTGTGTATACATATCAGTGTATTGACATATTTTACATATAGGGAGTATATTATAAATGAATGAATAGATGAAAACTTTGATATATCAGAAATAATTTATTTCGGCTACCTTTGCTCTTCAAGTCTAATTCTAATGGACAAAATTTACATATCAGTTATTAATATGATTTTCTCTTCTTTTAGAGAAGAGAAATACATTTATTTTCTGATATTTAAGGTTTTCATATATTTATTAATTATACACTTATATAATATAAATACATATACTAATCCTATTAGTAAACCTTTGCGTAAGTAAAAACCCAGGGAAATAATTTGCAAGTAAAAAATTTACTACAAATAACTGCCTGGAAAAGAAAAAAAGACGAAGAAAGTCACACTAATGGAAAATACATCGATTGACACGCAGCACTTGACCAAAAGAAAAAATATATATTCCGGCTAGTTCTGTCTAAGCTACAATTCAAAGAGTGCTTGATACCTAATAGAGTGAAATAGTAATAATAATAATACTAATGAGTCAGGTACTACAAACTAAAGTTTAACTATTAGTCCATCAGGGCAGATTCTGATATATATATATATATATATATATATATATGCAGGTTGTTGTATTTATGGGAATTTCTTTCCTTACCAAATTAGTATCTTAATTCTAAAAATATTTTGGCTATTGAAAAAAAAGACAAAAATCTAATGAAAATACTCACTTTTATAAAATGTTTCATACAAACTGAAAAAAACATCATATACTTATTGTGTGTAAGTATAATATTCTATTATAATGGAGATTCGGTATCCATCTGTCTGTAACCGAAACTATGTCACTGCCTTATGTCACAATACCCTCAGGAATAACATAAGTTTATCATGAGTATTTAATTTTATAGTCAAAATCATTGATATTAATACATAATATAAATCTTATTTATTATGAATCTCTATGAAAATCTGAGTTAAACATCCTATGTTATTAGTGTGTTTAAAATCCTGGAATGTGTTCATATTCCCAAATAATAAAGGTTACATATATATGGTGTGGTTAATTTGCATACTGGTTTTGAAAAACCAGGTTTGATAAATAAATACTTGGTGTTATTGATCTCTAATATTAATTGTTTTTATTCTCCAATGTATTAAAATCAATCGTATGAATGAGTTTATATAGAAACAATTAAAATATAATTAGAAATAATCTTTTTATATGCATTCTTATTTAATTTTGGTAGTCTTTCTAGTTTGATATATTTCATTACATAAAACTTAAATACTTACGCCCGGAGTGTGCATATTCTTTCTAGTACAGTATATTAATATAAATATTATATCTATTAATATATTATATATATATATATATTCCATTGTGATCTATGATTTTTAATACCTTATCATGAAGAATTTTATTTTGTGGAAAACTTTGTCGAGTAGTTCACCTTGACATATCACTTGCTTCAAAGTCACAAGGTACATGTTTCCACATGCATACACACACACACACACACACACACACACACACACACACACACACAATGGCACCTTGCAGGATAAATGTTTAGCCAAGTTGGTAAACAAACCATTACTAATGAGTTCAAGTCACAACCAGGTACCCATACATACTGGCCTTGTCCCACAACTGAAACAAAGTTTAGTAAATAACAACACACACACACACACACACACACGACACACACACAACAATCCTCAATAATAATGATTAAAAAATTTTAAATATTGTAAAATTCTCATCAATCTAGTGTTATTTTATGCCTATGGTTAGGCGAATTGTGTTTCATTGTATGTTCATGTTTAACATGTTTTTGTTGTAATTTTTACTAGCTTAAAGCTGTCCTAGGGGGAAGGCAGCAATCAAGATAAATCCTTTTAAGTTTTTTTCTATTAATTTCAAATTATCCCAAATTTACATCAAATTAATAAAAAATTATCATACAAAAAATTTGTCAGCAAAAATCATACGGAAAAAATCACCAAAAACAATCAGAGTAATAAAAACTTGGAATCCAAAAAACTGAACATATACAAGTTCAATCTCCATTGGATACTCAATACAATTTATTATTTATGTGAGAATAATTTCTTTTTTTAAGCACTCATGGTTGAGTGTAATGTTAGAAAAAATAGATTTGGTTATCAGCTACTAAGTGTCACTTAGTGATCTAATTACAGATAAGATAAATTGCAATCATTCTAACATTATACGATTTTTGTTTTCATTGCTTGCCGGTCTCTACAAAGAATTTTGGATCTGATGCTTAAAGTTACTACCGATAATTTCAAGTTGGTTGGAGAGGTCTTCTCTATCATGGCTGGTCCCTGCAAGTCCTAAGCATCTATATGAATTAACCCAACCTGTAATATTGTATTTACTAGGTGGCAGAGGCTGAGGTCTTAATTCTAGGTATGATGTATAAACTATCCTGATGGTGAAGACATATACTACTACAGAAGCTCTGGAAACTATCAATTCATCACCTCATTACTCCAGATCCACTCTGGCCCTGAGTGGTAGTAACTGTAGGAATATACTTTGGGTTAAATAAGACAACATGGATAAAAAAACATTGAGTACCACAAGATAAAATTTATTTCTAATTTTGTCTGCAATTAAATGAACCACCAAGGTTGATAAGACACACCATAAACCAAAACCAAAAAAACAATTCAAATGTTTAGATTTTATATTTAATATCGTCACTATATTATTATTTTTTTTCTTTCTTTTTTCTTCAATTTTTTCCTTTCTTTTTTTTTTCCTTTTTTATTCTTTTTTTCCTTCTCTTTTTCTTCTTTTTCTTATCATGATCTTTTTCATTCTCAAACTGACTTTAAATAACATTGATTTGCTAGTTTTATTTTTTTTGTTTTTCATCTGCATATAACCAAATGATGCTGACAGCAATAGACATTACTCTTTCTCACCACTCCATATTACAAGGTACTTTGCACAGCATCGACATTATTATTGAGATGTTACTTTTTTCTTTCTTCATCCAAAATTGTTATTCTAACTATTTCTGAGCTGAATTTTTTAGTGTATTTTTTATTTTTTTATTTACCCCGCCCCTCTTTTTTTTTATATATATTTTACATATAATTTTTCCCCCAATAAAAACATCAAGGTTTAAAGATTCCAAAAAGTCACACCATTAACTTGATTTAATCTAGATACAATATTTTATTTCTTTTTTACGAAAAAAAAAAAAAAAAAGTTTTTAGCAATAACACGACATACTTTTTGAATTTCTCTACAATATATATTCATTTATTTTTTATTTTATCATACATACAATAAAGGATTGAAGCCTTCCCCCCCCCCTAAAAAAAAACCCCTATGAGTTATTCTTTTGTAATGAGGAACTTTGTGTCCCACTGTTCGAGAGCTCTACTGGCAGGAAGAATACACAAACACACTACTAACACAAGTTAAACAGGGTGGTCAGACAAAATTTTAGAATTTCAGTATTACCAAGCAACTCATGATGGGCAGGATGTAGACAGATAACACTATTACATCATAGTGGTAGTTATTCTGATTTGAATTCAGAGTTTCCTTCCAAGATCATGTTGTCGTAACAAGACTAAAAGCTCAGTATTTGATATGATTTACCCAAAAATCTAGAAAGTATTGTAGATGAAATAAGTATGATTTACAAACACGCCTGCATGAGCAGGATTGTGACACAAGGTTAATTATTTAAGTGGACTTTTAACAGGTTTGAATTCAGAGTTTCCTATCCATAGAATGTTACCAATATCAAGGTTAAAGAACCAGTCTGATACTATTTACCCATAGCATGGAGAGATCATAGTTGGATTATACTTTTCCTAAGGGTATTAGCACTATGTGAAAAGCAAACAAGCATTTATAACTGAAACTGCAATGATTAACTAAATGTATACAAAGAGTGAAAATGTAACAACTTATAAATGGTGTTTGCATTTCACATAGTCTAATACCACTTAGGAAAGTATAAATCCAAACTATGATCCTCCTCTATGGTAAATAACTGGGTTATATAGATAACCATCTATGAGAAGGAAAACTCTGATTCAAACCTGTTAAAAGTCCACTTAAAATAATTACCTTGTGTCACATCCTGCTCATGCAGGGGTGGTTGGTAAAAACATACTTATTTCATCTTACAATAACTTTCTAGATTTTGGGGTAAATCATAATCAATATACTGAGCTTTTTAGTCTTGTTACGACAACTGATCGTGGAGAAGGAAAACTCTGAATTCAAATCAAGAATAACTCCACTTAAAAATTGACTACATGTGCTCACATGCCTGCCCATCATGGATGTGCTGGTAAATACAATATGAATTCTAAAAAAATTTTGTCTGGACGCCCACCTGTTAACTGGTTGAACTGACAAGAGAAACTTGTTCCTGCCAGTAGAGCTCTCTGGAACAGTGGGACACAAAGGGTTCTCTCAATTACAAAATGAATAATACATGAGGATTTTTTTTTAGGGGGGGGGTAAGGCTTCAAATCCTTTATTTTTTTCTTCAGTCATGAATAAATAAAAAAATAAATGAATAAGTGCTTGAGAAATTCCCCAAAAGTTATGTGGTTTATTGGCTCAAACTTTTTTTTTTTTTTTTCCGTTAAAAAAGAAAATAAAATATTTGAAGCCTGAAATATAAGTTTAAATGGGTGTGACTTTTTGAAATCTTTAAACCTTGATGTTTTTACTTTGGGGGAAAAAAAAAAAAAAAAAAAAAAAAAGAAGGGGGCGGGTAAATAAAAAAAATAAAAAATACACTCAAAAATCAGCTCAAAATAGTTAGAATAACAATTTGGATAAGAAGAAAAAAAGAACATTCTCAATCAATACATGTCGATGCTTGGCACAGTACCTTCTAAAAGTGATTGAGTGGTGAGAGAAGTAATGGAGATCCATGCTGTCAGCATCATTTGAATGATGATAATATGATGAAGACAAAAGAAAATAAACTACAAAATCAATGTTATTTAAAAGCAAGTTGAGATAAATAAACAGATTCAGATAAAAAGAAAACAGAAGAAAAAAGAGAAAAAAAAGAATAAAGAAGAGAAAAAAAAAGAAAGGAAAAAATGAAAGAAAAAGAAAGAAAAAAAAGAAGAAAAAAAGGTGCACGATAAGAATATAATCTTAAGCAATTTGAAATGTTTTTGTTTTGTTTTATGGCCTATCAACCTTGGTGGGTCATTTAATGCAGACAAATTTAGAAAATAATTTTTCTTGATGGTAGCTCAATTTTTTTTTATACATCAATTTTGTTCTAATTTTACCAAAGATGAAACCCAAAGTTACTACCACTCAGTGGCCAGGTGGATCTGGGAGTAATGGATGAAGGGTACTCGCATATTTCCAAGAGCTCAGAATTGGAACTTCACCATCAGTAGTTTAACATCAATAACTTAGAATATTAAGACCCTCAGCCTCTGCCACCTAGTAAATACAATATTACAGGTTGGGTAATCATATAGATGCTAGGACTGATGACCAGCCGATTGATAAGGAGGACCTCTCCACCAACTTGAAATTACTCCGTAGTAATTAAGGCATCAATCCCAAAAATTCTTTGTAGAGACGCCGCAAGCAATGAAAACAAAAATCCGATTAATGTTAAGAATGATTGCAATTATTTATCGTAATTGATTCACTAAGTGACACTAAGTAGCTGATAACCAATCTATTTTTCTAAAACAACATTACACTCGACCCCACACCATGAGTGCTTTAAAAAAAAGGTAACATTTAGTTCTCACATAAATAAAATGTAATGAAGGTACCATGAGGATTGAAACTTGTATTCAGTTTTTTTTGGATTTCCCAGTTTTTATACTTGGATTGTTTTTGGTGATTTTTCCATGATTTTTGTGACAAATTTTTGTAATGATATTTATAATTTGATGTAAATTTGGAATAATGAAATTATATAGAAAAAAAAAACTAAAAGGTTTATCTAATTGCTGCCTTATAAGACAGGTTAAGCTAGTAAGAAATAAACAACAAAACAATGTAAACATGACATACAATGAACAACAATTCCTAACCACTAGGCAATAAATAACACTAGATTGATGTAGGATTTAACAAATATTAAATATTTTTAATCATTTATTGGGAAAAGGAGAATTTTGTAGGTGTGTGTGTGTGTGTGTGTGTGTGTGTGTTGTTTTTACTAAAACTTGGTTTAGTGTGGTACAAAGGCCATATGTATGGGGTCCTGTTGACTTGACTCATTAAGTAATGGTTTGTTTCCAAACTTGCTAAAACATTATAACATGCAATGGTGCCATTGTGTGTGTGTGTGTGTGTGTGTGCTGTGTGTGTGCGTGGTGTGTGTGTTGCTATGTGGAAACATGTACCTTGTGACTTTTGAAGCAAGTGATATGTCAAGGTGATACTATCGACAAAAGTTTCAAAAAATAAAAAATTCTCATGATCATAGGTATAAAAATCATAATCACAATGGAATATATATATATATATATATATATACTAGATATATTATATATATAATATAATATATGCTACTAGAAAGAATATCACCATCCGGCGTAATATTTAAGTTTTAAGTAATGAAATTATAAACTAGAAGACGTACAGCAAATTAAATAAGAATCATATAAAAAGATTATATCTAAATTATTTTTAATTGGTTTCTTATATAAACTCATTATAGAGATTGATTTATACATTGGAGAATAAAACAATAAATATTAGGAGATAAAACACCAAGTATTTATTATCAACCTGGTTTTGGTCCAAAACCAGTATGGCAAAATAACCACACATATATTATGTAAACCTTATTAATTTGGGAATCATGTAAAACACATCCAGGATTTTAAACACACTAATAGACATAGTAAAAAAAAAGATGTTTTAACTCAGATTTCTCATAGAGAATCATTAATAAATACGATTTATATTAATGTATTAATATCAATGATGTTTGACTATAATTAAATACTCAATGATAAGTCTATGTTATTCTGAGGGTATTGTGACATAGCAGTGACATAGTTTCGGTTCAGACAGATGGATACCGAATCTCCATTATAATAAGATATATATACTTACACACAATAAGTATGATGATGTTTTTTCAAAGTTTGTATGAAACATTTATAAAAGTGAGTATTTTCAATTAGATTTGTTTTTTTTTTCAAATAGCCAAAATATTTTTAGATTAAGATACTATTTGGTAAGGAAGAAATTCCAACATACAACAAACCATGCATATAGTAATATAATATATATATAATATACAGAATCTTGCCCTGATGGACAAAAGTTAAACTTTAGTTTGGTACCTGACTCATTAGTATTATTAATTATTACTATTCACTCTACTTAGTTCAAGCACCTTTGTTGTAGCTTAGACAGAATAGCGGTATATATTTTGTTCTTTTGGTCAAGTGCTGGCTGTGTCAATCGATTATTTTCCATTAGTGTGACTTTTTGGTCTTTTTTTCTTTTCCCAGGCAGTTATTTGTAGTATATTTTTTACTTGCAAATTCTTTCCCTGGTTTTTAACTTACTGCAAGGTTTACTAAATCGGATAGTAATATTATTATATATAAGTGTATATAAATTATAACATATATGAAAACCTAATATATTCAGAAATAAATGTATTCTCTTCTCTAAAAGAAGAGAAAATCATATTAAATAAACCTATAGTGTAAAAATTTTGTCCATTAGAAAAATTAGACTTGAAGAGGCAAAGGTAGCCGAATAAATTTATTTCTGATATATCTAAGTTTTCATATATTCATTCATTTATAATATACTCCTATATGTACAATAATGTACAAACTGAATATGTATATGCACACAACGATCTTTTAATGTACAATTTGAGTTCTCAATTTTGGTGGATCCTACCGAATGGAAAAACACTCTGGTACCATTCACCTAACAACCACACACACAACAATAACCAATAATAATATATATAGATATTATATATATAGGGCCGGGTTAGCTCAGTCGGAAGAGCGTTCGGCTAGAAACCAATGTCTAGTTCGATTCCGTCCTCGCCAACTCAGTGTATGGTAGCACAGGGATCTGTGCGGTAAGTCAGAAGCTGATGGTAGGGTGGCGATCACCTCAGATGCCAAAACTGCAATCTCTTGGTCTAGCGCTAGTGAAAAGGGGATAGACTCCTCCCGCTGATATGGCTGATACGACTTTAGGCCGCCCCCGACGACTTTACTTATATATATATATATAATATTATTAAACATCTTGGTAATTAAATTTTCAGAATATTTCCCTGACTTCCAAACATTGGCGTAGCTAGGGTGTGTTGGTTGATATCCAAAGTGTTTGACCGACTCCTACACAAAGTGATGAATGAAATTATCTTTTGTATCCGAAGTGTCTTGAAATGACATTTTATAAACTCTGTTATCATTAACAGTTGCCATGAAATCACACAGGAGATATTTATTATTATTTTATTTACCAACTACCTCCGCACAAGTAAGATGTGACACGACTGAATGAATTTCTTCAGCAAAGTTTAATCCATTGTTGACACGTTTGAATTCAGAGTTTTCCTTCTCCTAGACTTGGTTGCCTAAGCGAAAGTTAAAGAGCCCAATCTGTCCTACTATTTACCATAGCTGGAGGAAGAATGAGTTAGTTTCATAACCTTTCCAAGAGTATTAGCTCTATGCAAAATTCAACTACCTCATTCAAATTTTTATATATACTATATATATATAATTATATATATATAATATATGTTTGTTAGATTTGAGTCTCCGAGCTTCTAGTGAGTATATATATTTGAGATATATTTTTGTATCTGTATCCTTTTTTGGAAAGTTCATATACCAGGTTTGGGCATTGGTTGAGTATTAAGTTGCTATATTAATGAAATGTTGTTACCGATATATGTTAATCTAGAATAAATATTTTTTAATACCCTCCGAGTTTTCTGAAATTTATTCTAGATTAACATATTATGGTACAAATTATAATAATATACGCACTGTTAATACTTCAACACCTGCCAAACGGTATGTGTACTTCCAAACAATGGAATACAGATACAAAATATATCTCAATAATATATATAATATATTATAATATCCACATATAGTTAGAGAATTAATGGAAAAAATGGAATGACTGAATGAATAAAAAAAATGATGGAATAATGAAAAACAAAAAAAAATTTCTTCCATAGCATTCTTTTATTTCATTCATTCATTCTAACTAATGATTTTAGAAGCATAATGTGAAGACATTGTGACCTGTATATGTGGGATACATGGTAAATAGCGATGGTGGGTACAACTGACAAACTCTACAATACTGAACATCTGGAAAACACCCATCACTACCCACACAACAAACTAAGATAATCACTTGCTCTTACATATACATGGGGCCAAGATGATAGTATATATAACATATAGCCATATTCTAGTGAAGAAGTGGCATCACAGATAACAGAATTTTATGGGAGATCAGTAATAATATCGAATAGAACATTACTATGAAATAGTATAATTAGAGAAGAATACAGATGATGTCACAAGAGGATAGCTGTGATACATGTTGCCGCATTGGTATATCTTGTCTAAACAAAAGGCATACTTTTGACTACCCATACATAATATATATAATAACACATACATATAATTTATATTATAATCACATACTTACGGTACATACATACACACAGTCATGTATATTACACGTATAAAACGGCATATANATGAAGGACGTAAGAGGTCTGAAAAAATATCTAATTACTTGTTAATTTTAAGGGTTCTAATGCATGACTATGAAGCTGCCGATTCGACTTTATAGTGTCTCGCCATCTGGTGTGTCGCAGGAAGATGGTGGTGGGGGGAATTTTGAACATAATACAGCTAAATTCGAGCACTAAAAGGCAGTTAGACTTGGCCACTTGAGGTGTTTAAGGTCGCCAGGTAGGGATAGCCAGTAAGCAGCCAGTTGGTAGACAGCGAAGTCTACACACACCGCTTCTTCCATCACCTGTCTTCTTAACTAAACACTTGTAAGTTGTTGTTGTTTTTTTAGTGACCCTGTTTCTGAATCGTGCAAATACGAGCCAGCTCAGACAGTGTTGAACGTTTGGGGTTAACATGTGCATTGAAGGTGCAGACCGCAGCACAGGTAGTCTCACAACTGTAACATCTATATATTAATATGCTTGTTCCTAAATCTTCACATCTCTGTAACCCTCTGCGTTAAGAAGTAGACCATTCACACATCCAGATGAATGCAAATATTAACTACTGATTATCTGGTGTTGCTTATCCACTTATTTTATTTCTTATGGTGTTGTTATTTCAACTAAGTAATGAACCATCATCTTTTTTATCATAGAGAAGAAGTAAGAAATGAATGCTACACAGAAAAATAATAAGAAAGAAAGAAGAAAGAAAAGAAGTAGGAAAAAGATAGAGTGAGTGTGAGGAGCTATGCTAAATCTTGTTTCAAATTGAACATAAGGAAAGGATAAGAGAAGGAAAAAGAAAAAAAAAGTGAGTGTGAAGAGAGTTAAATCAAGATTTATATATCTTTTTACACATTGAACTATTTTGCATAGTTTTCTTAGTATACCATATAAAATTTGTAATAGTTCACATTATCACACTGTGGTATATCTAACAGTTTAGTATGAACGCTATTTCTTTGATATTTACTTTCCTTCCAACCAGCATTAAAGTAATCTAGATAATTAATAGTTGAGCTAATTACTTGGAGGTGGAGGTGAACTCTTTGTAGGATGTAAAGATCTATAATAATTAACTTAGCTACTGCGTCTTTATTCAATTTATTAATAGTAAAGTAAGTGGCCTATTGGTCAGATATCAGCTCACAAACGAAGCATATACTATCTCCCTTTTCACATGCTCAGAGCTCAGCTGCAGATGTGTTTTGCATCGAAGATGGAGTGTCACACTCGTATTATACTTCTACCTAATGAACATTTAATGATACTGTCCCATCCTCATCTATCCCTACTCATGAAAGCATATGGATATGTTCCAATCCTCGTATACCCTACCTATGAACATTAATGGATAATGTCCAATCCTCGTATCACCTCTACCTCCATGAACATTATGGATATGTCCCAATCCTCGCTATACCTACCTATGAACATTAATGGATATGTCCCAATCCTCGTATACCCTACCTATGACATTAATTGGATATGTCCCATCTATCCTATACCCTACCTATGAACATTAATGGAATGTCCATCCTCCTATACGCCATCCTGGAACATTAATGGATATTGTGCCAATCTCAGTCATACCTCTACCTATGAACATTAATGGATATGTCCAATCCGATACCCAACCTATGAAACTTAATGGATATGTCCCAATCCTCATCTACCCTACTATGAACATTAATGATATGTCCCATCCTACTACCCCTACCTATGAACATTAATGGATATGTCCCAATCCTCATTTACCCTGCCTATGAACATTAATGGATATGTCCCAATCCTCATCTACCCTACCTATGAATACTGAGATAGTTCCAATCTCATCTACCCTACTATGACCATGTCAATGTTGAACATTAATGAATGTCCAATCCTCTCTACCCTACTATGAACATAATGGTAAATCCCATCTATCTCCCTACCTATGAACATTAATGGATATGTCTCCAATCCTCATTACCCTACCTAATGAACATTAATGGATATGTCCAATCCTCACTACCTCACCTGATGAACATTACTGGATCATGCCCAATCCTATCTACATCTACCTATGAACATTAATGGATATGTCCAATCCCTCAATCTACCCTACCTATGAACATAATGGATATGTCCCAATCCTCATCTACCCTACCTATGAACATTAATGGATATGTCCCAATCCTCATCTACCCTACCTATGAACATTAATGGATATGTCCCAATCCTCATCTACCCTACCTATGAACATTAAATGGATATGTCCCAATCCTCATCTACCCTACCTATGAACATTAATGATATATGTCCCAATCCTCATCTACCCTACCTATGAACATTAATGGATATGTCCCAATCCTCATCTACCCTACCTATGAACATTAATGGATATGTCCCAATCCTCATCTACCCTACCTATGAACCCAATCCTCATCTACCCTACCTATGAACATTAATGGATATGTCCAATCCTCATCTACCCTACCTATGAACATTAATGGGTATGTCCCAATCCTCATAAATACAGGAGTATTATACTGACTGAGTAGTCTTATACCACTAGCAGTGATTTACTTTCTTCATGTCACTGGCGAGTATTGCATTTTATTAATGTGCTAAAAATTCTATTTTATTTCCAACCTCCATTTGCTTATTTCTCATTTAGTAACCTTTTTAAGGTACAACACATACCTACTAAGTAAAGTCAGCAGAGTGACCTATTGTTGGTATCAGCCTGACAGCAAAGGAGTCTATCCCCTTTTCAGTGCTAGACCAGGGAGATTGTTTTTGTGTCTGAGATGGGGCACAACACCTACTGTCAGCTCACCACTTATTGTGCAGATCCAAGCTGTGCTACTCACTGAGTTGGTGAGTTGTTAACCTGGAACTGTGTGGTTTTGAGGCGGATACTCTACCGACTGTGCTAAACCAGAAAAATATTTTATATAAGCAAACATTAGCAAAATTTTTTTTCTTCTCTATAATTAAGAATAAAACAATGTCACGATAATACCTCTGTGCCCACAAAAGCACAATTTATGAAAAAAATTCTTTGATGAAGGAATGGAAATTAACTAAATAAACATGGAATAATTAGAATGGTATGTAATAGAGAATTGATCTTGGCCTTTTAATGTTTTAATAATTGCACTTGTTGCACCAAATGAACCTATTATGTGACTGATATATTCACAATGGATAAAAAATCACTACAGATTGAAAAATACAATACAATAATAAAACAATAGATATACAAAGAGAAATTTGTGTAAGAAAATATATTGGCAATAAATCTGAGACAAAAATCCATAACTTGAGTTCAATCAAACACACTCCTCCACTTCTGAAAAAAAAAAAATTATTTACCCAAACCCATTCACTACGGGTAGGATTTGATACAAGATCACAAGTATGGGGCATTTAACAAGGATCAAACTCGCTATTCAGTAGTAATGGATCTGCAAGACTAGCTTGCTAACCATTCTTGTATAAAATGATTGATTGATTGATTGATTGATTTTAACAGCATGCCAACTTCTTTGGAGTTACTTTATGCATATAGAGGTTAGGGAATCTCATTCATTGTACTTTCATAGTTACATTTTTTGTGTAGTTTTTCTATTTTTTTTTTTTTTTTTTATATGGTCCTATTGAATATAAAGAATTTTAATTATATGATAATAGATGAGCTGTGAAAAAATTATTTTTCCTTGTAAAAGTGGTCCATGATTATAATGATGCTTCTATTCAGGAAGGAAAACTCTGAATTCAAACCCCTTGTACTTTGCTTAGAAATGACCCTGTGTCAATATCCTGCTTGGTTTGAGTAAATACATATAGATTTACACTACTTTTAGACAGTACAGAAAGTTATTTTCATAACTGGTATGTTGGTTTTCTTTCTTTCTTTCTTTTTCTTTTTTTTTCTCTAAGGTTTATTTGTACTTTTTGCAGTGTGTGTGTGTGTGTGTGTGTGTGTGTGTGTGTGTGTGTGTGTGTGGAATTTCTGCATCTTGCAAAGCAGTTGATATGCACTTTCGTGTCTTGAGGTTTTTGTTCTCGAGACTGACTAGTGGGGCAGACAGACTGCAGATTTTTTTTTTCTTCTGTGTTTTTGCCAGATATTTAGATGAGTTAACATTGTCTCTTCTGTTGCCAGTAACATTATAGAATTTTTGAATTTGCATCTTGCTTTCTTGTTGGAATGTCTTTTTTCTCTCACTTTTTCTCTTTCTCTTAATTTCTTGACAGCAATATTGCAGTAATCGAGCTTGAACTCTTTGTATTATTTGGATTATGGGTACAAGTGTTAAGCTGCGTTAATTATTATTCTATGTTACTGTCACCTTTGACCAGGATTGAACCTGCAACCCAGAGATAACTCATTTAGAACTGTATTAATTCAACGCCTATATCCACTACACTATTGGTCCAATTGGACATATAGCGTAGCAGATATAGATGCTATTCAGAGAAATAGTTTGAACTCCAGTTACATTCACTTTCAGACTAATACCATTTGGAATGGTATGAACCCTCTCATCCCCCACCTATAGGTTAAATAGTACCTCTACTGTTCTACAAGGATGGATTCGGCATTAAATAACACATGCAGGTTGATATGCCATTAAACAAAGAAATCAAATCAAGAGAGAGAAACTGTGTCAACTCTTGTCTTAGATTCTTTTCTTCATAAGCTGATTGCCCATCTGTGTCTCCCCCCCCCCCCGCCCGGACTACTTCCTGGTACTGATCCTCACAACTGTCTCCACCATGTTCAGTCATCATTTATTCATCATAATGGCAGTCCAAACATGTCTGCCTATATTTACATTATATCAGGATACAAAGCTTTTTTTAAATACAACCAAACAAACATAGCTCATGACTAGCATCTGGACCGAGCTAATCAAACAAAGAAAACTAGCCAATCCATACACATTTTAATCATAGTAAAGAAAAGGATAAAGTTTAAAAAACAAAAATATAATAAAAATCCAGACAGAACACAATGGATCAATTGGCTGGTCACGTCAAGCCCTAGCACCTATATGATTTTCCCAACCCTATTGCCCTTATGGCAAGCCCCAACCCCTTTTTATCATATGGGTGATAGAAGGCGGTGGCTGCAGGTCTACATGTCCTGGGAATGACGTTAAACTCTATCTGATGGTGAGGTTCCAGTTTTGGATGTTTGGGGAATGTGGAGCACCCCTTCATCACCATTGCTCCCTGGTCCACTCTGACCCGGAGTGGTAGTACCTGTTAGGGTCCCATCTATGGGTTAAATAGAAAAATGTATTTATAAAAAAATTGTATTATCCATTAAGAATTGATTTATTTCAAAACTTTATTGGCATTAAATGACCCACTGAGGTTGATATGCCGTAAAACAAAACAAACAAAGAAAGAACACAATGGGTAACTTTTTTATATAATCGTAAATAAACTATGCAAATAAACTATTGTTAGTGGGTTTCATTATCACTAGGTTTCTCATATTTGTCTCATCTTGTACAATACTTAAATAATGAGAATGGAATCACAGAGATGCTGATAGGTACGCATCCTGCGTCCCTGACACACAAAAATCTGAATGGAGTCAAGGACGCAGTGAAATCATATCCATGTGTCCCAGTGTTTTTCTTTTTTCTTCCCCCACCATTTCAAGCTAACTGTAAATACATTTCAATAGTTTCTTAGAAATGAATTACAAAGGATAGGTTACAAAGTAGGAGTTAGACGGCTTTAGTTAGGACCCATGAATTTTCCCGGGGACTCCTTCAAAACAAATATGTGCATCCTAGGATGCACTAAGTCAAAAGCTATCAGCATCACTGGAATCATGTTTTTCCTATAAATAATGTCTGACAAAACCTTGGAAGAGAGAAACAATGAGATCTCAAGGAACTTATTAATTTCTCTGTTCACCTTGTATCGTTGCTTAGTAAACCTTTTTCCCTCATTCTGTTAACCAGAAGGCACATCACCCGAAATGATGTGTAGATAACAATAAAGATAAGGACAATAGTCAAAATAATACAAATAATAAAAATTATCAAACCTCATCTGAAAAATTCAGAGAAATAGTGAAGATAACAATAAAGATAAGAACAATAGTAAAAATAATACAAATAATAAAAATTATCAAGCCTATGAGGTAGCAAGAGGTTTTGGGTATTTTAAAGGTTTAAGGATATTCTTGGTACGTGTTCTTTGGGTTTTTGCTTTAACCCTATCGCATTTGGTGGTCATACTGAAAAGGAAGGAATTTAAGGAATGAAAAGGAAAGAGACAGAAACAGGTGGTTTTATGATTTAGGCTTTATTGACCGTGGCAAGAGGATATCCCCCTGGCTGAGGAAGGGACTATCCACAGTTAAGGCCTAAACTCAAATGGCCAAGATATTCTCTTGGGGGTTGGGAGTCCGTCCTTTTTGTCGCACATGCGCAGAGGGTTCTCCTGGTAAAGGCCACTGGGAGTTTGTTGTTTTTTTTTATCTTAATTTTATTTTAATCCCCACAGCACTCCCCCACCTAAGAGCAGAGCTCTGTAGGATTGTGTATATAGAAAGTCAATTTCTTGTAGGGTTTATGAGTGTATGTTACATTTGGTCATTTTGGTTTCGTTGGTTGGTTGGTTGGTTGATTCTTTTTTTTTTTTCTTTGGTACGAAGGATTCCTTAAGTTTTCATAACTGTCTTTCTCTAAGGGGGGGTATTATACATCTCTTTTGTCTCCTTGGCAATTAATTTTTTGTTTTGTGGTCAGGTCGTCACGATGTAGAATTATAGCTGAATTTTAAAAATTTAATTGCTTACATGCATTTTGTGTGGGGGTGAATTTAAAATTTGAATATTTTGCATCTCCTGTCTTTTGGTGCACAATTTATTGTGGAACAAAAGGGGCAAGACTTAGACCATTTGCTGGAATTAAATCACCTGTAAGGTTGACTTTGGTTCGTATATTAGCTGGTAATTTTGAAGGTGTCTTTTTAGACAGCAACAGTATATTCCCTGCTATGAACAGAATTAGACTAATAATGATAATAATAATAATTTCATGGTCAATTGTAATATTGTAAAATATAATTAATTGCAAATTACAATTTATTCTATGATTAGCATTTAATTATATCCTTTGAGAAATTATGATAATCAGTAGACAAACTTAAATCTCATTCTGTTAGATAATTGATAAGATGCCTATAAATTATGTATGTTAGTGTAGAAATTAAAAATAATGGTAATTCTGATTAAAGGAAAAAAAAAACAAAAGAAAATGTAAAAGTAAAGCTGTAGAGCTTGGCCTTTTGCTGACCTTGTGGCTGTTCTCTGGTTGGTCAATTTGGTTTGTGGGAAGTGGAATTTGGAGAGTTTTAGTTTGGTTTTAAAGAGAATTTCATGTAACTAGCAAATATATGCACCCTCCGGGTGCAAGTATTTAAGTTTTAATGTAATGAAATATCGTATTAAATTAGAAACGCTAATGAAACTAAATAAGAATGCAGATAAAAAGATTTGGAACAGAGGGGGTATTATCGAAAAATAGAACAACTGAAACTTACTCTTCCATCACTCTCGTCTTTCATTGTTATTTTTTTTTAATTTAAGTATTTAGTTAAAATAGGAAGTAAAGAATAAAATGACACTTATCTTTTCTTGTTAATGGATTTCATTTAAGATTAATTGAAGAGATTTTTGCTTATATTCATTAAAATAAAACCAAACAGTTAGAAATCAATAATACTAAGCATATATTTATTAAAATCACATTTTTAATATCAATATGCAAATTAGGCTTCCTGTTCACACTGTAAACCGCTATTTTGTTGTATATATAAATACAATTGCATGTTATTAGTATGTAGATATGGTTAACAGTATAAATAATGTAAAACAATTTTATTAATAATTGAGGTTAAAATAAGGATAAATTCATGGTGAATGTGACGTCAATTACTAAGGGAATTGTGACTTGAGTAGTGATTTAGTTTCGGTTACAGACAGAAAAACACACAATCTCCATTATAATAAGATATTTAATAGATTTTTTCAGGTTTTTTTAAACTAATTGATTTTTTTCTTTTTGAAGTGACATGTTAAACTTTGTCTCAGATTGTAATTGTTGGCACAAAACTTGTAAGAGATCAAACTTTGTGCATAATATCATCCAAAATTCTCTTTTATACACCTTTATTTTCAAAATTCGTTGAGTTTTTTTTCATCGATTTTTGAGACTTTTAGGTTTATAGATAAAATATACACTATTTTAAAACCTAAATATGATTATTATACAACTTTTTTAAAAGACATTCTAGCCTAGAATGTGAGCGTTAGTTGAACCTCTCGTTGTCAAACGTTAAATTTCCTTTTCTTTTATTCAACAAAAAATGTGCTCTAAAGATAACTAGTGTTTATATAATGTCTTTTACAATT
>CM042146.1:69609077-69764077 GCA_023376005.1 Doryteuthis pealeii | reverse complement strand
AATGAATGAAATAAAAAGAATGTATGGAATAAATTTTTTTTTTTTCATTTATTCCATTCATTTTTTTTTATTTCATTCATTCATTCATTTTTTCCATTAATTCTTAACTATATATATATATATATATATATATATATATATATATGAGATATATTTTTGTATCTGTATCCATTTTTTGGAAGTACATATACCAGGTTTGGGCATTGGTGTGAAGTATTAAAGTGCTATATTATGATAATGTTGTTACCATAATATGTTAATCTAGGAATAAATATCAGAAAACTCGGTAGTTTTAAAAAATATTTATTCCTAGATTAACATATTATGGTAACAACATTATCATAATATAGCACTTTAATACTTCACACCAATGCCCAAACCTGGTATATGTACTTCCAAAAAATGGATACAGATACAAAAATATATCTCAAATATATATACTCACTAGAAGCATACGGAGACTCAAAATCAACAACATATATATATATATATATATATATATATATATATATATATAAAATCTTGAATGAGGTTATTTGAATTTTGCATAGAGCTAATACTCTTGGGAAAGGTATGAATCTAACTATTCTTCCTCCAGCTATGGGTAAATAGTAGGACAGATTGGGCTCTTTAACTTTGCTTAGGCAACCAGTCTAGGAGAAGGAAAACTCTGAATTCAAACGTGTTCAAACATGTTAAACTTTGCTGAAGAAATTCATCTCGTGTCACATCTTACTTGTGCGGAGGTGTTGGTAAATAAATATATAAATAAATATCTTCCTTGTGTTGATTTCATTGGCAACTGTTAATGATAACAGAGATTTATAAAATGGTCATTTCAAGACACTTGGATACCAAAAGATAAGTTTCATTCAGTCACTTGTGTAGGAGTCGGGGGTCAACACTTTTGGATATCAACCAACACACCCTAGCTACGCCAATGTTTGGAAGTCAGGGAAATATTTCTGAAAATTAATTACCAGATTTGTTATATAATTATATATATATATATATATAAGTAAAGTCGTCGGGGCGGCCTAAAGTCGGTATCAGCCAATCAGCGAGGGAGTCTATCCCCTTTTCACTAGCGCTAGACCAAGGAGATTGGTTTTTGGCATCTGAGGTGGAGCGCCACACCTACCATCAGCTCCTTACTTTACCGCACAGATCCCTGTGCTACTCATACACTGAGTTGGCGAGGACCGGAATCGAACTAGAAACCATGTGGTTTCTAGCCGAACGCTCTTCCGACTGAGCTAACCCGGCCCTATATATATATATATATATATATATTTGTGTGTGTGTGTGTGTGTTGTATAGGTGAATGGTACCAAGTGTTTCCATTGGTAGGATTCAACCAAAATTGAGAACTCAAATGTACATATAAAGATTTTGTGTGTATACATATCAGTGTATGTACATATTTTTACATATAGGGAGTATATTATAAATGAATGAATATATGAAAACTTTGATATATCAGAAATAAATTTATTTCGGCTACCTTTGCCTCTTCAAGTCTAATTTTCTAATGGACAAAATTTACATATCAGGTTTATTTAATATGATTTTCTCTTCTTTTAGAGAAGAGAAATACATTTATTTCTGATATATTAAGGTTTTCATATATTTATTAATTTATATACACTTATATATATATATATATATACTAATCCTATTAGTAAACCCTTGCAGTAAGTAAAAACCCAGGGAAATAATTTGCAAGTAAAAAATATACTACAAATAACTGCCTGGGAAAAAGAAAAAAAAGACCAAGAAAGTCACACTAATGGAAAATAATCGATTGACACAGCAGCACTTGACCAAAAGAAAAAATATATACCGCTAGTTCTGTCTAAGCTACAATTCAAAGAGTGCTTGATACCTAAGTAGAGTGAAATAGTAATAATAATAATACTAATGAGTCAGGTACTACAAACTAAAGTTTAACTTATTAGTCCATCAGGGCAAGATTCTGATATATATATATATATATATATATATATATGCAGGTTTGTTGTATTTATGGGAATTTCTTTCCTTACCAAATTAGTATCTTAATTCTAAAAATATTTTGGCTATTTGAAAAAAAAAAAGACAAAAATCTAATTGAAAATACTCAACTTTTATAAAAATGTTTCATACAAACTGAAAAAACATCATATACTTATTGTGTGTAAGTATATATATCTTATTATAATGGAGATTCGGTATCCATCTGTCTGTAACCGAAACTATGTCACTGCTTATGTCACAATACCCTCAGGAATAACATAAGTTTATCATTGAGTATTTAATTTATAGTCAAAATCATTGATATTAATACATAATATAAATCTTATTTATTAATGATCTCTATGAAAATCTGAGTTAAACATCCTATGTTATTAGTGTGTTTAAAATCCTGGAATGTGTTTTACATATTCCCAAATTAATAAAGGTTTACATAATATATGGTGTGGTTAATTTGCATACTGGTTTTGACAAAACCAGGTTTGATAAATAAATACTTGGTGTTATTGATCTCTAATATTATTGTTTTATTCTCCAATGTATTAAAATCAATCCTATGAATGAGTTTATATAGAAACCAATTAAAATATAATTAGAATATAATCTTTTTATATGCATTCTTATTTAATTTTGGTAGTCTTTCTAGTTTGATATATTTCATTACATTAAAACTTAAATACTTACGCCCGGAGTGTGCATATTCTTTCTAGTACATATATATATATATATATATATATATCTATATATATATATATATATATATATATTCCATTGTGATTATGATTTTTATACCTTATGATCATGAGAATTTTTATTTTTGTGGAAAACTTTTGTCGAGTAGTTCACCTTGACATATCACTTGCTTCAAAAGTCACAAGGTACATGTTTCCACATGCATACACACACACACACACACACACACACACACACACACACACACACAATGGCACCTTGCATGGTATAATGTTTAGCAAGTTGGTAAACAAACCATTACTAATGAGTTCAAGTCACACCAGGTACCCCATACATATGGCCTTGTACCACAACTAAACAAAGTTTAGTAAATAACAACACACACACACACACACACACACACACACACACAATCTCCTCCAATATAATGATTAAAAATATTTTAATATTTGTAAAATCTACATCAATCTAGTGTTATTTTATGCCTAGTGGTTAGGGAATTGTGTTCATTGTATGTTCATGTTTACATGTTTTTGTTGTTATTTCTTACTAGCTTAAACGCTGTCCTATAAGGCAGCAATTAAGATAAATCCTTTTTAGTTTTTTTTTTCTATTAATTTCAATTATTCCCAAATTTACATCAAAGTTATAAAAATTATCATACAAAAAATTTGTCACAAAAAATCATGGAAAAAATCACCAAAAACAATCCAAGTAATAAAAACTTGGGAATCCAAAAAACTGAATAACAAGTTCAATCCTCATTGGATACCTCATACAATTATTATTTATGTGAGAACTAAATGTTACCTTTTTTTTAAGCACTCATGGTTGAGTGTAATGTTTTAGAAAAATAGATTTGGTTATCAGCTACTAAGTGTCACTTAGTGAATCTAATTACGATAAATAAATTGCAATCATTCTTAACATTAATCGATTTTTGTTTTCATTGCTTGCGGGTCTCTACAAAGAATTTTTGGGATCTGATGCTTAAGTTACTACCGGATAATTTCAAGTTGGTTGGAGAGGTCCTCTCTTATCAATCGGCTGGTCACATCAAGTCCTAGCATCTATATGATTAACCCAACCTGTAATATTGTATTTACTAGGTGGCAGAGGCTGAGGGTCTTAATATTCTAGGTATGATGTTAAACTATCTGATGGTGAAGTTCCAATTCTGGAGCTCTGGAAATATGGAGTACCCCTTCATCACCATTACTCCCAGATCCACTCTGGCCCTGAGTGGTAGTAACTGTTAGGGTTTCATCTTTGGGTTAAATAGAACAAAATGTGATTATAAAAAAAATTGAGTACCCATCAAGAATAAATTTATTTCTAAATTTTGTCTGCATTAAATGACCCACCAAGGTTGATAGGCCATAAAACAAAACAAAAAAACAATTTCAAATGTTTAAGATTTTATATCTTATCGTGCACCTTTTTTTCTTCTTTTTTTTCTTTCTTTTTTCTTTCATTTTTTCCTTTCTTTTTTTTTTTCTTTTTTATTCTTTTTTTTCTCTTTTTTTCTTCTTTTTCTTTATCTGAATCTGTTTATTTCATTCTCAAACTGATTTTAAATAACATTGATTTTGTAGTTTATTTTCTTTTGTTTCATCATTATCATCATCAAATGATGCTGACAGCATGGATCTCCATTACTCTTTCTCACCACTCATCACTTTTAGAAGGTACTTTGCACAGCATCGACATGTATTATTGAGAATGTTCTTTTTTTCTTTCTTCATCCAAATTGGTTTATTCTAACTATTCTTGAGCTGATTTTTTAGTGTATTTTTTATTTTTTTTATTTACCCGCCCCCTCTTTTTTTTTTTTTTTTTTTTTTTTTTCCCCAAGTAAAAACATCAAGGTTTAAAGATTCCAAAAAGTCACACCCATTTAACTTGATTTTCAGGCTTCAAATATTTTATTTCTTTTTTTAACGGAAAAAAAAAAAAAAAAGTTTTAGCAATAAACCGACATAACTTCTTTGAATTTCTCAAGCACTTTTTATTCATTTATTTTTTATTTATTCATGACTGAAGAAAAAAATAAAGGATTTGAAGCCTTACCCCCCCCCCCCTAAAAAAAACCCTCATGATTATTCATTTTGTAATGAGGAACCCTTTGTGTCCCCACTGTTCCAGAGAGCTCTACTGGCAGGAACAAGTTCTCTTGGTAGGTTCAACCAAGTTAACAGGTGGGGTCCAGACAAAATTTTTAGAATTCTATGTATTTACCAGCCACTCCATGATGGGCAGGATGTAGCACATGGTCAATTTTTAAGTGGAGTTATTCTGATTTGAATTCAGAGTTTTCCTTCTCCAAGATCAGTTGTCGTAACAAGACTAAAAAGCTCAGTATTTGATATGATTTACCCCAAAAATCTAGAAAGTTATTGTAAGATGAAATAAGTATGTATTTACCAACACCCCTGCATGAGCAGGATGTGACACAAGGTTAATTATTTAAGTGGACTTTTAACAGGTTTGAATTCAGAGTTTTCCTTCTCATAGACTGGTTACCATATCAAGGTTAAAGAACCCAGTCTGCCCTACTATTTACCCATAGCAGGAGAGATCATAGTTGGATTTATACCTTTCCTAAGGGTATTAGCACTATGTGAAAATGCAAACAGCCATTTTATAAGTGTACAGGAGTTTCACTCTTTGTATACATTTAGTAATCATTGGCAGTTCAGTTTCAAAAGACTATGATAAAGTTTTTCTGTGCCCCTGAAGTTGCAGCGCCTCCTGTGACTGTGAAGTCCGATGTTTGAAAAACATTCTCGACCACAGATTTTGCATTTGAAGGTTGTTCCTGTAGATGATGATGTTCCGATACTTTGTTGCCGTTGCTTTCTTCTGGACCTCTTAGCTTCATGATGTTGTATCAGGGTGACTTCTGACATGTACAGTCCTCTATGGAGATTCTGCCGCCACCGAGGGTGGTCATTTAGTAATAGAAAAGATTATATGATAGTTATAGGTTTGGATTAATATCCCACTAAGATTAAACTGACTACAAATCTATTTCTTTGATAAGAGGAGTTTAAAGTCAGCTCTTTGCTTGATGGTCAAAAAGTTCTAACTCTTTATATTAAGTTTGTCTTTGTAATGACCAAGGGTCAAACAAGGGCATCAGAAAGAATAACTGTTTTAGTATTTGTATCATCAAACATTTATGCACTTTTAAATCTACAATGGTAATCCCAAAAGTAAAGTCTCCAAAGCGCCGGGGATGTGCAGCTATTGGCAACGCTATTGTATTTGGTATGCATGTGTCTGAACCTGTCTCTGTGCATGCCTTGCTGCCATGTTCAGTCTTGGCTTGGCCATTGTTTCTGATGGAGCACCCGATTGATGCTACGTCCAAGTGTGAAGTTTGTGCTGTTATTCAGCTTTTGAATGCAAAAGACATTAAACTGATTGAAATTCATTAACAAAAGTGTATGGTGAGTTGTGCATGGATGTCAAAAATGTCCGCAAGTGGTGTAGGGAGTTTGAAACAACAATGAGGTTCAACTCTTCCTCAATGACATGGTGGTGAGCTGGTATAACATGAGCATATAAAAACTTGATTGACATGAATGTAGAAAAATAGAAAAGAAAAGAAAGAAATATGTTTATTTTTACACATTACATTTTTTTACAAAAGATACAACAAATAATTCATTAATGTATTAATGTGTGGAGGATGATCACTAATTAGGACTGTGCCTATTCTAGTAATGACCACCTCTGCTATTTCATAGGTTTTCAGATTTCAATTTGAAGAGATTGAAAGCAGTTTTAAAATGTTTTAAAAGAATCATGTTCAAACTTTAAAATGATGTAAACATCATTGACAATAAATGTTTCTGTGATTTCTAAATAATTTGAAGACCTTACCTTTGGGATTAGCCTTGTATATTAATAATTGGAAAGATTGTATTTGTCTGTCTTGTATTTATAGACAAATTGTCTGATGTAAAAACTACCAAATTTCCAATACATTTTTATAGTAAGATATTTCACTATGAATCTATGTTTAGCCCTGTCGGCAGAGGCTATACAATACACCAACTGCACCCTAGCAGGGGGGTAAGACGCCACCAATGGAGCCACCTGTTGGCTATGGGTGGCAGCCCGTGTTGCTTAAGGATGGAACCCTGGTGGCTGGGCAGTCCATGACATGCAACACTCCACTTTGACCCTTACTTGGGCTAGATGGGTGGTCAGAGAGGCCCTCTCCGATCAATCGGCTGGTCATGTCAAGCCCTAGCACCTATATGATTATTCCAACCCTATTGCCCTTATGGCAACCCCAAATGTTATCATATGGGTGTTAGAAGGCAGTGGCTGAGGGTCTCATTGTCCTGGGTATGACGCTAAACTCTAACTGATGGTGAGGTTCCTGTTCTGGAGGTCTGGGGAATGTACAGCACCTCTTCATCACCATTGCTCCCAGGTCCACTCTGACCTGGAGTGGTAGTACCTTTTAAGGTCCCATCTATGGGTTAAATAGAAAATTTGTTTACAAAAAAAAAATTAGAGTTTAAATTAAGAGTTTAAAGAATTTTCCTCTTAAACTATCGCTATGAATCTTTCAAAACTATATCTTGAATTTGTACCAATTTTTAAGGAAATGGCACCAAAGATCATAGACGAAAATGCACTGAAAAATCCTCGGTTTTGCAAAATTTGCCTTCAAAAATTGATCAGAAAATCTAACAATTTCAGTATTTAAACCAGGGAATGTTGTCATTATATTTTATCAAAATGAAATTAAATGACAAAATTATAAATATAAGTTCAAATTAAAAATATGCACCCATTACTGAAAAACCAAGGATTTTCAGTGCATTTTTGTCTCCGATCTTTGATGCCATTTCCTCAAAAATTAGTACAAGTTCAAGATGTAATTTTTTGTATCAGTACTTAATAGACCAATATACAACTTACAGTGTTTCATGTAATTTGATATTTAAAAAAAAGTGAAAAATCAACCTACCCTATTGTGCATTGGTTCACTGTGTGATATAAGAGCCACATAGATGAATGACTACTTGATTTGCTCAAACATTAGTAATACAAATAAGCTATTTTCCTATCATGTTCAAATGTAATAGAGATCAATAGACACATAGTTGGATTACAATTTCACTAGGAAGTTTTTGTTTTTGTTTTTGTTTTTGTTTAGTTGTAAGTGAAGGTCCTCTTAAATAACAACGTTAAAGACACTCCCACATTTCTTGAAAACAACTTAGTCTATATTTCTCTTCATTCTTTGAATAAGTTCTGAGACTGACACCAAATTTCATGATGCCGACTATGAAGTGTGCCAATATATTGAAGTTAAACTAAGAATTAAAAAAAAAAAAAAAAAGAAGTTTATTTTTCATTGAAGGAACTTCCCCCACTCCTACCTACGATTTTATTTTGTTGGAAAACTCCTCAGAAAATAATTGACATACTTTTCTGCTTTTGCAGATATAAATAGTCAAATGTTATGTTAGAAGGGAGCAACTACTTTGGTGAGTGGGTGGGGCAGTTGTTGACTTGTTACTAGGATTCTGCTGGTTTTTTCTTCTTTTTTTCTTCTTCTGCCGCCTGAGCCATTTGTTTTGTATGCCTTGCTCTTGCACACTCTGCCCACAACACATGGCACTGTAGTAGTCTGTGTAAACCGGTTTGTCACCCATCTGCATTCAAACGACAGCCAGTGTCGTATTTATTTACGATGTTCTCTCTATAAATTTTCTATTCCTTCTTCGGGAGTTGTCTAATTTGTTAGGATTATTCTGTTCGAACATGAATTCTGCACAATATAATAGTAAGTTTTTTTTTGTTGTTTTTTTTTTTACATATGTTTTTATTTATTATTTATTTTAATTACTTAGCAACGAAAAGAAGCGATTTTTTTTCTATTATTGTCATTTGGAAGATTTTCTTTATTTATTTTCAGTTTCAAAATAACTTCTTAGTTTCAAAATAACTTTTCTTCGTTCTTCTTCTTTAAACAATATTGCATTTTAACTCAAAATTATTCTTGCAATGCATTCGAGTATTTTAACTCCGTCAAGTCTTAAGTTTTTTAAAAAATTTTTTTTTTATTTATTATAGTTATTATTTTATTTTTTGTGTGTAAAAGTTTCCAGCACAAAAAAGCTGTATTTTGTTGTTAGTTTATAAAAATAAGCAATGATATTTTGCAAAACTTTGTCGTATGCACATTGAATGTGCATACGATAAAGTTTTGCAAAAGATTTTTCATTACTTTTTAAAAATTTATTTTCTTTCTTACCTTTTATTTTTAGAGTTTTTTGTTTTGTTTTTTTTCAATATATTTTTTTTAAACTGGGAAGATTTCTCTCCACACAAGATTGGTTTCAGAAGGATTTGATTTGGTTTCTTTAGTTAATGGAATATCAATCTTCGTGGGTTATTTAATGCTAAAGCCATCCTTGTAGAAGAAAAGTAATTGTATTATTTAACCCATGGCTGGACAAGATTCGTTTTTAAATGTTTAATTTTCATAAGAATTTTAAAAAATTTTCACTTAAAGTAATTAATAACATTCAGTATAAACATATAGGAATATAAATAAACTTTTTGTATCTTATACCAAAAGTAAAACAATTACTGGAACTAATGGCATTACAAGAGAGATTTTTAAAAAATGCCTTGCTTTGAAAAAAAAAAATGAAGTCATTGTTTGCTTTGACTTGAATAATGTGCATACAAAAAATCACTCCCCCCCCCAAAAAAAAACCCCCATCTTTCTTCATTTTTTTTCTTTTCTTATGTCATTTTTTGAAAAACATCTTTCGTTACCATTTTTTTTTACCTTTATTTTTGGAGTTTATTTATAATAAATAAGAACGCATATAAAAAGATTAAACTTTAATATATTGGAGAATAAATCAATATTAGAGATCAATAACACCGAGTAATTATTTATTAGCCCCGGTTTTCTTAAAACCAGTATACAAATTGAACACGTATTTTTTTATTTTTTAAATTTTTTTTATAAGTCTGAAGAATTCTCTCCACACTAGATTGTTTTTTAAATGATTTCATTTAATTTTTTTAATGAAAATTAATAATTTTCATTAAAAATTTTTTTTTTTTTTCATTTAAAGTAATAACATGGAGTATAATCATCGTCTTGGTGTAATGGTTAGCAAGCTAGTCTCACAGATCCATTACTATATAAAATAATAAGTTTGATCTTCACTGGATGCCCCATAAAACAAAAATCATCACTTTAAAAAGACTTCATGTTAATCCGGCCTGTTGGGAGGTCAGGAAAATCTTTTTTTTCTTTCTTTTTTTTTTACATAGAGATATAAAAATTGCTGCTGAGTATGCACCCCGAGCTAGTACAACTACTGTTCTTCTACAAGGATGGCTTTGGCATTAAAATAACCCAACAAACAAAACGATTACTGGAACCAATGGCATTACATGTGATTAAATAAAATGCATTTTTTTTTATAGTGTTACTTTTTATTTATGAATACCTCAACATTAACTTAAGAGTTTTCTTAGATACAAGCAAGCTTCAGATACACTTATGTTTATTTCACTGAAAACATTTAAGTTTCCAAATTTATTACGCCAAAAAATATCATTGATAAAAAAAAAAATAAACATTAAACCATATTACAGCACATAATTCTTTACATTCTATTTTATTATGTTTTTATACAATTGAGTGATATTATTATTATTATTAAAAAACATAACAAAAATGTTAGTATGTTTGTTTTCGTTTGGATGGGGGCTGAAACGGATTAATGGCATTTCAGTTTATTTCAATGCGAAAAAATGATTTGATATACGAGGAAATTAAGTTACGAGATATTTTTCTTATCTAAAAAACGTAACAAATAGAAAATAAATTACGGTAGGTGGGTGGACGGTTTGGTCTGGAACGGATAAATAGAATTTCAGTTTATATTTCAATGGGGACATGTGATTTGATATACGAGGGAATTGATTTACAAACGGAATGAATTAAACTCTTAACTCAAACTGTACTTTGAAATAAAAGAATGTTTTTCTTGGCTTGAATTGTTAAGAACATAAAAATAGATGAAGTTAAATATATAAAATACAATTATTTAAAAAAACATCATTAGTCTTAGTGTCATGAGTATGATGTTAAATGGCATCTAGTGATGAGGTTCCTATTCTGGAGCTCTGGGTTATGTGGAACACCCCTTCATAGGCATTACTCCTAGTTCCACTCTGACCTGGAGTGGTAGTACCTGTTAGAATCCCATCTATGGGTTAGATAGATAAAAAAATGAGTTTTAAAAAATGTTTAGAAAATGAGTTAAAAAAAATTGAATACCCAACAAGAATGAATAGAACAAAAATGTTTTCAGCATTAAATAACCCAACAAGGGTTGACATGCCATAAAATCCAACCAACCAACATAAATAATTAAAAGTGATTTTCAAAGAAAATGCAGACAAATAAATTTATCATTCAGTTGGAAATTAACATTTTAAGTGTTATCTACACAACATTTCAGCCGATGTGTCCTTCTTCAGGTATTTCTTGTCAAACCCGGGAGTTTCTTATGCCATTTCACACACCTGTATAGGTGATAGTGACATGAAGCATCTCATAATGTTTAATTAGCATATAAAAAGATTCAGTAGCTATTTTGTTGTTCAATACTTTATTTGTTCATTTTTCTTAGCTTCATATGACGATTGATCAGTTATGTGTAAGAATGAAAGGGAGCGGCTAGAAATTTTGAGGGGGTTGTTTAGGCTGGTCCACAGGTCAGTGTATAAACATGTTGAGTGTCACATACACATTGTGGGTCAACCTACATAAGCTATGGTTCAGTAATTTAGCCACACCTTGATCTACAAGATTAACCTAATAATTGTACCATGTTTTGTATATCTATCTATCTATCTATCTAGATAGATAGATAGATAGATAAAGGTGTTGCTTTGGGTCAAATGGGAGAAAATTGAATATTTCATAAAAAAGTATGTCCACAAAATGAAATTTGTTTTTTAAAAGATTTTTTTATTTTACTTCAACAACACATGTCTCGGATCTTCTTGTATCTTCTTCAGGCTTCATTGTTTAACCACTTTCTGATTCTGTATATAAATATTCATCTCTCTCTCTCTCTCTCTCTCTCTCTCTCTCTCTCTCTCTCTCTCTCTCTCTCTCTTCTCCTAGAGAGAGAGAGAGAGAGGTACAGGGTGTAACAGTTACCATCATAGGAAATGGACATGCTGAGACAAGTTCAAATCCTGGATGAGGTTGTTTGCATTTCACTTAGCACTAATACCCTTCGACTAAACCAACTATTTTCTCTCCAGCTATGGATAAACAATAGAGCAGACTGGGCTCTTTAACCTTAGGTAACCAGTCTAGGAGAAGGATATATATATCTTATGTATTCACCTTCAAAGAATGGATTGAAAAAATGCATTGGACAATATCATAATAATTAAAATACATGAATATAAATGTGTAAAATGTCACCTGTTGGCTGGGGCTGTAGAATACACTGACTGCACTTCTAAAGAATGGGGAAGACCCCCATGGGGTAACCTGTTGGGCCTGGGGGACAACCTGTGAGTCTAAAGGATGGAGTACTGGTGGTTTAGCAGTCTATGACATGCAACACTTCACTTTGGCCCTTAGGCTAGATGAGTGGTCGGAGAGGTTCCCACTGATCAATCAGCTGGTCATGTCAAGCTCTAGCTCCTATATGATTGTCCCCACCCCCCTATTGCTCTTATGGCAAACCCTCAATCCTTTTTATCATATATGTACTAGAAGATGGTGCCTGAGGATCTGTAACCGAAACTATGTTACTGTTTACATCACAATACCCTCAGTAATTGCATAAGTTTATCAATGAGTATTTAACTTAGTCAAAATCATTAATACATAGAGTCGAATAAATCTCATTTATTAATGATGTCTCTATGAAAATCTGAGTTAGATTTGCTTCAAAACAGCCCATGTTATTAGTGTGTTTAAAATCCTGCAATGTGTCTTATATATCACTAAGAAATAAAGGTTTACATAATATGTGGTGTGGTTAATTTGCATACTAGTTTTAACAAAACCAAATTCAATAAATGATAACTTGCTTTTATTGATCTCTTATATTGTTTTATTCTCCAATGTATAAAAATCAATCCTATGCATGATTTTTAAATAGAAACCAATTAAAATGTAGTTAAAATAAATGAAGTGAGCACATACGTGCACTCACTCCAAACAAACGTTTTATTTATTCGGAAATGAGGTACAGCGCATGTGCACACAACTCAGCATGTAGCCGGAAGTTTGGTTTTGGGGGAGAGGTGATAAAACTGGTCATATCACTACACGGATCTATCTAGTTAGGTTCACTCACCGACCGATTCATTCAAAAATAAAAATAAAATTCTTGCATTCTCTCCTTGCGCAGCTCCCTTCCACCAAAATACCTCATTCGCTCTATGCATGTATCCTACTTAAAAATTTCCCAATATTGATGATTGGCGATGGAGGGGGTGGGAAAAAATTGAAAATAAAAACCCCAAGAAACTGAAAAACACATGTAAACAAAACAAAAATTGTGGGTCATTTTGGTTTCTCCCTTTCCCTCAACTGAACCAGTGTCAAGACAACTGGTACTTATGGGAATTCAGAACAGTACACTCATGCATTTGGGTGATTCTATTCCCTGAGTCCTGATTGGCTGCTTGGTTTGTATGATCCTCTGAGGCTTCATAAATCCTGCCATTTTGCAGTAGTCTTAGCAGCAAACCAGAATCGTATTGGGTTACGACTGCTTGCTGTCTTGTCTTGCCAATTCAACGGTAATTGGACTTAGTATGATTATTCTACAAACCCAAAAAGAGAATGAGTTTTTTTGTTTTGAGTTTTTTTTGTACCATGTTACTTTTAAAGGAAAAGTTTCCTCTTGTAAATCATGTTAATATTTTTGTCTCATTAACTCCAGCTTAAAAGGGGAGTAAGAATAACACAAAGCCAAACATTTTTACACCTTATTTTTTTTTTTTGATGCAGGGGTCTTTGGGACATGAGAAAAGTTTTGGTAAATGGGCCAGGCTTTGGACCGTTTAACAAAACTTTTCTCTTTCCCCAATAAAACTTGCATTGGAAAAATAAAGTTTCTCCTACCAAGCTTTCAAGCTGGACTAATTATAGCATATTAGTACTAATGCAATAAATTGCCTTGACCTGACTGAACTTGACCTGACCTGACCTTGATCAAAAAAGTGACAACTGGAAGACAGGTGTAATGACTGATGCGTAGGCACAGCCCATAACCAATTAAAACAACCTGTGTGGGCAAGGAGGTGTGTGTCTACGTTAAAACTGCCTGGGTGTCACAATCAAAGAGTTGTGATCATAGAATTTGAAGAATTATATGAATTCTTAAAATTTGGGTTGAGTAGATCTTTTGTCGTCAGAACTCCTGAAAGCTTCTGTATATGTACAAACACTCCTGATGACTCTCAGTCTAAAAATATTGAAGAATAAAAATATGGGCCGGGTTAGCTCAGTCGGTAGAGCGTTCGGCTAGAAACCACAAGGTTCCTAGTTCGATACCGGTCCTCGCCAACTCAGCATATGAGTAGCATGGGGATCTGTGCGGTAAAGTAAGGAGCTGATGGTAGGTGTGGCGCTCCACCTCAGACGCCAAAACAATCTCCTTGGTCTAGCGCTATTGAAAAGAGGATAGACACCCTAGCTGACTGGCTGATACCGACTTTAGTCCGTCCCAACGACTTTACTTACTTATATATATATATAAGTCATCCACAGATCCCGTATTTCACGTCTCATCAGTGTGGCTAGACACAGCAACTAACTCCGGCCAGGAGCGAAACCCAACTGACATTACGTCTGCCCAATCAGTTTACCTCTAGGCCATTGCCAGCTGCCGTTAAAGAACAGTGCTTTAACTATTTTAGATACATCTGTGTATATACTTTATGAACACCAAAGAGATCAAATCTGTAAACAGATGATCATTGCATTATGCTGGCGGTGAAAGTTTATTAAAGTGGCTCCTAAAGAGCTCTACCAGGTTACGTGTGTATTACATGTTGTTTGTCGGGTCCATTGGCAGTATATAACATTAGGTGTAAAAAAAACTATTTTATGGTTATGAGATTGTTAATTATAGTAATGTAGAAATGGAGATATCCTGGTTTGAATTCAGTTCACTAGGGTATATGTACTTTTAGTTAGTGGCACAAATTCCAATTGCTCAGGGTGTAAAGGGTTAACAAGAGAATATTGATTGAAAATCACATCATAACAAAATGTCCAATGACATTTGAATAGATGCATTAGGACAGTAAGTAATCAGCTGGATTTTATGTCTCACTATGAAAAGAATGTTATGTTATAAATTAATTATGCAAATAGGTTAGGTTTTTCTTCCTCTCACTGTCATTAGGTGTAAAAAGAAAAAAAAGTTGTCAGGGTGGGCTAAAGTTGTATCAGCCAGACAGCGAGGGAGTCTGTCCCCTTTTCATAGTGCTAGACCAGGAAGATTATTTTATGCATCTGAGGTGAAGCACCACACCTACTATCAGCTCCCCACTTTACTGCACAGAAGCTGGGCTACTCATGCGCTGATTTGGTGAGGGCCGGTATCGACCTGGAATCTTGTGGTTCCTAGGCGGACGCTCTACCGACTGAGCTAAACCGGCCCTATACATCATTAGATGTACAATATCTTTGACTTTTTTCGATATTTTATTTAATTTTCATCTTAATTGCTTTCTTTATAATTTACAATTCTTACATAATCTTCTGTAAATTTTGTTCTCACAATGTCAGTTCATTTGATGTCCTCCTTTGTAACTTTTTTTGTTTTGAAAAGGAAGCTCTTACTTTTTGGACATTTTAAAGGTTTCTCACATTTTTGGGGCTTGGGGGACAACCTGTGAGTCTAAAGGATGGAGTACTGGTGGTTTAGCAGTCTATGACATGCAACACTCCACTTTGGCCCTTAGGCTAGATGAGTGGTCGGAGAGGTTCCCACTGATCAATCAGCTGGTCATGTCAAGCCCTAGCACCTATATGATTGTCCCCACCCTATTGCTCTTATGGTAAACCCTCAATCCTTTTTATCATATATGTGCTAGAAGATGGTGCCTGAGGATCTGTAACCGAAACTATGTTACTGTTTACATCACAATACCCTCAGTAATTGCATAAGTTTATCAATGAGTATTTAACTTAGTCAAAATCATTAATACATAGAGTCGAATAAATCTCATTTATTAATGATGTCTCTATGAAAATCTGAGTTAGATTTGCTTCAAAACAGCCCATGTTATTAGTGCGTTTAAAATCCTGCAATGTGTCTTATATATCACTAAGAAATAAAGAGCATTCATTACTGAACCTGACATTTTTTAGCAAGGCATTGAAGGTTTTGTACACAAAACCTTCAATTCTGACTCCTCTATTTTTGGCACTAGAAGTGGCTTCCCAGCATTGACTGGGTAGAGGTGGGAGGAACTCTGGTGTATTAATTTGTTTACTTTTGAGATTTACAAATGCTGGACAATTTTAAGTAGAATTTCAATGCTATTTCTATGTATATTTTAATTTTTAAATATCTTTGAATATAAATCAAATCTTCAGAATTTTTACTCAAAAAGCAAGAAGCGGTGATATTTAATGTGTATATATATTTACTTTGTGGTTAATTGTTTTGTTTTCATAGTTTCATTCGAACATACATACATATTGATCACAACGTTTTGTCAGGTGACTGCCACTCCTTCATTCATTGTAGGTTTGTGAGCTCATTCATGACTTTTCAATCCTGCCAAAGTTTGCATAACTTAGAACATATCTGGCACATATAACGATCGGTGTTGACTCAGTCAACAGGTGTTGTATACTCATCACTGTGAACTTTCATGTGAAGCTTGAGACCACCAGCTGTTCGGCACACTTTTGTGCAGCAAGAACATAAAAAGTCCTCATGTTGGGGATCATGCTGGGAATCAGAGTATGGCATGTTAGAGACAAGAATTGCAGTCGGGTAGCTTTCATGTGATTGACCAAGCCTGCCTTTGACAACAGGGCCTGGTCACACTCCTCACAGATCCACACATCACCAGAATTGGCTGGCAGTTTCACATTTCGGCAGTCTCCCTCTCCTGAGTTTTGCCAGTTCTGCAGCCCTGTATATCACAGCCCTCTGTTGTCCATGATCAGATGTCAAGGACTCCCAATTATCGACGGGAATACTAAAGTACACTAGACACTCCTTCACACTATCACAAAACCATTTTTTTGGCTTGAGTTGTGGTCTTTTGCCAAAAAGGAACTCACCATAAAAAAGCTGTTTTTGGTAGTCTAGAGCCATCAAGCCGAACATACATACATACACACAACTGCCCTTTATATATGTATAGACCGATAGACAGATGGTATTGCTGCAAATTTTTCACAGATGATGACAGGTGACAGTATCATTTCCTCATTCCATAATGTACCTGTCCAGATATAAAACTGAAAATGTCACCTGTTGATTTATTCAAAATGGCTTGAAGTCATTAAAAGAAATTTTAATAATCAGGTTGAGTTGGGTTTTGCCTCTTCACTGGTTGGGGAGGGTGTCTCTCTCAGTTCCATCTTATGTTCTTTTATCAGAAAACAATATATAGATATATATCCCCCTCCCTCGCCAAAGAATGCCTTTTTTTCCTGTTGCATTGATGACCCGCACCAATGTAGTGGGGGGGGATGAACAGGGACAGAAAAACGTCTTGTCCAAACTGGCTGCTAGACTCAACTCAACTAACCTCTAATCCTACTTTTCCCAATGTTGCCTGATCACGTGATCCTCTTATTCAAGGGTTCTCAAACTTTTAAGTCCTTAGACCCCTACAAAAATTTGATTGACCTATCATGGACCCCCTCCTTATAAACCCCAGTACACCTTGCAGTTGTTTTGTTGCAACCAATTATGTAATTAATGAATGCTGCACAAATGTTTATGTAAAACTGTTAATTGTAAAATAACCATAAAATAAACAGTAAAGTAAGCATAACATGTAAAAAAGAGAGCTGCAAATATTTAATAGTAACTTAATAACTTACCAAGGAAGCACATTTCCTAATGTGATGGGTGAAGCTGATGACTTTTGATAATTTCATGAATATTTTAAAAATTATTTAAAAATATATCAACATGAGCATGTTCTCCATGATATTTGTGGAATTAATTTCTTAAAATTACTAAGATGGCTTAGTAGTTTCCATAGATCCCTTGTAGACCCCTAAATACTTACAGACCACCTGAGTTGTATAGACCCCAGGAGGTTTATGCAGACCATTTTGAAAAACCCTGATCTAAGCCAATGAGAGGCCTCATTCTAGATGATCCTGAGGTGACACTTTGCCAATAAAACTATATGTATTCGCTACTGTATTTTTCCAATGTTTTACCATTATTTCAAATCCTTCTACTACAGTACATGCTAAAAATGATAGGCTATGCCTATCCATTATGTGATACAAAGGTAAGGTTGCCAATTCTTTTATTCATTTTACATTTGGTTTGGTTTCTTTGTTTAATGGCATATCAACCTTCGTGGTTATTTAATGCCAAATTCATCCTTGTAGAAGAACAGTAGTGCTACAATAGCTGGGGGGATGATGATTTATTTTTCGAGAAAATTTCTCTCCCTTATATTAACCCCGCATGATTTGACATGATATTGCTTAAATGTCTTCACCCACTCAAATTATTTGAGTTTTATTGTTCGGGTTAGCTCAGTCGGTAGAGCGTTTGGCTAGAAACCACAAGGTTCCTAGTTCGATACCGGTCCTCGCCAACTCAGCGTATGAGTGGCACAGGGATCTGTGCGGTAAAGTAAGGAGCTGATGGTAGGTGTGGCGCTCCACCTCAGATGCTAAAAACAATCTCCTTGGTCTAGCGCTATTGAAAAGGGGATAGACTCCCTCGCTGACTGGCTGATACCGACTTTAGGCCACCCCGACGACTTTACTTATATATATATATATATATAAATCACATATTCACAAAAAATTAGAATCAACAGATATATAAAAAGTAGTCAGGGTGGCCAAAAGCCAGACAGCAAGGGAATCTATCCCCCTTTCACTAGCACTAGACCAGGGAGACTGTTTTTGCATCTGATGTAGAGCACCACACCTACCATCAGCTCCCTACTTTATTGCACAGATCTCTGTGCTACTCATACACTGAATTGTTGAGAGCCAGTGTTGAACCTGGAACCTTGTGATTCCGAGCTGGATGCTCTACCGACTGAGCTAAGCTGGCCCTATCAAGCTAAGCTGATATAATATATACACAAAAATTTAACTCCTTATATATGTATATATAAGTTAAAAGAAAGGAAATGAATCCGACAGTATGAGTATAGATAAAAGGATATGAAAACACCACAAAATGCTGTTAAAGTGAAAACATTTTATAACATATTCATAGCTGATATTGAACAATATTTCGATTTTTTTCAAAATCAACACTGAGTATAAACAAGCTCTGAAGATGATTTTTATAAAATCGAAATATTGTTCAACTATGAATATGTTATAAAATGTTTTCACTTTAACAGCATTTTGTGGTGTTTTCATATCCTTTTATCTATATGTATATATGTACACACTTGTATAGGTCATTGTTGTTTAGCCAGCTATGGTAATTATGTTTACTGTGATATATCTATTTTCTGGTGAGTAAATGTCAAATAAGGGTTCTTTTAACATGGCAGATGAATTTCTTGTAATGTATCCATTTCTCTGATGCCTTTAGGGCATTTATATATGACCCATCTAAAAGTCAATTAACACCAGTTTATTCTTGAAGTTTTAAAATAAACTAATCCCTGTATATATATTTACCAACCCCTCCGCATGACCAGGATGTGACACAAGGTCAATTTCTTAAGTGGAGTTCAACAGGTTTGAATTCAGAGTTTTCCTTCTCCTAGACCAGTTGCCTAACCAAGGTTAAAGAGCCCAGTCTGCCCTACTATTTATCCATAGCTGGAGGGAGAGTAGGATTCATACCTTTCCCAAGGGTATTAGCGCTAAGTGAAATGCAATTACCACATCCAGGATTTGAACTCGGGGCGAGAGTCCATTTCCCATGACTTTAACCATTACACCACGCGCTTCCATAATCCCTGTATACAGACCTTAGAGTACACTGATTGTATCTCTTGCAGTTTAGTAAGACCTTCCCTCAAGGTATGTCACTAAATTGTATCTGATGGTGAGGCCCCAGTTCTGGAGAATATGAAGTGTGTGAAATTCATTCATAGCTGGAGGAGACAATTAATGGATTTGTGCTTTTTTCTAAGGGCATTAACAAACAGCCTCTTCAGGATTTGAACTTGGGCCACCAATTCTATTTCCTATTATAAATGTGACACTATGTATATGCATAAGTTAAACACAATCTCATATTATCCTGCCACATATCCTATCTTGCCTTCTTTGTTAATAATCTTCATACAATGACTGCTATTTACACAGTAGCATTGCAACCAACAATCATCAGATGATGACTCTGGGTTCAGGCATGGTTTCGGGGCTGAAGCATCATTACCACTAACCCAGACCGCCCCAGCAGTATCTCACGATACCACCAGACTTTGTCGGTTTGATGTCACAATATAGGACTGCCATATCCACGCTGATGCGGTTAGAGCTTTCTCCTGAATCTTTTTTAAGTATTTCCTCTTGTCTGGTAGTGAAAGTCCAAGTTTAGACAAAAATGCAGAGGTTGAGTTGGCAATAAACCCCCGACATCCGACCTCACTCGGAAATACATCCATTATCCATCCGTTTCTGACGCATTGTTCACGTAGGTCTTCATATTTTTCCAACTTCCGCTGATGGGCCCAATCCAGATTTTCTTCAAATGGAACTGTCACCTCAACGATAAAAACTTTCTTTTGATTAAAAGACCAAATGACAATATCAGGACGCTGGGCCGTTAAGGTTATTTCAGTTGGAAAAACGAGCTGATGTTCCAGTCTATGTTGATATCTATCTCTCTTTGTTTCTACTTTAGTTAAAAACTAGTTGTATCCAAGGAATAATACTAAGGTGATTCAACATTTTTTGCAATATTTTGGTATGTGCTAGTAAGTGGCACAGATATGTGTTATGTGGTGGCCTTTACAGTTGCACCCTTCATAGTGCCTCAAAATGCACGGCACTAAAAGAAATTGTACAAGTCCTATATACGAGACTATGCGCTGGTTTGGTCTGAGGACATTTATAAGGCATACTGCCACACACATAAAGGTTTTGGGGTTTCTGTTTATCTGCACCCAATCTAGTAGCGGTCATTAGTCAGTCAATCCCCAAAGAATTCTTCCACTCTTTTTCTTCGTGGTCTGCAAATAACTGTCAGTCGTGTACCTCTTTCGTTCTGGTCAATTTCCTTTGTGTTCCTAAATATCTGCGTTTATTGCTTTTGCCTCCCTATTTATTTACGTGTAGTGGCTGGGGCTGATTCATTCATTAAAAATCTCGTAGTACGATTTCATAAAACTCGCTTGTAGTATTTTCGCTGTGGTAAAATAAAGATGTGAACAAGACTTCTTTCCTTTTCATAAATTTATTTAATTAAATTTTGGCTTCTTAACTTTGAGAGAGAGGAGTCAGCTTCATTAATAGGTGATGTTTTTATATGGTCAACTTTGAGTTTCAGCTGCAGTAAACTTTGGGTGACATAAACTTTTTCCAGTCGGTAAATATATTAAGCGGGTTTTTTCGTCCCAACGACACCAGATCTTTTTTCAATCCCAGTCGTGCGTCACTCGCCTCGACTAACCCCGGCAAATTCTGCTGGCCAACTGACTTTTTCAATCCAGCCTAAAAATTCTAATTGTTCTGGAACAAATATTTTATTCCAGAGAATTCTTTTAATGGTAATTTATGAGGAAGTGCGTCCTGGTCTCCTGCCTCAAAAATTGCTACCCGGTGACTATCAAAATAAAAACCCCAGCTCGTCGTAATTCTTGTTTATTTATCGTAATTTGGCGTAATTCTTGTTTAGATATGAAGATGGATATATAGTTTGGAATAGACTGAGATAGATAAACAAATTAAATAATATAGATAGATATGAACAAATGGAGATAGATAGATATTTTCGACAAGTAAATGTATTTGGGGGGGGGGGTCGCATCTTTTTTGTCGTAATTCTTGTTTATTTAAACTAAAAACAAGACATTAAACAAACACGAATAAAAAAAAATCTTAGTATTTAAAGTAATATAGATAAATATAAACAAATTGAGATAGATAGATATGAAGATGGATAGTTTTGAATAGACTGAGCTGGGTCGTTATTTTAATAGTCATCAGGTAGCAATTTTTGAGGCAGGAGACCGGGACACACTTCCTCATAAATTACCCTTTTAATTCTACGAGTTTCTATTTATTCCATGTGTCATTTAACAGGTCACCACTTCATCTAACGAATAGATCAACGAAACCCTGGTGGCCAAAAAGTTTGAAATCTTTTGTACAACCAGACTTCTCGTATATTAAACAAGCCCCAGAATCGTGGTTTATTGTTTTATTGCGATAATGAGGATCCCATGCGAATATGTTACACATGTGACTGAAGTAGTTCAAGCTGTGGAAGGGATCTGCTGTGGTTGGTAGTATCATGTGATTTGAAAGTCACACAGATGAATGCGAAATATTGTTTAATTCAGGAACTAATGCTTTCCAAATTCAAACTGGGCCATAACACTGTAGAAGCAACTAAAACATTTATTGTGCAAAAGGTGAAGGTGAACACGGTACAGTGACTAGATGGTTCCCAAAACTCTCCTATGCTTTCCTGTTGATATTGACAGTAGTGTACTCTGCCTACTTTACTTACTATTTGGATTGACCTATTTTGAACTTTGCCCTTTCTGAAGAGTTTCTGTAAACTTGGAATATCATCTTACCTTTAACATTCTGATCTGGTCAGTTAATTTAAAAAGAATTTGTCATTGAGTTTGACGGTTTCTTTTGATGAAAATATTGACTGAACATCTGCAATATAAACTGGGAAAAGTACAGAGACCTGTGAGAGCAATGCATACAAAATCATTGGATTATTGATATATTTCCCATTGAAGTTTTATTACAAATTCAATGTCTGCTTAACTGACTAAACTTAGCTTGTCACCAACAGAAAATGAAACAGAAATATATCAAGGATATTGAAGTAAGTTAGTATGCTGTTGGTTTGAACAACAATTAAGCACAACTTAACTGATGCCCAAAGCAGCTGGTATTTATGGCACTCAGGAATATTCCATGCATGTATTTGGGTAATTCCTTTCCTTGAGTCCTGATTGGCTGTTTGGTTTCAGTGGTGTTATGGTGCCAAGATACATTATCTACCATTCTGCACTAGGATTGTGACAATGCAGGATCTGTATTGAGTTATGGCTTGCTTGTTGCCTTGTCTGCCAATTTGACAGTTACTGAATATAATTGGAATATTACTACTACAAATGTCAGGTAGAAGCTGCATTTGCATGGATGTAGTATTGCCAGTTACTGCTGAGGTGCCCTATGTTAGTAGTAATGATGTTTTTTATTATTATTTGTTTGTTATGCCTCTTTGGGTATCTCCCTTTTTCTTAAACTTCTTAGATCAACCCTAAAAAAAAAGAAAGATAATCTTTGTACAGAACATATACAATATTAATACAAAGATAAAATTCTATTAAGTAATTCACCTGATATTTCCAAAAAATACTTTCTTAAATTCTTTTTCTTGACATTATTTTTGAAATCATCCAATTCAATTTTACACTATTACTGTTTTTGATCTAATTAGGTAATTTGTCCAAAAAATATATTATTCTATTAGCAATACCAACCCTATTGCCCTTATGGCAAGCCCCAACCCCTTTTTATCATATGGGTGCTAGAAGGCTGTGGCTGTGGGTCTACATGTCCTGGGAATGACGTTAAACTCTATCTGATAGTGAGGTTCCAGTTTTGGAGTTTTGGGGAATGTGGAGCACCCCTTCATCACCATTGCTCCCTGGTCCACTCTGACCTGGAGTGGTAGTACCTGTTAGGGTCCCATCTATGAGTTAAATAGAAAAATGTATTTATAAAAAATTGTATTATCCATTAAGAATTGATTTATTTTAAAACTTTATCGGCATTAAATGACCCACTGAGTTTGATATGCCGTAAAACAAAACCAAACCAAACCAAACCAAATTCTATTAAGTAATTTACCTGATAGTTTCCAAAAAATACTTTCTTAAATTCTTTTTCTTGACATTATTTTTGAAATCATCCAATTCAATTCTAACATCTTTTTACACTATTACTGTTTTTGATTGATTAGGTAATTTGTTCTAAAAATATTCTATTAAAATATTATTCCTTTCTCTTCTCCATTTCCCAGGTACACTCTGACCTAGACTGGTAGTATATGCTAGGGTCCCATCTCTGGGATCAAATAAATCTGTTTAAAAATTATTATTATTATTATTATTATTTGTTTGTTATGCCTCCTTGGGTATCTCCCCTTTCTACTATCTTTTCACATTAACCTTTAAAAAAAAAGAAAGATAATCTTTGTACAGAACATATACAATATTAATACAAAGATAAAATTCTATTAAGTAATTTACCTGATAGTTTCCAAAAATACTTTCTTAAATTCTTTTTCTTGACATTATTTTTTATTCATCCAATTCAATTTTAACATCTTTTTACACTATTACTGTTTTTGATCTAATTAGGTAATTTGTCCAAAAAATATATTCTATTAGCAAAAAAAACCCCAATTGGTTAATAGATTTAGTTTTTGAAATCTGCCATTCTAGCAAGAAGCATTAGACCATCTGCACAGTTTTTGCAGGATATTATCTGCTTTTTACCTTTTTTTGTTGTTGTGTGAAACCTTTTTCCTTCATTAGATCTAATGATGTTCGTAATCTAAGTAGATTAGAAATAGTACTATACATTCATATTAATATTGATAATGTAGTTTGTTATATTCATGAATAAAGAGTGTTCAATATTGGTGATAGAATGTATGTAAATCTAAGTTAGGATAGCATAGACACAATCAACAGTGCTTGTGATTGTCAGTTTCTCACCTATGTGATCATCAAATTTGGGTGGTTTTGTGATCATCAGACCTAGTTTGATGATTGCTTAGGCAAGAAACTGACTGCCATTGATTCTATGTCTTCTCGATCCTAACTTATATATTTTATAATAAAACAAAATAAAGTCTGACAAATGGTTTGAGTTTTGTCTTTTTAAATTTATTCTCTATTAGGTGTGCGACATGTGTTTTGGATGTTTGAAAGTCTTTTCAAGCTTTATTTATGTATTTCTATGTGTCTTGGTTTGTGTATGTGTGTGTGTGTATACATATACAAGTATGAGGTTAAGTAAACAAACAAATGTGTTTATTTTTATATGGCATTAAGCCAACAATTTTTGGAGGATATGTGCTTAATTGAAGTCATACCTAATTTTTGAAAATTAATTAGTTAATAATTAATGAATTTAGGCAGGCATATATGTTCAAATGTAAGGCTAAACAAATCGAGAAATAATAGGTCAAAATGTACATTCAGGGATTAACATTTTCTCGATTTGTTTAGCCTTACATTTGAACATATTTGTCCGCCTAAATTCATTAATTATTAACTAATTAATTTTCAAAAATTAGGTATGACTTCAATTAAGCACATATCCCCCCAAAATATACAAGTATATAATGCTGCAACCACTGATCAGTACTCAATATAAAAATGAAAAGAGAAAGAAAGATAGAACTTAGCATTTTTAATCATTAACATTCTATTTTAGAAGTTTGTTTCCATCTTATTTCAAAACTGTATGACATTAGCTAATCAGCAAGCCTAACTTTATATATATATATATATATATATAAAAGTAAAGTTGACGGGAGTGGCTTATTGTTGCTTTCAGCCATACAACGAGGGAGTCTATCCCCTTTTCACTAGGCCACCCCATCGACTTTATAAATGTATATATATATATTACCAATACAAACAAGATTAATTTTATTAACTATCTGTTTCTCTTCCTCCTTAGAATATAAATCCTATTAAAATTATATAATTGAAATTCATGAGAATAAAGAAAATATAATTTTAAAAAAATGCTGAATTTATTAAATTATTTGAACATAATTGTACAGGTTTAAATTGACAAAATTTGGGACATCGACTAGCTAATTTCATACAGTTTTGAAATAAGATGGAAACAAACTTCTAAAATAAAATGTTAATGATTAAAAATGCTAAGTTCTATCTCTCTTTCTTCTTTGCATTTTTATATTGAGTACTGATCAGTGGTTGCAGCACTATATACTTGTATATGTATACACACACACACAAACCAAGACACATAGAAATACATAAATAAGGCTTGAAAAGACTTTCAAACATCCAAAACAGAAAACAAAAAAAAAAAAAAACATGGTTGTTGGCATAAGAATTTTTGTTTTATTTTTTTCATTTTCTATTAATAAATTAATCTTTGATCGAATTTAGAAGATAAAATGGATATTTTCTTAATGTCAAGAAGTACTTGGAAGATCATACACATAATTTAATGATAATTGATATATGATGTATACAGTGTATATATACAAATAGATTTTCTCTTAATTTCATTCACATGGTTTACTTATTTATTTTATTGTTTTCCATTTTTCTTCCTCTAACACAATGAGGGTATTATATATATATATATATTGATGAACACTTCTGCTTGTCTCTTGTTTCAAGATGGGGACATCAATTGCATTGGTTGACTGAGATCCTTTCAAATTGATTAAAGAAAGAAGAAAGTGAAGAGAAAATGTTAGAAAAGCATCTGTCATGTTATATTATCTATATCAATATACTAGTACCTACCTATTGAAGTCAGTCAGTCTACTATTGGTTTGAACAATGTGACTGGCCAAGCACTACTGAACCAGTGTCAAGACAACTGGTACTTATGGGAATTCAGAACAGTCCACTCATGCATTTGGGTGATTCCATTCCCTGAGTTCTGATTGGCTGCTTGGTTTGTATGATCCTCTGAGGCTCCATAAATCCTGCCATTTTGCAGTAGTCTTTAAAGCAAAACAGAATCGTATTTCAGTTACGACTGCTTGCTGTCTTGTCTTGCCAATTCGACGCTAATTGGACTTAGTATTATTCTACACTACCTATGTGTGTCATACCCTGTCATCATCTCAGATAAATAATGAATGATATTGTAATTGTGAGGAAAAATGGAAGAAAAAGAATGTGCTACACATTAGAGGGATCGGCTTTTTTTTTTATGGCATATCAACTCTTCTTATGTCATTTAATGTGGAATCAAGTCATTTTTGATGAATAAAGAACTCGGGTTGCTTACAGTACCTGTTATTGCTTAAGTGGTCACCCAATTAAGTATTGAACAAGTTCATCACTGTTTAACTTCAGTGATCTAGCTCGAATTGATGCTTTCGTGTGATTTGACTGTAATACACATCAGAGGGAGAAAGAAAGCAATTATAGAGAGAAAAAAAGGTGAGTGAGAGGAAGCAATAGAAAACAAACAGTAAAGAAAATTAGAAAAAATAAGGGAAAAAAGAAGAAAAGATTTTGTCAGAGATTATTATAATTCTGGAGCTCTGGGGAATGTAGAGTACCCCTTCATCACCATTACTCCCAGGTCCACTCTAACCTGGAGTGGTAGTACCTGTTAGCGTCCCATCTATGGGTTAAATAGAACAAAATGTGTGTAAAAGAAATTGATTTGGTTTGGGTTTACGGCATATCAACCTCAGTGGGTCATTTAATGCCGATAAAGTTTTGAAATAAATCAATTCTTAATGGATAATACAATTTCTTTTATAAATACATTTTTCTATTTAACCCATAGATGGGAAAAGAAATTGAGTTAAAAAAAAATAGAGTACCCATCAAGAATGAATAAAACGTCTTCAGCATAAAATGACCCAACAGGTGTTGATATGCCATAAAATCCAAGCAACCCAATCAGTACAGAAATCATGAAAATATCTTCCTACACATTGCTATTATTAGCACTTCTTATTCTGGGTTGAAAAACAATAGAGCAAATTGTAGACATCTAGAAATAAAGTATTTTCTAATGAGACTTTAATATGCAACTTGCACCTGTGTCTTTTCTTTTTAAATAAGTAAGTGATTAATTTGTTAAAAAGAAATCTGTATGACAAGATATGAAACTCATTAGCTTTTATGAGGGCGTGTTGAAAAGGTATCAGACAAATGATCATTGGTTAATTTTTATCTTTTGTAAAGTGTTTAAAGAAATGATATTTCAAGTATGTTGAACTTCAGAATGAATATTTGTGTGTGTGTATGTATGTATGTATGTATGTATATATATAAAATACTAAGAGTGGAGGAATCATATGTATATAGGGGGGTAATATTTTATTATAAAATATAAAATAAAGGGAATACAAAAGCCTTTTCGACCGGTACTTTTTCAAGTATAAACAGCTTCAAGGATGGTTAAGTGCTGTTTAGACCTGGCTCTGTGCAAGACGGAGAAACACTCGTCTGTATAGTCAGCCCTACAAGCATTTATAGAATTTTGACTTATATATATATATATATATATATATATATAAACGTGTGCAATGGTTAGCAAGTTAGTCATGCAGATCCATTATTATTATGTATATTTTAATTTTTAGATATCTTCGTAAATGTAAATCAAATCTTTCATAATTTTTGCACAAAATGTAAGAACTGGTGATATTTAATGTTTATATATTTTTTTGGTACACACCAACTACCCTTTATATATGTATAGATGTTAAGTGTAGTAAAAAAAAAAGAAAAAGGCAAATTTACGTCCCTTTTGACCAATTCTTTTCAAAAGAAAATTTGATGTATGACTAAAAGTCAAAGACAAGATATATATTTAATTAATGAGTAAAAAATGGAGAGACGAGAGAAAAAAAAGAATTAATCTCCAGGATAATTTAATGACTAAGAATTAAATTAATATAATTCGATTAAATATCTTGTCTGTGACTTTTAATCATAAACTGAATTTTCATTGAAGAAATATTCGTCTAAAGGGCCCTAAAGCTGGTTTTATATATATATATATATATATATATATATAATGATATTTTCTTAATTTTATCTTTCGTAAAGTGTTTGAAGAAATGATGTTTCAAGTACGTTGAACTTCAGAATGAATATGTTGTGTGTGGGTGGGTGGGTGTGTATATGTATGTATACTACACCTAGCAATAATATAATAAAATATGATTCCCCTTATGAAAATAGTTTACTCTATTTACTGTACCAAATATATATATATATATATATATATATATATATATATATATAATTTAATGGCTGTAGGTCATTTTCTTATTTGGCACACCCTTATGACTACTTAGACTTGGATATTTTTGTAATATGTTGACAGCTGCCTCAGGACAGTCATTGCTTTTTTTTTTCTGGTTTGAATTTTTGCAAATCACTGTCTGATTCACTATAATAAAATCCAGGGGAAAACATTTATTAATTAATTAATAGTAGCAATTAGTTTTCATGACCTTGTGCCACACTTAATTCTGTATGTCATTTAGTTGTAGCAATTTTGATGATTTTCACTTTTCACTTAACATTTGATCTAAATGAGAAATGTTGATTAATATCGTTTAATGGTTTGCTATCTATTAATAATGGAGATTCGCTTCCAGTTTTTGTCTGTAACAAAAATTACGTCACTGCTTACGTCACATAACCCAAAATCGTCATAACATACACTTAAAATATGAACATGCAACATTAGACAGTCCTCATTGTTTTTTTTAAAACAAGTTTTGATAAATACATGACTGGTATTATATATCTATATATAGTTTTTATTTTAATACATATTTAAAGTTTACATTTCAAATTGTTTTATTTTTTAATCCTTTAATGAATTTGATGATTTTACTTACTTAGGGCACAAACTCGCTGACATTGAATTTTTAACTCCCACCCCTCAGGCAATATGTTTCGAAAATCTATTTTTACATCGCCCGGAGGGTGTTTTTTATTTTGTACTAGTATTAATAAATAAAGAGTGCTCAGTAGTTTTGAGAGAAAATATGGAGATTTAAGTTTGAATAACATAGACACCAATTCAGTGGTGCTTGGTGATTGCCAGTTTTTTGCTCTGCAATTATCTGACACAGAGGATACCACGTGGTGGATATCTCTTGTGAATGCCAGTCCCACAGTAATGCTAACAACCAGTTTGGCCTTCCCGAATTAATTTTCAAAGAGGTTGTGCAGCACCGTGCACTCAAAGGACGTACAGACCACACCGTAATTCAAAACAATTCTTTATTTTTCATACGGCGCATACTGTGAAAACTTTGTAATTGTTTTGAATTACGGTGTGGTCTGTACGTCCTTTGAGTGCACGGTGCTGCACAACCTCTTTGAAAATTAATTCAGGAAGGCCAAACTGGTTGTTAGCATTACTGTGGGACTGTCATTCACAGTGAAAACTTTGTTGGTACAGTGAAAACTTTGGTACAGTGAAGACTTCGTTTTTCAAAAAACAAGAACAAAGTCGAAACTTTGAAAATTAATTCGGGAAGGCCAAACTGGTTGTTAGCATTACTGTGGGAGTTGAAAACTTTGGTACAGTGAAGACTTTTTTTCAAAAAACAGAACAAAGTCGAAACTTTGAAAATTAATTTGGGAAGGCCAAACTGGTTGTTAGCATTACTGTGGGACTGTCATTCACAGTGAAAACTTTGGTACAGTGAAGACTTCGTTTTTCAAAAAACAAGAACAAAGTCGAAACTTTGAAAATTAATTCAGGAAGGCCAAACTGGTTGTTAGCATTACTGTGGGACTGGCATTCACATCTCTTGCTATATTTTTCTGTAAGGTATGATGGAAAGGATACATTTTGGGACATTCTGGGAAGGGTGGTCTAATTTATACTTGTTTTTGTTTGCATCTACGGTATTTAGAGGATACCCAACACATGGTGATCACATAGATGAGAAACTAGCAATCTCTAAGCATTGTTGATTCTATATGTATGTAATTCAAACATGATATATATATATATATATATATATATTATATATATGAGAGTGAATAAACATAAATAACAAAAACTGTTGATAATTTAATTATTACAACGTTTGATATGTTTATTTAAGAGCTATTAAAAAAATAGTTCAATATATATGTATCTCTCTATGTATCTTCCTATATATAATATATATATGTGTGTGTGTGTGTGTGTGATGTTATGGTCCAATGGGAGAAAATTAAATATTTTATAAAAAAAGGTCTGCAAATTAAATATTTCATAAAAAAGATCCCCAAAATGAATTTTGTTTTTTAAAAGATTTTTATTTTATTTTACTTTATATATTTGTGTGTGTGTGTGAAAATCATTTGAGGTAAAATGTCATGTTCAGTTTCATTCTGAACTATTAACTTTTTCTATTTCACTTTTAACTACTTTTGCTATTATTTTCTGTTCCTATTTTTAAAAAAAGATGAGTTTTTCTTTTTGTCCATAAACAAACTTTAAAGTGGTTGTACTTGTTGATAAAATTCAAACTATCAGTCAAGTGGTGTCAACTGGAGTTTGTTCAAGTGTTAACCTTTTTTCTTGCCTTAATTGGTTGCAAATTAGGTTGATTTTTTTCTCTCTCTCTCTCTCTCTCATTCATTCACACACACACACACACACACACACACACACACACACACGCATATATTTGGAGGTGTGTGGTGTAATATTTATTTTAGGTTTTATCCTGCTCTACTGGTCAGTATTTGAGCACTTGATTTTAGAATTTAAAAAAAACAAAACATTTTTATGGTTTGTTTTAATACACACACACACACACACACACACACATACATATGAGGAGTGAAGAATTTGAGTAAATCCAACAAAATGTGGTTGAGAATAGAGGAATGTGTGGATATAGTATATATAAGTACTTATATCAATAAAGTTCTGAAGAAGCTTCATCCAATAATCAGGTGAATATCAATTGAATTTATGCTGTCTGTGTTATTATATCCTCACTTTCCTCTATTCTCAACCATACATAAATATATATATATATGTGTGTGTGTGTGCTAGAATAGGATGTAATATGAGTTAAGATTTTATTGCACAACTCTTCTGACTAGGAGGAATGGTACCAACAATAACTCAGTTTTTCCTTTTACAAGTGCCCCAGAGTGTAACCTTGACCCTCTCCATCAACAAATGATCTGTTTGCAAATTATTTATATTAGATAGAATATTTGATACCATATAACTGTGTACACACATATATTTGGAGGCGTGTCGTGTAATGGTTACCGTTGTAGAAAATGAACACGATAAGATGAGATCGAATCCTGGATGAGGCTGTTTGCATTTCACATAGTGCTAATACCCTTAAACTCTGAATTAAAATCTGTTAAAGCTCCACTTAAGAAATTGTCCTTGTGTCACATCCTACTCGTGCAGAGGAGTTGGTAAATATATACATATACATAGAGAGTGGTGTAATGCAGGTGCTGGTGTAATGGTTAGAGTCATAGGAAAGGAACTTGTTGACCCGAGTTCAAATCCTGGACAAGGTTGTTTGTATTTCACATACCGCTAATACTCTTGAGAAGGGTATGCATCCAACTATTCTCTCTCCAGCTATGGGTAAATTGTTGGGCAGACTGGGCTTTTTAAACTTGACTAGGTAACCAGTCTAGGAGAAGGTTTTTTAGTTTTTACATCAGAGGGAACCAGTTTAGCTTGGTTGATAGACCATCCACTTTGGAATCGCAAGGTTCTAGGATATATATATATATATATATATATATATATATATTGTTGATATACATTTATTTATTGATATGTGTATATTTATTTATTAAGCTGTGCTTAGTTGTGGCTCAAGGCTGCATGTATAGGGCACACAAGTGTGATTCAAACTCACTAGTGTAGAATAATCAAACTAAGTTCCAATTACTGTCAATTAGTTGTGTAAGACAAGACAACAAGTAGTCATAACTGAATACGAATCTATCTTGCTGCAATACTACTGCAAAATGCCAGGGTATTTATGAAGCCCCACAACATCATAGAAACCAAGCAGCCAATCAGGACTCAAGGAATGGAATCACCAAAATATATTAATGGACTATTCTTGATTTCAATAAATACCAACTATGTTGGGCACTGCTTCAGTTGTGCTTAGCCAGTTGCTGTTATTCAAACCAACAGTATACTGACTGACTTCAATAACTAGTAGTGGTTTGCTAGTCTAATTTGAGGAGACCATTACACCATGTGAGGTGCCTATATATAGTTTTCTATAGTTATAAAAAAAACTAGTGCTCAATATCAGTGATAAGGAATATGTATTCTTCTCCTTTCATTTTATTATTCAGAAATCCTTTTCTTTTTATTTTAAAGAATTTGCTGTCCAATGTTCAGCTACCATTTTATTACTATTACACACACACACACACACACACACACACACCTAGGCTTATACTTGTACAGATATGCTTGCATCCACTTGTATATTCATAGATATATACTACATCCATGTATACACATATATATATACAGATACACTCTCACCTACATGAGCCTTGTTGGTTGGGGCTATAGAATACACTAACTGAACCTCAGCAGTGTGGTAAGAGCCCCCTCCCCCATGGGGCCATCTGTTGGCCATGGGTGGTGACGCATGATGCTTGGAATCCTGGTGGTTGAGCAGTCCAGGAAATGCAACACTCCACTTTGGCTCTTACTTAGGCTAGACAGGCGGTTGGAGAGACTCCCTCTGATCAATCAGCTGGTCATGTCAAACCCTAGCACCTGTATGATTGTCCCAACCCTATTGCCCTTATGGTAAGCCCCAAACCTTTTTATCATATATATGTACTAGAAGGCGGTGACTGAGGGTCTTATTGTCCTGGGTATGATGGTAAACTCTATCTGATGGTGAAGTTCCAATTCTGGAGACCAGGGAATATAGAGTACCCTTTCATCACTGTAACAGGCCAACTCTGAAGTGGTAGTACCTGTTAGGGTCCTATCTGTGGTTTAAATAGAAAAAATGTGTTTATAAAAAAATTGAGTACCCATCAAGAATCTATTTCAAAACTTTGTTGGCATTAAATGACCCACCGAGGTTGATATGCCATAAAACAAACACTCTCCTATATGGATATACATTACTGCACCTAATAAGAGTCTATAGTATTTCAGCGCATCTAGATATGAACACTCAGTTATGGGTTAAATAGTACCATTACTGTTCTTATACAAGGATAGTTTTGGCATTAATTAACCCATGAATATTAATATGCCATTAAACAAAGAAACTAAACCATCAAAGAAATTAAATTAATTCAAAAGCCTAATATTTACATAAATCTGTTTTGTTTAACTAGACTTGTATAACCTGAGTCATTTGTTTTAAACTTAATTTCTCCCAATGGTCATTAACAATCGTGTTCACAGTTATTTTAACTTGCTAATTATAATATTTGAATAAGTGAAACAAATCTTTTCAATTTGATGGGAACAATTTGTATTATGCTGTTTGACTCTTGTGTATTGACTGTTTTGTATCTTAATTTTAAAAGTATATTTTATCAACTCTTTTTTTTTTTTTTAATACACTTGGGAAAAGGCATGAATCCATCAGTTGTCCCTCCAGCTATGGGTAAATAGTAGATCAGGTTCTTTAGCCTGAGTTAGACAACCAGTCTAGAAGGAAAACTCTAAATTCAAACCAGCTGTACTCTACTTAAAAATTGACCCTGTTTCACATCCTGCTGATGGTGGAGGGATTGGGAAAATGCATACATGGTATTTAACTACATCAATTGCTATAGAATATGCCAACTGCACCTCTGCAGAGGGGTAAGCTTCCCCACCCCCACTAGTCACCTGTTAGTGTTAGCTGTGGATGGCAACCCATGATGCTTAAGGACTGGTGGCTGAATAGTCCACAGCATGCAGTACTCCACTTTGGCCCTTATTTGGACTAGACAAGCAGTCAGAGAGAGTCACCTTCCAATCAATTGGCTGATTAAATAGGTAAAAAAAATGAGTTTAAAAAGATATTTGAATACCCAACAAGAATGAATAAAACAAAATGTATTTGGCATAAAGGTTGACATGCCATAAAACCCAATCAACCAATCAACCCATTCTATGGATCAAATAGTTTTGCAAGTTAATGGGAATCATTTCTATCAATTTGTTTATATGCATCTTATTATAATGGAGATTGTGTGTCTTTATTTAACCAAAACTACATCATCACCAACGTCACAATTCCCTTAGTTATTTACATTATATTCTCAATTATTAAATAATCATTATTTAATCTTAATTAGAATCTTATTTATTAACAATGTCTCTATTAAGGTCTAGCTAAGATAGATTTGCCTTAAAACATCCCATGGTATTAATGTGTTTAAATTTCTGCAATATCATTAAGAAATAAATGTTTACATAGTATATGGTATGAATAATTTGCATATCAGTTTTAACAAAACAGTGTTTAATAAATAATTACTAGGTGTTATTGATTTCTAATATTGTTTTATTCTCAAACATATTAAAAACAATCCTATATATAATTTTATATTGAAATAAATTAGATTAAGGTAAAAAATAAGTGTAATCTTTTTTATGTTTTTATTTAATTTCACGAACCTTTCTAATTCAATCTAATATTTATAAAATATTTATATGCTTGTGCTCGGAGGGCGTAATTTTTTGCTTGTAAAATGAAAAATCTCAAATTTGTCATGACACCTTTCCAGTTTAATAAGAAATCCTGTTTTGCAAAGAATGTTGCAAAGACAAAAATAATTTTGGTCTTTTTGATCATTTTCACAAAGTCCAACAAACAGGGGGGAAAATATCTATGCACGGACTCTTTCTGTTAGAGCTATAAAAGTTGCGTGTTTTATTACCTGTCTGATAAGACGTTGAGTTGGGCAGGGCGTATATATGGAAAAATTCAGACCTGTTTTGTATGGAATGGCATCAAACTGTAAATGATTGGTGACAAATGTCATTCTATTCTTGATGAAAAATTACAAAATTTGTGGGAGGGAATCACGATGGTGTAGTGGCTAACATGCTGGACTGCAACATCATAGTAAGTGAGTTCAAACTCCAGTCACAATATCATGTTCACTTTTGGACTAAGATTCTTGAGAAAGGTACCCCCTTGTACCCCAGCTATGGGTTAAATAGTACTGTTACTATTCTGTTGTTTGGGTCTGGTAAAGCATCTACATAGGGACCACAAGGTTCCAGGTTCGATAGCAGCCCTCACTTACTCAGCACATGAACAACACAGATTGGGTCTGTGTGGTAACATGGAGAACTGATAGTAGGAGTAGCACTCCACCTTAAAAGCAAAAACAATGTCCCTTGTCTATCAATAGTGAAAAGAGAACAGACTCCCTCACTGTGTGGCTGATACTGGCAATAGGCCACTCTGCTGACTTTACTATTTACTTACATTATAGGGCCGGGTTAGCTCAGTCGGTAGAGTGTTCGGCTTGAAACCACAAGGTTCGATACCGGCCCTTGCCAACTCAGCGTATGAGTAGCACATGGATCTGTGCGGTAAAGTAAGGAGCTGATGGTAGGTGTAGCGCTCCACCTCAGACGCTAAAATAATCTCCTTGGTCTAGCGCTAGTGAAAAGGGGATAGACTCCCTTGTTGGCTGATACCAACTTTAGGCCGCCCCGATGACTTTACTTACTTACTTACTTATATATGTGTGTGTGTGTGTGTGTGTGTGTGTGTGTGTGTAGGTGGGTTATATATTGTGTCTGTGTATGTTTGCATATTTGTTGTTGTTTTTTAAAAATTTTTGCATGTGATCACAGTGATGTCCATAAGAAAACCGCAATATTGTTCAAAGACCAGAGAGCCACAAGCTCCGTTTATATGGATAGTCCTTCACATGTTTGAATCCTGTTTGCAGCACCATGTTGTGCTTAATTGTTGTTCAAACCAACAGTATACTAACTTACATTAGGAAGAAAAGACTTCTTTTTTTTTAAAGCAAGAAAGAACAAGAGGTGATATATCGTTTTTGTTTTTTTTTTTTTTTCATCAAGAGTAGAAGTATAAAATACTCCTGCATTGCCATAACTTCAAAGTCCACTTAATTTTTTTTTATTAAAAGAATCAGCCAAATAATTGACCCAATAATCCTCCACTCACTATTACATTCCCTTTCAGACTAATACATTTAGGAAAGGTATGAATCCCCTCAATGGGTTAACAGTCAATAGAGCACCTGCCTTGGAATCGCAAAGTTTTGAGTTCAAGACTGTCCCCCGTAAACTCAGCATATGAATAGCACAGGTTAGGTAATTTGATCTGAGCAGTATAATGTGGGGCTGACGGTATGTGTGGCGCTCCACCTCAGCAAAACAATCTCCTCAGTCTAGCACTTGCAAAAAGGAGATAGACTCTCTCGCTGATTGTCTGATACTGACAATGAGCCACTCTGTCAACTTTACTTACTTACTTTACTTTACTGTTCTTGTAAAAGGATACCTTAGGTATTGAATAACTCACAAAGGTTGATATGCCATTTAAGAAAGAGACCAAAACAAACCAAAGTTCTTTTTTCTGCTTCCCCCACCTCAGGATTCTTGATTCTCAGATGTGAACTCTGAAGAATAATTAAAGTTCAATTACCGTCGAACTGGGAAGACAAGGCAGCAAACGGTTGTAAATGAATACAATCCCGAAAGCCACAAGGTCCACTGCAAAATGACAGAGTATATATAAGACTCCACAATGTCATTCAAATCAAGCAGTCAAGCAGCCAATCAGAACTCAAGGAATGGAATCACCCAAGTCACCCAGATTCATGGATAGATCATTCTTGAGTCCTATTTATACCAACTGTCTTGGACACTGCTTGAGTTGTTCTTAGCTGCTGTTATTCAAACCAACAGTAGACTAACTGACTTCAATAAACTCAACTAGAAATTAATTACCTGGGTCAATCAGCTGCTTAGGTTCTAAATGTTAAAGCAAACAAAATGTTCAAAATATCTTTTTATTTTAAAAAAAATCATGGTCTCCTTGATCTTTTTACAGAACTGTATATTGTTTCCTTTGTTTCTGCCAAGTAAGTGTATCTACACAAAGTTGAATTCAAAGCTGGCACATTTCTCTGACAACTTAATGGGTGCTTCTGTTTCTCATCGACAAAAAACGATCTTACTGCCTCTATCAAAAAAAGAATTCCCTCAAGTGCTGAATGAGAAAAATTGATTTCTTCACTAACTGAATGTGAATTTTACATCTGACTGTTCCATTAAAAATAAGTTCTTTTTGGTCAACTTGCAAAACTGCATATTTTTATCACAAATAATGTGGAGAGAAAAGAATTCTGATGTTAATACACTTGTTTGCAAAGTTCAATCAAGTTTGACAGGGTTTTTTTTTATTATTATTCTAGATTTATTATTTATATTAATAAACTTTGCAACAACAAGATTCTTACTATTTTCAAGGCTTCACTTTTGGTTGATTCGAAAAAAGAATTACTAAAATGTATTTATTTACAGATAATTTCTTTTGTTGTGAGAATTTTTCTCATTTCTTGTCGTTTATTTGGATTATTTTAACCCTTCTGCTGTGGATTTTATGGCATATCAACCCTTATTGGGTTATTTTATGCTGAAAATGTTTTTGTTTTATTCATTCTTCTTGGGTATAAAATTTTTTAAAAACTTTTTTTTTTTAAACACATTTAAAAAAATCATTTTTTGATCTATTTAACTCATAAATAAGACCCTAACAGTACTACCACTCCAAGTCAGAGTGACCTGGGAGTAATGACAATGAAGGGGTACTACACCCCCTAGAGCTCCAGAAATGGAACCTCACCACTAGTTGCAGTTTAGCGTCAAACCCAGGACACTAAGGGTAGTGTTGCATGTCATGGACTGCTCATGGGTTAAATAGAAGAATACTGGCTTATTGTTGCAGGCAGAGAAAAATTCCTTTTTTTCACTCTGTGCTCACTATATATTTGGCCATGTTTTTTCAGCTTGTCAATTAGAGTAAAGAGTCAGGCAGTAAAGATTTTAAAGTTTAGCAATCAGTCTGATAATTGGCTCAGGTCTGTCTTTCCATTGACTAAGTTACCTTATGGGTAATTCCATGTCAAATCATCCAGGCCATGTCACCCAACCCTTTAATTTTTCTGAAAATTTGTCATAGTGTGGATTATGATAAAATTAGCCAATCCCCAAAATTTGAGCTTCTAATTCCAAAAATTGGTGGAGTTATGTTGATTTTTTTTAGCTCTCCAAATTTGAGGGGGGTTGCAAAAAAAATGCTTTTATAAATCAATTTTTAGTAGTAGGGAAGCTCTAGAACTCATTTTACAGACAAAAAAAGATTACAAAAAGGTGCCATTTTTCTCCAACCCCACCAAATTTGGAGAGCTAAAAATCGACATAACTCCGCCAATTTTTTGAATTGGAAGCTCAAAATTTGGGGATTGTCTAATGTTAATATAGTCTACACCTGGAAAAAAATTCAGAAAAATTAAAGGGGTGGGTGACAATTTTACTTTCTTCTGGATAATTTGACATAGAATTACCCTTATCTTACATAAGAAATATGTTACCCATTTATTGTGTAACAATATGAACCCCCTCAATTTTCATAAAAGTAGTGTTGATAGAAAATATGTGGAACCTGTCCCTCCCAGTCATGGAATAGTGTTGGGGGTTGTAGACACTGGCTCTGATTATTCTCCTGTAACATTTTGAGAATGTTGTATTGACTGATTTGTGGTGGATTTAATTTCTGTTACACCCACCCCCCCCACACAATATGTGCACATGTGTGTATTTACCCAACCCCTCTGCCACAAGCAGGATGTGACACTAGATTTTTTAAGCAGAGTACAATAGATTTGAATTCAGAATTTTCATTCTAGGTTGGTTGCCTTACTAAGGTTAAAGAGGCCAGTCAGACTGACCATTTACCCACAGCTAGGGGGAGAACAGATGGATTCATGTGTTTCCCAAGGGCATTAACACAAAGTGGGAAGCAAACAACTTCATCCATGATTTGAACTCAGGTCACAGATTACATTTTTTATGACATGTGCGCCTCTGTGATTGTGTGTGTGTATGTAAATTTGTACAATTGCACCTTTGTGAATGCATGTCTGTGTATATGAATTTGTTAATGTGTATGTATGAGTTAAGTTGACTTTAAAATGTGCAATATAGAGCAAAAAACAAAAGAAAACCTTCTATTCTCCTAAAACAGGACTAAAATAAATGTTCTAGTTTGCTTGATAAATTAATAATGTCAAACTTATATAGCACTATATAAAAGTGTACGACTTCTAAATTGTCTTGTGAATATTTCATATAGTATGAAATGGTGTAACAATAAAAGACAGATCATTTTATAAATATCCAATGAGAATATCAAAGAACTAGAAAAAAAAAGTGTGTGTATGCTGAGAATGAAATCTTTTCTTCATACATTTAACAAAATTTGGTTGAGATTATTTTTCCTCCTTTATATTTTCAATTCCCCAAGGATTTTTATTATATCCTTTGTGAACAACTGGGATCCACTTAATTATTTACTTGCAAATAAATAGGCAACACACCATGGTGTAATGGTTAGCAAGTTTGTCTTACAGGTCCATTACTACTAGTGAATAGCAATTTTGATCCTCGCTGGATGCCTCATACTTACTATTGTTACTGTTAGTGCATCCCCTCCCTGGGACAGTTGAGCCAGCTCCACCCAACAAATTCACTGTATCCTGAATGAATGCAGATCATGCGCGGCGATCCAACACAGTTGAGTTTATCAGTATCAGCCATTCACGGTTCTATCAATGGACTCCATAGAGGCCTGGGCCCAGGATCAAAATCAGCACAAAATCATCTGGGACTAATAGTGAAGTCTTTCTCAACCAGGAAAGTGAACCTACCACCAACCTTGATGATTGCTGGAGTGATCACTTTGCCTCATACTTGTAATCTTGTGGCAAATTCTTTTCAATACTTGCAAATAAAAAAAAAATATACATCTGCAAATATACCTTTTATTACTGCAGGACCAATATAGAAATATCAATATGCCCCCTACAAAAAATCCATTAGTATCAAGGTTAGATCCATTAGGAGAAATCTAGGTAAATACTAGTCTCTGACTCATTAGGCTTACTTTATTATATGAGAGAGTGAACCAGTTTTAGTTTTGAATCCACTTTATTTAGGAGGAAACTCCATCATCCAGGTTTCTAGGACTCTGTATCTAAAATCAAAACATAATATATATTTACGTAAACCCTCTGCACATGCAGGATGTGACACAGTCAATTTTTAAGTGGCATTTAACAGATTTGAATTCAGAGTTTTCTTTCTTTTAAACTGTGAGACATACCAAGGTTAAAGAACCTAGTCTGCCCTACTATTTACTATAGCTGGATTGGTTTGGTTTGATTTTGTTTTATGGCATATCAACGTCGGTGGGTCATTTAACTCTTAATGTCCTATACCACCTCATTCCACCCGGCCGGAAGTCTCATTCGTTTTCCTAATCCACCCCAAACGATAGCCTTTGTTTATATGTAATATTAAACATATTTAGAAGTATTTGATTTAAGGGAAATAACAGGTAACTTTAGATGCAAAGTTCATTTTTAGCCATTATTTCATATATCCTTATAGTAATGTTCTGGACTTAGAAAATTCTCAACAGGATGTTAAGAGTTAATGCCAACAAAGTTTTGAAATAAATTAATTCTTAATGGATGATACAATTTTGTTTATCAACTCATATTTTTCTATTTAACCCATAGATGGGACACTATAGCTGCAGGTAGAATAGTTTGATTCATACTTTCCTAATATTACTAGCACTATATGAAATGCAAACAGCCTCGTCCAGGATTTGAACTCAGTTTGTCATGTCCATTTCTCACGACGATAACCATTATACAATAAGCAGCTCTTATCAAAACACAATATGTATGAAAAGATAACATATAATCATATTTATTAATAATGGAGATTCAGTCTCTATTTATTTGTAACCAAAACTATGTCACTGCTTACATCACAGTCATTTCGGGAATTAAGTAAGTTAATCAATGAGTATTTAATTTATAGTCAAAATCATTAATACATAGAATAAATTTTATTTTATTAATGATGTCTATAAAAATCTGATTTAGATTTGCCTTAAAACATTCCATGTTATTAGTACATTTGAAATCCTTCAATGTGTCTTATATATCCGTAAGAAATAAAAGGTTTACATAATATGTGGTTAATTTGCATACAGGTTTTAACAAAACTGGGTTTAATGAATAATAATGATCTCTAATATCACTGTTTTATTTTCTAACATATCAGAATCAATCCTATGAAAGTTTTTAAATAGAAACCAATTAGAATATAATTAAAATAAGTGTAATCTTATTAATTAATATATTTCATTATATTTATACCCAGAGGGCGTATATTCTTGTTAGTTCATATAATTTTCAATGAACATAAACAAAGAAGATAAACAGATTAAGTGGAAATATTGAAGCTTCTAGATCAGAACTAAACGGTGTGTTTATGTCTTTGAGAAAATCAAATGGTCCGATAATATTAATGTTTGTTGAATATATATATATATATATATATATATATGGATGTGTGGGAACTAAACTGTGATTGTGAATTTATCTAGGTCTTTGAAGTTTCCGCATGTGGATTTGACTGTGACTATTGGTTGTTTATCAGTAAAAAGGGAGTGGAAGGAAAGAGACAAGTTAACATAGGCAACCTTTTTCTACTAATATTATTGTGACTTGATTTTCTTGTATGGATAACATTGTTGACTCAAAATATGCTCGAGAACAAATAAAGAACTGGAATGGCTCTTTAACTGATTTATTTGTCATATGGCAAGCTCTCTGCTACATTCCCACGTAATATTTATAGTTATATAGATATTTAAAAAAATGTGGTTCGTTTTTGTTTTGTGTTCCCAGACTTTATTTTTGACCTCATACATTCAATTTTTATCTGTACTTTCCCTATAACATATCTTTATTAATGTCACACTGCATGTGTGCTTAGAGCTGGCACTGTTGTGGTCATATGATCCAAGTTTGAGCCTGATCATACCATTTTGCCTGCTGTCCTTACAGTGTAAACATGGCCACTTCCATAAGCAACATGCACCAAAGAATTGAGCCAATTTCTCTGGTCAAAAGCAGTGTCAGGGGCTGAAATTAATCAGAGGCTTTTAGCACAATACTGGGACAGAGCATTATCATGGAGAAGTTTGTATGAATGGATAGAGAAGTTTAAAAGTGGCCCAAATGCACAAAGAGGGAGCAGGACACCCATCAACCTCTATCACTAATGCAAGCAAGCTTGAGAGATGGTTATGGCGAACCTGTGAGTTATCATCAATGAGGTAGCTTGTTTCCTGTAGATTAGTCATAGTTCTGCCTATCAAATTATCCACAATCAGCTCAGCTTCCATAAAACAAGAGTGCAGATAATTTTTTGAATCTCCCTTGTAATATTCAAAATTTGTCATTGATTTTATCATTCATTAATTTTGTTTATTAATTTTTTTTGTTGTTGTTTTGTAACTTTGATTTGTGTATTTGGTGAATTATTTCCCACAAGATTTATATAAAGTTAAATTTGTTGATTTTTAAAAATCTATAGAATTAATCAATAAGCCTGACAGCTATAGATTCATTCTTAAAATGTCTGCAGAAGAGATACTGTTTTCCCCTCCCTCTATTAGATCTTGCTTCAGGAAGCTATTCAGTCGATCAAGGTCTTTATGGGGGCCCTTAAGCAGAACTTGATTGCCCTTGCCCTTGGCTTGTTGCAAATGATATTAACTCTTATTGTTAATGCTTAATTGTTGACACATTTTCTGTGGAGGTGGAAACCCAACTTTTACTGAATATTTTTTAATATTTGACATAAATCCCATACACACTCAAGTCATATTCTATTTTATATATATATATATATATATATATATATATATATATATATATATATATGGAATGGAGATTCGGTCTCTATTTATCTGTAACCGAAACTATGTCACTGCTTACATAACAATAATTTCAGGAATTAAGTCAGTTTATAAAATGAGTATCTAATTTATAGTCAAGATCATTACTACATAAAATAGAGTACACCACTATCATATATATATATAGAGAGAGAGAGAGAGAAGTTAGTATGCAACGTTTTACAGTCTACTGTGTTTTTTTAAAACAAATTTTAATAAATACATACCTGGTATTATTGATTCATATATAGTTTGTTTTATTTTAATATATATTTAAAGTTATCTAAAGTATATATTTTTACGAGAAAATTATTTACAAACAAGGAATCCTCATATAAACTTATCTTAGCTTATATTTTAAGGACCAGAAAATTTAACTGGATGTAGTTTTACGATGTGTACAAACATTTAAAAAAAATTGTTTGCATTTATTTCTAATGCAAAAACTGTTGTTTTTTTTATTACTGATGTTATTTTTCATCGGTAATATATTTAAATTAATTTTAATGTGCACAAATTTCCTTTGTGACATTTTCACAATGAGCACATTGAGTGATAGGTACTGCTATTCAATGGTGAGCAATAGGATTTAAAAAGTGTATACTTAAATTTAGCCAGATACTATGTATCCTAGGCAATGCTAAGAACATACATACAGCTAGTTGTAAATAAATAGTTTTTTTCTCTCTAAAATAAAATAAGATGTTTTTATGCTCCATGTTAATTTTTTTCTTCTTTTTTTTTTTTTTTACTGAATTTTTTTAATGTTATTCTCAAATTTTACTCTTAACCAAAATCTTAACTGCACAAATATCTAAAAAAAAAAAAAAAAAAAAAAAAAAAAAGAAAAAAAGAAAAAAATGTGATTATAGGTGTGTCAGTGTGTCACATTTTTTCAATTTTACTAACCCAACATGCCATACCATTTTAGAATAGGCACAAATATCTTTAAAAAAAAAAAAAAAAATAGTTGTGAATATAGGTGTGTCAGTGTGTCACATTTTTTCAATTTTACTAACCCAACATGCCATTAGAATCAGGCTGTGACACTGTGAGCAAATTAAAAACATTCTAGGCTGAATGTGGGTTTGCAATCCTGAAATTTGGGATTCCCGAGTTTTAATTTTCAGTTTCAATATTTTTTTCTTTTTTTTTTTCTGACCTGATTTTTTTCAACACATTTTTTTCTATGATAATATTTATAACTTGGAAATCAATTTGGGAATAATTGAAATCAATTGTAAAAATCCATGAAATAGAAATCATTGTTTGTATGGAAGTAAGGACGTATGTACATTAAATTGTTTTTTAATTAAGTGGCTATTATATATACTAGCAAAATAAAAAGACACCCTCTGGGCGATGTAAAAATAATTTTTTGAAAGATATTGCCGGAGGGGATGGGAGCTGAAAATTCAATGTCATAGAGTGTGTACCATAAGTATGTAAAATCGTCAAATTTATTAAAGGAGTGAAAAAAAAAAAGAAAGACAATTTGAAATGGAAACAGTTCCGATAACTTTGAATATTATATTAGAATAAAATAATCTATATATAAATATATAACGCCGGGCATCTATCTATTGAAACAATGAGGATTGTCTAACGTTGCATGCTCACATTTTGAGTATATTTATTCTATATTATGTGACGTAAGCAGTGACGCAGTTTTTGTTACAGACAAAAAGTGAGCAAATCTCCATTATTAATATATGTATATGTATATATATATATATATATATAGTACAAAAAATTCAAGGTGCAATTGTTACCGTTGGTTTCCAAGCAGCATGTTAGCCACTTTTCTTCAAGACAATGCAACTGTTCAGAAATGCAGTGAATGTCAATTCATCTATATATATGTATGTATTTTTTGTGAGCCGAATCTTCATATTTCTCTGCATCATAGTGAAAATAGTGCATATATGTTCAAGTACGCATTCACACTTGTGTGCCCCCCCTACCTCACTAGAGGAAAGATTTTTCCACACCCAATATATATATATATATATATATATATATAAAAATATGATATGCATATATTGTTAAAGTTTAATAATATTTGATATGTCCTGAATGTATGAAATGTCATTGTTGAACCATCAGTTCAATCAAGAGCCTTCTGCAGGAGGTAGTTTAATTTCTGTCCAATAGGGCAATTTTTAAATTAGTATACAAATATATTTGAAGATTATACTTAGATTTTGTTGGCTTTTAGTTTAGCTTATGAGTGTAAGCCCAAAGGTAAAGGTCTCCAAAATATTTAAAAATCACAAACGTTTGCTGTTTATTGTCAATGATATTTCCATCATTTTAAAGTTTCAACATGTATCTATTTTTGTACATAATTACCATTTCAGTCAATTCAGTTTTTGTATGCCCATGTCACACCAGTTTGTCATTGTGGAAGAATTGAACCTTTTCCTACACCACTTATATACATTTTTGACATCCATACACAACTCACCATACACTTCTGTTAATTGGCAATTAAAAAATTTTTTTTTTTTTAAATTTTAATGTTTTTAATTTTTACATTGATTTTGTTTTTCTTTCAGCCGTTGCTCCGGCTTCTGATGAGGTAATTGCTCCAAATTATGATTCCACAAAACCTCCTCCTGTTGTAATAGGATTTGAAGGTTTTCTTGGTAAGTTTCTTTTTTTTTCTTTATTCTTCCTTGGGTTATATCCCCTCTTTTGTAAAGGTCTCTGGCATCCTGAGTTCCACAAATCAAGGTTCCCTCTGCATTTCAAATCAAAACAATGTGAACAAAAAAATAACTTATATACTATTGAAGTCAGTCAGTCTACTATTGATTTGAACAATGTGACTGGCCAAGCACAACGTTATTTGAAGTGAGCACACTCGTGCACTCACTCCAAACAAACTTTTTATTTATTCAGAAGTGAGATACAACGAGTGTGCACATGACTCAGCATGTAGCCGGAGACTGGCCAAGCACAATTGAACCAGTATCAAGACAACTGGTACTTATGGGAATTCAGAACAGTCCACTCATGCATTTGGGTGATTCCATTCCCTGAGTCCTGATTGGCTGCTTGGTTTGTAAGATCCTTTGAGGCCCCATAAATCCTGCCATTTTGCAGTAGTCTTTGCTGCAAACCAGAATCGTATTTCAGTTACAACTGCTTGCTGTCTTGTCTTGCCAATTCGATGGTAATTGGACTTAGTATTATTCTACATATACATATACAGGGATGAGTTTAGCCTAAGAGAGGGTCAAGCAAAAATTGCCTTGGTTGACCTCTAAAAAATGAGGGCATCACAGCAATGACTAAAGGCATTGCAGGAAATTTTTTTTAGAATTTGTAAAATTTACTTTTTTTTTTGTAAAATGTACTATTAAAGTAAAATCTTTTAAAAAAATTGATTAGATAAACAAAAAACTTTAAAATCAAATAATTTTATTGATAAATATTATAGATCGATGACTAGAATTCTTAGCAATGATACTGTTACGTACTGACGTCTTCACCGTACCAAATTGATATAATGTTATATACCTTTCTTTACTTCTTTACTTCTTCCTATATCTTGGTCATCTATTCTTCTGGCCGGCTTTGCTATTCTGATCATCTATCATCTTGGTCTGGTCTAGCGTCTGGTGTTGACTTGGTATATCTTCTAAGGTCTGGTCTTCTATGGGATTTCGGTCTCACTGTCACCCTTGTCACACAAGACTTCGATTTATGTTGATGTTACTTTATTTCCAAATCCCCAAACCAGACGTCTGCGCAGATCCTTACATCTTGCTAGCTCAGCTTCTAACTTCTAACTGACTTAAACTTACTATATCCTTAAACCGGAAGACAGGGTCTTCCATGCCTTCCGGTTCTCATGATCCATCCCTGCAAGGCAAGGTGAGAGTGAGGTCAAGCGCTGTCACTCACTCTCAAGGCCATCAGCTGCACTAATCGCCATTATGATTTCTACACTATTGCCATAATCATTAGGTATCTAATAATTATGTAACAATACATTACAGTTGAATATTTTCAAAAAAGAAATCAAACTTTTCAACATTATTAGATGTCTTGTTTTGGTTGAAAATAAAACAAGCCTGCACAGAACAAATATATTTTCAGGTTTTTGAATTCAAAGAACAGTTTTTGCAATTATGAAATGGGTTGATTTCTCTCTCTCTCTCTCTGTCTCTCTGTCTCTCTTATTTATTTTAAATTGCCATGGAGATGGCTTGTTTTTTAAGTGTAGCTTTGAATATGGGCACTGCAGTATTTTACTATTGTGGTGCAGTCATCCCTACATACATATTTATATTACTTAAAATGAAATTTAAAGACAAAAGTCTATGACTAGCATGAGCATGTTGTCAAGTCCCCAAAAAATAAGCTGTGTCATCTCTGTACATGTGTCCCATGCAGTGAACATGTGCATTATCTTTAAAGGTGAGATAAACGCCTTTCAGCAATCAAGACTCTGATAGCAAAGTTAGATTGAACCTAAAACCTTGTGGTTCCTAGGCAGATACTCTACCAACTGAGCTAAACCAGCCCTAAGCAAATTACATGAAAACATTGAATCTTTTAGACCAGTGATTTAATTCCAAATGAAGTAAGAAGGCCTAATAATATTTTTGATTGTAATTTTTTTTAAGACTCTTTTTTATATAAAATCAAAAATGATGATATGTAAAATGAGACAATTTTCATCTTTTTTCTCCCCCCCCCCCGCATGTTGGCAGTAAAACTTAATTAGATGTACTGATGCCATTCTCATTTCTTATCTCAACATATTCTTGGAATTTTATCGAAAGTGGATGTGAAAGCAAATTATTAAATTTAAAGCACGCTTAATGAAGCCATAGTGAAAAGTGATGAAATTAGATTAATTTTCCCCCAGAATAGATTCATAATGAACGTGTCAAAATATACAGATCAAAATATATTTCCAAATACATATTTACCCCCCACCTCCCGTATGAGTAGGACGATGTGACTCGAGGTCAGATTCTTAAGTGGAGTGTATCCGCCTGTCTACACTAAGTAAGGGCCAAAGTGGAGTATTGTATGCCAGAGACTGCTCAGCCACCAGGCTTCTATCCTCAAGCATTATTGGTCACTACCCACAGCCAATAGGTGTCCACATTCGGTTGGAGAGGGTTCTTACTGCTTTGCAGAGGTGCAATCAGTGTATTCTACAGCCCCAGCCAAAAGGTGACATTTTACACATTTATCTTTATGTATTTCAATTATCGTCATGATATTGTCCAATGCATTTTTTCAATCCTTTTTTGAAGGTGAATATATAAGATATATATATATATATATAAACACACGCACCAACCATCTGCTTAAGAAACTGACCTTTCGTCACATCGTACAATGTGACGAAAGGTCAATTTCTTAAGCAGAGTTTAAAAAGTTTGAATTCAGAGTTTTCCTTCTCCTAGATTGATTGCCTAGTTGCCTACCAAGGTTAAAGAGCCTAGTCTGAACCAATATTTACCCACAGCTGGAGGGAGAATAGTTGAATGCAAAACTTTCCCAAGGATATTAGCACTGTGTGAAATGCAAACAGCCTTATCCAGGAGTGAGCTTCTCTCCCGGGCCCCATTTCCTCCAATGGAAACCATTACACTATGTGCCTCCATAAATATATTTTAAAATAAGTAATAAATCAGATAATTTTGTGGGGTGTAGAATACTTAGACTGTATCCTCTACAGAGGGTATGACACTAAACTGCATCTGATAGTGAAGCTTAAGTTCTGGGGATTGTGGAGTACCCCCTTCATTGCCGTTACTCCCTGAGTTAGTGTCTGACCCTGTTAGGTTCACATTTATGAATCAAATAAATCTGCTTAAAAATTATTATATTCAATTGTACTGCAAAAAATACAAAAAAACTCTTAAGAAATTTTTTTTTTTTTTTTTCGTCGGGGCGGCCTAATGTCGGTATCAGCCAGTCAGCGAGGGAGTCTATCCCCTTTTCAATAGTGCTAGACCAAGGAGATTATTTTAGCGTCTGAGGTGGAGCGCCACACCTATCATCAATTCCTTACTTTACCGCACAGATCCCTGTGCTACTCATACACTGAGTTGACGAGGGTGGGTATCGAACTAGGAAACTTGTGGTTTCTAGCTGAACGCTCTACCGACTGAGCAAACCCGGCCCTTAAGAAATAACTACACAAAAAATGTAAATATCAGTGTACAATAAATATGATGCCACAGTCTCAATTAAATACTTATCATCTGTACATATAATATTAAATAGTGAATGTTTAAGTGTCTATTTAGAAAATGGTATAGACCACCCTACCCATTAGAAATGGACTATTCAATAATATGGATGCTCTCAATTAAATACTTATCATCTGTACATATAATATTAAATAGTGAATGTTTAAGTGTCTATTTAGAAAATGGTATAGACCACCCTACCCATTAGAAATGGACTATTCTAAAGATTTGAATAGACCAGATTTTTGGTGGCATATTATTACCTAACAACTTGCTTGGTGAATCTAGGTTACTTCTTTTTTTCACTGTTAGCACCTTTGTGGTGGCTGAAATTTTTAAAACCAGAATTTTCACACATGGTCAATTCTTTCTGAAGACTCTTTACATCAAAAGGATTTTCTTTATCAAAAATGAACATTTCACTATTGTTCGAGTTTGAACAGTAAACACATTATCAGAAAAAAAAGAATTCAATGCATCTTGAGTCTAAGTAACTACAAACATTTCTTCAATATTATAAACTCAGTCAGCTAATGGATATACTGAAAAAGCTCTTTGTTGAATTCTATTGTATCTAAGTCTTGATTATTATATTTGAAGGTGTTTTGTTATTCATAACTTCTCTATGAGTCATGTCCACTCTTTTGCTATACTTCTGTTCTACATATCGGATATACCTTTGCTCACCTACAGAATAAGTCAAGACATGTCAGGTTGGCTTTCTCTCTCTCTTTCTCTTTCTCTTTCTCTCTCTCTTTCTCTTTCTCTTTCTCTCTCTTTCTCTTTCTCTTTCTCCATCTCTCTCTCTATCCCTCTCTCTCTCTCTCTCCCCTCCCCTCTCCCCCCTCTCTTAGGTGCACAATTTAAATATGAACTAATACTAATGTCAATTCAATTTGTTTAATTTGAAAAGGAAGAATTGAATGTATTTAGTGATTTCTAGGCCAACCAAGATAACAACCACTACTAATTCTCTTAACATTTAAAGTGTATTTTAATCTACAAAGATGAAAATATCTTTTAAAATACCTTGTAATATCCTCCTCATCATCATGGCTTGCCGACAGGTGATGTTCTCCTGTAGATACCTACACATGGACACACCTGAGTGGGCTGACCTGCAAAAACTTATATTCAGGAGTGAAGAAGCAGTATTCCAATTACCATCAGATTGGCAGATAAGGCAACAAGTTAGTAGTAACTCAATATGGATCCTGTATTGTCACAAGCCTAGTTCAGATTGGTAGAGTGTTTATCTGACACCACTGGAACCAAATACTCCACTATTCTGTACTAGGCTTGTGACAATGCAGGATCCATATTGAGTTACTACTTGCTTGTTGCCTTATCATTATCAGCCAATCAGGACTCAGGGAATGGAATCAACCAAATGCATGATTGGAATATTCCTGAGTGCTAGTGGAGGTTGATGGGCGTCCTGCTCCTTCTTTGTCTGTCATGCTTGTCTGCCCACTTTTAAACTTCTCTATCCACTCAACTTTTACACGATAGTCCATTGTCCCCATATTGTGCTAAAATTTCTGATGGATTTTAGCTCCTGACACACCTTCCAGCCAGGTCACTTCCTTAGTGCATACTGCTTGTGGAGCAGCCATGTTTACACTATAAAGACATCTAGCAAAATGGTGCAATCAGACTCAAACTTCAATCACATGACCACAACAGTGCCAACTATAAACGCACATGTGCAGAATGCATTGTGACAATAATAAAGATATATTATTGTGAAAGTGTGGATAATTTTTTTTATTTCCCTCGTACATTTACATATAATTTTCATACAATAGATTATTATTCTTTAGGCCAGAAGTTATTAGTTATTAGTAATAACTAAGCATAATGTCTATAAAAAATACTTCATCATCATCATCATCAAGGTTAATGTTTAATTAACTTCATTGTTGTTTGATATAATAAACTCTTAATCTGCAGGAATCTTGAAAAACTATCAAAACAATTAACAAGTTAATGAAATTATTATTAATAATTTATTATTAATAAAAAATATGGTATCAATTTTATTAGCGCCATTTAACAACCTTATGGGTAAATAGTTGGACAGACTGGGCTCTTTAGGTATGTAAACTAACCTACTAATTTCAGTGTTGCCATCCAGTGTGGAGATATCTCCATTTTGTTTAAACACACATAAACTCCATTTTATCTGTATATAGCAGTCTATGCCTTTCCTATATGCATATTGACATCACTTTCTATGGATGAGATATTACTACTTAGGTATGTGAACTAGCCTACTAATTTCAAAGTCTTGCCATCCTGTGTAGAGATGTCTCCATTTTTACAATGTAGGAAAAGTGTGAATTATAAATTATAAATAATTACTGTTTACTATTTCTTTGTATTTTTATCAAATTGGGCACATGGCACAATGGATATAGTTGTTGATTTAATACAATTCTAAGTGACAGATATCTCTGTGCTGCAGGTTCAATCCTGGCCAAGGGCAACAGTAACAGAATAATTAACACAACTTAACACTTATACCTGGTCAGGGTTAACGGAATGAAAACAGTCAACCCCCGTGGATTGAATAAAGGGTTCGGTTCAAAGTTCTGTGAAGGCTCCTAATTACGACATGAAGGCTCCTGATTATGACAAGAAGGTTCCAGAGTTCGAAAAGAAATACCTGAAGAAGGGCACATCAGCCGAAACGTTGTGTTGATAAAAATAAAGATGAGGACAAGAGTCAGTATAATCCAAATTTACATTTAAATATCTTATAAAATCTGCTATTATTTTAAAATATTATCATAAGTAAATCATTATTCTTAAACCTTATTTGCATATGCAATAAAACCCAATATAGGAGAATAGAAACCAGGTTTCAAAAATTCCAAAAAGGAACGAGTCACGATATCCATATGTCACACAAAACTTACTCACTCCTTAATCATAGAAATGCAGAATGGTCTGCTAGACTAATCTGTTAACCTGAGTTCAATCCCTACTTGTGTAAAACTCTCACACTTGTGGCTTTGTTAGAGATTAAGCTAAGCTTAGTTAATCCCAACATGAAGCAGATTACTCATACGAAAGTAAAAACTTTGTGTTCATCCTACAAATCATGACATTACATTCTTATTCAATAAAGTCTATTAGATACCTAAGAAAAAATGTTTAAAGTCGATACTGATCAAGATAAAATTTACATATATAAAGGAAAAATTATGTATGACTGTCTGTAATGTGTGCTCGGTCGTTCACGCGTCCTTTTATAAATAAAAATTGGTGGATACCAGAAAAGATAAAAGTTCAATAAACTCCATAACCTATTTTTTTGTTTTTACGAGAGGGGGGTTAAAAAAAACTTTTTTCATCTTCCATAAGAAAAGCAAGATAAAGATATAATATGGGTATATCAATGATATAATAAAAAAAGATTAGAAATAAATGAAATTGATAAAGGATAAAACAAAAGCAAATAAAAAAACAAAAGAAAAATACAAACAAGAATAATAAAAATAAACAACTTAAAAACAAGAATATATAAAGAATAAAAGATAAAACAAATATATATAGAAAACATTTTTTTGTTAATCTATATATGAATATAGATAAGAGATTTCTTTTCAACCTTTTTAAATCCTGGGCAATGCTGGTTAGCTCACAATAAAAACAGAATTATAAAATCTAATCTGAATACCTAGAGATTATTATAGTTTGATATTTAAAAAAAAAAAATCATAATGAAAAATGACTATTTCCTTTTTTCTGTCTCTCACTCAAGCAAGCAGATATACCAATATATCTTGCCTCATTTCAAATGTCACTATGGATTGATTATGATTGATTTGATTTTAATGGCATGTCAACCTGTCTAGGGTTACTTTATGCCAAGAGTTTAGAAAATTGCATTCATTCATTCATATATATGCTCATATTTTTGTGTAATTGTTTCTCAAAAGTTTTTTATTTATTTTTCTTTGCACACGGTCCTATAAAATATAAATGATTTTTTAAAGATATCTATTGGACCCATAGATGGTATCTCAATAGATACTACCACCCTGTGTCAGAGGGAATCTGTTAATAATGACAATGAAGGAGTAGTTTACACTGCTTCAAACTCCAGAATGAAAGCATCAGCATATTAGATACTCTACCTATGAACATTAGTGGCTATGTCCCAATCCTCATAAATACGGGAGTATTATACTGACTTAGTAGTCTTATACCACTAGAAGTGGTTTACCTTTCTTCATGCCGCTAGCGAGTATTGTATTTTGTTTATATTATAAAAATTCCATTTTATTTCCAATCTCCATTTGGTTATTCCTCATTTAGTAACGTTTGTTAGATACAATTTAGTGTCATATCTAGGACACCCCTTTGTGGGAGGATCTTATCCTTCTGGAGGGGGGATACATTTAGCATATTCTAAGCCTCACTGACACGGTCATATTGGAGGTAGGTTTACAAATGATAGATCCATAATACCAACACTCTGCTACGATAAATTTTGGAACAAATTTCCTAACCAGATCAAAAACAGTAACAGAATAAAAGAAATTCAGATTAATTTGGATTATTTCAGAAAAAATGGTAAGAAAATAAATTTAAGAGGATATTTTAGGGAAATATTGGAGGAATTATTTTAGAAAATTTGATCTGTATATAGATATTATATTAATATTGTATACGTTTTGTGCAAACATTTTGTTTTGTTTTGGTTTGGTTTGTTTTACAGCATATCAACCTCAGTGGGTCATTTAATGCCAATAAAGTTTTGATATAAATCAATTCTTAATGGATAATACAATTTTATTTATCAACTCATGTTTTTCTATTTAACCCATAGATGGGACCCTAACAGGTACTACCACTCCGGGTCAGAGTGGACCAGGGAGCAATGGTGATGAAGGGGTGCTCCACATTCCCCAAACCTCCAGAACTGGAACCTCACCATCAGAGAGTTTTTTTTTTTTTTTTTTTTTTTCAAGGTTAATGTGAGAAGATAGAAAAAGGGGGAGGGTCCAAGGAAGCATAACAGGGGGTGTGGAGATGCCCAAGGAAGCATAACAAATAAATAGTGACTATTTAGTTTAGTTCAGTTGTTAAAGCAACCACCTAGGAACCACAAGGTTCCAGATTCAATATTGGCCCTCACCAACTTGGCACATGTGTAGCACAGCTTTGAAAAAAGTGGGGAGCTGATGGTAGGTGTGGTGCTCTACTTCAGATGCTAAAACGATCTCCCTGGTCTAGTGCTAGTGAAAAGGATATAGACTACCTTGCTGTCTGGCTGATACCAACAATAGGTCACTCTGCTAACTTTACTTTTTACTATATGTGTAAAAGGAGATTATCTTATCTTTCCTTCTATTTATTCAGTGTTAGTGTGACATGGATATACTAATCCTAATATTGAACAAAATATCCTCCCTAATTCTTATCCACCAATATTAGTAAATAATAAGTTTTGCTTAATGTGTATAAACACTTTTTTTGTAGGCACACCCTGTATGTTATCTAAATAAATATTTAATTTGTCTGTGATTGGCTCAAATATAGATTATTCAATAGGATACTGATAGAAAAAAGGGGAGATTACTCAATTGAATAATAGCTGCAGATAACGTTGTCAAATGGTGCTAATAAAATTGATACAATATTTTTTTTATTAATGATAATTTCATTAACTTGTTAATTGTTTTGATAGTTTTTCAAGATTCCTGCAGATTAAAAGAGTTTATTATATTAAACAACAATGAAAGTTAATTAAATATTAACCTTGATGAATTTTTTATAGACACCATGCTAGTCATTAGTTATAAATACTACTACTTCTGTCCAATAAGAGTTATATCTAATATATGAAATTATATATAAATGTACCAACTTTTATGAAATATGGGCAATACCACTTTTCTTTCATAAGTTGCAATATTTTTACTAATACTATGTAGGAAAAGTTTGAATTAAAAAATTTGTATCAAAAGACAATGAAAGATAATTACACAATAATTTGTATTATTTGGATTATTCAGACTATTGTCCTCATCTTTATTGTTATCTACACAACATCTTCAGGTATTTTTTCTTGGACTTGGAAACTTCTTTGAACTTGGGAACCTTCTTTTGGAATTTGGGAGCCTTCATGGAACTTTGAACTGAACATTTTATTCAATCCACGAAGGCAGACCCAGTCATGGTTAATGGAAGAACATCCTTCCGTTAACCATGACTGGGTACACGTGTTAAACTGTGTTAATTATTCTATGTTACTGTCACCCTTGGCCAGGATTGAACCTGTAGCCCTGAGATGACTATCACTTAGAACTATATTAACTCAATGCCTATATCCAATTCGACTAAGAGAAGATTCCTGTGTCTTGACAAGAAATGTCTGAAGAAGGTTGGAGGGCACATGATCTGAAACATTGTGTAGATAACAATAAAAATGAGGACAATAGTCCAAATTATCAAGCCTCGTCTTAAAAATTCAGAGAAAATGTAAATTCATCTTATGTTTCCCAAAGATTATTTATGTGAAGACTTGGTCTCTTAGAATTTAATTAAAAAAAATAAAAACTATAAAATCTGTTTACATTTCATGTCTATTAATTTCTGGGAAGTCACAGACAAACGTGAATATTTGCAACTTCATTAGGACATGAAATTTTAGACTAAAAATGTTACCATTTAATTACATTATAGATAGTGCAACAAAACATATCTAGTTACCTGGTGGTCTTGAGTTCAATCTCTGAGTTGGGTTGCGCATAAGTCATATACTCTGGTTCAGTCGAAGTGGTAGACAAATGACATTAGATTATTCCTTGGGCTAATGGCCTAGCAAATAAAATAATTGATTAATGTCTATCTAGTTACCTGGTGGTCTTCAGTTCAATCTCTGAGTCAGGTGGTGCATAAGTCATATATTCTGGTTCCATGGTACAGGCTAACAAACAGTATCTAGTAAGAAGTATGGAATGAGAATCTTCTATTCTCAGGGATTGAAAGGAGATGTTTGTGGTGTAATGGTTATCATTTTAGGAAATGGATATATTAACCCAAGTTCAATTCTTGGATGAGGCTGTTTGCATTTCACATGGGACTAATATCCTTGGGAAAGGTATGAATTTAACTATTCTTCTTCCAGCTATGGGTAGATAGTAGGGCAGACCGGGCTCTTTAACCTTTTGTATAGGAGAAGGAAAAGTCTGAATTCAAACTTGTTAAACTATGGTTATAAATTGACATGGTTTTGTCTGCTACATGCAATTTAAAAAAGGAGAGGTGGATGTGGATGGTAAGGGACCTGTATGCAAATAAAGAACGGATGAAAAGGCTTTTGGATTAATGAGTTAAGAGATTGATTTGTGACTGGGGAAGACAATCAAAGACAGACGATATTGGAGAGGATGAAGGAAGAAAGAGAAGTCCTGAACAGGATTAATGATGTGTACTGTTACAATTCGATTTTAGGTTTGTAGTTGAATGCAGTCTTACAGTGGATATTATTTGTGGTATAAAGTTTGATCCTTTCTTGAAGTAGAAAGTTGTAGTATCAGTTTTAATCCTTTTCACTTGATCTGTCCTCAAAGTAGAAAGATGTATCAGATATAATCCTTGTCTGTTGATCCTGTTGGTCTTTCCTAGAAGCAGTCCATCAAGCAAGTAATTTTATGACAATTTATCAATGCTGTTAAATAGTAAATTAAATACATGTTTAACATTTATTGATTAGCTAATTCAGTCACTGCCACTTAGAACAGTCTATAAGTATAAGTAATGGTTTTTCACACAGCTTATACCCCAAGATATTCCATACAGATTGCATTTCAACCAACTCAGATCTCCCATGTTGACTTTGCTTGGCTTTATTGCTAGAATAATTATATAAACTTATTACAGTTTCAAATTCCCAAGAAGGTTACAATGATAGACAATTGAAGGAGCATTACTTGTTACTTCCTACCTGTGGTAAATGGTTAGTATAAATACCTACTATGGTATGTATGATAAATAGGTATACAAAATAAAGTAAATAAAAAAAAACCCTGAAGTGCTCTTGCAGTACCCATTGGTGGGCCCTAAGCAACTGTTTATCTCAAGAGGGATTTTTATAAAGCATTTACCCAAGAACATCAGTGTACAATAATTCTTTATTTCAGAAATTCTAACAAAAATTCTCCTCTTACTTTAGAAGATCTGCCAAAATTGTTGGAATGCCTTTTTGTGTATCTATTAGTTTTCTTCCTACACACATTGTTTTATTTATTTATTTCTCTCTTGTTTAACTTACTGTTCACTAGGTCATAAAATGCATTGGTATTTTTCTGTTCTCAAACAGTGACCCGTCTCTCACGTCTTCTGCCTATCACTTTCCCCCTATGTATATGTTGATTACCTCCTCGTTATATATGCTAGTTTCTCTGTGTGTGTGTAAAGAGAGAGACATTGGAGAGTACCTGTGAGAGAGGCATTTAACTTCTCACTTTATTTGTCTGTTAAAATTCAGTAGCAGTGAGGAGTCTGTAGCTTTATAAAATTCCATGAGCTATTTCAATTTAAATTAGGTCAAATGCTCCCTGTCTTAGAAATCTTACAAAATAATTTTAATGTTTTTTTTTTAAGACTCTCCAGCTGTATATTTTTTTCTAATTCAATTTACTTTGCAAACTCTCTTTTCCCTAATCCCAATTATCTACTGAGAGCTCAATGGATCACGTTTTTTCTATGTTTATTAATATATTATAAAGAGTTGGCATTAAATAACCAACAGGGTTGATATGCCATTAAACCAAAGCAAACCAACCTTCTATACATTGTTTATTTCTGTGCTAGGCTGACTAGGAAGTCTAATTGAACCTAATATGCATAAAAAACTCTTTCAATCTCTTTATCTTTCTAATGTTATTTGATTATGTTGATTTTATTTTACAGCTTGATTATCTCCCTTTTCTCAGACATAATCAGCCATGTTTGATTTTATAGACTCTCCATAGATTATGGATTTTTTGATATTTCTCTAATCTTACCTTTTAGTGGGTGACTGGTCTCTTTCTATATTCCCTACTCCAACTGTATACGATGGAATACATACAGTTCTTGGTTGTGTTCTTTAGAGGGAGACTTGGTTCAGGAGAGATATTTCCGGATGATAAAAGTACTTTTGGATATTGTCGCAATATTTTAGGGACTGCAGATCATCAGAATCTTTTCGACATGCATCGGTAATGAAAGTAATTTCCTACAAACCTTAAAGGGGGAAAAAATCAATAGTTTAAAATTGAAATTTGTTTGCTTTGCACCTGCTTATTTTTGTAACCAAAGTTGAGGATTTGGGATATGTGCGAGATATAGATATAGATAGATAGATAGTTAAATATTTGTATAAATGAAAATAAAGTGGTTTATCTATCTCCCTCTATGTATATGAAATAAGATCTGTGATATTAGTGAGAGGATTTATTAAACAAATTTCTAAATTTTCATTCACTGATATGCATACACATAAAAAAAATCCTTTAAAAAAATGTCAACATTTCTGTGGAATTACCTTTTAACTGTTTTGTCTTCAGTCTCCAATTCACCATTCCTTACAATACATTCTTGGAATCTTCTCCAAGTGTTCTCAAAAGATCTTAGGAATATTTGCTGGAATCTTATATTATGATTATACATTTGACACTATTTAAAAATGTTAAAGAATTTAAACACCTTGTGTGCATGTGTTGGCTGGTTTGTCTAATGACATGTCAATCCTTCTTGGGTTATTTAATGCCAAGGTAAGGATTTTACACACGTCCCAGGTAATTTACAATACCTGTTCTTAAGTAGGCACTCATTTAATTACTGAACAGGCTTATTGCTACTTAACTTTGGTGATCTGACAGGAACCTCTGCTTTCAGTATGACTTTACCATGTGTATGTGTATATATATATATATATATATATATACATATATATTATAATATATTAATGATTTGAAGGCAATTACAATGCGTATAAAAATTAAAAACAAAAAGATGTTATTTTTGTCTTATCGATTTCAAAGTAGAAACTTCATCTTTAGAGGTGTATATCAGAAATGTATGTGCTTAATTTTTTTTTGTGTGGTTATAATTTTTTTTCTTATTTTTTTTTTTTCTTTCTCCTCCTTTCTTTTTTCTTTGTTATGAATGAAATGGGCAAATAACTGTAATTTCTTATTTTTTTGAATATCTGTTGAGAACGAATGTTTGAACCCTGCCTTGTATATGTATCCAATATATATGTATATATATATATATATATATATATATATATATTATACCAACTCCCCCGCACGAGCAGGATACGACAAAGGTCAATTTGTTAAGCGGAGTTCAACAGGTTTGAATTCAGAGTTTTCCTTCTCCTAGACTGGTTACCTAGCCATGGTTAAAGAACCCAGTCTGCCCTGCTATTTACCCATAGCTGGAGGGAGAGTAGGATTCATAACTTTTTCTAAGGGCATTAGCGCTAAGTGAAATGCAATTACCACATCCAGGATTTGAACTCGTGGTGACGAGTCCATTTCCCATGACTTTAACCATTATACCACGCGCTTCCTATATATATAAAAATGTGTGTGTGTTGATGTGCACTTAATGTAGAGGTTACTGTGGTAGGAAATGGAGTTGCCATCCTGAATTCAAATCCTAAACAAGGCTGTTAGCATTTCACCAGTCTAGGAGAAGGAAAACTCTGAATTCAAACCAGAAGTACTTACTGAAAAATTGACCTTAGGTTGCATCCTGCCATGGCTAAGGGGTAGGTAAATATGTATGTTCGTATCTTTTCATTTTTCTTTTGTGGCATATGAACTCTTTTAAAAACTATTTTTAAGACTTTCTCCCCCAAAACCTTTCTCTTGATGATGATCTAAAGTTGAAACTAGTTGTAAACAATTAAAAAATAACTACTTGTAATATTCCTATTTGTCTTATCATTTTTGTTTATCTATCTATCATATATACGGGTATATAGGAAGCACATGGTGTAATGGTTAAAGTCATGGGAAATGGACTCATCGCCCTGAGTTCAAATCCTGGACGTGGTAATTGCATTTCACTTAGCGCTAATACCTTGGGAAAGGTATGAATCCTACTCTCCCTCCAGCTATGGATAAAAAGTAGGGCAGACTGGGCTCTTTAACCTTGCTTAGGCAACCGGTCTAGGAGAAGGAAAACTCTGAATTCAAAACCTGTTGAACTCCGCTTAAGAAATTGACCTTGTGTCGCATCCTGCTCGTGTGGAGGGGTTGGTAAATACATATATACGGGTATAATCTGAAAAGTAAAGTTTCAAAGAGCTGTGAATGCAAAGAAACTGTTTGTGCAGCTATTGGCAACACTGTTATGTTTGTTTCACATCTGCCTGCTCCTGCGCCTGCCTCACTGCCATGCTCGGTGTTGGCTTGGCTGTTATTTCTGTAGAGCTCCCAATTGACACTACCACCAGGTGTGAAGTTCTCACAGTTATTCAGTTTTTGAACGCAAAAGGCATTAAGCTCATTGAAATTCATTGCCAATTAATGGAAGTATATGGCAAGTCATGCCTGGATGTCAAAAACATCCACAAGTGGTGTAGGAAGTTTGCAACTATGACAAGGTTCAATGCTTCCTCAACAACATGGCAGTGATCTAGTATGACATGGGCATACAAAAACTACCACAGTGCTTAGAAAAATACATTGACCGAAATAGCAATTATATAGAAAAACATTGACCGAAATAGCAATTATATAGAAAAATACATTGACCAAAATAGCAATTATATAGAAAAATAGATACATGTTGCAATTTTAAGATGATGCAAACATCATTGACAATAAACCACAAATGTTTCTGTGATTTCTAAATATTTTGGAGAGCTTAAATTTGGGATTACCCTTTGATATAATGAATATGTTAATACCTTGGTACCCACTCACTATAATCTGATTGGACAGTGTCATGTATAAATAGTCGACACTGTGTTGGTCCTATACCTAAGCCTACAAGCTAAACTTACTCGCTAGACGACACCACGACTGCTCGGCAGACGGATTGCTATTTGACGTACCAATTACTACTGCGATAATATACCAAATACCAACTTCAGAATATATCCCTTAACCCAGATATATCACCCTTGTATATGTCGCTTTAACTTCATGAACAATGATTTATGAAGGTATTCTTAGATTGGTGCCAGCATGCTAGTGGCTGATAGGGCCTGTGCAAGATATGCAAGACTAGCCACAGCAGCAGCAGCGGCAGCAAGAGGAGGTCTGAGAAGTTGTTGGTTCTGTAGCAGCACTGCCATTTTTCTACTTTGACTCTATGGCTGATCTTGAAGAGTGAGATGTTTTTGGTGATGCCAATATTGTCTGCTGACAGTCTGGTCTGGCCACTATTGACATTCAATTTCTCAGGAGATAAGTCTTTTTTTACGGGAATCTTTCTATTTTTTTTTTGTGGTGCTTCTATGATATGGTGGCAAGCTTTCTGAAAAGTGTAATCTTTAGGATGTAGTAGTCTTCTATACTGCTAGTGTGACCTATTCAGCACAACTGTATTTTAAGATTTATATATATATATATATATATATATATATATATATATATCATCCAAGATGTAACTATAAAGTATTGAGACTGAAGCAGAGTATCTTTTGTAACAATATATATATATATATATATATATATATATAAGGCACAAAAATACCCCCCTCCCGTTTAAATAAATTGTCAAAAATCAGGGAATTATCCAATTTTAATGAAATTTTCAGTGTTGATTTATCAATGAATGAATTTCATAATGCAGGAGTTATTTTATTTCAAAATTTTCTGATTCTTTTCAGGTCACTTAACTTTGACCCCCCCCTTATTTTTGTGGCGCAAAATATCAGTGGGGTTATATAAAGTTAAAACTAATTACAGTATAAATAAATAGACAAAAGACCGAAGGTGTTAATTGAAGAAAAAAAAAAAATTTTTAAGGGAGCTATCCTTATGGCTCAATCAGGTTGAAAGCACTGGTTCCCTCTAGAACACTGGTTAAGCAGCAATGAACCTGTTCAATACTTAGATGGGTGACAATTAAAGCCACAGTAGGTACTGTAAGAAACTGAATATCAAAATGACTTGACTTGAAGGATTGATATGCCATAAAACAACCAAACAAAAATGACTTGATTCGGCATTAAATGACCCCCAAAAGGTTGATATGCCATAAAACAAAACAACCAACCACCCACTACACCATGGGGAGTGCTCCCCAGTTTTGTAGAATAAATCTTTCTTCCAGAATAAAGAATTGTTGCCAGTGTTGATTTTTGTGCAATTAAATCTTTTGGGAGTTTCTAGTTATCAAGAATATCATTCTCTTTTAATGCTGACCAGATTTTGCTTAACTTGGTTGTTTTTTTTTATATTAACCATTGGACACAAAATGGGTGTGTTAAATTTCTCTTATTACTAAATATATTTTGCTGGTTAACTAACACAGTTTCCTCTATAAGAATTTGAAAAAAAAAAAAAGAAAAGAAAAGAAATGGTGTTTGAAAAATTGAAATAAGAATTTTTATTATTTCTCTGAATGTTTGAGATGAGGCTTGAAGATTAGTATTATCTGAGTTATTCGGACTATTGTCTGCATCTTCATTGTTATTTGTACAACGTTTTGGCCGATATACCCTCCGGCCTTCTTCAGGTATTTCTTGTCGGACTCTGGAACCTTCTCGGACTTGGGAACTTTCTTTTCGAACTCAGGAACTTTCTTGTCGTATATTAACCATTATATTAACCATTGGACACAAAATGGGTGTGTTGAATTTCTCTTATTACTAAATATATTTTGCTGGTTAACTAACAGAGTTTCCTCTATAAGAATTTGAAAAAAAAGAAAAAAAAAAAAGAAAAGAAATGGTGTTTGAAAAATTGAAATAAGAATTTCTATATATATATTTACCAACCCTTCCGCACGAGTAGGATGTGACACAAGGTCAATTTCTTAAGCGGAGTTCAACAGGTTTGAATTCAGAGTTTTTCCTTCTCCTAGACTGGTTGCCTAACCAAGCTTAAAGAGCCCAGTCTGCCCTACTATTTATCCATAGCTGGAGGGAGAGTAGGATTCATACCTTTCCCAAGGGTATTAGCACTGTGAAATGCAGTTACCACATCCAGGATTTGAACTCGGGGCGACGAGTCCATTTCCCATGACTTTAACCATTACACCATGCGCTTCCTTACTAAGAATTTCTATATAAGAATATCAGTGAATGATAGGAATTTGAACGTGTCCTGGGTATGGCACTAAACTGCATCTGATGGGGAGGCTCCAATTCTGGAGTTCTAGGGAGTATGGAGTCCCCCTTCATCACCATTACTCCCAGGTCCACTCTGACCTGGAATTGCAGTACAAGTTAGGGTCCCATCTATGGGTTAAATAGAAACATATGTTTAAAACTAATTGAGTACCCATCAATAATGAATAAAACAAAACGTCTTCAGCATAAAATGACCAAATGGGTTGACATGCTGTAAAATCCAAACTACCAACCAACCAACCTGAAGTGGTAGTACCAATTAGGGTCCCATCTATGGATCCAATAGATCTGTTTGAAAATTATTATTTTTCAATAGGACAGTGTGCAAAAAAAGAAAAGGAAAAACTATTTAAAAACATCATCATGATCAAGTCTCACTGACAGCATAGATTCCCATGTCTCTCTCTTGACACCCATCCCTATCAATCATCACTCCTTGCAAGCCTTTGCATGCCATTCAGAATTTACACAGAGCTGATTATTGTAGGTTTTTGCTGGTTGGCCTACACTAGTGTGTCCATGTGTGGATGTCATAAGGATTACACTGACAATTTTCTAAAGACTGTATGACCTTTACCAATTCTTTTGTCATGGCTTTGGCTGTGTCTTTTAGAACAAACATTAGGCCAGTATTTATTTCCTCCCTGCATCTTAACCTTTTCGTAGGCAGATGATTTTTTTTATTATTCTTGTAGAGTGGATGAATTATTTTCAGAAAATTTGCAAAAGAGAGTGTATGTATATATATATCAAAGGGCCAGGTTAGCTCAGTCGGTAGAGTGTTCGGCTAGAAACCACAAGGTTCCTAGTTCGATACTGGCCCTTGCCAACTCGGTGAAGGAGTAGCACAGGGATCTGTGCGGTAAAGTGAGGAGCTGATGGTAGGTGTGGTGCTCCACCTCAGATGCTAAAACAATCTCCTTGGTCTAGCGCTATTTAAAAGGGGATAGACTCCCTCGCTGTCTGGCTGATACCGACGTTAGGCCGCCCCGTCGTCTTTACTTACTTATATATATATATCAACCTTCTGGGCATCTCATGAGGTGTAATGGTTAGCAAACTAGATTCGCTGACTATTGACTGTGAGTTTGATTCTCATTGGGCACCCCATACTTCTGACCTTGTGCCACATCTTAGCTAAAGTTAGTAAATAAATATTTGGGCACCTCACATTGTATAATTGTTAGCAAGCTAGATTCGCAGACCATTGTTAGTGAGTTTGATTCATATTAGGTGACTCATATATCAGCCCTCTGCCACAAGCAGGATATGACACAAGGTCAAAATCTTTAGCGGAGTTTAACAGGTTTGAATTCAAAATTTTCCTTCTCCTACACCAGCTGCCATACCAGGATTAAAAAGCCCTGACTGTCCTGCTATTTATTTACCCATAGCTTGAAAGGGAGGAGAATAGTTGGATTCAAACCTTTCCCAAGGGTATTGGTGTTATATGAAATGCAAACAGCTTCATCCAGGATTTGAACTTAAGTTGACATGTCCATTTCTTATGATGGTAATCATTACACCACAAACATCTCCAAAATAGAATGTATGTTTAAACAAGTTAATTAATCATATATAACTCCCCCCAAAAAAAAAAAAAAAAAAAAAAAAAACATGATAATTCTATCAGCAATTGTGTGTCATATTAAAATAGCATGAAAACATTTCTTTTTAAACTTAACTATGATATAAAAAAAAAAATCTTTACACAACCATAGGCCCTCCTAACAATGGACAATGAACAACCTATATGAAAATGTGTGGTGTAATGGTTAAAGTCATAGAAAATGGACTCGTCGGCCCGAGTTCAAATCCTTGATGTGGTAATTTCATTTCACTTAACGCTAATACCCTTGGGCAAGGTATGAATCCTACTCTCCCTCCAGCTATGGATAAATAGTAGGGCAGACTGGGCTCTTTAACATTGGTAAGGCAACCCGTCTAAGAGAAGGAAAACTCTGAATTCAAACCTGTTGAACTCTGCTTAAGAAATTGACCTTGTGTCACATCCTGCTTGTGCTGAGGGGTTGGTAAATATATATATGAAAATGCCCTTCATTGAGCTACTGAAAAACCTACAAAACTTGCATTCTATAATGTAATGTTTTACACATGAATGGTAAGCACTGTCAATCAGTAGATTTGATTTGCTTCAGTTTAATGTTTTTTCTTAAAAGATTGCTATAGAGGCAAATCTGGTGAGTAGCACTCTGAGAGTATCAGGCGAGTTTGTCCTCTCAGTTGAGTGAGGTTTATCACTTTCACAATCTCTGCAAAAGCATCTGGAGCAGCTGAATTGTGCCTCATGTTATCAAAATATTGCAAAACTTTTGACTCACTATGGCTGATAATGTACCCAAGGAAATTCCAGGAAATGACTTAGAGTGAAGTCACGCTTAAAGCACTGGTTCCTATTGAATCATTGAAGTTAAGCAACAATGTGCCTTCTCAGAACTTAGATTGGTGACTGCTTAGAAACTGCAGTTACAGTAAGTGAGTTCAAACTCCAGTCATGTTATTACATTCACTTTTGATTTAATACTCTTGGGAAAAGTATGAACTCACTCATTCTCCATCTATGGGTTAAATAGAACCACTAGTGTTTTTTCTACAAAAATGGCTTTGGTATTAAAGACACAAAGGTTGTTATGCCATTAAACAAAGAAACCAAACCAAACAGGTACTACCACCCTGAGTCAGAGTGGTCCTGGCAGTAATGATAAACACCCCAGACCTCCAGAACTGAAGCCTCACCATCAGATGTAATTTAGTGTCATATCCAGGTCACACATTTTTTTGGCGGGGGTGTTCTTACCCCCCTCTGCAGAGTATACAGTCAGTGTATACTAAGCTCTCTCTCTCAACACTGCTTACAGCTTTTTGTTCTCTTAGACTTGCAGATTAAAAGTTTTCTTCTGAGATACTAAGTGTACATCTAAGTGATTTTTAAAAAAAAGAAGAATTCCCTAAACTGGTGATGTAATTAATTGAAAAGTGCTTCCTGCAAGGTATAGAGCACTTAAATTAGTTGGCTGTCTTGTAGCCTATGGTCAGACATTTGCAATATAATTTTCTTTTGTTATATATTCAAGAAGTTATATTATAATTTCTATGATAATAGGCACCAAAATGTACTGTCTAATAAAAAGTGTTCTTTTAATAAAGCCTCACAAAAACAGAGTCATAGGATTTCATAAGTACACATGCACTAACTATAATAATGATTTTACACTTGCACTGACCATAGTAATGATTGTACTCTTGTACTAATCTATTAATAATGGAGATTCGCTTCCAGTTTTTGTCTGTAACAAAAATTACGTCTCTGCTTACGTCACATTACCCAAAATCGTCATAACATAGAATAAATACTCAAAATTCAAACATGCAACAGTAGACAGTCCTCATTGTTTTTTTAAACAAGTTTTAATAAATACATGACTGGTATTATATATCTATATATAGTTTGTTTTATTTTAATACATATTTAAAGTTTACATTTCAAATTGTTTTATTTTTTAATCCTTTAATGAATTTGATGATTTTACTTACTTAGGGTACAAACTCGCTGACATTGAATTTTTTACTCCCACCCCTCAGGCAGTATGTTTCAAAAATCTATTTTTACATTGCCGGGGGTGGGGGGCTTTTTTATTTTGTACTAGTTATATTAATGATTGTACCTCTATAGTGTCTACAGTAATGATTATACTCATATACTAACTATAGTAATGATTATACATGTTTACTAGTTATAGTAATGGTTGTTCCCCAGTCTCAGTTAGTAGAGCGTCGGACTAAGAACCACAAGGCTCCAGGTTCGATACCAGCCCTCACCAACTCTGCGTAGGAGTAGCACAGGGATCTGTAAAGTAAGGAGCTGATGGTAGGTGTGGCGCTCTGCCTCAGATGCCAAAACAATCTCTTTGGTCTAGTGCTAGTACCAACTTTAGGCCATCCCAACGACTTTTTTTTTAATAAGCTATAGTAATGATTGTACATGTGTACTAGCTACAATAATAATTTTGCCATCAGAACTCCTATAATGTAGTGGTTGCTTCTCATCACAAGTGATCCTGATACCCAGTTGTGTGACCAACAACAAAAGGTCAATTATGAGAATTCTCATAAGAGTGAGAGATGGTCACTTGTGACTGGGAATAAATTTTATCCTCTAAGGAATTTCAGGACTGACACATAAGTAAGCATTTAAAAAAAAAATACTAAAGCATTTACATACACTTTGCACATAAAAAGATTATTATTCATACAACATCACTTTGGTAAGCTGTTTCTCCTTACCAAAAATAATTCATAAAAAGACGTCTGTTTCAACTCAAACTCCTGTTGTTCGTTTTCATGTTTCCTTTTATAATCTATAATTTTAGCATTAATCTGTTCATAACACCCAGAAAACTCCTTTGCTACAATATTAAGCTACATTTCATTACAAACACTACAACATTCACTCTTCATGAATGAAGAGTAAGGGGGTGGTCCACATTGACTGCAGGCATGTTTGTGGCTGATATGGTTAATGTGGGACAGGCAGGCATAGTTGCATTGGCTGCAGCTGAAGGTCTGGTCAGGGCTTATTGACATTGTGTTGTAGTTTTTCCTCCTATTCCTTTTATCCTTGAGGGTGGCTCTGAAGGTGTTTTCAAATGGACAGACTACAAAACATATTACATGACAAAAACTGCTGGATGCCCCATACTTGTAACCTTATGTCATATCCTCCCATGACAAATGGGTTGGGTTAATACCAATTACATGAAAAAACAACAACAAAAAAACCCTCATAAATTCCAGAATTGAATCTGAAATGATTAGACCAAATACCTAAAGACGAGTTTTAGCAGCAAATGTATATAAAGGACAAATGAATAATGTGAACTGAATTCTTAAATATAGGCCATCTTTTATCTAAATAAATGGAACCAATCTAGCGTAACTTATGCCATATTTAGAATCTAGAATTTCTCTAAAAATATTTGGAAATCAATGCTATGACATATGTTATAAGTAAGTAATAACAGAAATAAAAGCTAAACAAGTATAACTATTAAGACTGTTGTTATGAAGGAAAGGTACAAGGCAATTATAAGAGTTTATAGTTGGGTTAACAGTTTATTGGGTTAGTTATAGACTGTGTATACAATTGTGTAAATGTCTATAAGAAGTTGCCAGAGGATTTCTCCTGGCAGGATATATTTAGGTAATGCATAGAGGTTCAAGTACACTTATCTTAGTTGTATTTGTCTTAGCAATGTCTCGAAGTTGTCCGGTAAGGTTGCTGTGGTTCTGTTGTCCGGTAAGGTTGCTGTGGTTTTGTTGTCCGGTAAGGTCGCTGTGGTTCTGTAGTATGTCGGAGTTGATGTATTTCTCACGGGTGCCGACTCTGGTCTTCTCCTAGTGCCTGCCGTATCTATTCTCCGGACTTCCGGTGAGGGCAGATAACCCAATTTCAATAGTAAAGTCATTGGAGTGGCCTAAAGTTGGTATCAGCTAGACAGCAAGGGAGCCTATCCCCTTTTCACTAGTGCTAGACCAAGGAGATTGTGTTTGCATCTGAGGTGGAACACCCACCTACCATCATCTCGTTACTTTATCACACAGATCCCTGTAATCCTCATTTTGGTTGTTATAATCAAAACACTTTTGCTGTTGTATTTTCAGACCTCTGCTACCTGTCATTGATACATTAATTTAGGCACCTGTCATCGATCCAATAATAGAATTATTGGATGCATGTATGGATATGCCCATTTTTCATAACTTCTTTTCTTTTCAGTTCTCTAAAAACTAATGGTTAATTTTTAAAAAATGTTAATCATCTAAATTCTTAATTATATATAATCCAGATGACTATTACTTGTTAGGGGTCCAATCTATGGGTTAAATAGAAAAAAATGAGTTTGAAAAAAAATGATCAAGAATGAATAAAACAAAACATCTTCAGCATAAAATAACCCAGCAACGATTGATATGCTATAAAATCCATACAATTAACCAAGCCAGATGACTACGATATGTTAATTAAATTTACTCTGCTCCTTCCTGAATAGAATCCTCAATATCACGTAACCCCTGTTACAATGGGAACCCCAGTAAATTTATGGATCATTTAGTATTCACTAACTGTGACTTTTTTTTTAAAGAGTTCCCACTGATGTCTACCTACCTAGAAGCTAGTGTGAACTGATATAAAGTGTTGACCTACCTAGAAATTATTGTGAACTGATATGAAAAAAAAAAAAAAAAAAACTTTGGGAGAGGAAATGTGGGGTTGGGTATTATTTATCAGTTTATAAATTTGCCTTTTTTTTTCCTTGCATCACCGCTGCCTCAATGAGTCACATAGTTACTTAATTAAACATAAGAGGGGCCTGATCCAAATAGATATGATCAGAGATTAGGCCCAGTATAATGAATTATTTAAAGCCAATAAATTCAGGTTCTTTTGATTTAGGTGATATAAAGCATTTGTCAAGAAATATATATATATATCTTAGAAAGGAAGGAAAACCTCAACACCGTAATTCCATAATAAATTTATTTCAACCAAAATTGGGGCCTATTGGTCGAAATAAATTTATTATGGAATTATGGTGTTGAGTTTTTCCTTCCTTTCTAAAATAAATATTGCTCTGTATATAATCTAAAAAGTTTATTATACATTCAGCTCTCTTTAGTGATTTAAAGATTCACTGTATTTATACATACTGGATCATAGAATAATAATACAGTGTATCTCGGAAATCACATATAGAATCATCCCTCACTAACAAGTTTTGGATACCTCTCATCTATATATATATATATATATATATATATATATATATATATATAGATGAGAGGTAACCAAAACTTGGTAGTAAGGGATGATTCTATATGTGATTTCTAAGACACACTGTATTATTATTGTATGATCTAGTATGTATAAATACAGTGAATCTTTAAATCACCACAGAGAGCTCAATGTATAATAATCTTTTTAGATTATATACAGAGCAATATTTATCTTTGAAAGGAAGGAAAAACTCGACACCGTTATGGAATAACGGTGTCGAGTTTTTCCTTCTTTTCAAAGATATATATATAAGGGTAGCATGGACATGAAATCAATGGCACTTGGTTACTGACAGTTTTCCTGGATTTCAGAATAGAATAAGCAGGGAACTGTCAATAACCAAGCGATGTTTCTTTATGTCCATGCTATCCTCCTAACTTAGATATACATACTCTATATATATGTGTATATATATATATATATGTGTATATGTATATATATATATATATATATATAAAAGGTCTGCAAAGTGGTTTGAATCTTTTCTGTTTCTATTTATTTTAGTGTGTGCAACTTAAATTTTGGATTGTTTAAAAATCCTCCTTAAGCTAATGCCATTATGTATTTTATAATTGTTGTAAAGGGAAGTAACCGGATAATCCCTCACGTATGCAAATGAGATACGTATAAAAGAACAACAGAAGATTAGCTCAGGGTGATGCGAGTTGATCTCCAACCACGAATGTTGTTTCATATTCTCGGATGTAAACACACGTGCTACAACTACTTCAGAAGATAAGTAATCTTTACCAATCCTTCTTTTACGCGCAGAGACTTTTTTACCTTGCTGGCCGGAAGCCTTTTTTGTTATTTGTATTTATTGTAATAATAAACCATTATTACAACCACTCAAAATCTTCTCGTTAATGTATTTCTAATACATAAGAATAATAAAAATGTTCCATAAATTAGTTTGAATTTTTTTGTTCTATTTATTTTAGTGAGCGCAACATGTTTCAGATTGTTTAAAATCCTTTTCAAGCTAATACATAATTGTAATTGCTTGAAGATGTTTTTAAACAATCCGAAACATGTTGCACCCACCAAAATAAATAGAACAAAAAAAAAAATCAAAATACAAACAATCTTGCGGACCTTTTTAAATTATTACATATTTACTTTTATCTCCTTGGATATACAACAATTTTATATAGTTTAAAAAGTTCTTACCCATATACTGCTCTGGTCTTTGTTTTGCTTAGAACTTTTTGAATGACCAGCTGAAAAATGTTTTGTTTTTTTTTCCCCCCAATTTTGCTTAAAAAAAAAAAAAATGATTTACCTTATAGGTAGGATTTGACACAATGTCACAAATATAGAGCATACAGCAAGGGTTGAACTCACTTTTCAGTAGTAACTGATTTACGAAAACTAGCTTGCTAATCATTACACCACAATAGGAATTTTTTATTAATTAAATTGTATGTGTTAATATAAGATTTTATAGATTGAATAAATTTTTGTAGTGAAAGAGAAAGTAGAAGACGATTTCTTTTTTATTTCTGTTTTTTTTCCTCTATAATCAGTGTTAAGTATTCTCTGGCTATTGTACAGATGCACACATTAACTGTTGAGATTTTTCTAAATATCTAAATGTCAAAATATGTTTGCATTAAAAAAAAACAGTTCATTATTTTCTTTTTCTTTTTTTTTTTAAAGGCTAATGTAATCATTTCCTATGATTAGTTTAACCCCTTCCCTACTTTAAAAAAAAAAAAATTTTTTTAAATTTTGGATATGAAAAATTATGCTTTGAGTACAATGTTTTAAGGGTTAACCTGAAACTGAAATTCGACTGGGACACCAGTGTGTCAACATAAGGCCAGTGAGAATGAAACTCGTTAATAATTGTCTGATAACCTAATCTCTATAACTAGTACACTGTACAAGGCATCTGATTTTAAGAGGTACGTATTTACCCAACCTGTTCACCACAGGTAGGATGTTACACAAGGTCGCAAGTATGGGGCATTAAACGAGGATCGAACTCACTACTCAGTAGTAATGGATCTGTGAGACTCGCTTCCTAACCATTACACCATGATGGTAATATATGATGAATTTCTATTTGGATCAGCTGAATGTTTTGGATGAAACAAAATCGCTCAAAAAAAAGGAAAAAAGACAGCCTTTCCTGTCATATTAAAAAACTTAAAGATCCTCACCTCTTATTAAGATTTCTTGATTAGCTAAAATCTCTTGTTTAAAAGAAAAAAAGAAAAATTCTTTTTTTACTTTATACAAACATGAGTGAGCATAAATGTTTCTGATAAATATTCTTTGTTATATACTGTTACTAGTAGACACCCACCTTCTGTGACCTGCCTAGACTAACATTCTTCAGTTGATATTTAACAATTCATCTATTAGTCAATGTACCAGTGAGAAGACGGTGTCTGGAGAAGTCATGTCGTACATCTCTTATGAGGATGCCGATAGTGCACATGAGAAAACTTCATTTATATCCATATATCCAGGTAAATTTTGTTTCACCTGTCTTGAGTAAATCTGCATAAAGTTCTATTTATAATTATTTATTCTAATTTTATTCTGTAGTATTTTCTTCTTTTTTCTGTATGGTATTTACCTGGTCTCACCTGCCACGCCTCGACCACTAAAGTAAAGACAGTTTCTAAACAAGGTTTTTTCTTTCTTTTTTTTTAATTGGATCCTACTTGATATGGAGGCGTTTTGTCAATACCCCTATCACCTTTTACATATTCGTGGGTGGGTAGGTAGGTGCTGCCTTATCTGTGTAAATGTATATATGAAATTACTATTGATCTGCGAAGGGAAATTTCTTTTCAACTGTTAAATATTAATAATTGGATAATTTTGATTTTTATTAAACTTTTTAAAACGTCTACAGAGTAGTACACTGTGTGTGTGCATATATATATGTGGGGGAGCATGTAGGTATATATATATATATATATATATATACACCTATATCTATGCGAGTGTATATGGGTGTGTGTATATATATATGTGTGTGTGTTAATTTCTGTATATATATATATGTGTGTGTATATATATATATATGTGTGTGTGTGTTAATTTCTGTATATGTAGATGTGTGTGTGTGTGTTAATTTCTGTATATGTAGATGTGTGTGTGTGTGTTATGTATGTAATTTCTGTATATGTAGATGTGTGTGTATGTGCATATATATACATACATAAGGTGTATGTGCGAGTAGAAATGTGTGGAAATATATATATATATATATATATATATATATATATATGAAGAAACAACAGTTTGAAAAAATCCCCAATAAGGTGAAAAATATAAATGGAAATGTAGATAAATCAACATAAACAATTGACTCAATTGTTTGTGTAAGTCTATCTACCTTATATATATATATATATATATATATATATATATATATATACTGACATCTACACACATGCACTCGCATATACAGATGCATATATACATCACACCCACACATATACACACATGTACACACATATATATATATATATATATATATATATATGTACTGACATCTACACACATGCACTCGCATATACAGACGCATATATACATCACACCCACACATATACACACATATACACACATATATATATATATATATATATATATATACACATACACACCCACACACTTAAGCACATTTTATATATTTATATATACACACACACAGAAAAACATATCCACATTTCATATATATATAAATATGTACCCACACACACATATATATGCACAGACACATATACCGACATCTACACACATATACATATTCAAACACATATACAAATATCTACTGCCATAAACACCCATTATATACATTACACACATACACACACATTATATATATATATATATATATATATATATATATATATATATGCACATACACCCCCCACACGCAGGCATCTACCCACACACTTACCCACATTATATATATATATATATATATATATATATATATATATATATATAGTTTTTTTTCCGTAGTTAGGGTCTTTCCATATGTGGTTTAACCAAGCTGATGCAGGTAGACCATAAGGAGGGCTCAATGTGCCTAATACCAGTGAGTAACAGGACAGAGCAAGAAATTTAGTAAATGAAGAAAAACTTTAAACTTGCTTCATTACAATAATTTATTTCAACCGTATTAATAAGGCATCTTCAGGTAATCACAAGAACATGACTCTTACTGAGAATTTCCCCAAGTAACATCTCTTTTATATCTATCAATTTAGGGGAGGGAGGGTTGGTGTCTTATTTTGGAATGGGTAAGGGTTACTTTCTTTGGATGAGGCGGGGAGGTCTATGTTTTGGATGAGGTGTGGCTTAGCTTGAGGCAGATTCCTTGGGGAAATAGTTGTAAGAGTGTATATACAAAATGAGCAGAATTTAAAGGCTAAAAATAATAAAAAGAGAAAAAGAAGAAAAAAAGAAAGAGAAAAATAAAGATAACAAAATAATATAGAAATAAAAGTATAAAAATAAAAATAAAATTAAAAATAAAAAATAAAAATAAAAGTAAAAAATAAAAGTAACAAATAAAAGTAACAAATAATAATGATAATAACAATAAGGTAAAGGAATAAAACATAATAATTAAAATTAATAAAATATCATAAAATAAAATAAATTAAAATTAAAATAAGAAAAAAATTAAAATTAGAATAAAGAATTAGAATCTAGTAAAACAAAATAAAATAAAAAATAAAATTAAAAAATAAAAATAATATAAAATTAAAATTAAACTAAGAAGCAAATAAGGGGTGGGAGGTAGCTTGTGAAGGTAAAGTGTTAGAGAATAAACTAAGGATAAAGAATAAACTTAAGATTAATATAAGATAAGAATTTAGTTCTAGGACTATTTGGATGATATAGGGTAGACTAGAACAAAATTGAATACAGTAAGAGGTAGTGGTATATTACTCAATAAATAATATAAAAGTTAAAATATAGAATAATAAAAAATAATATGTAACGTTACAGATTAAAAATTAAAATTTAACAAGTGGGGACTAAAGGGGAAAAATAACATATAAAGTATAAAGTATAAGAAGTGAAAGATCGAATTTAATAATTAAAGATTGTAGAGACTCACCATAGAAGTAAGGTTATAATTAAATCAAAGGTAGAAAGTCTAAGAGATAATAATTAATATTAGTAAAATTAATAATGATGATAATGCTCGTAATAATAATAATAATAATCATATTAATAATAGTAATTATAGTGATGATAATGATAGTGATAAGACAATAATAAAAAACCTTAGTAATCAAATTAATAACACTATATCATAACTTTAGTAATGGTGGTACTAATAATAATAGTAGTAATAATAATAATAATAATAACAATAACACTCCACTGCTGCAATCTGCCAGAATACTCAGAAGATTCCTGGAGACCTGAGGAGACTTGCTGTCACTCAAACTCCAGTGAAAGACCATCAGCTAATGCTGATGTGAAAACTCATAATAACTATAATAATAATAATAATAGTAATAATCATAATATCCAGCTTAAGATAAATGGGTATTGTAAGTGATAATAATAATAATAATCTTATTATAATGGAGATTGTGGGTTTGTCTGTCTGTAACCGAAACTATATTACTATACAAGACACAATTCCCTTTGTTATTTACACACATTCTCCATGATTTTATTTTTTATTTAAACCTCAATTATTAGTAAAATTGTTTTACATCATTAAGACTGTTAACAATATCTACATACTGATAACATGCAATTATATTTATATATTCAACGAAATAGCGGTTTACAGTGTGAATGGGAAGGCTAATTTGCATATTGATGTTAAAAAATTTGATTTTGATAAATATATGCTTAGTATTATTGATTTCTAATTGTTTGGTTTTATCTTAATAAATATGAGCAAAAATCTCGGGGATAAATCTTAACAGAAATCTATTAACATAAAGAAATAACTGTAATTTTATTCTTTTCTTCCTATTTTAACTAAATAGTTAAATTAGGGAAATTTACCACTGAAAGATGGGAGTAAGGGAAAATGGTGGAACAGTTAGTTTCAAAGTTGTTCTATTTTCCGATTATACCCCCTCTGTTCCAAATATTTTTATCTGAGTTCTTATTCAGTTTCATTAGCCTTTCTAATTTAACAAGATATTTTATTACATTAAAACTTAAATACTTGCACCCGGAGGGTGCATATATTTGCTAGTAATAATAATAATAATAGTAATAATCTGTTGATGTATAAATTATGATAATGGTAATACTAAGGGGCTAGAAAAAAGTTGTGAATTCCCTAAAACCTTAGGGTAAAAAAGTAAATTTTATATAATTAAGTTTAAAGTCTTAAACTTTAGAGGATATATCTGACTCGGGATTGAAGGAATGGGGAACCAAACCTAATAAGATATCGAGGTGGAATATATATATATAAAATATGTGTGTGGTGATATGTATGTATGTGTGGGTAGATGTTGATATTTCTGTGTTCGTGCGTGTGTGTGTGTATATATATATATGAGAGTGAGTAAATAAACAAAGTGTTTATTTATATATATATATATATAAATTGAAATGTAGATAGTCTAACACAAACAATTGATTCAATTGTTTGTGTTGGTTTATCTACATTTCCATTCATATTTTTTGCATTTTCTCAGATTTTTTCCAAACTGTTTATGTTCCACATATCTATGCTATATATATATATATATATATATATATATATATTAGTCTGTGTGTGTGTGTTTCTGTGTGTGTGTATATATATATATATCATAGGTATATGGGTATATATATATGTTATGTGGGTGTGTGGTTAGATGTCTATGGGTGAGTTTATATATATATATATATATATATATATATGAGAAGTAAACAAACAATGTGTTTTGACATGGCCTTTTTTAGCCGACAATTTCTGGAAGATTATGTGCTTAATTGAAGTCTTTTTTGAAAATTAATTAATTAATAATTAATGAATTAGGTGGGCATACCTATTCAAATGTAAGGCTAAACAAATCAAGAAAAATCAATCTCTGTATGTACATTTCGGCCTATTAGGCCTCATCAGCAGAGCTATAGACAGGAAGACTGCTTTGTGTGTGATCCGAACCCTGACTGTCAAGCTGACAGGCGGGGACTCTAGCCATTACACTAGCTGGTTTTTTCCCAGATTTTTCGTTTGTTTTGAAGTAGGTTATATTCTACTTATGGTGACTTTACTACATGACAGTATGAGAAGTAAACAAACAAATAATGTGTTTTGATATGGCTTTTTTTAGCCGACTATTTTTGACAGAATATGTGCTTAATTGACATCGTACCTAATTTTTGAAAATTAATTAATAATTAATGAATTGGGCAGACATACTTATTCAAATGTAAGGCTAAACAAATTGAGAAAAATCATTCTCTGTATGTACATTTCGGCCTATTAGGCCTCATCAGCAGAGCTATAGACAGGAAGACTGCTTTGTGTGTGATTCGAACCCTGACTTGTTTAGTCTTACATTTGAATAGGTATGCCCGTCTAATTCATTAATTATTAATTAATTTTCAAAAATTAGCTACGACTTCAATTAAGCACATATTCTCACAAAAATTGTTGGCTAAAAAAAGCCATATCAAAATACATTGTTTGTTTGTTTACTTCTCATATATATATATATATAAACTCACCCACAGACATCTAACCACACGCCCACATAACATATATATACCCATATACCCATAATATATTATATACACACAGACAAGCATCTAACAGCACACCCACACATTCATATACCCACACACTGACTAATATATATATATATATATATATATATATATATATATAGTAGAGATATGTGGAACATAGACAGTTTGGAAAATCTCTGAGAAAATGTAAAAAATATGAATGGAAATGTAATTGAATCAATTGTTTGTGTTAGACTATCTACATTTCAATTTATATATATATTTATATATATACACACACGCACGCACAAATGTCTGCCTAATTCATTAATCATTAATTAATTAATTTTCAAAAATTAGGTACGACTTCAATTAAGCACATATTCTCCTAAATATATATATATATATATATATATATATATATATATAAATAATGTGGGTGTGTGGGTAAATGCCTGTGTGAGTCTATACATAAATGTTAAAAGATTAATAACTCCCAACTCTGAGTTTCATAAATCTTAAGTAATAAATAAACACAGTCAGGAAATTCTGGAGTTGTGATTTATTAATTTTTTTTAATATTCTTATAGTTCTTTTTATATTTGTTTGATAGTTTTTGTGGATAGAGCACTTTTATTTTTTTACTATTTCAGCTTTTATGGAACAATGAGCATACTAATTATACACACACACATATACATATATACATATACTCTCACACACACTCACACACACACATATATACATATACTCACACATGCACACACACCCACACACATATATACATATATTCACACACACACACACACACACATTTATACGTATATGATTTTTAACATTCAATCTTTTAATAGTTTTCTTGAAAGTCTTGTTTCAATCCATTATTTTCCCTCTTCCTCTAAAAACTTGAAGAATTTGATTGCCTTTTTCACAGCTGCTGTAATTCTCTTAAGCATCATAATTGTCAGGGAAATTCCATTATGTGTCAGAAAAAAGATGATAAATTGGTAATAATTAAAATCTGGACAAACCAAATTCTTGTTTTAATTCATTGTAGACATTATTTAGCCTTTAACAATGGTTTTAAGAACATAATTAAATTTAGGTGATTGAAATAAGTTGAAATTTCTCTTCTCTATCAATGGAAACATATTTTTCTTTTTGTGGTTACTCTGTTGATGTCTTTGCTTCTTATATCAGTAATATACTTGTAGCACTTGTCTGAAGCATTGGTCCCAAAAAAGAATGTAGTGACATATTGTTAAATAATGGATTGGCATAATCTATTATTTGGCAGGTAGTGTATTGATTTAAGTAGTAAGAAGTAAAGTAGGGATTATTGCCTATTGTCAGTATCAGCCGGACAGCAAGGGAGTCTATCCCCTTTTCACTAGTGCTAGATCAGTGAGTTTTTTTTTTTTTTTTTTTTTTTTTTGGCATCTGGGGTGGAGCGCCAAACCTACCATCAGCTCCCCACTTTACAGCACAGATCCAAGCTGTGTTACTCAAAAAACCTGCTAGATCATCCAGCTTTGATTGATGGGTGATGACCTGGTGTCATTGGACACATGGCTTTTTATTGGGTTAGAAAGTCATGTGATCAGGTAACATTTGAATTTAACTAGAATCGTTAGTCATTAAGTGTTATTTACCCTACCTATGAACTTTAATGGGTATGTTCCAGTCATTATAAATATGAGAGTATTATGCTGACTGAGTAGTCTTATACCACTAACAGTGGTTTACCTTCTGCCATGCCACTGGCGAGTATTGTATTTTGTTAATGTTATAAAGATTCCATTTCATTTCCAACCTCCATTTGGTTATTTCTCATTTAGTAACCTTTCTTAGGTTACAACAGAAAGCTAATTGTGACAATAGCAGTAGAGAATGTTCCATTTTTGACCCCTGACATGTGTCTGGTTGGTAAGATGAAAGTCTTGTCAAAGAGATTAAGTGCATGTAAGATTGTGTGTCTTGTGTTGTTAATCTCACCAGTGTGGACAGGACAGAACATGACAAGAAGCAACGATGAGAAGAAAGAGATGAGGAAAGGCAGACATTTAAATGGACTTAGATGACTAGAACAAGAGAGAATGAAGAGTGTAAATTTACATGGCAGTTTGAAATGTGTTACAAGTATCTTAGGGGTTGTTACTAATTGAACAAGTTAAATTCATACCGCACATGCACGCACCCCCCCCCATATATATATATATATATGAAAGGGTGACTTACTGGGGAATATAATATCGAGTTAGTCCAAATTCAACTGTCGATAAATGATAAACCAAATAAGTAGGATTATATAGAATATAGTAGGTTTTCTGCCTATAACTTTATATATATATATATATATAAGAGATTTATCCAAAACTTGGTAGTAAGGGATGATTCTATATGTGATTTCAAGATCCACTGTACTAATATTGATGATCAGTATGTATAATACAGTGAATCATAAAATCACTAAAGAGAGCTCAATGTAAAATAACCTTTTAGATTATATACAGAGCAATATTTATCAATAAAGGAAGAACTCAATACAGTAATCCCATAATAATTTATTTCGACGAAAAATATAAATCTAAGTTGATTTAAACGGCTCCCCAAATTTTCGCCTCATCAGATGGGTCTCAATTCACTTATATATATATAAAGCAGGTGTATTTGGGCAGCATCTTTTCATTTTTTTTTTTTTTCATACAACAGAATTCAAGTTGTTTTGCAATTTTTTTTTTTTTTCAATCTTTCCATTAAATTTCTTGATGTTATCATCTCAAAAAAGGATTTATAAAAATTCCAAAGGAATTATCCTGAGTACTTTTGGTTCTCCTTTGAGCCATTATCACAAGGGTGTTTTAAAAAGGTTTTTGTTTTTAAATTTTTCATTCTACATCATGTTACATACTACGTCACATATTTTTTGAAATTGTAATTTAAACCTAAAAAACACAAACAAACCAAAACACTAATATCATCTAATGTCACCTTAGTGACAATTGATTAAAAAAAATGATAACCTCTTTAAAACACCATTGATAATAGTTGAAAAGAAAACTGAAAGTACTCAGAATGATAATTCTTTTGGATTTTTTATAGATTCTTTTCGAGGTGATAATATCAAGGAAATCATTAGAAAGATTGAAAATGAAAATAGAAAATTGCAAAACAATCTGGAATCTGTTGTATTAAAAAAAATTGTTTGAAAAATATATATATATATATATATATAAACATTACACAAATATCTGTATGTACTCTGATGCATATATTTGTATGTATATGTGCATGGATGCTTATACATACTCATATAGACAACCACCCATTCAACTATATATATATATATATATATATAAAATAATAAAATTTGAAGGCAATACAATGCGTAAAAAATAAAGACAAAAAGATGTTTTATATGTCTGATCGATTTCAAAGCAAAGCTTTATCATCAGAGTGTAATTTCAGAATTTATTTCTGAAATTACACTCTGATGATAAAGCTTTGCTTTGAAATCGATCAGACATATAAAACATCTTTTTGTCTTTATTTTTTACGCATTGTATTGCCTTCGAATTTTATTATTTTATAACATACTTAACAATGCTTCAAGCAAATTACCAATTACTTTTATATATATATATATATATATATTATATATATATATAGTATTGACCATAGATAAGTAAGTCCTTGCTACTTTTTTATCAAAAGATAATTTTCCTCAAAAACCAAAGATACAAGGATTTTATTATTTCTAATGGAACATTATAAAAAAAACCTGATATTATTAGGTATTATTAGGTATTGTTAAACATAGCATTGAAACCAAAAATATGAATATATAGTCATCCCAAAAGAAGTGCACCTCCCATTATTTATGTATAATTCTAGTTAGGACCATTTCATCTCCACACTGTTGGAATTTTTGGTTATAAGGCGTGTACCAGATGTTCACTTCTAATTATAGACTCGCTGATAACCATGTGACCAACCTATTGACCAACCACTGGCAGTATTCTGCTGCTGATATTATTATTTATACTGGCCTTTTCTGGTCATACCTAAGCATTACTACTTGGATCTTCTTGGACGATGGACCATAGGATTCTATATCACAGGACTTATTCTTCACTTACCAAAGGATTCTATAACTCGGGACTTACTTACTTATTTACTTTAAGTTCTTTACAACTGGCCAAGGATGGCGGCCAGATACTTTACACACCATTGTTTCCTTTACAATGTTATTTATCAATAGACTTGCTGATATCTGGGAAGAGTGTAATTAAAACTTTACCTCTTACCTACTGGGTGCAAATACACTTCTACAGACAATTGTACTTGGCTGAAAACTCTAATCTTCATCTTTCGCATGCTAGGAAATTAGAAACCTGTATTATTTAGTTTTTTCAGACTGTTGTCCTCATCTTTATTTTTATATACACATGTTTCGGCTAATGTGCGCTCCTGCCTTCTTCAAGTGTTTCTTGTCAACTTGGGTAATCGTCTTGACATGAAGTCTCCCGAGTTTGACAACAAACACCTGAAAAAGGCCAGAGGGCATCTCATTCAAAATGTTGTGTATATAACATTAGAGATGAGTACAACAGTCCGAAAAATCTAAAATTATCCAGCCTTATCTAAAAAATTGAGATGAATAATTAGAAACTTAATACAACAAATCTTTACATATATAAAGGGCAGTTGTGTGTATGTATGTATGTATGTATATCTGGATGAAACTACAAAAATAAAACAATTAATGACAATGTAGATATATATAAACATTCAATTCCAGAGCTTGCTTTTTATGCAAAAATAATGATTTTATTTATATCTGGAAAGATATTTAAAAATTCAGATTTGAATAGTAAGAGAAGGGAAAGTCATTCGTGATTAAAACATAATCAATTATGAAAGACCAAAACAATCAATGGATCTGCAAGACTAACTTTTTATTATCCCCCTCTACCCAGGCAATGCCTGGTAGCCACTTCTAGTTCTGAATAAAGACAGAGCAGATGGTAAAGCTAATTCAAATCACAGCAGTTGGGTTTGAGACAATTGTTAAGCTGGTCAAATTTAGACTGGCTTTCACAGTCACAATACAAACAAGAGTCTGAGAAGATTAAAAAAAAGAAGAGTTTGACTTTCAACAGAATTCTTCCTCCAACCAAAAACAATTGTCTAAAAACTCACACTGAGATCTGGCTTAAATAGAAACAATGAATAAAGTTGTAAAGTAAGTAAAATCGTTGGGGTGGCCTTAAGTTGGTATCAGCCAGACAGCGAAGGAGTCTATCTCCTTTTCACTAGTGCTAGACCAAGGTGATTGTTTTGGCATCTGAGGTGGAGTGCCACACCTAACATCAGCTCCTCACTTTACTGCATAGATCCCTGTGATATTCATCCACTGAGTTGGTGAGGTTCAGTGTCAAACCAGGAACCTTGTGGTTTCTAGTCAGACACTATACTGACTGAGCTGAAGTGGCCCTTTACAATTTTCAATAACCATTTTAGGTTAAAAAAACAAAAAACTTTTGTCCGCCCTGTCGGCTGGGGCGTTAGAATGCACCAACTGCACCTCTGCAGAGGGGTAAGACTCCCCCAATGGGGCCACCTGTTGGTCCGTGGGTGGCGACCCGTGATGCTTAAGGATGGAGCCCAGGTGGATGAGCAGTTCATGACTTGCAATACTCCACTTTGGCCCTATCTTGGGCTAGACGGGCGGTCGGAGAGGCCGCCTCCAATCAATCGTCCGGTCACGTCAAGCCCTAGCACCTATATGATTTTCCCAACCCTATTGCCCTTATGGCAAGCCCCAACCCCTTTTTATCATATGGGTGCTAGAAGGCGGTAACTGCGGGTCTACATGTCCTGGGAATGATGTTAAACTCTATCTGTTGGTGAGGTTCCAGTTTTGGAGGTTTGGGGAATGTGGAGCACCCCTTCATCACCATTGCTCGCTGGTCCACTCTGACCCGGAGTGGTAGTACCTGTTAGGGCCCCATCTATGGGTTAAATAGACAAATGTATTTATAAAAAAATTGTATTATCCATTAAGAATTGATTTATTTCAAAACTTTATTGGCATTAAATGACCCACTGAGTTTGATATGCCGTAAAACAAAACAAACAAAAACCAAACAAAAATCTTTTGTCTATTTCTCTCCATGATTTGAGGGTAATCCCAAATGTACCGTTTCCAAGATATTTAGAAATCCCAGAAACGTTTATTGTTAATCATGTTTACATAATTTTAAAGTTTGAACATGTATTTATGGAACTCACATGAGACACAAGATAAAAGATGAAATCTTTGGACGTGTGTGGTGTAATGGTTAGAGTCTTAGGAAATGGGCTTGTTGACCCAAGTTCGAATCCTGAATGAAGCTGTTTGCATTTCACATAGCGCTAATATCCTTGGGAAAGGTATGAATCCAACTATTCTTCCTCCAGCTATGGGCAAATAGCAGAGTAAATTGGGCTATTTAACCATGAACAGGTAACCAGTCTAGGAAAAGGAAAACTCTGAATTCAAACCTGTTGAACTCTGCTTAAGAAATTGACCTTGTGTCACATCCTGCTTTTGCGGAGGGATTGGGAAAAAATGTATATATATATATAAGATGAAATGATCTTTTGGAGATCAAATTTGATGAGTCACATAATATACAAGTGCAGAAAATTCCATGATCTAACAAAGAAAGAAATGACAATTCCTTTGTTTTTTTTTGTTTTTTAAGGTCTTAAGAAATCTAAGAATTAATGTCCTAAAATAGTACATTTTATATATATATATATATATATATATATATATAAATATATATAATCATCTTATTGGAGATCAAATTTAAAGGGTCACATGATGCACAAGTGGAGAAAATTTCATGGCATAACTAAAAAAAGGAATGAATTGGTATGAAATTGGAAAAAAAAAAAGATGAAGTCGGTTTCATTACTTTTTGTTGACTGAAATGTTTTTTTGGTGGAATAGAGGATTGTACAAGATGCACTTGTATCCTCCATAGAAAAAAATATCTGTGTGTGACTTTTTTTGTTTCCTGGAGAAGATTAAAAGAAATGGCACAATATCAAGTGGTGTTTAACAAGTGCTTTGACCAATGGAAATTTTCTTTTTCATTTTGTCATTCAAATGAGTCAGTTGCTCACTGTGTTGCACAATAACACTTTATCTAATTGAAGAAATTAGTAATAATTCTTTTTGAATCTCAGTAGAATGCCCCACTCACCAATAGATTCCGTTTAGATTGTGATGTTAACGTCTGTCCTGAATCTTGTCATGATTTTCTTTGCTTTTTGGTGCTCCTACCGAATTTATTTCCAAAAATGCTTTTTCTTTTTTTTTTACTTTTTCTTTTTTTATTTCTCTGTCAAAAGTAATTTTAATCCTCTGCAGACTCCAATAAACAAAAAAAATTTTCCCAAAAAGAATTAGAAAAAGTTCAAGATAAATATTCCAGACATTCACACATCTTCACGGATGAATTTAAACAAGAGAAAATAACAGGATGTGCCAAAAGAAAAGTTCTATTTTAATGAAAATAACATTTCCTTCATTGTTTATTTCTATTTTGGTAAATACAACCTGAATCTTGGTACATTTACAACATTCTGTAACTTGTATATACAAATGTTTTTCTGTACATTATCAAGGGGAATAATATGTATTGGAAATATCATTTGATTGGGTGTATTTCTCTTTCTCATATATATATATATATATATAATAAAATGGTTTGGGATTTAGTTTTTAAGTATAAGAATGTATAAATTTTGGTAAAATAAGTGTATTGATTTGATAAAAAGAAAGCTTCCATTTTTTTCTTTTGCTCATATATATATATTTATATATACACAAACACACACAGATATGACACTAGTTTACACTCGTGTGTGTGTGTGACGGAATGTGTGTTTTTGTTGTATAAAAAGGCATTTAACTGTCATATATCAATATTTTGATATCATCCTAGGAAATGAACTTGGTGACCCGTGTTCAAATCCTGGATGTGGCTCTTTGCATTTCATATAGCACTAATACTCTTGGAAAAAGTATGCATCCAACTCATTTCCCTCCAGCTATGTGTAAATAATAGAGCAATCTGGGCTTTTTAGCCTTGGCTATGTAACCCGTCTAAGAGAAGAAAAAAAACTCCAACCTGTTAAACTCTGCTTAACAAATTGACCTTGTGTCACATCGTACTCATGCAGAAGGGTTGGTGTATATATATAATATATATATAAAAATTGAGGAATAAAAGCAGATAAAACACAAACAACTCCATTCAACGCTTTGAACTTACAACCCACCATATCCTTGTTGACAGTTCCTCCCCCTTCCCTTCTCTCTTTTTTCCCCCTTGCCTTTACCTCTGCCTCACACATCTGCCTAACTGCCCTCCTTTTCTCCTACCCTTTCTCCACCTTTTCAATATATATACACATAGCAGTTCTTGTCTCAAATAAAATTCTGACAAAGCCTCATTAACACACCAAGGTGAAATTTCAATTGAATGAAATTGTTTGTGTTTTATCCTCTTTTATTCCTCAACTTTTAATTACATTTTGTTGGATTTTACCCAATCTGCCATTTCCTCATTCATATATATATATATATATATATATATATATATTGAGGTTAGAGAAACTTTTATCATAATTTGATTTTCTCTTTCCATTGGATTGGTATTGTGCTAGTTATTCAAATTTCTTTATTTTTTGAAACTTGTATTATGAAACTAATGGAACTTTGATTTGTATTCATGATCAATTTTCTCTCCAGTAATCTTTTAATGTCAAAATAGTTTAAATTATTAACTCTTAAAACCCTAATCCTTCCACCATGAACACACTACTGCAGGTTTCTGGTGGAAAACAGCTGAAACTGTAAAATATTGTCATTTTCCAGCCCGAATGGTTGTATTATTGTTAGGCATTAGTGATGTAAAAATAGGGATTCTCCTGTCAGAATTCCAGCCTACCAGTTATCTATACTTCTAGGTAGAAACATAAATTTCTATATATGCCAAAAATAATTGTTCAAATTTATCCGAATGTGCAAATGAGTACCCCCCCTCTCTGAACTGTATCTAATGGTGAAGTTCCAATTTTGGAGCTCTGGGGAGTCTTGAGTACCCCTTCATAACCAATACTCCCAGGTCCACTTTTACCCAGAGTGGTAGGGTGCCATAAGCTAAATAGAAAAAAATGCATTCAAAAAAATAAGTTTTTAAAAAAAATTTGACTACCCATCAAGAATGAATAAACGAAACGTCTTCGGTATAAAACAACCCAACAAGGGTTGACATGCCATGAAATCCAACCAACGAACCATTCTTGTGTACACTTTTATTGCCCTGATTTCCTGATACATTCTGCACATTCAGGGAAGCAGCTATTCAGTATTATTTTTTAAATGTAGCTAACATAGGGCAATGGTGCCTTAGTCCCCTTCAAAGTACTTCCCTTGGGACCTCAAGCACTGGTCAGAGAGGCCCCCGCTGATCAATCGACTGGACACGTCAAGCCCTAGCACCCATATGTTTACCCCAACTCTATTACTCTTAAGGCAAGCCCCAACCCTCTTTATCATATGGGTGCTAGAAGGCGGTGGCTGAGGGGTCTTCATGTCCTGGGAATGACATTAAATGGTGATGAGGTTCCAGTTCTGGAGGTTTGGGGAATGTGAAGCACCCCTTTATCACCATTGCTCCCTAGTCAACTCTGACCTGGAGTGGTAGTACCTGTTAGGGTCCCATCTATGAGTTAGATAGAAAAACATGAGTTTATAAAAAAATTGAGTATCCATTAAGAATGAATTCATTTCAAAACTTTATTGGTATTAAATTGACCCACTGAGGTTGATATGCTGTAAACCAACCGAACCAAACCAAACTTCAAGCACTGAGTCTAGCAGTTTTTTTTATTTCTACAGATAAAAATGATTATGTTCTTGACAAATTCAATGTTTGTTACATTTATATAGGTTTTCTTCTTTTTATCTCAGTTGGTAGAGAATCAGCCACAAGGTTCTCGTTTGATACTGGCCTTTGTCAACTCCGCGCATAACTAGGACAGCTTGGATCAGTGCAGAAAGGTTGGGAACTAACAGTAGGTGTGGCACTCGACCTCAGACATAAAAACAATCTCCATGGTTAGCGCTAGTGAAAAGGGGATAGACTGTCTGGCTGATACCAACAATAGATCACTCCACTGACTGCTTTTCTTTCTTTTTCTTTTACAATATGAAATGCAAAATTCCTTTACAAAATAGTTTCATATAAGACATGGGAAAGAAACATCAAACAAAAAAGATTTAAGTTAAAAGAATTTTTTTCTTTTTGGATTTTTTTCTTTTATTTTCTTTATTTTCTTTTATTAGTTTTACATTTTTTTTGTCTAAAGTTGTTGGACTTTCTTTTTTTTTTCTTTCTTTCTTTTGTTTGTTACAGAATGTCACCCTTGCGAGGTTATTTAATACTGAAGTGACTTTTTTTTTTTTTTTTTTTTTTTCCAAGAAATTATAGTTTTTTTATATAAAAATAATTTAATAATAATAATTTAATTTTTTCTTTATTTTCTATTTCCTTTTTATTAGTTTTTAAAAATTTTGTCTAAAGTTGGTTGGACTTGTTCTTTTTTTTTCTTTCTTTTGTTTGTTACAGAATGTCACCCCTTGCGAGGTTATTTAATACTGAAGTGACTTTTTTTTTTTTCTTTTTTTTTTTTCAAGAAATTATAGTTTCAAGTAATTAATGATAATCATTTGTAAACAATTATAACTTCATAACTATGATCATCGCACCTGGAAAAGTCCTCCACACAGCATCCAGTATCTACAGAGCTGATCAATGTAAATTGATTGGTTAATTTTTTTTTTTTTTTTTTTCAAGAAATTATATTTTCCAAAAACAAATTACCCATTATGAGAATAAAATTTTCTCCAAATTATACAAAATTATAGTTTCAAGTATGATTGGTCAATTTTGTTCAGTTTTTTTTTCCAAGAAATTATAGTCCGGTTATCGCACCTGGTAAAGTCCTCCACATAACATCCAGTATCTACACTGAGCTGATCAATGTAAATTTTTGCTGGTTAACCTACACTGGTGTGCCCATGTGTAGGTGTCCACAGGAGAACATCACTTACCAGTGCTTTAGAATTTCTAACTGAACATTATACAACAAAAACGAATATTATTAGGTATTATTTATTAATAAACTTTACTTCAGTGAAACTCTGTAATCAAAAACTATGCCTTTTCTACAAATTTCTATAATTAAAATTTGAGTCTTGGTCTCTTTAAGTTGATTCTGTGAGATTTATGGAAATATTACGTACTAAAACCCCCACGCCTAGCTAAATCGGCCCCAATTGGGGCTGGTTTAGTTCAATCTGTAAAGCACCCACCTAAGAATTGCAAAGTTGCTGGTTTGGTACTGTCCCCGCCAACTCAGTGCATGAGTAGAACATATTGTGTAATCTGATCTGTGCAGTAAAGTGGGGAGCAGACGGTAGGGGTGGCACTCCACCTCAGCAAAAAAAATAATCTCCCAGGTCTAGTGATAGCAAAAAGAGGATAGACTACCTTTCCTCTCTCTCTCTCACCCACTCTCCCTTTTTCTCTCTCTCATTCTCCCTTTCTCATCTGTAGAATAATCATACTAGTTCCAATTACCGTTGAATTGGTAAGAAAAAGCAGCAAGTAGTCGTAACTTAATACAAATCTGTCTTGCTGCAAATACTACTGCAAAATGGCAGGTTATTTATGAAGCTTCAGAACATCATAGAAACCAAGCAGCCAATCAGGACTCAAGGAATGGAATCACCCAAATACATGAGTGGACTATTCTGAATTCCCATAAGTATCAGTTGTCTTGGCACTGGTTCTGTTGTGCTTAGCTTGTTGCTCAAACTAACAGTACGCTAACTCACTTCAACATCGCCCAATGCTTTTCATATATCATAATGTTTTGGTATAATTTTGTATACAATACCCAATTGACTAATAATAATAATAATAGGTAGGTGTGGCGCTCCACCTCAGTAAAAAAAATCAGTCTCCCAGGTCTAGCACTAGCAAAAAGATAGACTCCCTCGCTGTCTGACTGATACCAACAATAGGCCACTTCATCAACTTTACTTACATACAAAGAGTCCTTTTGCTGTTTAGAAAAAAGAACTGTCTTACTTTTTGATATTCAATATTCATCTTTCTTTGCAGGGGGGGGGGTGACTGTGACATTTGGCTTTTTTTTTTGTCAGCTGTTACTATGTGGGAATTGATTGATTGAACATTTTTAACTTGATCAACCAATAATGTTCTTACTGATTTTTCTCTTTGTAACCTTTTTTTTTCTTATATCAAAAGATGGTGTCACCAAGCTGTAACACTGATGTCCAATCATCACTCTCACTCTCTCTCTTTCTCACTCTCTCTCTCTCTCTCTCTCTCTTTCTCACTCACTCTCTTTCTTTCTCTCTCTCTCTCTCTCTTTCTCACTCTCTTCTCTCTCTTCTCTCTCTTTCTCACTCTCTCTCTCTCTTTCTCTCCTCTCTTTCACTCTCTCTCTCTCTTTCTCCCTCTCTCTCTCTCTCTTTCTCTCTTCTCTCTCTTTCTCTCTCTCTCTTTCTCTCTCACTCTCTCTCTTTCACATTCTGACTGACTCTCATCCAATGCTTTTCATATATCATAATGCTTTGGCATAATTTTGTATACAATGCCCAATTGACTAATAATAATAATGATAATACCAGTATTGATTAAAAAAGAAAAATAACTGGTAGATTTTACAGTTCCAGCAGATCACAGGGTGAAGATGAAAGAAAAGGAAAAGATAGACAAATAACTAGACCTTGCTAGAGATTTGAAAAAGCTGTAGAATATGAGGGTGAAAGTGATACCAACTGTAGTTGGTGCACTTGGAAGTCAAACCCCCCCCCCCCAATCTTAGAAAAGAGACTAGAGGAACTGGAAATCTGAGGAAAATTGAGACCATCCAAACTACAGTATTGTTGAACTCTGCTAGAATATTCAGGAGAGTCCTAGAGACCTGAGTAGACTTGTTGTCACTCAAACTCAAGTGAAAGACCCTCAGTTAACATTGGTGTGAAAAACTCATCCTATGTAAATAATTATATCTCTAAGTATTTTTAATACAAATAATTTGAACCTAATTATATTGTTTCAAGAATTTCTATCAAATACTTGTAATTTGTTTGGTTTGGTTCCTTTGTTTAATGGCACATCAACCTTACCGGATCATTTAATGCCGAAGCCATCCTTGTAGAAGAACAGTAGTGGTACTATCTAATCCATAGCTTGAAGGATAAGGGGATTCATACCTTTCTCAAGAGTATTAGTAACATGGTTTTAAGTAATTATTCTTAATACAAGTAATTTAAACACGGTTATATGGTATCAAGTATTCCCAATACAAATAATTTGCACAGTTGTTTTGTTTCTTTGTTTAATGGTACATCAACATTACTGGGTCATTTAATGCCAAAGCCATCCTTGTAGAAGAACAATGTTAAACAGCATCTGGTGGTGCAGTTTCAATTCTGGAGCTCTAGTTGAGTGGGGAGTACCCCTTCATTGCCATTACTCCAGGAAAACATCTAAATTAAAAACCAGGCTGTGTGGGGCTCCTTCTCTGTCTGACTTGGAATGATAGTACCTGTTAGGGTCCCATTAATGGGTTGACTAGATCAAAAAATGAGTTTTTAAAAAAATTAATCTAATCAGCCATTTAAGAGATCAGCAATTTACTTGCGCCTGACTGTTTTGTGACTTTGAATTCTTACTCTTTCTTTCTCATTCCAAAAACTTATAACATCTTTTTCTTACAGGTTATAATGAACTTTACAAAAATTACTTTTTGGACAAAAGACTGATAAAAGAACTTTACTCAGTATTCTGCATTACCTTTTTGTAAACCTTTTCTCAATACAAGTTGTTTGTTTTAAAACTGAGTCTTGTTATTTATGCCATGTGCCTACAATAATTGAATGTTTTATGGTGTCTTTTTATGTTTGAATAATATTGCATGAATTTTAACATTAAACTGGTGACCTCACAGTGAATATATCAAACAACCCTATACTAAATCACCATAGTATCAAGTATTTTTTTTACTTCATATTTACTATGAATTATATAGATTAATTCTTATTAACTATATTATAATGTCTGTAATTTTTTACTATTTCTTATTGACGTTTTCATCATAAAATAATCTATGCCATAAAATTCAACCACCCAACATTGTACAAGTACAATAGTGGTACTTTTTAATTCATAGTTGTGCTAGAAATTTGTACACAGATATATGGTTTCTATTGAAGTCAGTTAGTCTACTGTTGGTTTTAATAACAGCAGCTAAGTAAGTACAACTCAAGCAGTGTCCAAGACAGCTGGTATAAATAGGAATCAAGAATGATCCATCCATGAATCTGGGTGGTTCCATTCCTTGAGTTCTGATTGGCTGCTTGACTGCTTGATTTGAATGACATTGTGGAGTCTTATATATACTTTGTCATTTTGCAGTGGACTTTGTAGCATTCAGGTTTGTATTTGAGTTACAATCGTTTGTTGCCTTGTCTTCCCAGTTCGACGGTAATTGGAAATTTAATTATTCTTCAGTTTCGTGTAATCATTGCTACCAGCAAAAAAAAATTTTTTTCAAAACCCTCCGAGTGGCGTAAAAATTAATTTTTGAAAGATATTGCCTGAGAGGAGTGGGAGTCAAAAATTAAATGTTAGAAGGTTTGTATCCATCAAATTTATTAAAGGAGTGAAAAAAATAACACCATTAGAAATGAAAACTTAGTTCTGTTCCCCTCAGATAAATGTTGCGTGCATCTATTAATTATAAATTAAATAATTATTGTGATAATTTTACACATAAATTTTACACAAAATCATAGGTATTTATTTATTTGTAAACTTTTTAGTTAACTTCTGGTTATTGAAAAAAAGTGCGAGAGTAAAATAATAAAAACTGAATGGTCCATTAACTGAGGTAACAACACTAATAAGAATTCAGTGGATAAGCAACACCAGATAATCAGGATCTATGCATTTCATCTGGGACAATTTGGACGGTCTCATTTTTAACCAGAGGGTGTTGCAAGATGATAACAGTTGTACAATTAAGGAACACGAGCATTAAGATGATAGATGATAACTTTAGAAAAATATGTATTTTCTTTTGTTTTTATCTACCCCTCCTTTTGTGTAGGATGTGACACAAAGTTGATTTCTTAAGTGGAGTTTAACAGGTTTGAATACAGAGTTTTCCTTCTAGACTGATTGTGTAACAAGGTTAAAAGAGCTCAGTCTGCCCTACTATTTACCCATAACTGGAGGGAGAGTAGTTGGATTCATATCTTCCCAAAGGTATTTGCACTATGTGAAAAAGGCAAACGGTCTCTTCCAGGAATTGAACTTGTTTCACTGTCTCCATTTCTATGATGGTAACCATTACACCAAACGCCTGCACACACACACACACACGTATGTGTGTGTGTGTATATATATATATATAATATATATATATATATAAAGCTCTTACATTTGTAATTGTGCACTTTATTTTACTTTATTTCATCCCGGAAAAATTACCAATATATCTATATCTATATATATATATATATATATATTATATATTTTTATGTTTTTTTAAAAGTTGGGCGTTATTACGAAGCATTAAAAATATATAAATGAATGAACTCGATATCATGGTGTATTGGATTCACTTATCTTTTATTTTGTATCTGTTGTTATCGACAGCGGCAGCGGCAGCGGCTGTGAAATATTTATAATAACGGAGAATTCCGATGTCTGCTTTCAATCCCTTCACGTGTGTTTGTAATTTTAGAATCCATTTAGTTTATAGATATTTATATATAGATAGATAGTAGTAGTTTTTAACCTATAGTTGGTGGGATGTGGGGGTTCATGCTTTTCAGAAGGGTATTAGTCCAAAAGAGAATGTAATAGTGCCACTGGAGTTCAAACTCGCTGACTACAATCCAGCATACCAGCCATTACGCCACAGGGACATTACCTATATAGAAATATAATATTCACTTTCAGATAAGAATACATTTTAGTCATTTGCTTCATTTCTTTATATATATATATTTTTTTTTTCATTGAACAGTTACATTTAAGTCTTCAAAATTATATATCGGAAATTGACCAAAAATTCCTATCATCCTAGGGGTTGAGGCGGGGGGGGGGAATGTTTATAGGTGAATTGTAGTGAGTTGACATAACTTTGATATAATTATTTAGTAAAAAAAATAAAGCAAACGTCTGAAACTTACTCTTATCTGGATGGTGAATAGAAGTATTACATTTCTCTATAATTATTTTGTACATTATTGCAAACATTTGCTATTGGTCTGTTAAAAGGAAAATGTCTGAATTCAAAACTGGGGAAGGGGGGGAGGGCATGAGGCTCCAATCTTTGTCTGCCTTGACTATGATTTGCTATCTGCAAACGACATAAATTGATACTGTCTCATGCTAATACACAAAACTACTGTTAGGTTATTTAATACTGAAGTCAGTATTAACAAGCACCAAAATGGCTTTATTTTCAAGTTGGAGCATTTTGAGACTATTGCTCTAAGAAAACTCCAGCTAGGAGTCCCCAGTGAGAATTGAACTCCTTAACAATAGTATTATTTTGATTTATCAGACTATTGTCCTCATCTTCATTGTTATATGTACAATGTTTCGGCCAATGTGCCCTCCAGCCTTCTTCAGGTATTTTTTGTCAGACTTGGGCACCTTCTTTTCGGACTGACCTAATTTGCAACTATTACACCATTTGAGGTACCCACAAACATTTAATATATATTTACGAACTCCCTCCGCACGAGCAGGATACGACACAAGGTCAATTTCTTAAGCAGAGTTCAACAGGTTTGAATTCAGAGTTTTCCTTCTCCTAGACTGGTTACTTAGCCATGGTTAAAGAACCCAGTCTGCCCTGCTATTTACCCATAGCTGGAGGGAGAGTAGGATTCATACCTTTCCCAAGGGTATTAGCGCTAAGTGAAATGCAATTACCACGTCCAGGATTTGAACTCGGGGCGACGAGTCCATTTCCCATGACTTTAACCATTACACCACGCGCTTCCACAAACATTTAATAAGATTCAGATTAGTTTAGCACAAGGCAATAAGTTTGAGGCACCCAGTGAGAATTGAACTTGCATGTATTTTAATCCGCAAGACTACATTTTAATCATTATATGTAAAAAAGTAAAGTTGGCAGAGTGGCTTATTGTCGGTATCAGCTGGACGGCAAGGGAATCCATCCCTTTTTTTGCTAGCACTAGACCAGGGAGATTGTTTTTTGCTGAGGTAGAGTGACACATCTACCATCAGCTCTCCACTTTTCTGCACAGATCAGATTATCCAATACTCATACACTGAGTTAGCGGGGACTGGTATTGAACCAGGAACCTTGCAATTCCTAGGCAGGTGCTCAACCAACTGAGAGACTTAAATGCCCCAGGTTATATGTTTAATTATAGGACAATTTCATAACAAAAGTGGAATATATTTTCTGTGTTTATTTTATTTTAATTGATAAATTTTAGAATTAAACTTCTTATATCAATAGTGGAGGTCGTTATGGTTAGTGGACATGGCAACCCAAGTTCAAATCCTGGACAAGGTTGTTTGTATTTCACATAGCGCTAATGCCCTTGGGAAAAGTATGCATCAAACTATTTGCCCTCCTATATAGGTAAATACTAGGACAGACTTGACTCTTTAATCTTGGCTAGTTGTTGGAATATCTTAGATATGAGATGTATACCAAATTACAACTCCTATTTATGAACTTTCCCAACATCAGCCACAGGCACTTCTGGTAAAATTTGGCCAATGAGAAACGTATACAGAACGCATTTAAGATCATTGGTAATTACAGATGAGGATTACAAGGAGAACTAATATTACACTCTTTTTTACCTAATATTTCAAGGAATATTACAGGCTTTCTGACACAGGGAATATCCACTGATACTACACTCTTTTTTACCTAATATTTCAAGGAATATTACAGGCTTTCTGACACAGGGAGTATCCACTGATACTACACTCTTTTTTACCTAATATTTCAAGGAATATTACAGGCTTTCTGACACAGGGAGTATCCGCTGATACTACACGTTTTTCTACCAAGTATTTCAAGGAACATTACAAAACCAGAGTTAGAAGGATTAACCAACTGAACACCAAATACCAACTTGGAATCACCAGCAGAAGAACTAAAAGCCTAAAATGGTCTAGTAGAAGGAAAATTCTGAATTCAAACGTTAAACTCCACTTAAGAAATTGACCTTGTGTGGAAGGGTTGGTAAATATATATACTTTCATGTTAGCAAGTCTCCGAAAGGCTCTTTGTTGCCAAAGGATTACTCTCAACCATTTGTTCCCCCATCCCACTCACACTTGTTTCCCGATACTTGAGTGTCACTGATTAGCCAACCAAATATCTGGCATGTATTGATTGCTTTTTGTCATGTGAGGTGTAGAGAATGGAAAGATCTAAAAAGGATTGAATGAATTCCTTGCGTTTTGTATTGACTTGATCCAAATCAGCCAGAGGTTATTGGAATGTCGAGTACCCAGTGAGAATTGAACTCATTAAAAATCGTCTGCTGGCCTAACTTGCAGACATTACACCACTTGAGGTACTGTGTTTCCTCAAAAATAAGACTGGGCTTATATATTTCACTCTAAAATATAACACTAAAGATTATTTTTGGGGAATGTTGATTGTTTGTATTACATAATGTGATTGTGAAAAATGCTTATTTTTTTTGTCTGTCTGCCACTCTCAACTAGGACTTATTATTCTAATTATTATTTCTTATACTAAAATCATCCTGAAAAATCATGCTAGGTTTTATTTTGCAGGAACACTGAACTCACAGATATTTAATAAGATTAGATAAGTCTAGCACAAGGCAATAAGTATGAGGCACTCAGTGAGAATTCAACTCACCTGTAATTGATCTGCATGACTACAATTTTTACCATTATAAAGTAAGTTGTCGGCGCGGCCTAAAGTCGGTATCAGCCAATCAGCGAGGGAGTCTATCCCCTTTTCACTTGTCTGAGGTGGAGCGCCACACCTACAAAATATTTGACAATTTTATAACAAAAGTGTAATATATTTTCAGTATTCTTTTATTCTTAATGGATTAATTTTAGAATCAAACTACTCGTGCCAATATGGGGGGGGGGTATCATTAAAGGAAATGGACTTAGTGACCCCAATTGGATGAGGTTGTTTACATTTCACTTCATGTTAATGCCTTTGAGAAAGGCATAGATTCATTTGTTCTGACTCCTCCCCAGATACAGGAAAACAGTAGGGCAGACTGGGTTCTTCAGCCTTGATATGGCAACCAGTTTAGGAGAAGGAATAATTGACTTCAAACTAGCTTTAATCTACTTAGAGAGAATAATTTTTCTTTGTGCTAAGGGTGGGGAAAATAGTAAAAACAATTTGTTTTAGTGAAATATATATATATATATATATATAGCAAACTATATTAATAATATTGATAAATTAAATATATATATTATATGCTCCCAAAAACCTGGTAGAGCTCTCAGGGCGACTTAAATTAACTTTCACCGCCAGCATAAAGCAAGTATCATCTGTTGTTTGCAGACTGGATCTCTCTGGTGATCATAGAATATATAAACAGATGTATGTATTTAATAGTTTAAACATCACTCCTTAATGGCAGCTGCCAAATGGCTGAGAGGTTAAAGAATTGAGCTGATGAAAAGTCAGTCAGATTTCGCTCCTGGTAGGAGGTAGTTGCTGTGTTTAGCCACACCGTAGAGATGTGAAATGTCGAAACATGGTGTCTGTGGATTAATTATATATATGTGTGTGTGTGTGGTGTGTGTGTGTGTGTGTGTATGTGTGTGTGTGGAAGTGAGTGGTGTAATGATTAAAGTCATGGGAAATGGACTTGTCGCTCCAAGTTCAAATCCTGGTAATTGCATTTCACTTAGCGCTAATACCCTTGGGAAAGTTATGAATCCTACTCTCCCTCCAGCTATGGATAAATAGTAGGGCAGACAGGGTTCTTTAACCTTGGTTAGGCAACTGGTCTAGGAGAAGGAAACACTCTGAATTCAAACCTGTTGAACTCTGCTTAGAAATGACCTTGTGTCACATCCTGCTCGTGCGGAGGGTTGGTAAATAAATAATATATATATATATATATATATATATAATATAATATATATATATATATGGAAATATGGTGAGGAAATTAATCTGACAATATGAAAAGAAAAATATTTTTAAAAAATATACAACAAACACAGGATGTTGTGATCAGGGGAAACAATTTATGTGTCAATACTTAAGCATTTCAGTATATTGTACCATCTTCAGGACACTGTTAAGTAATGTTTATGTGAGGGACAAAATGATAAAATGTTAATACGCTCAACATCTTTCATTTTGTCCCTCACATAAAACATTACTTAACAGTGTCCTGAAGATGGTACAATATACTGAAATGCTTTAAGTATTGACACATAAAATTGTTTCCCCTGATCACAAACATCCTGTGTTTGTTATATTTTTTAAAATATTTTCTTCTCATATATATATATATATATATATATATATATATATATTTATATATATATATACCTCAGTAGCAATATCTCATCGACTGAAAGCAATGTCAACATATGCATGGACTGCGATTGACAGGTTAATGACCATATTGAAAATTCTGATCATCTGATAGAATAAAACAGGAATTCTTTGAAGTTCTGGCCATGTAAGTACTACTGTATAGTTGCACCACTTGGACTTTAACAAAACACCCAGAGACAAAGTGAAATGTGAATTACACAAGGCAACTGTCTGCTGTTTTGAACAAATCCTGGAAGCAACAACCTACAAATCCCATTTGTACAGCCACTTAAACCCAAACTTTGATTGTTAGATTTACATGCCGTGTAACATATGTAACATGGCATATACAAATCACAACAAATCAGCTTTAAGATAACTTGGCATGCTTTTGGGAGTGAGTTTTACTTTGGGGTTGTATTAAATTAAGAGAGACAGATGATAATGATGGAGAGAAAAAGAAAGAAAGATGGGGTCTGGAGAAAGAGAAAGAAGGAAATGGAAAAGAGTGACAGAGATATAAAAAGAGAAAGATGAAAGTAGATAGAAAGATATAAGGTAATGATGAAGAAAGGGACTCTTCACTTGAGAATAATAAGAGATGGGGGGAGGGGAGAAAGAATGAAGTGGGGAAGAAATTGAGAGACAGACAAATAAAGAGAAAGATGAAAGCAGATAGAAAGATAGAAGGTAATGATGAAGAGTGAGTCAGAAAGAAAGAAAGAGAGAAATATTTAATGTTCTTGATGAACATTTAGTAATGGTTAGATCATTGGACTAGAAAATGAAAGGTGTGCATTATATCCATTTTTGTTTATTTCTGCCGCTTCAAATATAGTCAATATAGTTGATTACTTAGTGAATTTCTTTACAGTGAGTATCATCATCATCATATCACCACTAATGTTAAGTTTTTAAGGGTCATCCTTGGCCAGTGGATCCTTGGTTTGGAGTCCTCTGATAACGAATCCTTTGGTAATCCTCTCGGTCTAGAGAATCCTAAGTTCCTTCGTCAATGGTCGCAAATATACTGGGAAAGAATCAGTGCTTAAGTAATGTATCAGCCATGCAGCATGGCCAGTGATTGGCTAAGGAATAGACCACATGATCTCGCCTAGTCTATAAATCCAGGCGGTGAACTAGAGCATACCTTATATGTCCAAAATTTACAACACGGATATCCATCACCATCTCTTGCCAACTGTCCCTGTCATTCATTGTTTTCAGGAGGTCCTTTGCTCAGCATCCAGTATCTATACAGAGCTGGTTAATGTAAGTCTTTGCAGAATAGCCCATACTGGCATGCCTATGTGCTGGTTTCCATAGGAGGATGTCACTTATGAGTTTGTCCTTGCTTCTCCTGCAATGTGCAGTATGTCTTGTTCATCTCACTCGGATGGTCTGTTTGATTGGGGACTAGTGGCCATACAGATGCTTCCTTGTTAGGTGTTGTTTCCACAATTTGTTTAAGATCACATGCAGCATTCTTGTGCAGTTCCCATCTAGCTTATTCTCTAGGCACTAACAGTAGCACTGATACAACTACGGCTTGGAAGAATTGTCGCTTTAACTTGTGAAGTGAAATCTTATTTCCATATGACTTTATTGTCAATAGTGAGTATAAATAGTATAAATCTTTCAGATAGGATCAGTTGAAATCTTTACAATTTCCAATTCTTGTTCACTGCCCTGAAGGTGCTATGTTAGTATAAACCATGAATTGTTAGACCCTTTGGACTTTGCTGTTAATATATTACTGTTGCTGTATTTTCCTATATATTCCAACCAATACTGATGTTATGTATTGTACTATTAAGGGGGGGGGGAGAATTTAGGAAGAAATGGATTTTTTGTCCTGAGGGGAATTAACGTTGCATAGTTAAAAGTTCGACTTGGATGATTGAAACTCTGGCTTAACTGAGAGATGATTGGTCTGTTTGGTAAAAAAAAATCAATCAGCGTCCATCTTGGGGGAAGGGGACGTCTGCTTCTGTTGCGGCGTAATTGTCTGCATACAACAAAATCAGTAATGGAACAATGAATCTCTTCAGAGGTTTAAAAAGTTTTTTTTTCTTTTCTTCAGTGGTGAGAGGGGGGTGTCCACATGGCATAATGGCTAACATGCTGGACTATAACATAGTAGTAAGCAAGTGTGAACTCCAGTCGAGCTATTACCTTCACTTTCAGACTAATACTCTTGGGAAAGGTATGGACGCCCTCCTCCTAAATAGTACCCTTATTGTTGTTCTTTGGCATCAAATAATATGTATTTGGCTATGGTGGAGGAGTCCCTGTGTTGTAGTGGCTAACATGCTGGATTGCAACATCATAGTAAGTGTTTTCAAACTCCAGTTATGCTATTACTTTCACTTTCACTTTCAGACTAATACCTTTAAGAAAGATGGGTAATTCCATGTCAAATCATCCAGGCTATGTCACCCCCCACTTTGTTTGTCCAATTGTTGGATTATGATAAAGTTAGCAAATTCCAAAAATTTGAACTTCTAGTTCCAAAAATTGACGGAGTTATGTCGATTTCTAGCTCTCCAAAATTGAGGGGCGTCGCAAAAAATGGCAACTTTTTGTAACCTATTTTGTCTGTAAAATGAGTTCTAGAGCTTCCCTACTCCAAAATTTTAACTGATGTTGTAGCTTCGGTTCTGAGCAAAATCCAAACTATCTTTTTGGTACAAATAATATTGAATATATGTGAAATAATAGAAAAAAAATTGTCATAGATGCACTGCCACATTGGGATATTGATCTTGCTATGAAAAAATCAGAAATCATCAATAACTTAAAACTGGTTAAGTTTAAGACTTTTATGATAGCATTTTTGGATTCCTTGGGCAAAAATGCTTTTAGGAGTAGGGAAGCTCTAGAATTCATTTTACAGACAAAAATAGATTCCAAAAAGTCGCCATTTTTCGCAAACCACACCAAATTTGGAGAGTTAAAAATCAATATAACTCTGCCAATTTTTGGAATTTGGAAGCTCAAATTTTGGAGAGCGCCTAACTTTAACAGAAAATTCAGAAAAATTGAATGGGGTGGGTGACAATTTTACTTTTTCTGGATGATTTGACATGGAATTAACCAGGTATAAAACCCCCTTATTTCTCCAGCTATAGGTTGAATAGTATCGCTACTGGCTTTGGCATTAAATAACCCAAGAAGGTTGATATGCTATTAAGCAAAGAAACCAAACCAAACATTTCTTTTTTTTTTTGTTCTTACCAAAGAAATAACAAAATTTATTTGTTATACAATTCTAGTCTAATAGAAACATTAATCATCATCATCATCATCATCATCAAGTCACACTGACAGCACAAATTCCCATGACTCTCTCTCACCAACCATCCCTAACCATCCCTATCAATCATTGATCCTGTGTTTAAAAAAATTGAGTTACCCAACAAGAATGAATAAAACAAAATGTCTTCGTTATAAAATAACCCAAGGGTTGAAATGCCATAAAATCCAACCAACCAACAAACAAATTATGGAGCTTTGGGGATTGTGGAATACCTTTCCATTGCCATTAATCCCAGGTCCACTCCGCCCTGTCGGCTGGGGCGTTAGAATGCACCGACTGCACCTCTGAAGAGGGGTAAGACTCCCCCAATGGGGCCACCTGTTGGCCGTAGGTGGCGACCCGTGATGCTTAAGGATAGAGCCCAGGTGGATGAGCAGTTCATGACATGCAATACTCCACTTTGGCCCTATCTTGGGCTAGACGGGCGGTCGGAGAGGCCCCCTCCGATCAATCGGCTGGTCACGTCAAGCCCTAGCACCTATATGATTTTCCCAACCCTATTGCCCTTATGGCAAGCCCCAACCCCTTTTATCATATGGGTGCTAGAAGGCAGTGGCTGTGGGTCTACATGTCCTGGGAATGACGTTAAACTCTATCTGCAAGAGTAGATACCAGATATGATAAATTAAATGCTTAAAATGTCAACAAATTTTAATTTGTATAAAATATTCTTGAAATCTTGATATGAGTAATAATATTTTTGTGGTTTTTCTGGGATTTTTTCTTTTTTTCTTTCTTTCATTCTCCATTCATCCATTCACTTATTCATTCATTCATATCTTCTTTTTTTTCATTCTCCATTCATCCACTCATTCATTCATACCTTCTCTTTTTTTTCTTTCTTTCTCCATTCATTTACTCATTCATTCATACTTTATTTTTTTAATTCTTTCTCCATTCATCCATTCACTCACTCATTCATCTACACCTTTTTTCTTTCTTTCTTTCTTTGTTCATTCACTCACTTCATTCATTCATTCATACTTTCTTTTTTTCAAAGAATCTGTCTAAATTTGGAATGCAGCAGAATCCAATTAAAAATCTAAATTCAGGAATTAAACTTTCAATTCAATAATAAATGAAGTAAAAGAACTATGTCTCATTCATATTTAACTTGGATTACCAGAAAATGCATGTTTAGGTGAAGCTTTAAAGAAATATTTTCAATGCAAGGTGGCAGGGCTGATAGAATGTGTGGAAATCAGTTATATATATTAAAAAAAAATAATGATTTGATATATTCATTGAATGAATTATTGAAGAGAATGTCCTACATGACCTGTGATAAAAATTGTACCTTTCTCATCTTGTATGAGAAATAGGAAATATTTTTCTACATCACCTGCCTGATAAGAAACTCACTCTCATGTCTCTGGTTATAGAACTGATTGACTTGTAAGGATTGTTATCAATCATGGCCTGTGTTAATTATTACTAGCAGGACCTGTGGATATACCACAGTATGATAATTTAATTATTACAACATTTCATATGTTTACTTAAGAGCTATTGCAAAAACAAGTTCAGTATGTAAAAGGTATAATAATCTTAATTTAACTCTCTCTCACTCTTTTATTTTTTCTTTCTTTCCTTCTTTTTTATCTTTTCATTATGTTCGATTGAAACAGATTAGCATTATTGCCTCCTTGTGATCACACCCCTCTCCCTCTCTCTCTCCCCTACTCCTTTTCTTATTATATTTTTCTATGTAGCATATCCTTTTTCTTTCCTTTATTTTTTTAAATAAAAATGGAATGGTCCATTATTTAGCTGAGGTGACAACACTCATAAGAAGAAAAAATTTGGTAAGAATGTGACACCAGATGATCAGGATTTATTCTTTTGCATTTCATATTGTATGATTTGGATGGTCTCATTTTTAACCAAAGGGAGTTGTAAGATGATAACAGTCCCAAGATTAAGGATCAAGCGTATTAACATATAGATTATAACAGATTTAATCAATTATCCCCCTTTTCCTACTTAATGGACTGTTCCTAGTAGCAGCAGGAGCATAGACTTTTATAGACACTAATTGTTATTTGTTCCTCAGGACTGAACCTAACTTCCCTGAAGGAATTATACCCATTCTACAACAGACCATAATTTATCAGCCAGGATCTCACCAATAGAGTTTTTTTTTTCTTATCAGAACCATCAAAGAGATGCTTCTAAACTGCCATACCTTCGTAATAACCATTGGACTACTCTTTTTGAATTCTTTGCATTGTCCTCACATTGAAACTCAAATTAGAATTTCAATGCCAGGTAGTACAGCATACCACTTCCAAATTTCTGGAGGAGTGAATTGCATCATGGTGCTGCTATCCTTACATACAATGCCCAATTGATTCTAGTTTGCTGCACAGTAGACAAAACCTGAAATAAACAAAGTACATGCAAGAAAAAAATAAGGAAGCTTCTTCTGAAATTGGTCAACATTCATTCAAGAAAGAAGCAGTAGACAGCTATGATGATTTTAGTTGGTCATCTTTCTTCAACTGTTTTACAAATTCATTCTCTCTACCCCACTCCTCCTCCTCCTCCTCCTTTGTTACATTCACCTCCTCCCATTACTCTTAGGTTCATTCTAACCCAGATTGGTAGTACCTGTTAGGATCCACCCATGGGTTAAATACTAAAAGAAATTTGAAATATTTTGATAACATGATGCGTAATTTGGGAGATCTGGATGCTTTTGCCAAAGATCATGAAGGTGATACTCTCCAAGTGCTACTCTCTGGATTTTCTTCTATGGCTTGGAGCACAAACTTCGGAAACCATAGATTTAGGCCTCCCTCACTTTGCCTTGTTAGCTCTTTGCAACCTGAGCAAAATTAATTCATCCATATGTGTGTGTGTATATATATATATATATATATATATATATATCCTACACACACAGACACACACATATCATATATGTGAATGTGCATGTATAATATGAGTGTGTGTGTGTATATATATATATATATATTCTTATGTGTGCATATGTGTATATATTTGTGTGTGTGTATATATATATAATCCAAAAGTCCAGAGAAGAAATCTTCCTTACAACACAAGAGTTTTTTTTTAAAAACTGTCGCAGTTTGAGAGCTCAATGTTAGAGTCACAGAGCAAATTTATAAATAAAGAAATAACAAAAGACTTAGAGATTTTGCATTATAGTCTATTTCAGGGAGCTTAGACAAAGTGTCTAACTCTCCCGAGTTATATATATATATATATATATATATATATATATATATATATGTTCGTGTGTGTGTGTATAACAGTATAGACATGAAAATATACAAAAAATTCACAGTAAAACTTTATTCATTTTCCTTAAAACTTGGATATGAATGTACATGTACAACAATGGCAAAAACTAAAAGGTTCAGTTAAATTAGTAGAATTATTTACTAATAAAAATAAACAATAAACACGAAAACATTTCGAGATTTTCATAGAGCAAAAAAAATTGATAAATAGCAGAGGCTTTTTATTAGACATAGAAATGTTGTTATTGGGTAGGAATGTATGCAAGTGTTTCTGACAGGCAAAATAGGGACTTTTATGATAATATAATAATTCATGGAGGAAGTTTTAAATCAAGAAAAATAGTTATTGAAAGTTCAAGAATCTGTGTGTGTATCTATCACGAGTTGTGGACATGATCTAATTCTGCAGAAAGTTTCAATGTTTGCTTTGAGTGGGTGGGGGTTTTAAATTACAAGTTTGCATTTTAGGAATAACTGATGCAGCCAAAATGTGCAGTCGTATTGAAGTCACAAGATAAAATCAGCTGAGGAAGAAATTTAATACCTAAAAAGTTCAAAATTATTTTTGTGGGTGTCCACTTTTCACGATGTGGAGAAGTGGAATATAACTGAGTTCAAAACAAACGAAAAATCTGGGACGGCCAGCTGGTGTAATGGTTAGAGTCCCCGCCAGGTCAGCTTGACAGTCAGGGTTTGAATCACACACAAAGCAGTCTTCCTGTCTATAGCTCTGCTGGTGAGGCCTAATGGGCTGAAATGTACATACAGGGATTGACTTTTTCTCGATTTGTTTAGCCTTACATTTGAACAGGTATGCCCGCCTAATTCATTAATTATCAATTAATTAATTTTGAAAATTAGGTACGACTTCAATTAAGCACATATTCTCCCAAAAATTGTCGGCTAAAAGCCATATCAAACACATTGTTTGTTTGTTTACTTCTCATAAATTTATGTGTAATCATTTACATTTTTATTTACAAAAAACAAACAACTGTTCTAATTTGGAACTAATCTTCTTATTTTAAGTATACAAGAAGTCCTATTACAAACACACACACACACACAAAGAGACACTCAGACACACACACACTCAGACACACACACACACACACACATATATATATATATATATATATATATATATATATATATATATTTATCGCAAAAGATTTATACACACACGCGCAACCACACACACAAAACACCTAAAAATGCACTATACCTTTGTTCGATACAAACACTCACACACTCACACCGTAAAAGAGAATATTTGATGTCATATTTCAAACCGTCCACTTTTTTCAGTGTCCTTTCTTCAGATTTCAAATTTTGAACAGACTGATAATCAAGATCTATCACTTGCTTTTCTCATTATTCTGTGATAAAATTTTTTTTTATCACCTTCCATATACCAACAAATGCCCTGAAGATGATCTAATTAATAGAATGAAGCACTGCAGCGTCGGCCAATAAACTTATCACTCAACTTATTTAAACCTGTGTTTTTTCAATTTTCTTAATATACCACACACACACACACACACACATATATATATATATATATATATATATATATATATATATATATATATATATATATATATATATATATATATGAATGACTTGTGTAAAACTTGAGTAATGGACTTATAGTGACCTTAATTTTACTATTTATTGGTTTTATACTACATGGCTATAATAGCATTGAGAACTCTTTTTATGTAAAAAAAAACAACTTTATTTGCAGTATTTCTATAATTATATATATATACACATACAGAGATGCTGATAGATATGCATCCTGCATCCCTGAGGCACAAAAATCTAAAAGGATGCAGTAAAATCATATCCATGCATTTCAGTCTTTTTCTTTTTTCTTCCCTCGCCATTTCAATCTAACTGTAAATACACTTCAATAGTTTCTTAGAAATGAATTACACAGGATAGGCTACAAGGTAGGAGTTAAATGGCTTTAGTTGGGACCCATAAATTTTCCCGGGGACTCATTCAAAGCATCACAGCGTGCACTAAATCAAAAATCTATCAGCATCACTATCTATCTATCTATATATATATATATATATATATACACATGCAAACACTCTACATATATATATAGTTAGGGTAGCATGGTTATGGAGTCAATGCTGCTTGATTACTGACAGTTTCTTACCTATGCGATTTTCAAATCAAGTTTGGTTTGAAAATTGCATAGATGAGAAACTGTCAATAACTAAACTACCCTAACTTATATATAAATATATTTATATCATAAATATAGCACTCTATATTATCAATACTAGCAAATATATGCACCCTCCGGGTGCAAGTATTTAAGTTTAAATGTAATAAAATATTAGATTAAATCAGAAAGGCTAATGAAACTAATTAAGAATTCAAATAAAAAGATTCGAAACAGAGGCGGTATAATCGGAAAATAGAACAACTGAAACTTACTCTTTCATCACTTCCGTTTTTCAATGCTAAATTTTCCTAATTTAACTATTTAGTTAAAATAAGAAGTAAAGAATAAAATTACTGTTATTTCTTCTTGTTAATGAATTTCTTTTAGGATTTATTGAAGAGATTTTTACTCATATTCATTAAGATAAAACCAAACAATTAGAAATCAATAATACCAAGCACATTTTTATTAAAATCAGTTTTTTAAATATCAATATGCAAATTAGCTTTACGTTTACTCTGAAAACTGGTATTTTGTTGTATATATAAATACAATTGCATGTTATTAGTATTTAGGTAAGGACAACAGTATTAATAATGTCAAACAGTTTTATTATTAATTGAGGTTTAAATATAAATAGAATCATGGAGAATGTGCCGTAAATAACTAAGGAAATTGTGACTTGAGTAGTAATATAGTTTCGGTTACAGACAGAAAAACACACAATCTCCATTATAATAAGATATATATATATATATATATATATATATATACACACACACACACACAAGGTGTCAAAAAAGTGTTGAGATTATTTGTACTTTTTGATGCACCTTGTATTCTGAAAAAATTAATGTTCCATTCATTGTTCATTTCTATTTTGGTAAATACAGCTCCAATCTTGATACTTTTTTGACACACCTTGTATATAAAGTTAGGGTAGTGTAGACATGAAGTCTATGCACTTGATAACTGACAGTTTTTTGCCTATATGAATTTCAAATGAAGTCTAACTGTGACATACATGCTTTATCAATAATATTGAGTACTCTTTACTTAGGGCTGGCTTAGCTCAGTCGGTACAGTGTCCGCCTAGGTACCACAAGGTTCCTGATTTGGATACCAGTCCTTGCCAGTTCAATGTATGAGTAGCACAGAGATCTATGCGGTAAAGTAAGGAGCTGATGGTAGGTGTAGCGCTCCACCTCAGATGTTAAAACAATCTCCTTGGTCAAGCACTAGTGAAAAGAGGATAGACTCCCTCGATGTCTGGCTGATATCGACTCTAGGCCACCCTGCCGACTTTATCTTTTTTTTATATTATCTATATATATATATATATATATATATATATATACACCTACACACCAACTTCTCTGCATGAGCAGGATGCAACACATGGTCAATTTCTTAAGTGGAATTCCACATTTGAATTCAGAGTTTTCCTTCTCCTAGACTGGTTATCTACCCATGGTTAAAGACCCCTATCTGCCCTACTATTTGCCCATAGCTGGAGGGAGAGTAGTTGGAATCATACCTTTCCCAAGGGTATTAGTGATATGTGAAATGCAAACAGTTTAGTTCAGGATTTGAACTCCATTTCCATTTCCTATGACTCTAACCATTACACCATGCACTTCCAAAATATATATATATATATATTGTGTGTGTGTGTGTGTCTTTTTGATTGATTTGTAATGAACAAAATCATGCTAAAGTATTTTTTAAAATCCCCAACTTCCTAGGCTTAACTAGAGGTATCTAGTCAAAAACAAAAACGCTATAATAGACACTTGTAATTCCAAATGTGACATCTTTCTACTTTGTCATTCTAGCTAGAATGGTAAATTCCTTGGTCTCTTGCTAAGCTGAATCTAAAAGTTTCTTGTTGAGATTGAACAGATCAGTGTCCATTTCATTTACTGATATCATTTCTGACACCTGCAATTTAAATGAAAGAGAACAGGGTTGTAATTAGAAGGATTTACAATTTTGTATCGTTGCCAAACATTTGAAACTAGAGAGAGTCAACCATCATCATCTGATGAAGAATCACCATCACTTTGGCCAACTGAATCAGTTATCTGATTTTGAAGAGTCACTTGAGGATTGATTCTCCCACAAGAAACGAAACTTCTGATTCATTTTCTGACATATTGCTCAAGTCATTTTCACTTTCTTCAGGCATTAAACATCACTTGTATTTCACTGACAATAAATCTCACTCAAAAAAAAAAAAAAGAATTGTCTTTCAATAACTAACCCCAATGTACCAAACAAAAATGAATAACTTACCATAAAAGACCCCCACAGGTCTACTAAATTACCATGTAAATTGTTGCCTGTATAAGGGCAAAAATGAATATGAATGGATATATTTTGTTTGTTTAAAGTACACGTTAGAGCTGTCATAGGCAAGCTACGGCCTGTGGGCTACATACAATAGGCGGTGCTGCCTGGCTAAGACTTGATTGTTTTTTTATTTTATAGAAAATATCTTTTTAACAAAGAGAAAAAAATCAACTTTTCCATATTTATAAGGTAGATTTTTACTTATGTAGTGAAAATGGTTGAGATAATTTTGTAGTAAAGAATTGTCTAGGAGGTTTAAATGAATTAGAGTGGCTATCAAATTATTTAAAAATCACTAAGAATTCTAGTATTACAACATTTGTTTATTTTAGGAATTTTTTTATTTTTTTACACTTTTAAAATATTTAGAATTTGTAATCCTAAATTTTTTTTTATTTTTTTTTTTACACATTTAAAATATTTAGAATTTGTAATCCTAAATTTGTGAGTTTTTTTGTTTTTTTTTACTTATATATGAAGAGCTGCTAAAAGTTCTATAAACTGATTAATTTCTAATTATGGAATTATATCATTTAAACAATAAAAATCAAAAACTAATTTTAAAAACTTTTTCTTATCATAAAAACTAACAAAAAAACCCCCAAAAACCCTGTGCGGTGCAAAAATTAATTTTTGAAAGATATTGCCTCAGAGTTTTTACCATAAGTGAAATATCAAATTTATTAAAGCATTAAATAAAATAAAACAATATGAAATGGAAACTTAGTTCTGATAATTTCAAATATATATTAAAATTTAAAAAAAAACTATATATAAATATATATTACCAGGCATGTATTTATTAAAACTTGTTTAAAAAAACCAATAAGGTTGCATATTCAAATTTTGAGTGTATATGATACAAGGTTGTTCTTTATTCTATGTATTGATGATTTTGGGTAATGTGATGTAAGCAGTGACATAGTTTTGGTTACAGACAAATAGAGACCTAATCTCAATTATTAATAGATTCTAAATTGTATGTGGGATGTTTTGCTCAATATCTCTTTTCGGAGTTATTTCGACACGTACATACCAAAACTGATGCAACTCGTTTATATATAGAGATCAGATGACTGATCCACCTAAGGTGAAGCTTGTTTAGTATTTACTGGAAAAAACGTGACCTATTTAGTCATCCATTGAGCTATGAGTAGTGATCCGTAAAAGAAAATTATATTTTATTTATTTAGTGTAAAATGTAATCAACATTAACAGCTTTCTTACCTAAAGACATGCAACAGCAGCAGCAGCATTTTTCTGTCAAAGAAGGCAAAAATAATGTGGCTTTCAGTTTTAACCTCTTGAGGACAGATGACGACTAAAAACATGAGCCCAGATGAGATGTGAACCTGTCTGCTTTCTATGCCAAATACACACACTTAATCCCATTCATCCTAATATTTTCTATTAATTGTAGTTCCAAATCTTTAGGATAGATGCATTAATTGGCTAGTCAGCCGTGGCTTGCCATAATGAATTGTATGCGTGATGTTTTGCTCAATGACATCTCTTTTCTGAGTTATATCGACATGTACATACCAAAACTGATGCAACTCGTTTATATATAGAGATCAAATGACTGATCCACCTAAGATGAAGTTAAAGGAAGCTACATGCATTAATTGGCTAGTCAGCCGTGGCTTGCCATAATAAAAAACTGGGGGAAATTTTGAGGTGACACTGTCTTTTTCCCATTTCCTATAGTGAGTTGGTTGAGTGTGCAGAAATACGAGAAATGGTGCATTTGAATGTGATTTTTAGTGTTGGAACAGAATTTATCCCCTGTGAACTAGTGTTCCAGATTTTCATTTTTGGAAGAGACACTCATTTGACAACAACCTGCAACAAAAAAATTACCTTTAATTTTTTTTTATTAGTGTATCCTATTTCATGATGAACCATGTCTCATGTGGCTTGCTTCTTGAAAAAAGAAGGGGGGAAAATAAAGGGAAAGCCAAACTTTCTTTTTGGTTAACACAGTCTTCGTCTAGCAGCTGAAATCTGTCGTCGTCGTCGAAATAATATTTTCTGACTGCCATCTCACCATGCTCCACTCACTTTGGTTATTTTATCGGCATATTACTCAAACATCTGGGTACATCAGTCGAACCTCGTGTCGTTGCAACGCACAATTCACGTGCATTCGGATGGACGCGTGTAGGCGCCAACATCCGGGCACCTGAATTGCACCTCGCGTCCATCCAGTGCCTAAATCGCATTTGTTTTTGCATGCGGAAGGACACGGGTTCGATCCCAGCAGGCAAGACAAAGTCTTGCTCTTTTTCGTTCTCCGTCACAGGTGCCTATGCTCAGCTTTCGAGATATGCCCAATCTTTTTTATTTTTCATGCACAAGAATTTTCATCTTAATATTCATACATGGCAAGAATCACTCATAATTCTTTTAGTTTTTAAAGGCAAGAACCAGATGATAATCCAGCAGACTATTTAGATGATCTAGTTCTTCTTGCAAATACACCTGCTCAAGTCAAATCTCTGCTACATAGCCTGCAGCTGGCAGCTAGAATCATCAGCCTATATGTGAATTCGGGCACCTCTCATGGTATACTGGCAAACCATGACTAGTGAATTCAAGCCTCACTGGGTGCCCCATATCTTTGGCCTTGTGCCACATCTAAGAGAAGCTTAGTAAATTAACTATATGTGAACTCAGATCTTTTTTACTGAAGAGAAAAATAAAATCAATTTTTCCTTATTTCTAATGCAGATGCTTATTTCCATAGTAAGAATGGTTGAGGTACTTTCTACGACAAATTACGTTTGATTTTTTTTAGTAGTGTTGCTCACCTGATTATGAGACATTGAAACGTAGTGGTATCTTCACCGTACCAAAACGGATATACGTAACGTTCTAATAGCGATATACATTGTATAGCAGGTCTTGTCAATGTACCTCTAAATTCACGACACTAAAAAGGTGTTCGGCACGTGGCGGTCATCTTGTCAATAAAAAAGTACAATGCAAGAAATATATTGTCACAAGCTGCTTAGCTTTTATTTCCAGGCTCATAACGTGGGCTCTGTTCGGAGAGGAGGAAAGGCAGAGAGAAAGAGAGAGAGGACACTGATAAATTACTGTGATCCCACACTAGGCACCAGAGTCCCGTCCGTCCCCTAGGCCTCGGAAAGCAAAAAGAGGCCGGTATTTTTCTTCGTCATTCCACGTTACCATTTGACTTCCGGTTCCGATCAACACCCAAAATTTCCGGTTGACTTTCAATTCTCCATTTGGGGGGTCATGCCCTGGTCAAATTCATGACAAACCATTTTTGTGCTCATCCCTTTTTTTTTAAACCTTTACTCCCTCTTATTTCTTCTTCCTCTCTTTTCTAATAGTAGTTCTCGCAAAACTCCATCTCGCTACAACATGTCTCATTTGGTCTGCTTCTCTAAAAAGGTTGTACATGCCTGCTTTAGTGACATAATAACTTGTACCTAATCTTTTACTTTTTGTGCATGAGAATTTTCACCTTGCAAATACACCTGCTCAAGATGAATCTCTGCTGCATACCCTGGAGCAGGCATCAAGTATCATCAGTCTCTATGTCAACAGAGTTCAATTGTTTTTTTCAAGACTAGAAGTGGCTACCTGGCATTGCCTAGGTATTTTTAAAAAGTTAATCTCATAGATCCATTATTACTGAATCATGAGTTGAATCCCCACTGGATGCCCCATTAAAATCCCCCCCATGAAAAAAGACCTTCTTCAAGTATTTTTTATCGGAGGGCACATCGGCTGAAACGTTATACAGATAACAATGAAGATGAGGACAATATTCCGAATAACGCAGATAATACTAATCATCAAGCCTCATCGCAAACATTCAGAGAAAAATTAATGTTGAATAGAGTGTTGTAGGTCATGTGACCACTTATTTTTCAAAATAGACTTTATATTATTTAAATAAATAAGCTATATAAACTATGAAATTTATTAAAAAATTGTATTACTTTAGATAGAAAAAAGTATTTGCGAAATTTGTAATCAATTTAAAAAATCATTTTTACAACTAGCAATAACCATGCCTAAAAGTTTACAAATAAATAAATACATACGATTTTATGTCAAATCTATGTGTAAAATATTCAAAATAATTATTTAATTAATAATTAATAGATGCACAGAACATTTTATTTGAGGGGGACAGAACTAAGTTTAATTTCAAATTGTCTTATTTTTACTCCTTTGATGGATATGATAATTTTACTTACTGATGGTAAGAACTCTCTGACATTGAATTTTTAACTCCCACCCCCTCAGACAGTATCTTTCAAAAATTAATTTTTGCACCGCTCGGAGAGTGTTTTTTTTTTTTTTTTGCTAGAGTTTCTAAAAACGTTCATTAGAATTTAAGAATTAAGAATTTCTGAATAGCAAGAAAACAAACAACAAAAAAACAAAGACAAATAACAACAAAAAAGTTTATGTGTAGAGTTTAGAAATTAAAAAAAAACAGAGATGAAAAGAGATTGTTTATTTCTGAGAAATCATATTACATTTAATTTAGTTTGATGATAAAACAATGTTGTTATGTGTTATGTGACTGTCATTCAATGTGCACATGATTCTGTTTAAGATCCTTGCACAGGATATTAGCAAATCGACTTATTGTCAACAGATCACACTCTAATTAATGTATTGTTGTTTGACCTATAGATAATTTAATTTTGTTTATTTGATGTGCCAGGCCTTATAGTTAGCAGGTTTACTGTGTATGTATATTGTATATATATATATATACATATACACACATATATATGTGTATATGTAGTGATGTACTTATTTATGGGTGATACTGTAAATTTTCAAATGTATATTAATTAGAAAACGGGTGGATTTAATACAAAGTGTATTATTGATTATTTCAAGTTTATAATTAATTGATAAGACTTCTTTTGATTTATCTATTCTTTTTCTTCTTATTCCTATGTTATTTTAGGTGACATTTTTGTAAGGGTTTATTAATTTTAATCTTTAAAATAATGTAATGAATTCTTTATGTTCCATTGTTCTAAACTAATCTCTAGCAATGGTCTTGGGAAAAAATAAATCCAGAACATGAAGGGTTTTTTCGTGAAATAATGCCATTGAATTGAGGGATATTACATTAAGAGTTGCAGTAATCTTAATCTTATAGTTAGCAGGTGCTTCAACATGATGTAAATTCAAGCCTGCAAGATTTGAGTGTTTGAACGCTATCCTTGGCCAGTTGAAAAGGACTTAAAGTAAGTCCTGAGCTATGGAATCCTTTGGTAAGTGAATAAGTCCTGAGTTATGGAATCCTACGTAGTATCAAAGGTTCAGTGATATAATCCTATGTTCTGTCGTCCACGAAGGTTCAAAGTAGTTTTGAGTAGTTATAATCAGTATGCTCAGCTTAAGTACTGTATTAACAGCAGAGTACTGCCAGTGATTGGCCAAGAATATGGTCACATGATTATCGCCGAGTCTATAAATAAGAGTGGGCATCTAGCACACACCTTATATACAAAAAAGTCAACAATGTCTGCAAGATTTTAAGGAAGGATTAGTCAAGAAGTATTTAGTCCAAAAGTTTTTGTCTTGGAGGTGCTGGTAGCATAACAGTTATCATCATAGAAAGTGGATTCAGCTATCTGAGTTCAAATCCTGAGCCAGTCTGTTTTCATTTCACATAGCACTAATAATACCCTTAGAAAAGGTACAAATCCAACTATTCTCCTTCCAGCTATGGGTAAATAGTAGGACAGACTGGATTCTTTAACCTTGGTATGGCAACATACTAGATGAGTTGCTATCTCCATAACTAAACCAAGATAAGCTTTTATCAAGAGATCTATGACCAAACTTATGTAATGGTTATTATCATTGGAAATGGAATCAGCGACCCAAGTTAAAATCCTGGACAGAGGTTTTTGTGTTTCAAATCATACTAATGTCCTTTTCCCATCTATGGGTTAAATTGAAAAACATGAGTTCATAAATGAAATTGTATTATGCATTAAGAATGAATTTATTTCACAACTTAGTCGGCATTAAATGACCCACCGAGGTTGATATGCCGTAAAACAAACCAAACCAATCAAACTAATGTCCTTGGGAATGACATGAATATATCTGTTCTCTCTCCAGCTATTGGAAAACAATAGGGGCTGACTGTGTACTTTAGCTTTGCTAAGGCAACCAATCTAGGAGAAGGAAAACTCTGAATTCAAACCAATTTTTAAAAAATTAAAAAATTGACCTTGTATTATATCCTACATGTACCGGACAGGTTGGGCAAATATATATGACCATACTAGTGCTAATATATTCAGTTTATTATGGGCCGGGTTAGCTTAGTCGGTAGAGCATTCGGCTAGAAACCACAAGGTTCCTAGTTCGTTATCGGTCCCCGCCAACTCAGCGTATGAGTAGCACAGGGTTCTGTGCGGTAAAGTAAGGTGCTGATGGTAGGTGTGGCGCTCCACCTCAGATGCAAAAACAATCTCCTTGGTCTAGCGCTATTGAAAAGGGGATAGACTCCCTCGCTGATTGGCTGATACCGACTTACGCCATCCTGACGACTTTTTTTAACTTTTATTATGGACACTAACTAATTGCATAATTTAAGCCGCTCATAGCAGCTCTCCAACCACAGTGATCCTACCATAAGCCGCTGACAGCAGCTCTTGCATGTGTCACTTATTTACACTGATAAATCACTATGTGAATGGAATGTGTTCTAAGGTGAATAGATAGTAAACTTTGAAATATCTCATCATACAGGTAAAAGATACCAAGAAAATTTGGTACAGCCGTGAGGAAATTTGGTAGGCAAAGAGTTAAAAGAAAATAACCCTTTTATCAATGTAGAATAAACATCATACTCACCTTCAGTGACCAGACAAACGAAAAAAGACAGTGTAACCGAATAAACTCTGTAGCAACTGACAGAACATGGTCAAGTGTTCAGTATATATGGATAAAAGCATCCACATTAAAACTACCAGCCAATGAGAATCCAGGAAAGAGACGTAACCATGCCACATAGTAAAATAGCCCAATCTGCTATTTAAACCACTTACCAAGTCTGGATTCTAAGAAGCAGATTCAACTTGCAACACGGTTGAATACTGACCAGTCTACACAAATCTCTACAAACCCCATGAAGAAATATTATTCTTTTATTATCTATTCAAATCTACTAACCTTCTTAACATATCTAGCTTTTCTTTTTGATACTACAATATGCACAAATCCATATATATATATATATATATATATATATATATACACACACACACACACACCAACCTCTCCGCACGAGCAGGATGCGATACAAGGTCAATTTTTAAAGCGGAGTTTAACACGTTTGAATTCAGAGTGTTCCTTCTCTTAGACTGGTTACCTAGCCAAGGGTAAAGAGTCCAGTCTGCCCTACTATTTACCCATAGTTGGATTCATATATAGATACATACATATATGCTACCTATGACCTCACACACCCATACACATATTTACACCCATGTATATGTGCCTCTATGCATAAATATTTAAATTGACCTATATATGCACACACCTATGCATTATTGCACTTAAATGTATATATTTTATTCCAGCTATGGGTTAAATTTAAGAAGCTGGTTTAGCTCAGTTGGTAGAGCATCTGCCTAGGTACCACAAGGCTCCTGGTTTGATATCGGCCTTCACCAAGTCAGCGCTTGAGTAGCACAAGAATCTGTGCGGTAAAGTGAGGAGCCGATGGTAGGTGTGGCATTCCATCTCAGATGCAAAAAAACTATCTCCTTGGTTTAGTGCTAATGAAAAGGAGATATACTGGTTTATGCCGACATTAGGCCACCCCAATGACTTTTACTTTATGGGTCAAATAGTACCACTACTGTTCTTCTACAAGGATGGCTTTGTCATTAAATAATATCATTAACCAATATCACTCGCCACATTGTGTTTCTTTTTTTTTTCTTAAAGGCCACCAGTTTTTGTCAAAAATGTATAAGCCTCATCATTTTTATTTACTCTTTGAGCAATCATGAGGGGCTTTGTGAGGGGGGGGTGATACTTAACTCTTGAGACTAAGTGAATTGACCTTAACCTCAGTTTTCCTCCTGTTCTGGTCTTGTATTAAGTTGTGCTAAGCTTAGTAAATAGCAGGGCACTTAACATTTTCACTGCCTATAGCAATAAATAGAATCCTTTCTTCTTGCAGACAATTGTAGGTTATGTGTCTTTAATCTGAGAAACCTTGGAACCTGTCCATTGATGGATCATAAACTGTGGCGGGAAACAAATGGATCACTAAGTGAGATTTCTGTTTAAGCATACACCTGACACTTAGTCTTGCTAACTCATTCTGTATATATATAATATGTGTATATATTGATATATGAGCATATATGTGTATATGCATGTATTTATGTATGAGCATATATATATATATATGTGTGTGTGTGTGTGTGTATTCATGTGTATATATATATATATATTTGTGTTTATGTGTGTGTGTGTGTGTGTGTGTATTTATATATGTGTATTTTTATATGTGTATATGCATGTATTTATGTATGAGCATATATATATGTGTGTGTGTGTATTCATGTGTATATATATATATATATTGTGTTTATATGTGTGTGTGTGTGTGTATTTATATATGTGTATTTTTATATATGCATATGTGTATGTGTGTATTTATATATATGCATATGTGTGTGTGTGTATTTATATGTGTATTTTCATATATGCATATGTGTGTGTGTGTATTTATATATATACATATGTGTGTGTGTATTTATATATATACATATGTGTGTGTGTGTATATATATGTGTGAATATGTGTATCTATTTGTATTGTGTTATCAAATGTAGCACAAAGCTTAAAATGGGAATTAATACAATCATATATTCTTCTAAAGTTTTTATTTCTTTTAATAAAACCAAAAACAAAAGTACTCTTAGCTCATGATATATAATAAGTAGATCCTTTATAATCAGAGTTGTCTGTGGGGTCTGCATACTCTCTCCTTTATTAGCAGATTGTCTGCACATCAGAGACAGGAAAATGTATTTTCTACACATCACAAAAGATCTTGACAGTGTTGCAATGAAGCTTATTTCTCAGCATTTGGATTTTTCAAATAAACTGAAATAACTTCTTAAAATTTCAAATCCAAATGAAGATTTATGCAAAGCTGAGCAATTTATATAAAGGATAAAGTCAGCAGGTTAGCATAATGTCAGTATCAACCAGACAGCAAGGGAGTCATTCCACTTTTCACTAGTGCTAGACAAAGAATATTGTTTTAGCATCTGAGGTGGAGCGCCATACTTACCATCAGCTCCTCACTTTACAGCACAAATCCCTGTGCTACTCATATACTGAGTTGGTGAGGGCCAGTATTGAACCCAGAACCTTTTGCTTCCTAGGCGGATGTTCTACTGAGGAAATTTATCTATGCTAAATTAGTGACAAGTTGAAATATTTTTTTTTTTAAATTTTAATAATAAAAAAAAATTAATTTAAAGATAAATATTTTTTTCTTTTTTAATCTTAAAATTTTAGATCCAAATGATGTGTGTACAGTTGAGCAACTAATACAATAAAATTATTTCTTAATAAATCAGTGCCACTTTAAAAAAAAAAAGAAAAGAAGATTAATTTATCAATTTAAAAAAAGATTAAAAATCGAAATAAAGATGTTTATTCTACAATTTGTATAATAAACTGATAATATTTGACTGATTTGGTTTGTTTTGTTTTACGGCATATCAACCTCAGTGGGTCATTTAATGCCGATAAAGTTTTGAAATAAATCAATTCTTAATGGATAAAACAGTTTTGTTTATCAACTCATGTTGTTCTATTTAACCCATAGATGGGACCCTAACAGGTACTACCACTCCGGATCAGAGTGAACCAGGAAGCAATGGTGATGAAGGGGTGCTCCACATTCCCCAAACCTCCAAAACTGGAACCTCACCATCAGATAGAGTTTAACGTCATTCCCAGGACATGTAGACCCGCAGCCACCGCCTTCTAGCACCCATATGATAAAAAGAGGTTGGGGCTTGCCATAAGGGTAATAGGGTTGGGAAAATCATATAGGTGCTAGGGCTTGACGTGACCAGCCGATTGATCGGAGGGGGCCTCTCCGTCCGCCGTCTAGCCCAAGAAATATTTGACTGAGTGTCATCTGATGAAGTCTTTGTTGGCTGCAAAGTTGTTGTTTTTTTGCAGTAGTTAAATAAAATAAAAAAATTAGAATTAATTTTAAAAATGGTAATAAAATATATATAGATAAATCATAACTTACAATTACTCCTTGATCCTGCACCCACTATCACCACTGCCCACCCACAGTCAACCTATATTTCCATCTCCACATAACACTTGACCCAATGTCTACTATGCCCCACCATAGATGACACCCAATTCCTTCCCAAACATTCAACCCAATCAGCAGCAGTTGACACCCACCTTCCTCTCCCTCACAACCAAAAGACACTCATCAGTAAGAGAATTGAATCCTTCAATACAAGAACTCACCTTGTGTTCTGAAGAAGGTATGAAAGACCAAAACATTATAGCATCAACATTATGACCAGTAATAAACTTCCATCCCATGTTTGTCTACATTTCTCCACATAGAATCATTTACAAAAATAAGACATGTATAAGAATTTTGGGGTTTTATCTTTTCCAACTTTATAATATCCGTGATCTCCTCCTGACAAAGATCGAACCAGTGACCACAGAATGCAGAGCCGGAGAGAGGTTGCTGGTTCGATCTCTGTCAGGAGGAGACTACACTGCTGATGAGACCTAATATAGTTAAAAACAGCTGTCCAGTGTTCTACACGTTGCACAAAGTGTTCACTGAATTTGCTTGTCGTGTTATTTAATTATATAATATAATTCCTTTCTACATTCATATACTATATCTACCAAGAATTTGAGTCCAACCGAATTAAACACCAAAAATTGAAGCTGGCTATTAGAAAGGGTAATTTTCAGCCCAACAACATTCAAAGTGGAGAAGTTTCAACATGTAGTTTATGTGGAAGAGTATGTCACTCCAGGGCTGGCCTGGTGAGTCATCTGAGAAAACACAAGAATAGAGTAGCAAATGCTACTGGCACTCAACTATGATAAAAAAAACAAACAAACAAAACAAACAGGGAATGGTCTTACTCGAACACAAGTTGACAGTAGCTCAGTCGGTAGAGCGTTCGGCTAGGAATCCCAAGGTTCCTGGTTCAATACTGGCCCTCACAAACTCAGCGTATGAGTAGCACAGGGATCTGTGTGGTAAAGTGAGGAGCTGATGGTAGGTGTGGCGCTCCACCTCAGATGCTAAAATAATCTCCTTGGTTTAGCGCTATTGAAAAGGGGATAGACTCCCTCGCTGTTTGGCTGATACCGACATTAGGCCACCCCGACGACTTTACTTTACTTTATATATATATATATAGTTTGAATGTTGTGTATTTTGGCAGCAAGTTATTAGCTAGCCAAGTATTGTAGAAAAACTCCAGATAAAGATCATGAAAAAGAAATATTCTGTGGTTTTCAACAATACTTGCCTATATATATATATATATATATATATATATATATATATATATAACCAGCACATTAGAGACTAATATGGAATTTCTCCAGTTTACACTTCCCAGTAAGTTAATATTGCATTTGTTTGATAACCAGTGAGACTATAGGTGTATAAGACTGAAAGAAATTGATCTGGCCATCTTTATTAAGTGTGAAAGTTCTCAATCATATACTGACCCACCTAGATCATCTTTTTCCCCTCCATGTACCCCTCGATCATGTCCATCAGTCTTGGTGTACCTTTTGTGAAGAATATGATGGAAACAACTTGTCCATTCTATGCTACACATACAGTTGTTGCGATCATATTAAAAGCTTCATTTACTTTATCTGCAGGATTCGGGCTGTTAAACAAATTCTGGTGGCATTTAATATGACATCAGTCAACAGACTGGCTGATAGCCTCACCCACCACAACTTCAAGTGAGGGTCAAGAAAGGTTTAGATACAAGAGAACAATCCATGAATATCAATCCTCATAGACACTCACACAGTGTTTTGGCTATGAAGTTAAGCTGCATCTAGTTGTGAGGTTCCTGTTCTGGAATACATATTCATTGCCATTATTCCCAGGTCCACCCCCCTGATTCAGAGTGGTAGTACCTATTAGAATCCCATGTATGGATTAAATAGAATTTTTTTTTTAAATTTAAATACCCAACAAAGAATGAATAATACAAAAACATTTTCAGCATAAAATAACCCAACAAGGGTTATGATGCCATAAAATTCAACCAACCAATTAATTGTTGAAGAGACTCATCGCTGCTTAACTTCACCGATTTAGTGGGAATTGGTGCTTTCAGTGTAACTTAACTTTAATTTTATTACTGGAATCTAAAATTGAAGTTGTATTTGATTTCATGGAAGCAATAGTTAATTGCTACTATAATGAAAAAAAAACATTTTTTTTTCTTTTCTTTAAAAAAAAATAAATTTTTGATCATATAAGCAAATGACCTATAAATCTTATGCATTGTCTATTATTTGGATATTAAAGATGACAGTTTATTGAAAAATCTCTTTAAAGTCATAAATTCAATTTTTTTTCCTGATGTCTATAATATTGATTTTAATGATTGAAAGTCATAATGTCAGCTCTTCTGTTTTGTGAGAACAGAAAAATTCAATATTTTATTATTATTCAATGATCTACTCTGTGACTAGCATCTTCATCTTTAATTGAAGAGGAAAACAGAATAATATTTCTGGTTTAAGGCTTCAAGTTATCACCATTAAATTATTCAACAGGACAATGGTTTAGGGGATTTTTTAAAAAAGAAAAATTTTCCGACCTCCCACCCAACTGAATTAACACAAGGTCTTTTTTTTTTTACATAGGGATCAACCAATTTTGGGACATTTAATACTGTATCAAGTCATTTTGATAAACTAAGTTCTATGGTTGCTTACAGTACCTGCTGTTGCTTAAGTGGTTATCCAATTAATTGTGTGTTAAACTGCACCTAGTGGTGAGGTTCCAATTTTGGAGCTCTGGGGAAAGTGGAGTACACCTTCATTACCATTACTCCCAGTTCCACTTTAACCAAGAGTGGTAGTACCTGTTAGGATCCAATCTAAATAGAATAAAAAAAATTTTTTTTTTAAATTTTGAATTTCCAACAAAGAATGAATAAAACAAAAGCATTTTTTAAAAACTTTTAAATTATTTTTATGGATCATCCAGTGAGGATTGAACTTACAGTGGTGTAGGGGTTATGAGTGTTGATTAAAATGTATCTAATTATCTGGTTGACTGGATTTTATGGCATTTCAACTCTTGGGTTATTTTATGCCGAAGATGTTTTTGTTTTTATTCGTTCCTTGTTGGGTATTCAATTTTTTAAAACTCATTTTATAAACATTTTTTTTAAACTAATTTTTTTTAGCTATTTAACCCATAGAGAGGACCCTAACAGGTACTAACACTCCAGGTCAGAGTGGACCTGGAGTAATAGTAATGAAGAGATACTCCACACTCCTAGAAACTCATTATCTAGTGATCATGAGTTCAATCCCTGAGTCAGGCAATACATGAGACCTCCTCCTACCTTGTGGAAGAGATGAACAATAATTCTAGCATTGAATTTGTTTCAATTTGTGTGGCCATTTTTAGGCTGCAGGTGAGAGCAGTTTACAGTAGATATCCCTTGTGGCATTAAGTTGGATCCAATAATTCTAGCATTGAATTTGTTTCAATTCGTGTGGCCATTTTTAGGCTGCAGGTGAGAGCAGTTTACAGTAGATATCCCTTGTGGCATTAAGTTGGATCCATGTTAATCAGAATCTTTGTCTCTTGGTACGTGTTAAGTAGAATTCTATAATGCTTGTCTGTTAATGCGTGTATTCAGAATCCTATAATTCTTGTGTTTGTCCGTGTTAAGCATGAGCAACTGAGTGCCAGTCTACCACCATATTTAAATAGTTAACCAACCACGTATTCAAGTGTTTTCATTGGCTGATTCAGTTCATGCAGCCTTGAAGAGTCTATAAATTTAAGTTGTCAGCTCCAGCACACCTTATATAGCAGAATATTCCAGCAGAATTAACTGATGCAAGATATCTTCTGAGAATAATATATTCTTCAAGATTGAATGAACGGTTCCCTTAAAAGATCCCAAAAGTTTGACTACAAGAGACATTGGAAATCTATCTATATGCATATGAAGGACAGTTGTGTGTATGTGTCCCGGAGGAAACTACGAAAATAAAACAATTAATGACAATGTAAATATAAATACACATTCACTATCACCAGGGCTTGCTTTTTGGGCAAAAATAGTGAAGATCTTATCTATATTTGGAAAGACATTTAAAAAATTAGGATTTGAATAATCATTGGTTGTATTCATAATTTAAACATAAATCAATTATGTAAGACCAAAACAATCAACGGATCTGCAAGACTAACTTTTTATTATACCCCTCTACCCAGGCAATGCCAGGTAGCCAATTCTAGTACATATATAAAAGGCAGTTGTGTGTGTGTGTCCGAAGGTAACTACAAAAATAAAACAATTAATGACAAAGTCAATCTAAGTACACATTCACTTTCACCAGATCTTGCTTTTTGAGCTAAAATAATGAAGATTTGATATATATATATTTATGATTAAAAAAAAAAAAATTTAAATGATAATAGCATGGAATTTTTTTTGCATTTAATATTGTAAATCATCATCATCATGTCGCACGCACCACGGATATCCATGACAATCTCTTGCCAACCTTCCCTATCACTCATTGCCACTGGGAGGTCTTCTGCGCAGCAACCAGCATCTTTCGCATAATTGGTCAATGTCCTTGGTGGACCCACTCTAGCATGTCCATGTCTTCCACAGGAAACTTATGAGCTTATCCTTGCTTCTCCAACAGTGTTCCATTGTCCGTCTCACTCGGATGTGGTTCCATGCTGCTTTCTTGTGGGGACTTGTTCGACGACAGCATTCTTTCTCAGCTCACATCTAGCTTTATTCTCAAGGTGCTTTGTTAGGGTCATGTAGTGCAGCCATACAGCAGTACTGATATAACCACAGCCTGGAAGAATTGCCGTTTTAGTTTGTCAGTGAGATCGGATTTCCATATGACTGATAATTTGTTTGTGGCCAACCATGCTTTTCCTATTCGTGTATTAATATCGCCCTCTGTGGACGAGATATTACTACCTAAGTAAGTGAATTGTTCTACTGGTTTAAGAGGTTTACCGGTGAGAGTGGAAATGTCTCCTTTCTTTTTGAAACTTATGAACTCAGTTTTATCGGAGTTTACATAGAGGCTGATATTCTTTGCTGCCTCCTCCAAGCTATTTAGTAGTGACTCAGCCAGTGCCGGTGTATCTGCAAGAAGTGCGAGGTCATCAGCATAGTCTGCATCTGTGACTGTTTGTGCGGGATATCGCCTGCTTCTTGCTTTCTTAGTGTGAAACTTTTTTCTTTTTCCTTGTCACATATTGTAAATAATAGACATTAATTTTTCATTTCAAGTTTTTTTACGTGGGGATTTTGATGGGGCATCCTGCAGGGATCCAACTCACAATTCAGTAATAATGGACCTGCGAGACTAACTTTAAAAAAAAATCCCCCCTCTACTCGGGTGATGCCAGGTAGCCGCTTCTAGTCTATATATAAAGCAACTTATTCTATCAGAGGAAATCTTGTAATTTTTTCTTCTTAATGGCTCAGTCATTTTTAATGTATGTATAAATTTTAAAAAAGATAAAAAGAAATGTGTAATAGGTACAAGATACCAGGTAAAAAGTAAACAATAATTGGTAAGGTAGTAATTAACTTTTGCTTCCAGGAAATAAAATACAGCTTCAATTTAGATTTAAGCAATAAAAAATAGATAATTCAAACTTTATCTAAAAATGTCAGGTCGATTAAAAAGTGCTATTGGTAATATATAATCCAGTACTAGTTTCTGAATAGTCCATTACTAAACAATCTCCCACAACAGATTCACCAGATAAGAAAAGGATGAAAAATGACAAGTAGGGTTTCTGAACCAGGGTTGTGAGATAGCATTCCTTTTTTTCTTGTTTTTTTTTTTTAATATTAAGGGTATTATCTGATCACATTTTTCTTTTCCACTGTAGAGAGCACAAGAAACTTTGCCATCATTTCGCTTCAATAGAATTCAACAAAATAACCTGTGAACAAGTACTAATAACAAGAATTCAAATCAAATTTGAAAATCTGGATGATGCCATTTCCAGAATATTTGAGATTTTTCCGTGACATCAAGTTACGTATATTCATGAAAGTTCTGGAAAATTTTGCAAAGTATATATACCCATGCATGATGCTATGGTAGTCAGTCCATTCAAAATACATTCTGTATTCATTGTTCAGCTCATTTAAGACGTGAACGAACATATTAAAAGTTTTTAGGGTGCAGGGTATAAAAAATGGTTAGGAACCATTGTATTAAAGGGTAGATGAACTCTCACGTAGGAATCAATAATTATTGGTAATTTGGGTTACACAATACAAGCCACAATACGCACATGATGTAATATTTCTATTTGATTTGTATTATTTATTCACTACATAGTTGGTTGATGAATTTTAATGGTATATCAACCCATCTGGGGTTATTTTATACCTAGAAGTTAGAGGGGGCTGGGTTAGTTCAGTCAGGTAGAGCATTCGGCTAGAAACCGTAATGTTCTTAGTTCGATACTGGCCCTCGCCAACTCAGCGTATGAGTAGCACAGGGATCTGTGCGGTAAAGTAAGGAGCTGATGGTAGGTGTGGCGCTCCACCTCAGATGCAAAAATAATCTCCTTGGTCTAGCGCTAGTGAAAAGAGGATAGACTCCCTCGCTGATTGGCTGATACTGACATTAGGCCGCCCCGACAACTTTACTTATGTCTATATTTACACTTTTGTAGAGCTGTGGCTTAATGGTTAACATCACAGGAAATGAACAAGGCGACCAAAGATCAAATCCTGGATAAGGTTATTTGCATTTTACATAGTACTTATATCCTTGGGAAATGTATAAATCCAAATATTCTCCCTCCAGCTATGGGTAAATAGTAGGGCAGACTGGTTTCTTTAACTTTAGTTCAGCAACTAATCTAGGAGAAGGAAAACTCTGACTTTAAACCTGTTAAACTCCACTTAAGAAATTGACTTTGTGTCACATCCTAAGAAGCATTTTCTGATGAGAACAAAAGCTCCACATTCTAAGAGGAAGTGTTTAACATTGCAGGGTGTTTGACTTGTTACATACTTATTGTTGTTTTGATTTGAGTATAAAGGAGTGTGTAAGTCTTGTGGGACCAATGCATAGTCAGGATATAATAGTTTGTTCCTTTGTTGACTTTCTAAAGGCTCATCTTCATTCTCCCAAGTGGGTTTGATTGAAAAGAGTTTATTTTGGATGTTGTTATTCCAATGTCATTGCCATTTTGTATAAAGGAATCTATTAATTTTATTTTTCAAGTCAGTAAATGGAATCTTGAATTTGTTGGAGGGCCAGATCTAAAGCCGATCAATTCTAAAGCTGAGTTCTTTCATTTCCCCTCACTCTAATGGGTTTGGGTCCATTATATAATGTTTATTTACTACAAGTTTTTAACTTGTTTACATTGAGTATGGCATATGGCAATTACTTTGGATTCATTTCGTAATCTTAGGAAATTCACAAAACAAAGAATTAATAAATATTTGAAATAATACGTTTTTAAATGAAAATTGAATACTATCCTTTTGTGTTTGCGTCACTGATGCAGTAAAATCGTATCCAGGCATCCCAGTGTTTTACTTTTTTTATTCCCTCATCATTTCAAGCTAATTGTAAATACATTTCAATAGTTTCTTTGAAATGAATTTCAAGGTAGGAATTAGGCAGCTTTAGTTGTTTCCTCAGATCATAAATAAAAACTTTAAAATCTATTAAGAAACTTTAGTTGGGACCTATAAATTTTTCCGGGTACTCATTCAAAGCAAATATGTGTCCCCCAAGATGCACTAAATCAAAAAGTTATCAGCATCACTGCATATTTAATGTTGTTATTTTCCATACTTGGAGGAGTGTTGAATTTGTTTTTTTTAAATTGGTTTTTGAAGAATAATTAAAGTTCCAATTACTGTCGAACTGGGAAGACAAGGCAGCAAATGGTTGTAACTCAATACAAACCCGAAAGACACAAGGTCCACTGCAAAATGACAGAGTATATATAAGACTCCACAATGTCATTCAAATCAAACAGCCAATCAGAACTCAAGGAATGGAATCACCCAAATCACCCAGATTCATGGATGGATCATTCTTGAGTCCTATTTATATCAACTGTCTTGGACACTGCTCCAGTTGCACTTAGCTGCTGTTATTCAAACCAACAGTAGACTGACTGACTTCAATAGTTTTCTAAGCTTATTTTTTAAAATTCAATTTAATTTTTTTTATTTGAGCATGTTGAGATTAAATAGATTCCCTCTTAGCAGCTCAATATCTAGCCTCAATGGAGAGGGTTTAAGAGAGACATCTGTTTCTTGCACTGAGACAGGCCCTCTTTTCCAGTGAGGGGCACAGTAAGATATAGAGAGTGAAGAAACATGTTCCACCTTTAAAAACAGTCTTTGGTTTGGTTTGTTTTGTTTTACAGCATATCAACCTCAGTGGGTCATTTAATGCCAAGAAAGTTTTGAAATAAATCAATTCTTAAATGGATAATACAATTTTGTTTATAAACATGTTTTTCTATTTAACCCATAGATGAGACCCTAACAGGTACTACCACTCCGAGTCAGAGTGGACCAGGGAGTAATGGTGATGAAGGGGTGCTCCACATTCCCCAAACCTCCAAAACTGGAACCTCACCATCAGATAGAGTTTAACGTCATTCCCAGGACATGTAGACCCACAGCCACCGCCTTCTCCGACTGCCCGTCTAGCCCAAGATAGGGCCAAAGTGGAGTATTGCATGTCATGAACTGCTCATCCACCTGGGCTCTAGCCTTAAGCAGGATGGGTTGCCACCCACGGCCAACAGGTGGCCCCATTGGGGGAGTCTTACCCCTCTGCAGAGGTGCAGTCGGTGCATTCTAATGCCCCAGCCGACAGGGCGGTAAAAACAGTCTGAACCAAATCTAGTATTGAGTAAAACTTCTTTTTTCTTTCTTTTTTTTTTTTTTTTTTTTTTTTTTTTTTTTTTTTTCAAACATGATTAAGAATTCCTGAAAGTTTGGTTGAAATTGAACCAAAAATCAATGTGCTTTGTTTGTATGGATGGTCAGACATTTAGTGAATTATAATAGACTAGAAGCAACTACCCAGCAAACTTGGGCAGAGGAGAAAAATGTGATTTAATAGTGCTATATACTCCTCCATCTCCAGTATATAATGGAGAGAAAGAGTAGAGAGGATGAGATGGGCTCTCACTTTTCTGCTTGTTCTTACTTCGTCGGTGACCATCTTACTTTGGGCTGACTTCTTCCTTTTTCTGAGCTGGGCCGTCTGTGCTTATTTCTTGTTTGTAAAAAAATAAGCAAGATTTTGTTGTTTTTAAAGACGTCTATTCTTTATTCAAAACCCACAACAAGAAGTCAGCATCTTAGGAGCAAAGGACTCCTATGTCTGCTCCTTCTGACTAACAGCCGAAATCTGACTAAATTTCTTTTCCCATTGGCAGAAGTCATTGGGGTCAAGTAAAGGTCATTACCTGTCAATAATATAACCCCCTTCGATTTTGAATCTACAACAAACTTCAATTTAAAATCTAACTACACTTACAAATATAATTCATAGGCAACCCACAAATTATGTAACAATAATTACTTAAAAGTAAGAACTGGTGGTATTTAATGTGTATATACATTTACTTTGTTGTTAAATGTTTTCTTTTTGTAGTTTCCTCTGGACATACACACACACACACCAACTGCCCTTTATATATGTACTACAAGTGGGTACCCGGTGTCATCTGGATAGAGGGGAGGGAGTAAAAAAAAATTAGTCTCGCAGATCCATTATTACTGAATTGCAAGTTGGATTCACACAGGATGCCCCATTAAAATCCCCATGTAAAAAAGACCCTGCATTGATTCAGCCACTTTGAAAAAAAAAAATAATGTCTACTATTTAAAATATGAAATACAAAAAAAAAAAAAATCCATACTATTTAAATTTTATTTTTTAAAATTATCTCCACGAATATAAATCAAATCATTATTTTTGTTCAAAAAGCAAGATCTGGTGAACATGAATGTGTGTGTGTGTGTGTGTGTGTGTGTATATATATATATATATATATATATATATATATATTATATTTACATTGTTATTACTTTACCGCACATCCCTGCTCTATACTCACCCACTCCTCCTCTCAGATGCTACAATCTCCTTGATCTAGCGCTATTGAAAAGGGGATAGACTCCCTCGCTGACTGGCTGATACCGACTTTAGGCCGCCGCGTCGACTTACTTTACTTTTTTACATTCTTATTAATTGTTTTATTTTCATAGTTTCCTCTAGATGTACATCTATACATACATACACACCAACTGACCTTTATATATGTATTGATAGATTTAAAAAAAAAAAAGATGAGGACATTCATCAATACATCAGTTAATAATAATTTCTTATCTCAGAAATTATAAAAATTTAACCAACTATAGATTATTGATCTATAGATTATGGAAATCTGATCTCTTGTTGCATAACCTTATTATTATTTACTCATCTTGATAATTATTTTCTCCTATCTTCTATTCTGAGCTGATTCCTCCCTTCTGGTCAGGGATTTCTTTGGTTGGTCTTGGATATTTCTCAGTCGTTGTATCCATCTTTTGTTCTTGCTAATAAACTCAAAACTTATTGTATTTTTAGCCATCTTTATTTCCCAAGTTCCCAAATGTCACGACCATGCATGGAGAGAGTTATTTTTGTGTCTGTTCATCACATCACCTGGGATTACTCTAATCTATCTAACTCATTCTCAAAATTAGACCAATCTATAAGTGAGCTCTTAAAAGGGTCAGTTGAAGGTGACTACGTGCCTATCATATTACTGAGTATTTTCCATGACTTTTCTTCTAAAAGAATTGCCAATCAATTGTTCAATTCTACACTTACCGTACATAATTAATAGGCCACCTATCAAGTATGTAAACATTCTCTGATAAGATAAAGTGAAAATTATTTATGTTAGATAGGAATACTTGAAACCATATAACTGTGTGCAAACAGATGATTATAGACAGATTTTTAAAAAGTGCAATTTAAAAAAAATGCAATGGAACATTTAAAATATAGTTATGATTATAATAAATTATTTGATAATTAATTTATTAATTATTTGATTAATTATTAATGTATTGATTATTAGGATTATTTTAATTATTTTTTATTATTATCTAATTTTAATTTTTTGAAAATTAATATTAATCATTAATATTACTTTCGCTTTTAATAATCTTATAATAATTAATATTAATAATTATTTTAATATTATTATGATTAATTAAATATTAATTATTATTAATTTATTGATTAATTCATAATAAATTATAATTTATTTGCAAATTTTTTTTTAAATCCTTGAAACAGCATCCCACAAAAATAGTTGTACGGTCACCTGCCTCCTATCACACAAACCATCCAGGTAAGGCAAACAAGACATGCCAGACACTTCTGCTGGAGAAGCAAGGACGAACTCATAAGTGATGTTCTATTTCGGACATCAACACATGGACATACCAGAGGGGTTGATCACCCAAAACCTACATTAATCAGCTCTGTGAATTCTGGATGCCATGCAGAGGACTTACCAGGAGCAATGACTGACAGAGACGCTTGGCAAGGGAGTCATGGGAATCCATGTTCACAGTGCAAATTGATTATAATTTGCAAATTAAAGAAATTTTGACATTAGATAACCCATAAAGAGTTGATATGCCATTAAAGAAATACCATTCACCATAGGCAGGATTTGTGTTACAAGGTCACTTTTTAAGCAGAGTTCAGTTGGTTTGAATTCAGAGCTTTCTCTCTCTTAGAATATGTGCCAAAGCTAAAAAGCCCAGTTTATACATATTTATTCATAGGTTGGAAAGGGAAGAGATGGATTCATGCCTTTCTCAAGGGCATTAACACAAATGGAAGTGCAAACAGCTTTGTCCAGAATTTGAACTTTGCATGCCAACTCCATTTTCTGTATACAATACATGGCATCCAGAATCCATACAGAGCTGATTAATGTAGGTTTTTGCTGGTTGTCTTACACTGTTATGTCCATAGATGTCCACAATAGAACATCACTTATGAGTTCAAACTCCAGTCGCACTTTTGGATTAATACTCTTGGGAAAGGTATGAACCCCCCCCCCTCATCCCCATCAGCTATAGGTTACAGCATAGATGCCCTGATAAATTTCTAAGCTTAGATGTATTTTGAGATAGCTTAAAAGCCTCCCTATCAGGCGGCAATTAAGCTAGCATCTGTGGAGGGCTCTTGATTGGACCTTTGACTCAACAATAACTCTTCATGCATTGACTGCATATTAAATTTTATGAAGATAATCTCAAGTACAGCATTGATATTCAAGTTTACCTTTTAAAAGTTCAATGATAATTCTTCTGCTTCCACTTAATTTAAAGACAATTCAATATATGTTGGTCTTTACTTTCCATATAAACAATTATTTTTATTTCATGGGTGACTTTCAATTAATTTTGATAATTCCCAAATTTATTTACAAGATATAAAAATTCTTATCTTACAAAAAAAAATTGTTGCAAAATATTGTCAAAAGAAATCTCATTAATTAAAACTTGGGAATCCAAAATTACTAGATTTTGGGGCCAGATTTAGCTTGAAATTTTTTTTAATTTGCTCATGGAGTCAGCCTAATTCCAAAATTGTATGATATGTTGGGCTATGGCCTCTAGGAGTAAAGTTGAAAAATGTGACATACTGACACACCAACTTTCACATTTCTTATTAGATATTATACTGACAGAAAATGGAGGCGCGTGGTATAACGGTTAGTCATAGGAAATGGACTTGTCGACTTGAGTTAAAATATTGGACTAGGCTATTTGCATTTCACATAATACCCTTGGCAAAGGTATGCACCCAACTACTCTCCCTCCAGCTATGGGTAAATAGTAGGACAGACTGAACTCTTTAACCATGGCTAGGTAAACAGTCTAGGAGAAGGAAATATATATATATATATATATATATATATATACATATATATATATATATACTGACAGAAAATGAAATTTCAATACCTTGAATATGTTTCAATTTACCCAAGATTAAGAAGGTAATATAGTTAGATCACAATAAATGATCATGTGCTAACCAACATGTACACAGTTTAAATCTGAATTCAAACCTATTAAACTGTGCTTAAGAAATTGACCCTATGTCACATCCTACTCGTGCGAAGGCGTTGGTATATATATATATATATATATATATATATATATATATATATATTCAAGGTGTTGAAATTTTATTCTCTATCAGTGTGTGTGTGTGTATATATATATATATATATACTGACAGAAAATGAAATTTCAATACCTTGAATATGTTTCAATTTACCCAAGATTAAGAAGGTAATATAATTAGATCACAATAAATGATCATGTACTAACCAACATGTACACAGTTTAAGAAACGAAAGGTGTATCAATAGTGCTGAGACCTCATGCACACAGCTTGAAAAAATGAGGGGGTGTACAGTAGTGCTAAGACCTCATGAAAACAGCTTAAAAAATAAAGGGGGGGTGTCAGTAGAGTTTAAATTCAATACACATACTGCACCCAGGTTGAAATCTATATTGGGGGTGGGGAGGCCTCATTGCTTAGTGGCTAAAGTGCTGGACTGTGACATCATTGTTAATTTGATTAATTTGTAAATTATCATCATCAGGTTCCACTTTGAACATGGATTCTGATAACTCTCCCTTGCCAAGCGTCCATGTCAGTCATTGCTCCTGGTAGGTCCTCTGCATGGCATCCAGAATCCGCTAATCTAATTAATATAGGTTTCTGCTGGTCAACTTACACTGGTATATCCATGTGTAGTTTTTCCACAATAGAATGTTACTTATGAGTTAAAACTCCAGTCGCACTTTTAAACTAATACTCTTGGGAAAGGTATGAACCCTCTCATCTCCCCAGCAATGGGTTAAATAGTACCACTACTGTTGTTCTCCAAGGATGGCTTTGTTATTAGATAACCAATGAAGGTTGATATGCCATTAAACAAAGAAACCAAACCAAAATAAGAATCATATTTAGGATGTTGCAATTTTCTTGTCTTTCTATTTTTCTTTTCTTTATTTACTAAGACATTTATTTGATTTCTAAATGGATTATATAAACTAGAACATTTGCTTAATTCTCACTGGGTGCCCCATATTTCTGGCCTTGTGTCAGATGCAACTATGATTAGTAAATAACTGCAAAGTAGAACTTTTATAATTTGCTTTATCTATTCATTTATCTATTATTTTTTTTTTGTAACATTTTTTTTAGTTTTATGCAAAAGGATTTCGGAAGATATATATATATATATATATATATATATATATATATATATATATAGGTAAAATAATTAAACTGACTGGTTTGTAGGGGATGATTCTATTTGAGATCATCAAAATCTCACTGTACATCCACAATGTATGCTCATGTAGGTGCAAACATAGATTTATACATTTATTGAAATAGATTTATAATAGTCAAATGACGGTTTGTTAAATTTTCTCTTTGAAAGTATATATATATATATATATATATATATATATATATATTCATTTAAATTGCTGAATTCAAAATAATTACAAGCTCTGTCCCATAAAAGTTGTGACATTTTCATATAAATTTTATACTCTAAGTGCCAGAAATATTATGAGACAAAATAATAATGCATTGAATTTGAAAGATAAAGTTGACACTTTCAGCCTATTTATATTTTCATCTTTATTTATTTATCTCTTTAATAATGTTTTTTTTTTTTTTCTAAATGAAAAAAAAAAAAAAATTTATATTTGTCTTCACAATGTAAATGAATTATTACTCTGCATCTCACAATTGAATATTTTAACTGCAAAATTTCTTATAAAATTCTCATCAATTTGAGGTGATTTGTTTTTATTTCAATCTTTATTTGCAATGTATATCGAATATTGATGTTTCATGGATTGGTACTGGGCATGTGAAGACAAGGTGTGGCTACATTTGTAATATGCAACTGTGAACACATACACACACCACAAACATGCACACACACACACACACACACGAACACCTATATACACAAGCGGAACTCAGGCTCCGATTCAGTTTCTTAAGAGCTACCTCATCATTCCCATGGTTAGCACAACACAGCTCTGGCGGCAGACAGACCACATGGCTCTGTACGACAGCAGCTTCCTTCATTCTTCTTCCGATTCCCTTCGATACATTTATTCTTCTCTCTTCAATTTAGGAGATGAATTACCACCCGTGGAACCTGACGATCTAGAAGAAGAAACAAAGGTGAGAGAATTCTTTTTTTTTTATTCTTTTTTTTTTTTTATTCTTTTTTAAAATCTTTTCCCCTAAATAGTTTAACTTTGTTAAGTCTAAAATTGCCGAAATGTTTACCTATCGCAGGTGAAATACTTGAATGAAATGCAAGCCTTTTCTTTTATTATCTTCCAGGGGAAATTTGTGGACAACTAGCAAGCGGTTAAATTGGGCCAGTGTCTTTTAATCGTGGGTGGGGGTGGTTGTAGCAGCAGTAATAGTGCTGACTCTAATAATGTTTCGGTGTGTGTGTGTAGTCTGTTTGCAAAATTCTTTGTCTATATTTTCTTCCTCAGAAAACCAATAGCTGTAACTTTAAGGCAACAAAAGAAAAGTCTTTTTATCTCTTTGTCTTGATCTAAACATGACAAATAGGCTGGGATTATTTATTTATTTTTTTTTTTTAATATGCTTATTTGTCTATAATACTTACCTTTTCTTTCTTTCTTTTTCTTTTCTTCTTCTTTTTCTTTCTTCCTTCCTTATTGAGTGTATCTCTTTGTAGAAAAGATTTTTTTTCTTCTTCTTCAATTTCAATCTCTCCACACTTTATCCTAATAGCCTCACATTCTTAACTACAAACAAATGCCAGGCTCCTTTCCTTACCCCTCAGCAATATTACTTTCAATATTACAATTCTTTTTTTTCTTTTTTGCATTCATTTATTTATCTATTTATTCATTTATTTTTAAATGCTGGTGTCAGTACAGAAAGGTAAAGATATATTTTCTCATGCTAATTGAAAACTGGTTGTATCTCCATCTACCCCTATTTATCAGACAATTAACACCTGGTATGGCACACCTGTGTAAAGAAGATACCTGTATGAAATCAAAAGAAATAATCATTATTATAACTTTTTTTTTTCTTTTCTTTTTATAAATCATTTTTTTTGTATCTTCAGCTTTGTCTTGTTTCTTAAGTAATCATATTTGAAGATAAACAAATTAAATCATAATTTAACAATTAAGTCCCCCACCCCCACATTTGTTGGGGGTGGATGGGGGTGCTTAAACCTACATGAAAAAGGGGGAAAATTGAATATCCAAGTAAAGACCCAATTTTACTTTTTGTTTATCTGTAAGGATTTTTTTTTGTTTGCTTTCCAAATTAAAATATCAAAATGTTTAAGAATATAAATTCTTTAAAAAAATCCTTTAGTTCATATTGAGGAATTTTGATTAGATTATTGTACATTGATTTCATTCTGGATTTCTTAGGAGAGACTGGGGAGACTCATCCTGTTTTGATATTTGGAAAAAATCTTTATTGCTCATGCAAAAATTTGCCTCACTTTCTCTCTGTTACACTTACTCTTATATTGTCTCTCTGTCACTCTTTGTTACACTCACTGTTACACAATTATTATCTCTGTCACACTCACTATCACTCTTTCACTCTTTATCACACCTACTCTCTGACATACAGTCACTATCATACTTACTGTCACAATCTCTCTCTCTCTCACATTCACTGTGTCACACTGTAACACAATTACTATCTCTGTCACACGCACTATCACTCTATATTTCTCTCTCTGTCATACAGTCACTGTCATACTTACTGTCACTCTGTCACACAATTGTGGTATCTATCACTCTATTATCTCTGTCACACTGTCACCCCTTGTCTCTGTCACTCTCTCTCTCTTTATCTGTCACACTCACTGTCACACTGTCACTTTTACTCTGTTTCACACTGTTATACAATAACTGACTTGATCACACGTGTATATGTCAAAATAAAAAATTAAAAAATTAAATATCTAGTTTTCTGCATGGTAGCAAACAAAACATTTTTTTTTCCTTATTAAAAAATATCCGTCTATTTAATTCAAGTGTTTTATTTGCTAGGATCAAATAATGAAATCTATTAACCACTAAAACATTTTCTAAGATAAATTTATTTTCTTAAATGTCAAAAATGAAAGGGGTTAATTGTTGTATAAAACCTTAACAGTAAAATTTCTGCTGAGACACGGCAGTGTGTAGGTGTATATCCCAATGGTGGAGGTGTATATCCCAATGGTGGAGGTGGTTTTCCAAGTTTGAATTATTGATTTTTATTTATTTTAAAACAAAAAAATTCATACACACAGAGTTAATTTGTTATCCTGCCAAACATGCAAACATTAATACGATTATTATTTCTAGCAAAATAGATGTTATTAGAGTTAAGACAAATGTACTTTTAGAGAATTTTTAGAATTCTATTAGCCTAGCTTTTTCAACCGACTAATAAAATACTCAGAAACAAAGATTCTGCAACTTCTGTAATTATTTTTTTTTATTCTTGAACATGCTATACCAAAGCTGCTTTTTTTTTTCTCCCAATTTTCTGGCAAATTTCGTAGGCAAAGAATTAATTTTTGCCTACCAAATTTTCCAGATATTTTAAATTTTTTTTACCTGTTTATGATATTTCAAAATTCACTATCTATTCCCCTCAGAACTTTTTCTATTCAAATGAACTATTATTATTATAATGAACTGTCAATTTTTGTACTTTCCTTTGGTGTGGTACGTATAGTGGTGGGAGTGCCTAGTGTTGTGTTGGTATTTAACTCTTTCCCTACCAAATTTCTCTGGCTTGTTTTACCTATATGATGGGATATTTCAAAGTTCACTATCTATTCACCTCAGAACTCATTCTATTCAAATAAAGTCTTATTATTATTGTAATCTGAGTCCTTCTGCTCAATTATAATGAAATAACCATCAGTTTTTGTAGTTACAGTTTACAGTAGAAGCACAGTGGTGGGTGAGTCGCTGTGAGCAGCTCAAAGTAGGCCAAGAGTTTTAAATTCTCAATATTAACAGCTATTTGGTTTTGTTCTGGAAATGAATAAAAGTTTAATTAGTAAATAACTAATGTCATCATAAACATCATGTCATGCTGACAGCGTAGATCTCCATGAGTCTTCCTCGTTATCCATCCCTATCATTTATCACTCATGAAAGGTCCTCTGTACAGCATCCAGTATCAGTGCATAGCAGGTCGATGTAGGTTTTTGCTTGCCAACCAAGACTGGTGTGTCTATGCATAGATGTCCATAGAACATCATTTATGAGCTCATTCTTGCTTCTCCAGCAGTGTCCAACATGTCTTTTTTATCTTATCTGAATGGGTTATGTGATAGGACACATGTTGCTGTACAGCTGCTCTCCCCACAAATACTTGATATAATCAGGAATAAAACTATAAATGAAAAAAATTTTAAAGCTTTGGAGAAACAATGGTAGGAAAAAAGTTAATGTGAATATATATATATATATATAATGAAATTTAACATTTTGAAAAAACATATGATGTTTGTTATGTGATTGCTGACAGATCTGTTTCGACCAAATCGATAAGTTGGTCTTCATCAAAGAGTGACATAGACTTATCGATTTGGTCGAAACAGATCTGTCAGCAATCACATAACAAACATCATATGTTTTTTCAAAATGTTAAATTTCATACTGTCGGATTAATTTCCATCTATTTTTCATATATATATATATATATATATATATATATATATATAAATGCATTGATTTATTAGATCGGGATTTCTTAAAGTGGTCTACATACCCACCCCCGGGTCTATACAACTCAGGGGGGTGGGTCTGTAAATATTTGTGGGTCTACAATGGATCTATGGAAACTACTAAGCCTTCTTAGTAATTACAAGAAATGAATTCCACAAGAATCCTGGAGAATCTGTTCATATTGATATATTTTCAAAAGTTTAAGCCCAATATGAACTTATCTAAAGTCATCAGCTTCACTCATCACATTAGGAAATGTGCTTCCTTGGTAAGTTATTAAGTTAGTATTAAATATTTACAGCTCTTTTTACATGTTATGCTTACTTTACTGTTTATTTTATGGTTATTTTACAATTAACAGTTTTACATAAACATTTGTGCAGAATTCATTAATTACATAATTGGTTGCTACAAAACAATTTCAAGGTGTACTGGGGTATATAAGGAGGGGGTCCATGGTAGGTATATCAAATTTTTGTAGAGGTCTATGAAATTAAAAGTTTTGAGAACCCCTGTATTAGATTTATGAAATCAAACATAAAACTCAGTAAATCAATATTTCTCTAAGTGAATGTTAATCCATTTTCAATCAAAATATAATCCCTATTGAATATTGATAATATCCAATGTCAATATTCATAGGGATTATATTTTTCTCCTTTTTAGGAGATAAAGTACAGGATTGTTTGCTATATATATATATATATATATATATATATATATATATATATTCATGCAATTTAAAAGAAGGGGATTCCCCATGTTATAGTGGGTGAATAGGTTTAGCTCAATCGGTAGAGCATTCGACTAGGAACCACAAGGTCTCGGGTTCGATACCAACCTTGCTAAGTCAGCATATGAGTAGCACAGGGATTTGTGCATTAAATTGAGGAGCTGATGGTAGGTATGGTGCCCTGCCTTAGGCACTAAAATTATCTCCTTGGTCCAGCGCTAGTTGAAACGTGATAGACCCCCTCACTGTCTGGCTGATACTGACTTTAGGCCACCTAGACGATGACGACAACCCTCTGGGATGACTTTACTTTCTACAGTGGTTAACGTGCTGAACTGCAATATCATAGTAAGTGAGTTCAAACTCCACTTGCATTATTACATTCCTTTTAGACTAATACACTTGAGAAAGGTATGAAATCAAAAAACTAGAGCCATATTGACCTTTGGGCCCGTAGCCTAGATCTAAATAGTCCCACTGCTGTTTTTCTATAAGGGTAGTTTTGACATTAAATAGCCCATGGAAGGTTGATATGCCATTAAATAAAGAAACCCAACCAAATTATATTAATACACTGCATATTCTCTTGGGGACAATAACACAATCAATTTTCCCTTTGTTTATTTCTTTATTCTGTTCAATAAATCTAATTCATGAATTAATTGTCTTCTTTTCCTGTTTCTTTTCTCTTTTTCCTGTTGGGTAATTCCATGGCCATGTCACCCACCCCCTTCAATTTTTCTGAAATTTTTTTCCAGGTGTGGATTATGTTAACATTAGACGATCCCTAAAATTTGAGCTTCCAATTCCAAATTTTTAGTCATGTTTTATGCCAATTTTGAGTTGGTGGTTGTGCAAAACTTTTTGTAATCTATTTTTGTTTGTAAAATGAGTTCTCTAATCTTCAAAATTGGTCTATAAATTCATTTTGGCCCAAAGAATCCAAAAATGCTATAAAAAAAAAAAAAAGACTGAAAGTCAACCAATTTTAAGTTATTGAGGATTTCTGATTTGCAAAATTTTAACTGAAGTTGTAGTTTTGGTTCTGAGCAAAAACCAAACTATGTTTCTGGTACAAATAATGTTCAATATGTGAAATAATAACAGAAAAATTTATTTGATACATTGCCACATCGGGATATTGATCTTACTATGAAAAAATTAGAAATCATCAATAACTTAAAATTGGTTGACTTTAAGACTTTCTTGTTAGCATTTTTGGATACATTGAGCAAAAATGCTTTTATAAATCAATTTTTGTTTTACAGACTAAAATAAATTTTAAAAAGTTGCGATTTTTTTCCAATCCCCACAAAATTTGTAGAGCTAAAAATCAGCATAACTCTGACAATTTTTGGAATTGGAAGCTCAAATTTTGGGGATTGTCTAACGTTAATATAATCCACACCTGTACAAAATTTCAGAAAATTTGAAGGGGGTGGGTGATAATTTTACTTTTTTCTGTATGATTTGACATGGAATTACCCTGTTTCTTTTGTCTATTGTTCTGTTTCTTTCGGCTTTTTAAAAATTCCAAAAATTTATGCGTATTATACACAAATGTTTTTTTCCAGAATTTCATAGCTGAAAGTTAGGGGTGCATTTTATACTCAAATGGTAATTGCATATACAGAATAGGTGTGGGTAAAATAGAAAGTTATATGGGCTTTTAGTCTATATAACCTCGACTAGTTTTACTTCACCAATTTTATTGTATTCATTGATTAATTTGTAATGGTTCACTTGTGAATCTCAAAGGATCTTTCCTTAGCATTCCCCATCTCCAACTTGTGACTTAGTTGTGAATACACACAAAACAAAAACTCATTCTATGCTGAAAGGATTTTAGAAAATCTATCTCTATAATAAACAGTGAATTTTTTTTTGTTTATAACTTTTTCTTTCTACATTTTTTTTTTTTTTTTAGTTTGTTTTGTGTTTTTTCTGTTTATTTCCACTTCTTTCATGTTTTCCTATTATTTTTTTTTTGGGGGGGGTTCCAACTTTTTCTTGCTTCTTCTGTCTCTTTCCTACTTCTTTATTCTTTTTTTTTCTTCTTTTCATCTTCATCTTTTTCTTATTTCTTTCTACTTTTTTTCTCTTTTGACTTCTTCCTGTTTGTTTCGATTTCATTTGTTTCTTTTGTTTTTTTTATTTGTTTCTTTCAACTTTTTCCTTGTTACTTTTCACTTGTTTTCCTTTTTGTGTTGTCTTTTTCATGTTTCTTTCAACATTTTACAAATTCCAAAAATTAATGCGTATTATGCACAAGAATTTTTTTCTAGAATTTCATATCTGAAAGATAGTGGTATAACTGTATTAAACCAAACTGATTACAGTAAGTAATTAGTGTAAACAATAAGTACTTGTAGATCAATCATCAAAGCAGCTGCTGATACAGTTAACCATGCTTTCCAAGTCAAAGGGATATATATATATATATATATATATATATATATATATTATCATTATTATTTGAGTCAGTCAGTGATTGTTTGCTGATGGCTTTTTTCCTGCTTAATTTTAAAAATTCATATTGGAATATTTTTTTTGTTTTAGAATTTAGTTATATTTGAAAAATAATACCATCTTAATTGGTTCTAATTAGTCATAATTTGACTGTCAAAAACTGACCTGTCTCTTACTTCACATTCTGCCTGTCACTTTTCATGTCTCTATATCTTGATTACCTCCTTTTTATATGTTAGTTTCTCAGTGAGATTAAACAGAGAGAGATTGGAGAGTATGTGAAACATATTTGTATGTTAAGTTTCAGCAGTCAGCTTGAATCAGGTTCATTTAGATTTAAATTAGGTAAAACGTTCCCTTTCTTAAAAATCTTACAAAATGATTTTAATGTTTTTTTTGTTTTTTTTTTTTTTAATTCTCCGGACGTATTTTTATTTTTTTTTAATTTAATTCGCTTTGCAAACTCACTTTTCTCTAATCCTAACTATCTACTCAGAGGTCAATGGGTGACCCAATGGGTTACGTTTTGTCTAGTATATATATATATATATATATATATATATATATAATGAGGAGGCATGTAGTATAATAGTTAGCATCAAAGAAAATGGACACACCACAGATATATATATATATATATATATATATTATATATATATGCTCTATAAAATCAAAATAGGTTTGGTAAATACCTTCATGTGTGTATGTGCATATATAGAAAACACACACACAGATATATATAATATATATATATATATATATATATATATATAATGGTCCATAAAATTAAATTAAACCCATATCAGTCAGAAAATGTGGAGATAAAAACGAACTCCATTGTTGATAATTTTGGCTTTTAAGCTTTAATCAATATTTAATGTCATAAAATTTTCAATGATTATTTGTGAAAACTTTATGACTTTAATAAAATTGATGGTCACTTCTGTGAAATGAAGTTCACATTGTTAACAAAGGTTAAGATTTATAAAATACATTTCCATCTTGGAGGCTTCATGGCAGAATTACAAAAGTGTTGCATAGCGCCTTCTTTACTGGCACTAAATAGGTATATGTTATATACTGGTCTTTTCACTAAGCCAAATCAGCATATAACGTTATATACCTTTCTTTAATTCTTACTCTGGTCGTCTATTCTTCCGGCCGGCTTTGTTTCTGATCATCTATCATCTATCTTGGTCTGGTATATCTTCTACAGTCTCGTCTGGTCTTCTATTGAGGATTCCGGGTCTGGTTTCTGTTGGGGATCATTCCTTATCAGAAGCTTTGTGTCATTGTTAGTTTTTAGTAAAAACACAAGACTTCGATTTATGTTGATGTTACTTTATTCCAGATCCCCACCCAGACAATCTGCGCAGATGAGGCTTACATGTTGCTAGTTCGGCTTCTAAGTTCTAACTGACTAACTGAGTTGCTTACTCCTTAAACCAGAAGGGGGCTTTCTATGGGTTTCCGGTTCTCACAGTCTATCCCCAGAAAGCAAGGTCAGAGTGAGGTCAAACGCTGTCACTCACTCTCAAGGCCATCAGCTGTACTGATCGCCATAATGATTTCTACAATACCTTAAAAATGTATTAGGGATCCAATAATTATGTAACAAAAGGAGACAATTCTTAGAATTGTAAGGAGACAATTCCTGTCTCCTTTGTATTTATTGATTTTTGGCTCCATTTACTCACTTTTCTTTGAATCATTATGATGTGTCTTTTTTTCATCTCTGTTCATTGAACAGTAGAGAGACTTTATCTCCAACCCTGGCGATGGATTTTATCTTGTCTCATCATTGAAATGTAAAGCCCACATTGCTAAACCACTAAACTCAAGAAAGACTTTTACTACTATTGTTGGTTGGATTTTATGGCATGTCAACACTTCTTGGGTCATTTTATGCCAAAGATATTTTGTTTATTCATTCTTGATGGGTTTTGAAATATTTTTTATTTAAAACTTTTTTAAACATATTTTTTTAATTTAACCCATGGATGGAACCCTAACAGGTACTACCACTTCAGGTCAGAGTGGACCTGGTAGTAATGGCAATCAAGGGGTACTCCACACTCCCCAGATTTCTAGAACTTCACCACTAGATTAAGTTTAATGTCATACCCAGGACACTAAGACCCCCCAAGCACTGCCTTCTAGCACATATATGATAAGAAGGGTTGGGGTTTGCCATAAGGGCAATAGGGTTGGGACAATCATAGGTGCTAGGGCTTGACATGCCAACTGATTGATCAGGGGGGCCCTCTCTGATCACTGGATTATTGTCTTGGGTATAAGCCATAGACAACTTCCTGTCTGAAATTAATAACCATCAACATTGCATTCTGGGGGGAAAAATGAATCTTCTTCTTCTAAGAATGTTAACTATAAAATATAAGTCATTTAAGACAATGTTTCCTCCAAGGGAAAGGACATCTTGCTGATTTTGGATTTACCTATTTGGAACTTTACCCATTTTGGATTTAATACAAAATGGATTATATAGTCTTTATTGACTTGAGACTTCATACCAATCATTTGTGTTTATTTGTTTGTTATGCTTATTCAAATATCTTTACACTTTTTCAATCTTCTCACATCAACCTTTAAAAAAAAAAAAAACAAGAGAATCTTTACATAGAACATATATAATATTAATATCTATATTGGGTAAACTTGTAAATCATACTCAAAATTCCATGATATTACAGGGTGACCCAGAAAAAATAGAACCCAAATTATTTATTTATTTTCCCATTAAACTAACCCTAAACCCCAATCCCAACCCTTAACCCCCCTAGTTAAAATTAAGTTTTATTACAAAATTTGTGGGTTCTGTTATTTCTGGTTCATGGGATTTTGAGTATGATTTGCAAATTTTACCCTATATTGTTGTAACCAACAAAGGTTACTAAATGAGAAATAACCAAACGGAGGCTGGAAATGAAATGGAATCATTATAATCTTAACAAAATACAATACTTACCAGTGATTAGGCAATTTGTATAAAGGATATATTACTCTATTAACAAAAAAAATTCAATTGATTAATAGACTTAGATTTAAAATCTGCCTTGACATTAAGTTTCCAGTAAATTTAAACTAAAACCCTTTTGACAAATTTAGTATCTGTTGAATATGTCACATCTTCCAAGAAAGACAATTTTAAAAATTTCATAACAACTTTATTAATGTTGTAAGATTCAAAGTGATAATACTTGAAGATGCAACTCCGACAAAGGTTGATAGACAAAACATTTTATATACAGCACAGAATAAACAGGGTACATAATACATAGGTGTACATAAACATACATACATAAGTAATACAAAGTTACATGTAAAAGGATAAACATAAATGTAACAGACATGAGACTAGGAATAGTCCATGCTGTATGAATCACTTACAGTAATGTAAGGGGGGCCAAAACCCCAACAAGTGGGGGTAGACCAGAGTCTAACCCATAGCGTCTTGTAGGTCAAGCAACAGGAAAAGAGAGAGTGAGAAGTTCAAATCAGCCGCTTAAATACACCCGAGGCCCCTAGCGGGAACCAGCGAAACTAAACAGGCAGACAACTCTCCAAGCAAATACGAAAATAACGCCACAATGTGTAAAATATGAAAGATATAAAAGGAATTTATGTGAAATTGACATTCTTTTCTCTTATGGTCACAATTCGTTTTTATAAGACATTTTGTGAAAGCTTTTGGTATTTGTCCCAATGTTCAACTCATGAAAATGTGCCAATGGCACAAAGCTGCATTGTGTATGTCACAAAGCCCTAAGCCTCCTAGGGGGATTGAAGACATCCAATGAAAGGTAGAAATCGAAGCCTTCTCTATACTTCATGTTGAGATTAAAAGAATTCATGTTTTGTGCCTCCTTTCTTGAATAATCAGATATGTCACTATGGTAATTAATTCTGTTAACCACCCACCTACCATCAATTGTAACAATAGTCATCCTGTAGGCAAAGGCAGATAAGCCTGCACCGCTTGCTGTTATGAGAATTGCCTTTCTTGCAGAGGAAATAAGACCCTCTCCTCCAGCAAAAAATGGAGTAGGGGTCTTGATATAATACTAAACTGCATTCAGTGGCATATGAAGTCACCCTTTCATTGCTATTACCCAGAGTTTCAATTCTGACCCAGAGTGATAATTCCTGTTAGGCTCATATCTATAGGTCAAATAGATCTGTTTGAAAATTATTATTAGATAGGAATACTTGATACTATATAAATGTGTGTAATTTATTTGTATTAACAATAGTTACTTGAAATTAAATTGTTTACAAATTATCATCATTGTTAGTTACTTGAAACATATATTTGCTTGAAATACTTGAAACTATATTGCTTGAAATACTTGAAACCGTATATTTGCTTGAAATACTTGAAACCATATAATTGCTTGAAATACTTGAAACCATATGCTTGAAATACTTGAAACCATATATTTGCTTGAAATACTTGAAACCATATATTTATACTTGAAATACTTGAAACTTGAAACCATATAATTGCTTGAAATACTTGAAACCATATAATTGCTTGAAATACTTGAAACTATATTTGCTTGAAATACTTGAAACCATATATTTGCTGAAATACTTGAAACCATATAATTGCTTGAAATACTTGAAATATATTTGCTTGAAATACTTGAAACCATATGCTTGAAATACTTGAAACATATATTTGCTTGAAATACTTGAAGTGTATGAATTATTAATACTAGCAAAAGTATGTGCAAGTATTTAAGTTTTAATGTAATAGAATATATTAAAGTAGAAAGACTAACGAAACTCAATAAAAACAAATCTAAAATATTACACTTTTTTTTAATATTATTTTAATTGATTTCTAGATTGTTTGAGAATAACATGATAGTATTAGAAATCAGTAACAGCAAATAATTATTTATTAAACCCAGTTTTGTTAAAATCATTATATAAATTATTCCCACTATATACCAGCTCTGTCAGCTGGGGCTTTAGAATACACTGACTGCACCTCTGCAGAGGGGTAAGAACCTTTCAATGGGACCACTTGTTGGTCATGGGTGGCAACCGGTGATGCTTAAGGACAGAATCTTGGTAGATAAGCAGTCCAAGACATGCAACACCTTTTTGATCCTTATTTAGGTTAGACAGGCAGAGAGACCCCTTTTGATCATCGGTTGGTCACGTCATGCCCTATCACCTATATGATTGTCTCGACCCTATTGCGCTTATGGCAAGCCCCAACCCCTTTTAACATATGGGTGTGAGAATGTGGTGGCTGAGGGTCTTCATATCCTGGGAATGGCATTAAACTCTAACTGATGGTGAGGTTCCAGTTCTGGAGGTCTGAGGAATGTGCAGCATCCCTTCATCACCATTGCTCCCTGGTCCACTCTGACCCGGAGTGGTAGTACCTGTTAGGGTCTCATCTATGGGTTAAATAGAACAAAATGAGTTTTAAAAATATGTTTAAAGAATTAAGAATGAATAAAACCCCAAAAAAATCTTCAGCATAAAATGATCCAATGCCGTAAATCCAACCAACCCACTATATACTATGGAAGTCTTTATTTCTTAGAGATATATAACATATACTTCAGTATTCTAAATGCATTGATAATATCGGCAGTTTTGAAGCAAATCTAACTCAGCTAGACCTTGATATAGACATTGTTGATGAATAAGATGCTAATTAAGATTGAATGACTATTTCATGATCGTTGATAATATAACTTAAATAACTAAGGAAATCATGACGTCAGTGATGACGTAGTTTCATTTAGAGACAGTTACATAATCCCATTATGATAATAAGATTAGAAGTGAATGTGTGAAACTGTATCTGTAGATTATTTGTATTAAGAATAATTACTTGAAGCTTTTGTTTACAAATAAACAACTGGCAAACCTTTCTGCATCCAGAGAGCTCATATCCATTTAATAAGAGAGCCTTGCTATTAAGCATAGATGGTAACTGCCTGCTAAATTCCCTTCAAAGAGCTCTACCAGAATACTTTATGAATATTAGTATATATATATATATAATATATATATATATATATTACATAGGTATTTCTGTGACCTAGAATTTCATGCGGTGGTGTATTTATCAGACAGAATGAAAAGTTTTTAAAAACATCTTCAAAAAATGTTCATTCTGTCTAAATCTTTAAATGTGTTTATTTTGTCCTTTCTATGATGGTAAATCTTTCATCTCTGTTAAAATCTTGACTGAGTGAAAATGTTGTTAGACAAGTATTAGTTTGTTGTAAGCCAATGATTTAATTCTATGTCAGTAGTTATTTCGTCTCAAGTAAAATTGACTGTTTTGTCTTTCTTTCTGCTTTTGGTAGCATGTGCAATCCAGTAAATAAATTACAATTTTGCTTCTACAATTAGATTTGTACTAAATTTTAATTTTCTTTTTTAACTTGTGAATTGTCTTTCTCTTTTCTTTCAAAATTGTCTTTTGGTTTAAGCTTCATTAATCTATTATATATACGGAGGGGGAAGAGGCAATCTTAAAAGAAGAGAGGAATTAGTTTATTTCAGATGTTTTCAGTACAGGTTCTTCTCAATATTACATGATTTAATGGATTTTATCGTGGGCTTCATATGGATTATTTTATTATTTAGTGTGTGTATATATATATATATATATATATATATATATATATATATATATATATATATATTTCGTTGTGGAAAAATCAAAATAAAGAGCTTGATTATAGGTGTAAGTGCTATATTTATTTATATATTCATAAAATACTATACAAAAGATATTCATTTTTTACCATAGGTTTCAAAGCAGTATATCTATCCACCTATCTTCAAGACAAACGCATCAAATGTAAACAGAAAATGATTTAGGTCTTTATTAGGCAGCCCACACTGATATGCCCATGTGCTGTTTTCCACAGGAGAATGTCACTTACGAATGATAATGATAATGATAATAATGATAATACTATCCAATACTTTTCATGAACAATACTTTTAAGAAATAAACATTTATGAAATTAAATTTTAGATTTGTTAAATTTTCAAAAATATAATAATGTAGAGGAAATGAGTTGATTATTGTTTCTTCATATAGAATAAATGTGAGAACAATTCCCACTGGAATAACAAGAATATTTTATTTCTTGAGCAAACTTAACAGAATACAGTGATAAGAATTTCCTTATATGAAAAAGAAAATATTTAGTATGATAGAATGTAAATATAAATGATCCAAGGACTACTTGAAAAAATCCCTTGGTACATGTCACATCAACCATCACCAATAGTTTCCCTTAGTAGAGAACGGTGACACTTGATGTTCTATCATGAACCATGCCGTCTCCTCCTCTGAAAAAAAAATTGTCCTGGGTATGACGTTAAACTATCTGATGGTAAAGTTCCAATTCTGGAGCTTAGGGAATGTGGAGTACCACTTCATCACCATTACTCCCAGGTCCACTCAGGTAGAAGAGGTAGTACCTGTTTGGGTCCCATCTGTAGGTTAAATAGAAAAACTTTAATTTTAAAAAAAATTGAGTACCCATCAAGAATGAATAAAACAAAAATCTTTGACATGAAATGACCAAACGGGTTGACATGCCATAAATCCAACCAACCAACCAACTAACCTCTGAAAACACCCACAGGGCTACCCTTAATGACGAAAGACACAGGAGGAAGTACCACAGTACATTGCCATCAAATCCTGACCAGACCTTCAGCTGCAGACACTGTGACCATGTCTGCCTGTTCTGTATTGGTTTTATCAGCTACAAACATGCCTGCAATCAACATGGACTACGCCCTTAAGCCAAGCCATGATGATTGTGATAAACAATTCCCTCTCAGAATACTTGAAACCATACAACTGTGTACAAATTATTTGTATTTGATAGCAATACTTGATATCACATTTACACCATGTGTAAACATTAAAAAAAAAAAAAAAAACTCTTATTAGAAACAATTACACAAAAATGGAAATATGAATACAGTTAACATAATTCTCAAACTTCTAGGCATAAAATAACCTTAGACAGGTTGACATGCCATTAAAATCTATCAATCAATAAACCATTTGACTGCACACTCATTTTACCTTGCATCCCAAAATGCATCATTATCCCATGAAACCTGGAACTTTTTTTTAGACTGTATTGTGCAATCTGAACTTTTGTCACAAAAAAGACATCTTAAATATTTATCCGTTCCTTTTGCTTGACTTAATATTCAACCGTATGTTATTTAGACAGAACTTTTTGAATAAATGTGAATTTTTATAAATGGATTTATAAACTAATGTGCCAGTTAAGTTTCAATGTTAGATTTTTCTTTTATTCATTTCATTTTAACCGAATTACTAATCCTATGGAAAATGTTTTGGAATGTCATTTCCAGATATATTAGTTGCAAATGTCTTTTTCCTTTAGAGGAATAATGTGGACATTTTTTCTTTAGAGGCATAATGCAGATATTTTTCTTTGAAAGAATAATATGGACATTTTTCTTAACAGGAATAATGCGGACATTTTTCCTTAGAGGAATAATTCAGATTTTTTCTTTAGAGAAATAATGTGGACTTAAGTTAAGGTTTGTATATATATATAAAGTAAATACACGAGGATGAGTCGAAAAGTAATGCCATTTTGTTTAGGATCAGTATAATTACCAACACAGGAACATGTATCATTCATCAAAATGAAGCTGGTCTTCTGTGGATCACATCTTTACTTCTCCACATAGTTACTATTTCTCTCAGTAGCAACGTTCCATCTTTGAATGAGAGCATGTATACCTTCTCTGTAAAATTCTGTTGACTGTTCTTTGAGCAACTTCTTCACTACAGATTTCACTTCCTCATCACTAGAATAATGTTTGCTACTCTTCAGCCTCATGAAAGAGGGTTTGAGACGCAAACACTATTCCAGTGATAAGGAATTGAAATCTGTAGTGAAGAAGTGGCTCAAAGAACAGTCAACAGAATTTACGGGGCAGGGATACATGCTCTCTCTCTCTCTTCTCTCTCTCTCTCTCTCTCTCTCAGAATACACCAACTGCATCCTATGCAGAGAAGTAACTCTGACTCAAGTGGTAGTACCTGTTAGTGTCCCATCAATGGATCAAATAGATCTGTTTTAAAGTTATTCATATTTGATAGGAATTCATGATACCATGTAACTATATAAATCTTTTGCATTAAAAATACTTGAAATTATAATTCTTTACTAAAGATTAATTACTTTAAATCATATACATATTTACTAACTCCTCCACACAAGCAGGATGTGACACAAGGTTAATTTGTTAAGTTGAGTTTTACAGGTTTGAATTCAGAGTTTTCCTTCTCTTAGACCAATTGCCATATCAAGGTTAAAGAGCTCAGTCTGCCATACTATTTACCCCATTGCTGGAGGGAGAATAATTGGATTAATACCTTTCCCAAGGGTATTAGCATTATGTGAAATACAAACATCCTCGTCCAGGATTTTAAATCATCTTGTCATATCCATTTCCCATGATGGTAACCATTACACCATGCACCTCCACTGAAAACCCTATAAGTGCATGAAAACAAATGATTAAATAGAAATACTTACTTATAAATTATTTGTATTAGATAAGAATACTTGATATGATGTGTGCAAACAAATGATTATAGACAAATAAAAAAGAATGGACAATGCTATTGTATGGCTGCACCATGTGGATACTGCTGGAGAAGCAAGGATGAATTCATAAGTGACGTTCTCTTGTGGACACTTACACATAGACAACAGTGTAGGCCAATCAGCAAAAACCTAGATCAATCAGCTCTGTGCGGATTTTGGATACCGTATGGAAGACCTGCAAGGAGTGCTAACTGATAAGGATGGATGATGAGAGAGAGAGAGTCATGGGAATCTGATGATGATGATGAATGTTGATGGTTGGATGATGGAAATTATATTTATTTTTTTTTTTTTTTTTTGTCCAAAGTCTTTCAAATTAATAAGACCTTGAAGATACCTTGAAATTAATAAACCTTGGACTGTTACTTTTGCATTGCAATAGCCTTCAAAAAAAAAATATATATACATATATATATGAAATTAATATTTAGAAAAAACAAACACATGATGTTAAAATTCGCTGACAGAAATCTGTTTCGACCCTTTATTGAAGTGGTCTTCATCAAGAGCAATGTGTGTATATGAGTGGACCGTTATAAGATGAAAGTGGTACAGATGAAACGCTCTTGATGAAGACCACTTCAATAAAGGGTCGAAACAGATTTCTGTCAGCGAATTTTAACATCATGTGTTTGTTTTTTCTAAATATTAATTTCATACTGTCGGATTCACTTCCATTCACTTTTTTCATATATATATATATATATATATATATATATATATATATATATAAATACTTTTATTCAATGCTTCAAGGAAATTATAAAATACTTTTCTATTTTTGTTTTTTTTTAAATAGTTTACATAAACCTTTAAATTCCCTTAGATTCTTAGAATTCTGAGCTGATTATTTTTGCCAGGATTTTTGCTAGTGAATGCAGGATTATGTTGTAAAATTCTTCTCCATTTTTTTTTTTTTTTTTTTTTTTTTTTTTTTTTATATTTATTTTCATATGCAAAAAATAAAATGAATATTCTCTAACACGACATTAGATCATTTATATTTTGTTTGTTGCAGTTTATCACCATTGATCAAGCAAATTTTTTTCTATTCTTTTCTTCTTTTTTTTTTTTTTTTTTTTTACTGGAATATTTTGTTAGTAAAGACTGCTGATTCGTAATGGCTGTGAAAAATGACTTGAGTAATTTGTCAGACAGTTTTGCTTTCTGATGAAGAGATCTCAGGTGACCCTTTGTCAGATAATGATTCAGTAGACCAAAGTGGTGAGTTTTTTTTCTTCTTCAGAGGATGAAGAAGGCGACTCCATTCTTGACATTTGACAATGTTCCAAAAAGAATTGCCAACCCACAAATTAATTGTATAGAACTTTTTGCAAGAGGAGTGGGGAGTACCTTTTCATTGCTATTACTCCCAAGGTTCACTCTGAGTGGTAGTATATGTTAGGGTCCCATCTATGGTTCAAATAGATCTGTTTGAAAGTTATTTGTATTAGATAGGAATACTTGATACCATATAACTGTGTAAATTATTTGTATTAAAAATAGTTACTTGAAGCTATAATTGTTCACCAAGGATAATTATTAATTACTTAAAACCATATAATTGTATGCAAATAAATGATTAACATTATAATCATTATTAAATATTAACAGTTACATTAAACTATATAATTGCATACAAATTATTGATATTAGATAGAAATACTAGAAACTATATAACTGTGTAGTGATAGTACTTGTTAGGGTCCCATCTATGGGTCAAATAGATCTGTTTGAAAGTTATTTGTATTAGATTGGAATACTTGATACCATATAACTGTGTGAAATATTTGTACTTATGACCAAGCCAGCAAAAACATCTCGCAAGAAGAACCTGCTGGAAGGAGGAGATTCAGCACACAATGGTGTTAGAGATTAAATTGCCACCATCAAACTCAAAGGATGCGGTGAAGGCAATGATGTCCATACAACCAAAGTTTGTTTGGGTCCCCAGCCCTCATTGGCTAAGTTTCACAGCCATACAGATGGTGCAAACAAGAGCTTGGTAGATACATATTTTTGTATGCAGTCTTATCTCCTGCCTGAATCATAGTCTCACACACGGAAACAACAGAAAGCAAAGCAAC
>CM042146.1:69566577-69606577 GCA_023376005.1 Doryteuthis pealeii | reverse complement strand
ACTTCATTTGCAAATTTTACATCTGAAACCAGTGCAAAAAATAGAATAAAATAAAATAACATTTAAATTGGTGCATCTTAGCTGTCAAGACAAAATCTAAAAAATATTTTCTAGAAAAAAAAAAGTAATAAATTCTGATTTCTCAAAATGAATCTAAAAATACCTTAAAGAAATGTTCAGTTTTATGTTAACATAAAACTAACCATTTTTGACATGTGCTTTAAATTCATTAAGATTAATTTATAAATATTTTCATTTTATTTAGTGATTGATGTGTGCAAAAATATAATTTATAGACATCATTTATTTTTGTTCTGTTTTATGTTTTCTATTGTCTGTTTTTATATAGGGCCAGTTTAGCTCAGTTGGCAGAGCGTCAAACTAGAAACCACAAGGTTCTGGTTTCAATACTGACCTTTGCTAACTCAGCATATGAGTAGCACAGGGATCTATGCAGTAAAGTGAGGAGCTGATGGTAGGTGTGGTGCTCCACTCAGATGCCAAAACAATCTCCTTGGTCTATCACTAGTGAAAAGGGGATAGACTCCCTCACTGTTTTGCTGATATCGACTTTAGGCCACCATTTTTTTTTACTTATATATATCTTATTATAATAGAGATTTGCTGTCTGTCTGTTTATATCTATAAATATACTCTTACTGAAGTAGGACACATTCAAACTGGATAGGCCACATGCTATAACAGAATCAAAAAGGTAGGCCACATACTATAACGGCACCAAAATATCCATTCCAGGTGTTTACAGTCTGCAATTCAAGTATTAAGAATAAATATGAAATTTGTTCAAAAAAACGTGTAGAAACTTAAGCTGTATTTACCAAGATATAGAATGAACAATAAATGAAACATTAATTTTATTCAAAATAGTCCCCTTGGCATTCAACACACTTATTCCAGTGAGTTTTTTATTGGTCAGAGCATTTCTGAAACTCTTCTTTTGATATGGTCTGTCAAAACCTGCATCATCTTAATTCCTTCTTGATATTGATACAAAAATTTGTTAAGTAAAACTAAAATTCATGAAAGTTTAGGAAGGTTTTGTTTTCTTTCCAAGGTACCAAGAAATTTTTAAAAATCTGTGTTTCCTGACTGTCACTAAACAACATCTGATGGCAAGGCTCCAGTTCTGGAGATCTTTGGAGTACATAGTACCATTTCATTGCCATTACTCTGATCTGTTAGGGTCTTATCTATGGGTCAAATAAATCTGTTTGAAAATTATTTGTATTCAATAGGAATATTTGATATCATGAAACTTGGGAATCTGCTCAAAAAATGTAAATGTAAGAATGAAATTAAAGATAATCTAATTCATTTCTGCAGAATTATTTTTTTTATTTAAATATATTTCAAACTTGATGAGGACGGAGGAGTCCTCGTAAAAATAGTGGCTAACCTGCTAGACTGTAACAATGTAGTTAACAAATTTGAAATTCCAGTAGTGATATTGCATTCACTTTTTGACTAGTACCCTTTGGAAAAGTATAAACCGCCTTAGTCCCCACCCCCTAACTGTTCTTCTACTTGGAAGACTTTGGCATTAAATAACCCACAATGGTTGATATACCATTAAACAAAGAAACTAAACAAAACCTACTTAATGTGATAAAAATGATGACTATGGAAGCCTAGATATGATTCATTTTTTGGTTGATATCAATAATCAAAAGAATATTGAGCCATTTGTGGTAAAGAAGGAAGATTAAAGAATGGTATTTACAGACAATTTGCAGGAAGGAAAATAGAACATTGGCATCACAAAGAAACTAAATCACATTTGATGGAAATTAGAGTCTCACATTTGGAAAGATTGTTTCATGTTACTCAAAATCAGAAAATAAACTTGAAATTTAACTCTTAATGATTAACACAATTACTTTTTTTACCTTTTTTTAATCTTTTCAATTTCTAAAAATCTCCATGGTTATTCACACACACACACACACACACACATATATATATACATATATATATATATATATATATATATATATATATATAAAGGAAAAAATGGAAATAAATCTGACAATAAGTCATTTTATAAAATTTATATATACATATATTATCTATATTATTATTCATATCTTATTTATAAAATTACATGTCTCACATTTGAAAAGATTATGTAAAAAAAAAAAAAAATTAAATTAAAAATAGACTGAAAAGGAAAATAATTATTCCTACAATTTTAACAGCCATAATTGCCAAAAATCCCTTGGTTCTTAAAATTTCATGTTAACCAAAATCAGAAAATAAACTTGAAATTTAACTCTTAATGATTAACACAATTACTTTTTTTACCTTTTTTAATCTTTTCAATTTCTAAAAATCTCCATGGTTATTTACACGCACACACACACACACACACACACACATATATATATATAAGGAAAAAATGTAAATAAATCTGACAATAAGTAATTTTATAAAATTTATATATACATATATTATCTATATTATTATTCATATATTATTTATAAAATTGCATGCGCGCACACACAGACACACACACATATATATATATATATCATCATCATGTCGCGGAATTTGCAATATATATATATATATATATATATATATATATATATATATATCAAAGAAATTTCATTGAACACAACAGAATCCAAATGACTTTCTATTTTTTCTTTTTCTTTTCAATTTTTCCAATAATTTTTTTTTATTTCATCATGAAAAGAATATTATATTGGGTTCAAAGAAATTTGGTTGAATGAGAATATGCTGCCTAAGTACACACACACACACACACACACATATATATATATATATATGACTCCTCTGAATAATTTCTTAAGCAGAGTTTAACAGGTTTGAATTCAAAGCAACTCAACTGATTGCCTGTGCAAGATTAAAGAGTCCTTTCTATTTACTCACAGCTGGAGGGACAATAGAATCTCTAACTATATTGTCTATGTGGGATACATAGAAATAACATTTAAAGAAGAGTTTAATAACCATAAATCATCCTTTAAAAAATAAAAGATCTGCCAATAACACCATGATTTCAAGGTACCTGTGAAAAATTACAGAACGAAATTAGGTACATTAAGGAAACAGAAATAATGATTATTAATTGAATATTATTACTTATCTATAATACATGAGCTTCAAAAAAAATACAGTGCCGCATGAAACATACAGTGTGCACCGGGCCACTATGATTGTAAGAACTGATCCCAACAACATGGTACTTCTAATTATATCAAACTAGAAGCAGCTACCCAGTGTCAACTAGTAGGGGGGGGGGCAGGAAAAAAATTGTTATATTGATTTATTTTTGAGATTTATAAATGCTGTACATTTTTAAGCGGAATTTTAATGCTACTTCTATGTATATTCTAATTTTCAAATATCAATCTGTTGAGTAACTGGCCGTCATCCTTGGTTCCAGTTGTAAAAGAACTTAAAGTAAACAAGTAAGTAAATCAATAAGTCCTTGTGGGATAGTGTCCTTTAGGTCCGACGTCCAAGTGTGAATGAGTTAAGATTAGAATCAGGCCTCTATAAATACACCAACAGCAGCAGCAGCACTGCCAGTGATTGGATAATAGGAATCTTTCTCAGGTCACGTGCTAGTCAACGAGTCTATAAGTAGAAGTGACCCATTGACGCACGCCTTATATATCACAAAAACTCCAACACAATCAAATCTTCATAATTTTTGCATAAAAAGTAAAACCAGTGATATTTAAGGTGTATATATATATATATATATATATATATACTTTGTTGTTAATTGTTCTATTTTTGTAGCTTCATTCAGACATACATACTGCCCTTTAAATATGTATAGATAGATGGATAGTGAGATCAGCCATTTTTATTCTCTGGTGATCAAAGTTCCAACTCGAGTGTGACTTTATTTCATATATGACAGTTAATGGAGGTACATGGTATAATGGTTAGGGACATACCCTTGGGAAAATTATGAATCCAACTATTCTCCCACCATCTATTGGTAAATTGTAGGGCGGACTGGGCTCCATAACCTTGGTTAGGCAACCAGTCTAGAAGAAGGAAAACTCTGAATTCAAACCTGTTAAACTCCACTTAATAAATTGACCTTGTGTCACATCCTGTTCATGCTCAGAGGGGTTGTAAATATGTATATGACCATTAACTTAACTGGACACCCATCTGTGTAATACGAGGTTTGGTTGACAGTTATTCCGAGCCACTGATTGACAAACCTGGTGCACAATAATTTGTCAGGCTAGTGTGATACCATGAAACTGTAGCCAGAGGATGATAGATTTCAGAGAATGACCTATAGCACTGCTCGTACTGATGATGGCATCCTTTCTTTATTGTGCTTCTGAGTTTGGCCTCCAAAGTCATCTAGGTTGTCTCCAACAATGACATCCAATCCTTAATCTGTGATAAATAACACCATGTTGTAAATTCCAAGGAGAAATTTCCTTAAGGAGAAAGTAAGGATTCCCATGTCAGTATGAGGAAGACAATCTAATTTATATAAACTCAGAGAAAATAAAACTAGAATTGCCTAAATGTTTCTATTTACTCTTGATTAAATGGACAAATAATATAACGATCAATATATGGACCCTGCTCAAAATTGATGTTATCCTTATGATTGTTGAAATATTTTCCATCACTGTGTGTATCTGTTATATATATATATATATCTCCTTGTGTGTGTGTGTGTAATATATATATATATATATATATATATATTATTATACTATTATACTAAAGCTGAGCAAATCAATGTTTGTCTCCTAAAGGCTTTTTTATTGTTTAGTTTAATGGCATAAAAGTTATACTAAATTATTCCCTACTTTTAGGATTGAGTTATGTTTTTAAAAAAATTCAATTTTAATTGGTTCTAATTAGTCGTAATTTGCAATTAAGTCAAAAACTGACCTGTCTCTTACTTTACATTCTGCCCATTGCTTACTCTCTCTCCATGTATCTTTTAATTACCTCCTCATTATATATGTTAGTTTCTCTGGGTGAATAGAGAAAGAGAGAGAGATGGAAGAATTTGAAATGTATTTGTATGTTAAATTTCATAAGCAGCAACTCATAGCTTAAATTAGATCAAACTTCCCCTTTCTTAGAAATCTTACAAAATAATGTTAATGTTTTGTCCGGCTGTATTTATTTTTATTAAAAATTTGATTCACTTTGCAAACTCACTTTTCTCTAATCTCATATATATCTAAGTTTGGGTAGTGTGGACATAAAGTCAACGGCGCATAGCAACTGACAATTTCTTGGCTATGCAATTTTCAGACCAAGTGCCGTTGATTTCCTGTCCATACTACCTAACTTAGATATACATGCTCTATCCTATTATATTGAGCACTCTTTGTTTATAAATATAGAAAAGTATATTACCAATATATATATATATATATATATATATATATATATATATATATATATATATGTATGTAGATGGTCACTATTTCAGCTTTTGCTGGTGTACCAAAGGCAGTATTAATTGGTAGAGTGCTCAATATAAAATAGAGCTGTTATATAATATAATAAGATAATATAGGTTTTACATAAAAAATAGATATGTAAAACCTATATATTTATCTTATTATATTATATATATATATATATATATATGAATGTTTCTTATACGGTTCCTGCTAAATCACCAAAGTTAAGCACTGATGAGACTGTTCAATATTTAACTGAGTGACCACTTAAGCAGCAGCAGTTACTGTAAGCAATTTGAGTCCTTTGTTTATCAAAATGACTTAATTCGGCATTAAATGGCCCGAAAAGAGTTGATATGCCATAAAACTAAACAGCCCAAACCTCAGGTAGCTTACGGTACTCTTCCATAGATATAATTGGGTTACGCAATTTTCTTTGTTCTTTAGAAAATTAGACACCACATGTTCTTACATGGTGGTTCTTTTTTTTTCTTCTAAATTCTATTTTTTTTTTTTAACCAGATCTATGCTAAGATTTTCCCAACTGTTTCTTTACCTGATTAACCTGTGGTTTCTGCTTTGTGACTTTCAACGTTCTCTTTAATTAGCTGTTGCTATAGAAACCAAAATTCTCCATCCAACCAAGTCTTTGCCCTTTAACTAATATGAAAACAAAACTTGTAGCTAGAAACACTTTGTGTACCTAATTAGAAGCTATTGTTGTATAAAAGTTGTTGTTGGGGTGGCCTAAAGTTGGTATAAGCCAGACAGCGAGGAGGTCTATCCCTTTTTCACTACCACTAAATCAAGGAGATGGGTTTTTTTTAGCATCTGAGGTGGAGCGCCACACCTACCATCAGCTCCTCACTTTACTGCACAGATCCAAGCTGTCCTACTCATATGCTGAGTTGGCGAGGGCTGGTATTGAACCAGGAACCTTATATATATTTACCAACCTCTCCGCACGCAGGATGTGACACAAGATCAATTTCTTAAGCGGAGTTCAACAGGTTTGAATTCAGAGTTTTCCTTCTCCTAGACCAGGTGCCTAATCAAGGTTAAAGAGCCCAGTCTGCCCTACTATTTATCCATAGCTGGAGGGAGAGTAGGATTCATACCTTTCCAAAGGTATTAGTGCAAAGTGAAATGCAATTACCACATCCAGGATTTGAATGCGGGGGGACGAGTCCATTTCCCATGACTTTAACCATTACACCACGCGCTTCCTTATGGTTCCCAGACGGATGCTGTACCAACTGAGCTAAACTGTCCCTAGCATCTTCTTGCAACTTCTTACTTCTATCAGTTCTCTTTGCTTATCTTTCATCAGCCAGGGGAGTCTGTTTCTTCATATCGGGATAGTGTTTCATCTTCTTGTTATTTGAGTTATTGGAACCTCACCGTCAGATAGTTTAATATTATACCCAGGGCAATGGCGCCTTAGTCCACTTCAAAGTACTTCACTTGAAACTTCAAGCACTTAGCCCAACATTTTTCCTCTTTTGAAATTTTCATCATCTGCCTTACTACATTACATGGTGTAATCGTTATCATCATAACAAATGGACATAGTGACACAAGTTCAAATACTGGATGAGACTGGTTGCATTTCATATAGCACTATTACACTTGGAAAAGATATATATATATACTGTGGCAGTTTTTGTATGCCAATGTCATACCAGCTTGTCACCATGTTGTTGATGAAGCATTGAACCTCATCATCATTTCAAACTCCCAACACCACTTGTTGACGTTTTTGACATCAATGCACAGTTAACCCTACACTTCTGCTATTTGGCAGTTTATTCAATCGGTTTAATGCCTTTTTCTTTCTAAAACCAAATATCACTTCGCACTTGACAGTAGCATCAATCGGGAGCTCCATCAGAAATAACTGCCAAGGCAAGACTGAGCATGGCAGTGAGAAAGGCACATGCACAACAAACTCAACAGCCGCACGGACAGTTCTCCTGCATGCCTACTGATTTGGAGATCTTACTTTTGGGATTACCTTATATATATATATATATATATATCAAATATGTATCTACAATCTTCATCAGGACATTCAAATATTGCCAATTGATGTTTACATTTGTTTATTAAGTAATACAAGAAAAGAACATTCATACCTTTTGAATTTCATTTTAAAAACCCAGCGTTCCTATTTGAAAAAATGGTATGTGATTGGAACATGATTTATACAAACACTTTTTAATAGTTAAGATGTAAAACTGAATAAAATATGTATAATCAAGAAATAGTAATCAACATTGTCATTATTTATGAAACATTTGCCATAAACATTTAATGAATGTTACAAATATTTATTATTTATTCAAACGTTTAAACATTCACTATAAATATCCACTAAATATAACTAATAAATTTATCCAAATATTCTAAATATAATTATGAGACCAGCACACGGTACAACCTGGTAAAAAGGCAAATAGAAATGGCCCATAAAAATAAAAAATCTGAACAGTATATTAAAAAGATGGCCAGACAGTTAGAAAGGATCGAACAAAAACCTGTCCAACAAGAATTGTCTGTAGAGTTTAACAAAACATGTTTAAAAGAAAAAATGCTGCCAAAATATACTTATTTTAAATATAATTAATCAACTTCTCTAATTATCTAAACAATTAGACATCTACCACAATTGTCTAACAAATATACTAATTTGGATTATTTGGATTATTCGGACTATTATTCTCATCTTTATTGTTATATACACAACGTTTCGGCTGATGTGCCCTCCGGCCTTCTTCATATGTTTCTTATTGGACTTGTGAATCTTCTTGAACTCAGGAATCTTCATAATCATGAGCCTTCACGGAACTTCAAACCAAACTCTTTATTCAATCCACAGGTAGACTGTTCTCATTCGGTTAAGCATGACTGGGTACAAGTGTTAAACATTCTATGTTACTATCACTCTTGGCCATTGTATATAACAATAAAGATGAGAACAGTAGTCCGAATAATCCAAATAATCAAACCTCATTTCAAAAATTCAGAGGAATATAACTAATGTATATCAGATAGAGTCTAACGTGACAATGTTATTAAATTTTTTAATACAAATGCATGTTAATAAAATGATAGAGAAGAAAATTCCAAGAATATATACATGTATGAGTGTATGTAAAGAGCATTAAATGATTCTTATGTTTGTGATATTGAATCATTTTAAACAATGAATATTATAATCTTTCAACATTAGTTTCGCTAGGATTAGAGATATTATTATGAAAAAAATGGGTCTTTGTTTGATGGTGTTATGATTTGAGACAACACCAGATTCAATGATTTTTTTGTCTGAATAAAAACCAACAAGAATGGATTCTTGAAATCAAATTCATAGTTTGTTAATAAATTGTGTGAGACCATGGAGTTGTTTGAATTACCAAATTTTAAGTCTCTGATGTGGTCAACTGATTTTGACATGCTCTAAAACCAACCAACTGTACTATACATTTTTCCTCAGGGATGTAAACCTATATCCAAAGCTATAAAATTCAATATTCTACCCTGCAAATATTTGTGGGTGTGTTTTTTGGCACTCCAGCTTGACAAAAACAATCTTCCTGGTCTAGTGTTAGTGAAAATGGGATAGAATCCCTCGCTGTCCGGCTGATACCGACAATATATATGTAATTATTTACTAAGCTTAAATGTGGCACAAAGCCAGAAGTGTGGACCGTCCCATGAGAATTGTTCTCACTAACAATGGTCTGCAAATCTAACTAGCTAACCATTTCACCATGCATGGCATGTGCCATATATATATATATATATATATATATATATGGTAGGTGGTGATCACCCAAACCATCCGAGTAAGACGGACAAGACACGTGGGACACTGCTGGAGAAGCAAGGACGAACTCATAAGCAACGTCCTCCTGTGGAAGCCAGCACATGGACGGGCCAGTGTGGGTCGACCAGCAAAAACGTACGTTGATCAGCTCTGTGCGGATGCAGGATGCTGCATAGAGGACCTCCCGAGAATGATGAGCGATAGGGACGGATGGAGAGAGATTGTCATGGATATCCATGCTGAAAGCGCGACATGATGATGATGATGATGATATATATAACCCAAATTGATTCATGTCAAGCCCTAGCACCTATATGATTCATGTCCTGGGAATGACGTTAAACTCTATCTGATGGTAAGATTCCAGTTCTGGAGGTCTGGAGAATGTAAAGCACCCCTTCATCCCCATTGCTCACAGGTCCACTCTGACCCGGAGTGGTATTACCTGTTAGGGTCCCATCTATGGGTTAAATAGAAAAATGTGTTTATAAGAAAATTGAGTATCCATTAAGAATGAATTTATTTCAAAACTTTGTCAGCATTAAATGACCCACTGAGGTTGAGATGCCATAAAAGAAACCAAACCAAACCAATTCAAGGGCTATCTATTTAGTTTTCTCCTAAAAGAATCTTCAGGATAAAACTGAATGAATTTGATATCATTTGAGATTTACAAGGTGTTTCATAAAAATTAATATAATTTTATAATCTAATAACTTGACTAATTCTCATTCAATTGATCTTAAATTTTAACAGCATGTGTCAAAATTATTTTATGTTCGATGTTTAAAGGTTTTTTTCTTTTTCAACAAATGGCATTTCTATTCCTCAAAAAAACAAAAAGAAAAAAAAGCACTGAACATTGAATTTTAAGTTGTTTTTACACATGCTGTTATGCAATTTAGAATTTGAAAGAGAAATTATCAAGTTATTAGATTATGAAATTCTATCAATTTATTTGAAACACTATATATATATATATATATATATATATATATATATATATATATAAAATTTTTACTTGAAGGCACTTACAATGCATGTATCGCATAAAATTCGATACTTTTTCTTATAGAAAATGAACTTCTCTCAAAATGCCCCCTTACCTGTTATGGTAGAGGCGTGTAGTATCATTGACAAGGTTATTTTCGCTGGGATTGTTGGCTGTGTACTGTGGCTAAGGCGGTATAGTGTTTCACTATGCCTGCTGAGGACCCGGTTTCGATTTCTGTTGGAGGGAAGTCGTTAGTGTATATCGCTGATGAGACTTAATAAAGTCGAAACAGTCTGTACGATATTCTACACACCGAGCGATCCTTTGCCGGGATTACACTTGTCAAGTTCATTTTCTATAAGAAAAAGTATCGAATTTTATGCGATACATGCATTGTAAGTGCCTGCAAGTAACAATTTAATATAAGATTCAGCAATGCTTCTAAAATAAACAAACATCCAAAAATCTTATATATATATATATATATATATATATATATATATATATATATATATTATATACTAGAAGCGGCTACTTGGCATCACCTGGTAGTGGGTAGTAAAAAAAGTAGTCTTGCAGATCCATTATTGTTGAATTGCATGTTGAATCCTTGCTGGATACCCCATTAAATTGCCTATGTAAAAAAAAGATATTTCATTGATCCACACACTGAAAAGAAAAATTAATGTCTCCTATTTAAAATACTAAAGGCAATAAAATTCCATGCTGTTTTTAAAATTTTGTTTTTTAATTATCTTCACAAATATAAATCAAATCTTCATTATTTTTGTGCAAAAAGCAAGATCTGGTGATAGTGAATGTTTATATGTAAATATTCACTTTGTCGTTATGTTTTATTTTCATAATTTCCCTCAGACACACATACATACATACATACATACACACACACAACTGCCCTTTATATATGTATAGATAGATATCCTAATATTACATTTATACTGTTTACAATTATATTTTTAAAAACTTTAAAAATAACTTTTTAACTCTATAATTCCAGTTTAAAATGATTGTGAATGATTAATCTACTGAATCTCTGAATGTTTGAGATGAGGCTTGAAGATTAATATTATCTGCGTTATTCGGACTATTGTCCCCATCTTCATTGTTACTTGTACAATGTTTCGGCCGATATGCTCTCCGGCCTTCTTCAGGTATTTCTTGTCGGACTCGGGAACCTTGGCTCCCGAATACGACAAGAAAGTTCCCGAGTTCGAAAAGAAGGTTCCCGAGTCTGACAAGAAATACCTGAAGAAGGCCGGAGGGCATATCGGCCGAAATGTTGTACAAGTAACAATGAAGCTGGGGACAATAGTCCGAATAACGCAGATAATACTAATCTACTGAATTCTTTAAAATACCAAATATTTAAGCTAAGTATGTAATGTTCTTTTTTCTATGTTTTCATTTCAATTTATATTCATCTCTATTCTTATCTTTTGCCAATTTTTCAGATAACCCACCCCACCCCTAAATTGATTTCAGCATAAAATAACTTGACAAGGGTTAATATACCACAAACCAATCAACAATTAAAAGATCTGTATTTCAACAAAACTAAACAGTCCTAGTATTATCTGCATTATTCGGACTATTCTCCCCATCTTCATTGTTACTTGTACAACGTTTCAGCCGATATGCCCTCCGGCCTTCTTCAGGTATTTCTTGTCGGACTCGGAAACCTTCAATGAAGATGGGGACAATAGTCCGAATAACGCAGATAATACTAATCTTCAAGCCTCATCACAAACATTCAGAGAAATAGTAAACAGTTCTAATACTATCTAAACTGTTTATATGTCTGTGTCACTTAATTGGACCCTACAGCTGAATTATAGCACCACCGCCCACTCACACTAGTGAAAAAATCTGGTTTCAGCATAAAATAACCCAGCAAGGTTTGACATACCATAAAACCAACCTATCAACATTTAACAAGATCTGTATTTCAACCAAGTCAAAGCTAAACACTCCTAATACTATCTAAACTGTTTATATGCTATTTATCTAACACTTAACTGGACCCTATGTCTCTATTCTCCTTCTCTTAATTTATTACATCTATTTCTATTATATCTATACACAGATGAATTATATATAACTCATGTAATTTTAATGTGAATTTCCCCTTTTCTTATCTTTTTTCTCCACCCCCATTTTTTTTCTTTCTTTCTTTATCAATGTGAATTGATCTTCCCAATGTGTGATATATCCACTTTTCTGTTCCGCACAGTGTGATGGTGAAACACTCAGTATCCCCGAGGAAGAAATAAACTTTGTAGAATCAACGGCAACAGCTGCTACTCCTACTTCCACTGCCACAACCACAACATTTGTAGTTGATGGTTTGCCAACAGATCTTCAAGAAACAAAGCAGGTTTCTGACAATTCATCCTGCATGTGGCTTGTAGTTTCCCTTGTCAACATTTGATTGTATTTGTTATTTGAGTTCTGTGTGTTGTTTAGTTTCATTTAGGTGTTTTCTCACTCTCGACCAACATGATTTGAAAATGCTTCCTTGTGTGTGGGTGTTCTTTTTTTTTTTTTGGTTTATCTTTTTTAAGTGTGTCTAAAATCCTATATCGTTTGCTGTTTGCTTTGCATCTTTTAATCTGGCTTGAAATCTTTCTTTTTTTTATTTGCAGAATTTTCATTTCTAAATAGAAATGTATAGAATTAGTTTCATGTCTTCCTTCCTTTTTTTTTTTCTTTTTCTTATCATTTAGATGTTTTTCTTTTTTGTTTCTTTTTTCATTTTTGATGCTCAAATTTTTAATGTCAAGAATTGTTTATATTCTTCTTTATATGTTTTGGATTTTTTTTTTCTTTCATTTGATGTGATATTTGTCCCAATTTGCAATACTTCTATTATTCTTAATTGTTGTTTGTTTTTGTTTTTTTCTAATGAATTAATTTTGATGTCTACATTTTGATATTAATTCATTTTTTTTTTCAAAATGTTATTTCTAATTTTTCCTGTTTGAAATTTCCCTGCATGATGTTATTTTCTTAATCTTTTTCCATTTCCCTCATCCTTCTTTTCCCATTTTCAGTATTCATTTAGATTTTTAGGACTGTTATCCTTATCTTTATTGTTATATAGTAATGGCAATGGAGGGGTACTCGACACTCCCCATAGCTCCAGAATTGGAACCTTGACACTAGATGCAGTTTAACGTCTTACCCAGAATACTAAGACCCTCAGCCATGGAATGCTCAGCCACCAGGATTCCATCCTTAATCATCACTGGTGGGAATAGTGAGATAGAGAAGCAGAATAGTTAAAATGACTTTGGATATTATAAACAGAAGGCAAACGTAATCCAGAAATTTCCCTTGCGACTTTGTCTTATACCAATTACCCCTCAGGTCACAGCTACCTAGTGACTTTACCGTATATCAATTATCCCTCGGGTCCCAGCTACCTTGCAACTTTGCTTTATACCAATTACCCCTCATGTCCCAGTTATTAGGTGCACTCTGTCTTCACGGAATGAAATTGTCTTATGTTGGTTAGTTGTTTTATTTTATGGTACATCAATCCTTTTTGGTCAGTTAATGCTGTATCAAGTGATTTTGATATTCGGTTTCTTACAGTACCTGCTATTGCTTAAAATGGTCACCTATCTAAGTATGGTACAGGCTCATTGCTGCTTAACTTTGGTGATTTAGCAGGAACCAGTGCTTTTAACGTGACTTGACCGTAAATACTGACTTACCTCTGATATAACAGGAATTCCCTAACTGTTGTTGACTGAGTGGAGGTATTTATATTTTAAATTTGAAAACTCACATAAAAATTCATAATGGGGAAACTCCATATTGTTGGCGTTTTTTGATTACAAGGTGTGGGCCAGATGTCCACTTCTACTTATAGACTCGCCAATAACCATGTGACCAACCTATTGGCCAACCACTGGCAGTGCTCTGCTGCTGATATTGTTATTTATACTAGCTGTTCTGGTCATACCTATGCACATTGCTTTGAACCTTTGTGAATGACGGAACATAGGATTATATCACTGGACCTTTGACACTCTGTAGGATTCCATAACATAGGACTTATTCACTTACCAAAGGATTCTATAGCTCGGGACTTACTTACTTTAAGTTCTTTTTCCACTGGCCAAGGATGGCGGTTAGAAACTTAACACATATAATTGTGAAAAATCTTTTTTCTATAAAACAGTACCTGCAAAGAGATATGAAAACATATTACTGTGAAGACTTTGATGGTGCTGTGATAAAAGAATGGATTCTCACAAGTGAAAGGAAGATTGATAACTGTATTAACTCAACCCTTATATCTATTGTGCCATGTGTTCAACTGGGCACATACTGTTCTGACAATCATTTAGAGATTGCAGGTTCAATACCAACTATGGGTGAAAATAAAATAGAATACTTAACAAAGCTGAACACTTGAACTTGGTCAGGATTAAAGGAAGGAGAACAATCTACCCCAATGGATTAAATAAAATTGTTCAATTCAAAATTCCATGAAGGCTTCCAATTACAACAAGATAATACCTAAGAAGGCTGGAGGGCATATTTGTCAAAATGTTGTTTATATAACAAAGATGAGGACAACAGAATGAAATATCTGAATAATGCAAATTATCAAGCTTCATCTAAAAAAAAGATTCAGACTAATATTTCAGTATAATTGTTTTTTTTTTTGTTTTTTTCAATGGTATTATATGGTTGTTGCATCTCATCTTCTCTTCCATTTCTGTTTCTCCAATATAAATTTTTTCTTCTTTTGGTTCATCTGATATTTTCACCTTTTGAGTTCGTTTTCATGCAATTTTTTTTTTAATGAACAAGTTTCTTTCCTTTTCTCTGTGTGTTTTATAATTTTTAGTTCTTTACTTTCATATATTTTCTTCTGCCATGGAAATTGCTTTCTTAAATAATGTTTCTATGATTGATAGATAAGTGTTGGATTTATTTTTAATTTTTGCTTGTGTGTGTGTGTGTGAATTCATATTAAAAAAAAAAAAACATCTACATTTTTAAACTCAGTTTTGAATGTTTATTAATTTTTTCCATTGGTTAATTTTTAATGTTTCTTTATATTTTCTCATCTTTCTATAAATATTTTTCAAAACTATTTTTTATTACTTCAGTTGGTAAAGCATCTGCCTTGAAACCACTAGGTTCTGGGTTCAATATCAACCCTTACCAACTCTCTAGATGAGTAGCACAGTTTGGATCTGTGTCATAAAGTTGGGAGCTGATGTTAGGTGTGTCTCTACACCTTAAATGCAAAAACAATCTCCCTGATCTAGCACTTGGGAAAAGGGGATACACCCCCTTGCTGTCCAGTCTATACCAACAATAGGTCTCTCCACCTTGTAGATAGGCAATATCAACTGTGAATTGAAAAAAAAAAACAAAAAAAATATATGTATTATTTGGACTTTTGTCCTCATCTTTATTATTATCTACACGGTTTGGATGATGTGTCCTCTTGTCAGACTCAAGAACCTTTTCGAACTCAGGAACATTCTAGTTATAATTGGGAGCCTTCATTGAATTTCGAATCGAACTCTTTATTCAATCCACGGAGGTAGAATGTTCTCATTCTGTTAACCATGACTATGTACAAGTGTTAAGTTGTGTTAATTATTCTATGATACGATCACCTTTGGCCAAGATTGAACCTGCAGCCCAGAGATGATTGTCACTGTATTAACTCAACACCTAAATCCATTGTGCTATATGTTCAACTTTTCAAAAATTCACATAATTGAATGGTATAAAGCCCTTCATCCCTCATCCCTATGGGATAGTACCACAAAGCATTATTTCTGAAAAAGATTTATCCTTTTAGATTATTAGTGTTTAAAAAGTTTTTTTAATTTTTTTTTTAAGCTAAATAAATCCTAACTTTGAGGAAGGAAATAAGACAGATTTGACATTTCTGAATTTTTGAAAATAGATAAATCTCCTGTTGGCAACCTTCAATTTGTAGCAGGAAGAACCAATTCAATTAGGCATTTTTGGATGCCATGTTAACGGCAAGATTTTTTTTTCTCTTTTTTGGTTGCCAGGTTTCAGGAAACTTCTCTTGCTCATATTGACAGTCACTATCTACTGCCTTCCCCCCTTAGAACCGGAAATTGGCAACCATGGCTGTAAATTTGATGAAATAATTAGTTGTATTTTGGTACTGAAAGTGGCTGGGGTGTAATGGGTTAAATAATACCCTAATGTTTTACAGTATTGGAGTCCATGTGATATAGTGGCAAACATGCTGCTGTGATGCTAGTAAGTTTGAACTCTAGTTGCATTATATTATTACGTTTACCATTATGATCTAATGGTGCATTTTGAAAAAAGATTTAATGGATAAATTACTAAAAATAAAATACTGAAAACAAAATAAATTAAAAAGTCTAATGAAATTCTAGACATAAAAAACAAATCAAATTACAAAAACAGGGCTGGTAAGGGTTAAATGGTACTACTACTATTGTTTTATAAGAATGGCTTTGGCATTAAATAAGCCAGGAAAGTTGATATGTCATTAAACTAAGAAACCAAACCGAACAAGATTAACCATTATGCCAGGCCTTACTTAGAAGGGGGCCTCCCACCCACCCATCAAGCCCTAGAACCTAAATGATTGTCCCAACCTTATTGCTCTTATGGCAAGCCCCAACCTTTTTTATCATATGTGTTAGAAAGTGGTGGCTCAGGGTCTTATTGTCCTGTGTATGGTATTAAACTAATGGTGAAGTTCCAGTTCTGGAGCTCAAGGAATGTGGAGTACCCCTACATCAACATTAGTTCCCAGGTCCTCTCTAACTTGGTGTGGTAGTATCTGTAGAGGTCCATCTATCAGTAAAATAGAAAAAATGAGTTTAAAAGACGTCTTCAACATAAAATGACCCAATGGGTTGACATGCCATAAAGCCTAACCAACCAATCATTATATCACCAACCACAAATCCAGACTAAACTTAATGAATAATACTGGATTAATTTGATATTTTATATGTTGTTTTTGTCTTTAAAATTTTTAATGGCTTTTTCAAATCTAAATCTTGTAAATTATTATTTGAAAGTGTAGAAAGTTATTTGTCAAATTCAAAGGCTGTTCTACTCTAAAAGCATTAAGAGTAATTATGCTAAATCATTCTGAGAAAGCACACACACACACACACACACACATACATATATATTCTAAAAGCATAAAAAGCTAAATGATTCCGAGAAAACACACATACATACATATATGCCGTATATGACCTCACCGTATTTGTATCAATTAAATCCAGTAAATGTGCTTATTAACTTCAATCTTTGTTGACAGACTATTTCTGCAATGTAGCAGCCATTTGTTGTTAATTTCTGGGTTTTTTTTCTCTCTATCAAATAAAAAAAAAGAAAACCAGAATGCATAGCATGTCAAATACCTTTTACTGTTAAAACACATTCCAATTGAATGTGGTGATATTGCGGTTATTCATCAGCATCAGGTCATGCTGACAGCATGGATTCCCGTGACTCTTTCTTGCAAACCATCCCTATCAGTCAGCACCACTGGCAGGTCTCCTGCATGACAACCAGAATCTGCAGAGCTAATTGATGGAGGTTTTTGATGGTCAACCTTCACTGGTGTGTCCATGTGTAGTTGTCCATAGAAGAATGACACTTATGAATTGATGCTTGTTTTGCCAGCAGTGCCCAGCATGTCTTGTTCACCTCACTTTGTGTAATAAGAGACAAATGTTTTCTGGTGGGGTGCTGCTTCCTAGATTTATTCACAACAGCTCGCAACATCTTTGTGTAACTCCCATCTACTGATCTTGCATACTGATATAGCAGCTTATATATATATATATATATATATATATATATATATATATATAATATATATATAAATAAGTAAAAGTAAAGTGTAAAGACCCCCAAATAATAAAAAAATCAACAAAAGATCATAAGATTTCAATGCAATAGCACTCCTCCCAATTTAAACCCTAAATGGCACATAAACAATAAGCTGAACTCCCAAAAGTAATAAAATCTCCAAGCAGTAAGCACTTCTCACCCAGAATCATACTGATATAGCAGTTTATATATATATATATATTATGGACTCTCTCGTCGATTTTCGACGCATGAGGGTTCACACACACAATGAACACCCACACAGTGATTTGTTTATAGTGGTGAAGGCTTGTGTTGGACCATCCACACTTTTTGGCACAGTAGATAGGAAAGAATTGGTGCATCGAGGGTTGCCACAAACCCAATCAACGACCGACCTCAGGAATTTTGAATTCAGAGTTATCCCTCTCCTAGACTGGTTACCTACCCAAGGCTGAAGAGCCCAGTCTGCCCTACTATTTAACCCATAGCTGGAGGGAGAATATATGGATTCATACCTTTCCCAAGGGTATTAGCACTATGTGAAATGCCAACAGCTTCCTCTAGGAATTGAACTCGAATCGACGAGTCCATTTCCACAACTCTAACCACTAGCCCACGCACCTCCATATATATATATATATATATATATAAATGATAGTAAAAATAAAGTGTAAAGACCCCTAATAATAAAAAATCAACAAAAGATCATAAGATTTCAATGCAATAGCACTCCTCCCAATTTAAACCCTAAATGGCACATAAACAATAAGCTGAACTCCCAAAAGTAATAAAATCTCCAAGCAGTAAGCACTTCTCACTCAGAATGTAAAATACAAAGAAACAACAAGCAGCACTAATCACAGTTATCCTCCTTACAAGACGTAAATCACAGTAAATAAGGAAGTACTCCTCCTTGATTAAACCATAAACAGCAAGAAACAGTAAGCAATGCTAAACACATCACCCCTACATCCCCTGAGTTATAAAACAAAACTCCTCCTACTCCCTCTCCTTACAGGGCCTAAACCACAGTATAAAAAGGCATGCTACACCAACTCTCTCACTTGGTTTGAAAATTGCATTAGCGAAACTATCAGTAACCAAGTGCCATTAACTTCTGGTCCATGCTACCCTAACTTATATAGAGTAATAGCAAAAGTACCCAGTCCATGACCGGACTATATATAAAGATTGGACCATAGATAGGTGAGAGATTCTGAGCTGAATGGTTTAGACTGCGATTTTGTTCACTAAAATTAAACTAAACTGCTGGTAGAAACCAGGCAGCGAACAATCAGCAGCAGCTGGTATACAGACAGTTTCGCAAATCGGTTCATTTTGGTTTAATTAATTAATTATATCCCTTAATCAGTAAGAATCAATAACCAAATTTGCATGTTTCTTAGTTAGAAGGACATTAAGGTGTATGCAAGATTTTGAATCTGAGTTATCTCCCGTTTCGGAGTTATACGTCGACACGTACATACCAAACTTACTTTTATATATATAGATGCTATACTTATATTTATAAGTAAAGAGTGCTCAATATCATTGAGAGAGCATGTATATGTAAGTTAGAGTAGTATGGACCTCGTCTCGTTGTGTTCATTTCCTACAACTCTAACCATTACACCATGCACTTCCAACCCTAACTTATATGATATCTCATCAACTTCTTTAACGCTTCTTTTCAACTCCCTTTTGCTCCTTGGATTGAATTTTGAGTTGTTGTGTTGTTTCCTATCTCTGAAATTAATCTGTGCTAATTTAATGCTGTCCACCTTTACTCCTCCAATCTTTACAGTTTCTGTCTCTTCTACTCACAATCTATCACTTTTGATTTTGCTTGACATTATCTGATGATTATTGATTTCACTCTTAACCTTTTGCCATTTACAGTTATTGGCTGTTTTCAATAGAGTTGTCTCCCTTTTATGCACTCTCCTTACTCTTCATCTCTTCTGACTTGCTCAGTCTATCTCTCCAATCATGTATATTAAGTCAATATATCTCTATGAGGAAATCCCCATGGCATAGTGGTTAAGGTACTGGACTGAATATCAAGTCAGATAAAAAGAAATACATTTAAAAATGATGAAAAGAAATAAATTTTATTCAGTTGGACGTAGCATGTATATCTTGACAGACAATTTATACCATTCTTACAAATTATGGGGGAGTCCCTGTGGCACAGTGGCTAACACACAGGACTGCAATATCATAGTAAGTGAGTCTTATCTCTAGCCACACTATTATGTTTATCATTAGATTAAAAATTGATCTAATGGGGTATTTTGAAAAAAGATTTGATAAAATACTAAAAATAAAATTTAAAAATCTAATGATATTATAGACATATAAAAACAAAATATGATATACAAGAACAGGGTCAGTGCTAGAGTCTCTTGCCCCCACCCCCATTACAGAATCTAAGATCCTCAATAATGGGCCCCTCCTTTATTACAAGCCAAATTTCATAAAATAGTATTCATAGAAAATATATATGAAACCCTTCTTCCAAGTACCCCTACCCCTAAGATCTCCACCGGTTGTGGGATTCAGGAGTAGTATGCACCAACCTTTTACAAAAATGAAATTAGAAGCAAAAGAAATTGTAGACTGAAACAGGATATTAGAATTTTTAAATTAAAAAAAAATGACAAGCATATTCATCACTTTTACAAACCAAAATGAAAATTTCAAAGGAAATTGACCATATAGATTGAAGGGGGGAGTCCCTATGGCCTAATGGCTAACATACTGGACTGCTAGATCGTAGTAAGCGAGTTTGAACTCTATTTGCCCAATTATGTTTACTCAAGACCCTCAGGCACAGCCTTCTAGCACATATATGATAAATAGGATTGGGACAATCATATAGGTGCTAGGACTTGATGTGACCAGCCGATCGATCGGAGGGGAGACTTCTCCGACTGCCCGTCTAGCCTAAATAAAGGCAAAAACGGAGTATTGCATGTCATGGACTGCTCAGCCACCCAGATCCCGTCCTTAAGCATCACGTGTCGCCACACAAGGCCAACAGGGTATTTTACTCTTCTGTAGAAGTGTATTCTTCTGTCTCAGACCAGATTCCGAATGTACGTGTTCCGCCACCGACAATTACTACGACCGGTTTCGCTTTTGACCCAAGTACAATGAACCCACTCACTCTCAATCTACCACTACTGTTCTTCTACAAGGATGCCTTTGGCATTACATAATCCAAGATATGATATTAAACAAAGAAACTAAAGCATACACCTCTCTCTCTCTCTCTCTCTCTCTCTCTCTCTCATGAACTGTCAGTGGGGCTTAGAATATGCAAATTGCATTCTTTGCAGAGAGGTAAACCTCCCTGAAAAGGTGTGTCTTAGGTATGACATTAAACATTCCAATTTGGAAAGTGTGTAGTATCCCTTCATTACGTTTACTCGCAGGTCCACTCTGATACAGAGTGATAGTACCTCTTAGGGTCTCATCTATCTTGATATATATTTAATAATTGAAACAATTTGAATGACAACAAAGATTTCCAAATATTAATAAATCATTCTCACAACTTATTTTTCACATTTATTTATTACTTTTCCACACACACACATATATATATATATATTTACTAAGAATGGCAATGGTAGACAACAATCTAGACTAGAGTAGAAATGGTTTAAGAGAACAGCTTGCTTCATGACCAAACTCTCCAGTCGTTTAACCATTCTTTTTACAGACAATGTCTTTTTAAAAGGCAGACATTAAAATAACTCGAGCCAAAATGTCTGTTCAATCTGCAATAATAAAAATATATGGTGGTTGTTTTGCATTCTAACTCCAAACATTTTGGTTGTTTTTCCTTCTTAGGAGTTCTCTTGTCTATATATTTGTCACAACATAAAGAGGATAGAATGTGTGTATGCATTTGGGGCATATGAAAATACCTGAGGCGGTGGGCGTGATAATTGACTTCTTCTAACTGTAAGAGAAACATAGACATTTTCAGACTTTGTCTAATATACCAGAGGGTTAGAATGATTGCTGGGATTTAAAAGCTGTAATATATTCGACATTATTTGGCTGTCGCATGCTATAAAATCACAACTGTAATTTTGTAATGAATGGGATTCCACTTGAGGCAAGACTGTAAAGTGACCTAATTTAGAATTCTTTATCTCTTTACAGTACTGCTCATAAGTATTTGAACAAATAGACAGAAGATGCTGATCTGCGTATCCTGTGTCATTGATGCAGAAAAATCTAAAAGGACACAGAAAAACCTGATCAATGTATCTCAGTGTTTTTTTTTCTCCACCATTTCCAGTTAACAATAAATACATTTTAATATTTTCTTGAAAACGAATTACAAGGTATACCCCATAACCTTGTAAAGTTAGGGTTTAAACATCTTTCATTGTTCATAAATAAAAACTCTACAATTTATTAAGAAACTTTCATTGGGACCCATCAAATTTCCTGGGGAATCATTCAAATCAAATCTTTGTATCCCAGGACACACTAAATTAAAAAGCTATCAGCATCAGTGATAGACAATTTGTTTTTAATCAGTTTTGAGAAATAAAAACCCAAATAGAGGGTAATATTTTTTTTTTAATTCTAAAACTCTTATAGAAGTAACATTTGAATATAATTTCAAACCATCCCCACTTGTCCCTGATCCCTGTAAACACATTCTTGGAATCTTCCACAGAGAATTAGAAACAAAAATGTTCATTTTTCTATGGGAGTATCTTTATTAGAAAAGCAGAACTGGTATTACGGAGACCACTCCGAGATGATTCCTATGATGTCTGGACAGATAGAGATTTTAATATCATCTTATCATCAAGAAACTCCCATGTTATCATGTTTTTACCTCAGTTAATAGAGTATCCACCTAAGAACCACAAAGTTCCAAGTTTAATACCATCCCTCACCAACTCAGAGCATGAGTAGTGCAGTAAAGTGTGGAGCTGATGATAGGCATGGCGCTCCACATCAGGCACAAAAATAATCTCTGTGGTCTTGTGCTAGTGAAAAGGGAATAAACTCCTTCACTGTCTGGCTAATACCGATATGTAAACTTAAGAATGAGGATCAAACATACAGAAGTAGCTTACAAACAGCTAGTCTGTGGCAATGTAGCAAAATAAATCTTATCATTAGAAACCCATTAAAAATGATGTCCCAATTTCAAATCCTGAACGAATGCTGTTTGCATTACACAGCACTAATACCCTTGGCAAAATGAATTCTTCCAGCTTAGGGGTAAAACAATTGGGCAGACCGGGCTCTTTAAATTTGGTTAGGCAACCAGTGTAGGAGAAGGAAAACTCTAAATTCAAACAAATCATTCAGCGTAAGTAGCACAGCCTGGATCTGTGCGGTAAAATAGGAAGCTGATGCTAGGTATGGCACTCCACCTCAGAGACAAAACAATTTCACTGGTCTAGCGCTAGTGAAAAGAGAATAGACACACTCACTGTCCGACTGATACCGTCAATAGGCCACTCCACCGACTTTACTTTTTTTTTTACTATATATTCAATTTTAAAGAAGTTTATTTGTTTTGTTTTACGGCATATCAACCTCAGTGGGTCATTTAATGCCGATAAAGTTTTGAAATAAATCAATTCTTAATGGATAATACAATATTTTTATAAATACATTTTTCTATTTAACCCATAGATGGGAAAAGAAGTTTGTATAAATTGCTCTCTCTTTACATAAATCTGACTTAAGTTTTTTTTTTTGGGGGGGTGCTCCATTATGCTATGATAGCACTCAGCATTCTGTGTTTATCAAACCTTTAAATGTTCTTTTTTCACATCTGAACATTGGTGTACACTCTAAGAGATGCTGTTGGAAAAAACTAGTGAATGTTATTATCTCCCTTTGTTGAACTTTCTCTATTGTGTTTATTGAATTACCAAAATCTATTACAATGTCTGGTAAACATCCAGGTGCATCTTCTATTTGTGATGAAAGAATGAAAGCCATTATCTTGGAGAAAGTCACGATAATAGCTTAGATAGCAACTTTCAACTTTGTTCTTTTAGGGGGGTGGAATCAATTTATGAAGAATACAGCTAATTAGAAGATCACCCCCACAGGATCAAACAATGATCTGAGCCTCTGAACAAAAAAATGGTTATTAGTCTCTTAACACACCCCACTTCACCCTACTATCCCTGCCCTGTCAGATGGGGCTGTAGAATATACCAATTGCTCCTCTACATTGGGTTAAGGCTCCCCCACCACCATGAAGGAACGGATCCTGGTGGTTGATTGGTCTGTGACCTGGGTACTAAGTGGTCCCTTGACATGCAACACTCCACTTTGAGAAGCTGATGCTAGGTATGGCACTCCACCTCAGAGACAAAAACAATTTCACTGGTCTAGCGCTAGTGAAAAGAGAATAGACATACTCACTGTCCAACTGATACCGTCAATAGGCTCCCTTACTTGGAGAAGCTGATCTGATCAATTGGCTGGTCATGTCAAACCCTAGCACCTATACAATTAAGTCCCAACCTTGTTCTTCAAATTATTCTTATGGCAAACAAACACCCAAACATTTTTGTCTTATAGATGCTAGAATATGGTGGCTGAGGGTCAGCTACCAGTTTGTTAATAAACAGGAAGTTAATGAAAATTATTTCTACCAGTTTATAAAACCAAACAAAAATATTTCCCTACAAATGGAGCCTTGTTATGTTTAAACTTGCTATTAATGAATTAATCCAAGATATAATCCACTATAGTATTAATACTCTTGTTCCTTAATCTTCTGACCGCTATCATCTTGCAACACCCTCTGGTTGAAAATGAGACTGTCCAAATCATCCAAGATGAAATGCAAAAATGCCAATCCTGATTATTTGGTGTTGCTTATCTGCCGAATTCTTATCTCTTATAAGTGTTGTCATCTCAGTTAAATAATGGATCATTCCATTTTTATTATAAAGAAAGAAAGGGAAGAAAACAGACATGCTACACCAAAAAAATATAATGAGAAAGAAAGATGGAGAGAGGGGATGACACTAATCCGTTTTAATCAAACATAATGAAAAGAAAGAAAAAAAATAAGTGAGAGAGTTAAATCAAGGTTATTACACTATTTATATATTGAACAATTTCTCAATAGCTTTTAAGTAAACATATCAAACATAATTAAATTATCATACTGTGGTATATCCACATATCCTGCTAGTTAATGAATTAAACCAAGAGATAATCCATTATAGTATTCTCAATAGATAAGAACTAAGCTTAGCTTAATCTGGCACAAGATTATATAATATATATATATATATATATATATATATATATATATCCTTATCTTAGTTGGTAGAGCATCACCTTGGAACCACAAGGTTCTGGGTTCAATACCAGCCTTCACCAACTCAGCACATGAGTAGCACTACTTGTATATGTGCAGTAAAATATGGTAGGTGTGCAAAAACTATCTCCTTAGTCCAGCGCTAGTGAAAAGGAAATAGACTCCCTCACTGATAGCTTAAACTAACAATAGGCCACTCTACCTACTTTATATATACACCCCAACCTCTCTGCATGAGAAAGATGTGACATATGATCAATTTCTGAAGTGGAGTCTAACAGGTTTTAGACCAGTTGCCACACCAAGGTTAAAGAGCCCAGTTTATGTTACTATTTACCTATAGTTGGAGTATAGTTGGAAGCATAACTTTCCCAAGGGTATCAGCACTATGTGAAATGCAAACAGTCTCAACCAGGATTTGGACCTGAGTCACCATTTCCATTTCCTGTAATGATAACCGTTACACAAAACGCCTCCACAAGGCAATAGTAGTAAGGATTGAGATTTCCAAACTGCAGACCACAAAAAGAATTTACTAACCGTTCCTTTGTTATAGATGGTCTGTTTATTATTCTACATCAGTGAGAATCTGCAGAATCCAAGCACAATTCTAGAATGTGTTAACATATAAGAATTAACCCAGAAAAATCCATATTCTATGAATGTCAACTAGGCCTGAGTAGCTCTATTCTCTCTTTCTCCCTCCCCCTTCTCTCTCTCTCTCTCTCTCTCTCTCTCTCTCTCTCTCTCTCTCTCTCTCAGTGAGAAGCGTCTCCTGGGATCTTGCCTGGCAGCTATTGGCATGCCAAATGCATAGATCTATTTTCTTTTTATATTTGGATATTTTAGCAAATCTGACATTCACTTTGTGATTGATACATAACAGATGGTGTTATTTATGCAACAGGCTTTATTTCTCTATCACCCTTCTTTTTTTTTCCTTTCTTTTTCATTTTTCTTTTTTTAAATATGGCTGCCATCAGAAAATATAGAAGTATAGTCTTAATAAAAGACAATGCAATTTTACCTAATATCTACTTCTATATAATCTGCTGTCTGAATCCATGGATAATCCATAGTTTAATTATAAGCCAGCCAAAAAGATTAAAGATCAATGGCATTTTTAATGCTTTATTTATGAGTTATATTCAAACAATATACAAGGGTTATAAATATGGGGATTTTTAACATAGCTTAATACTTAACATAGCAATGATTAGTGGAATGAGAACAATCTACTCTAAGAGAGTTAAATAAAGGGTTTGGTTTCAATTTCCTTGAAGGCACCCAAGTTCGACAAGAAACATCCAATATATGCCAGAGTGCACATCATTTGAAACTTAGTGTATATAAAAATAAAAATATACAACAGTCTGAAAAATCCAAATAATACAATTTTTTTCCATAAATGTAAAATCTACATTGTTTTGAATTGGTCTATAGAACAAAATTATTCTAATCTCACAAAAATATTTCTTTTGAGGCTATTCAAATTTGCACCAAATAAGAATGCTCCAGGTTTGAACATCAAACTTTTTTGTTGGCTGAGAAATGAAAATCATGTGAAATTTACAGAAGAATGTGTTTATGTGCATAAAGAAGCATGTTTTAGTCAAAAAGATGTTTATAAATAGGCTAAACATAGGTTTGCCTCTACAAACCTGAGTGGAACACACACTGACTGTCTGGTAAAGAAAAGGTTTCCATGTGCAGCAGTCAATAAAGAAGGTGATGCTGACAGTCTTCTGGAACCTGAAAGGATCCATTACTATTGATTTTCTGGAAAAAAGTGCAACTGCAAACAGTGCTTCTGTTCAAGCCTGGAGCACTCTGTTTGATTTGCCACCATTTTGAATAAGCTCAAAACAAATATTTTTTGTGATATCAAAATGATTTTTGAATAAGAATAAGAATTAGTGGAGTATTAGTTAAAAGCTAACACCTGCATTCCTATAATGCATTAGGTTATCCATAAAAGAATAACCCAACACAGAATATTAGGTAGGGAAGAGACAATGTATGCAGGTTAACAACATTTAATAAGAACAACATACAAGGATAACAATGATTCAATCCCAAACCACAAAAAAGACACAAAGGTATTCCATAGAACACAAGAAGTGTAACAAGAAAAAAGCTGGAAATGCACATACTGATATTCCTTTTTTTCAGCAGGTCTGGGAACAAACACACACATGTGCTTAGTTACTAAATTGTGTTGGTAAAAGAGGAAGATCTCAGGGTACATATTGTGATGTACTAAACAGACCTCATATGGGTGCTAGAAGGCGGTGGCTGCGGGTCTACATGTCCTGGGAATGACGTTAAACTCTATCTGATGGTGAGGTTCCAGTTTTGGAGGTTTGGGGAATGTGGAGCACCCCTTCATCACCATTGCTCCCTGGTCCACTCTGACCCGGAGTGGTAGTACCTGTTAGGGTCCCATCTGTGGGTTAAATAGAAAAATGTATTTATAAAAAAATTGTATTATCCATTAAGAATTGATTTATTTCAAAACTTTATTGGCATTAAATGACCCACTGAGGTTGATATGCCGTAAAACAAACCAAACCAAACCAAACCAAACAGAACCATGATGTGGGAAGCCCCGCCTCCAATATAAAAAAGGATGACAATTCTATTTTGTGTCTCAGTACTATAAATCAATTTCAAACAATGAAGAATTTATATTTATGGGGAAAACAAACTGTAATGCCTTTCTCTCCTGGTGTATAAAGTAACTGAGATCTTGTGCAAAGCAATATCATATAACATCAATTGACTGAAAATTTGATATAACCATAGCGGACAGACCTTTTGTCAATTTCAGAATTGGATGTATATTCTATAAATGAGTGGGAAATAATTAATTTGACTATCAATTCTGAAATAATAAATATTTGATCTCTTTAACTTAATGATTAGATATTTGCTCTCTTAATTTAAAATGAAACCAAATATTGGCGAAAAGCAAACTATTAATTTTATTTCATAGAATTTTATGACCAGTTTTGTTGCTTTTCATCTCTCCAATATTAATATAACCCAAGAAATTGACAATTAAGAGCCATATAGTTATTTGATAATTTTCTCTAGTCGAACACACAGATTAGATTTCTTACAGTACCCACTGTTACTTCTTAGTGGTTATTCTATCCTGTAAGTTGGACTTAGAATATGCTAACTGCAGAAGAATAAAACCCCTCATCTCAAACAGGTGTTTTCGGTAGGACACTAAATTGCATCTGGTAGTAAGGTTCTACTTATGGAGTTCTGGGAAGTGTAAAGTACCCCTCTATTGTCATTACTCCCAGGTCCATTCTGACCCCCCAGAGTAGTAATCAGGGTTGTGGAGTTGGAACACAAAACCTCCAACTCCAACTCCTCTGTTTTTGGCACCTCCAACTCTGACTCCTCTTTGCATAATTAAGTGATTACAATTCATAATAAATATAAAAGCATGATTTTTTTTTAATGATTGGATTGTGCACTGTATAATTTTACAGACTAAACTAGGGCCATATAAAGTATAAATTGAACTGTTCGTAAAACTATACCCACTCCAGTGCCCCATTAATTGCTCCTGACTTCAACTCCACAGCCTTGTTGGTAATATCTGTTAGGGTATCATCTATGGGTTAAATAGAACTGTTTACAAATTATTTGTATTAGAGAGGAATGCTTGTTATCATACAACCATAAAAAAAAACTCTTAAGAAACAACACAAAAAGTGAAATTATAACTGTACAATGTATGCAATTCCCTAACCTTCAGCTGTAAAATAATCTTAGATGACATACCATTAATATTAGCATTCCAAGTTGATTTTTTTATTTGAGGATATTGTTATTCAGTCACATTGGTTATATAGAGCTCTGTAAATGGAGTTCAGAACTGTTTGAATTATGCAAATATCCCCAGTGGTTCAAAAGTTATGAGAATTTAAATCCCCGAAATTGGGGGTACAAAAGTGGATATGATTTTGTTAAAAAGTTATTTCAAAATCACTGACCAATTCAAAACAAGAAATTCAGTAATTTCTTTACTATTTCTTTATTTTTGGAGCAATTTTGATAAAACATGTCATTCTTATGTCAAATTGTATGGATTTCTATGCTGCAATGTGTAACCTATTAATGAATATAAGGTATAGATAGCAGCATTTTTTGTTGTTTTTATTTTTTTTATGTTTTCCACAAGATTATTCAACATTTTCATTTTAATACTGCATGTATACACACATAGTAACTGCTATGTGTGTATACATGCATCATGAAGCTAAGAGGTCCATAAGAAAGCAACGGCAACAAAGCATCGGAACATCATCATCTACAGGGACAACCTACAAATGGAAAATCTGTGGTCGAGAATGTTTCTCAAACATAGGACTTCATAGTCACAGGAGGCGCTGCAAATTCAGGGGCACACAAAAACTTTTATCATAGTCTTTCGAGACTGAATTGCCAATGAATGAATGAATGACACACATTGTATTAATTCAAATTAATAACGTCACTTTGAATATCTTTTTAAATACCTATCATAGAGGTATGACGTGTATTTTCGCAGCTCCATAAAATGGATTTTTCTTAGTCTCACAGTTTTTAATTTCTGACATGAAATTCTAGACTAAATGACATAGACTTGTCTCACTTCCTGAAGGATAATGTTCATACTCTGCACCTCAGATTATCAGAAAGTTTGTAAATCCCACAAGACACAGAGATTAAAAACAACAACATAGATGAGAAAATATTTCATCATAGCTCATCTGATAAAGACGTTATTTTAAAAAAAAATCATATTTTGAGGCAATAGAATATAATGACAAAGAAGAGATCAGCAGTATTTACAAAACGAGACCTTTATCAGCTGACAGAGACCTGCGCTAACAATGACTTCGGTGACACAGAGAAAAGTTCACCTGATACAATGGAAAAATGCTGAGGCTTCCAAAAATTTCAACCCAGACATCCAGAATACCGACCATCGTCACAAAGAAGACGAAATCTATGACTCGAAAGAAACTCTGCTCCCTTTAATGGCGTAATTATTATTGGTTGGTTTAAAAGATAGAGAAGTAATCAAATACCAACAAAAAAAGAGACCTAGTCTCTACTGTATATTTGAAATTGATAACCATTGTTCTTTAAAGAATTACTAAGATCTGTTAGAATATTTTAAACGTATTTAAATCTGAAAACTTATGAAATAGCAGAGGTGGTTACTACTAGAATAGGCTCAGTCCTAATTAGTGATCCACAGATTAATCATTTGTTGTGTTTTTTGTAAAAAATGTAATGTGTGAAAATAAACATATTTCTTTCTTTCTATGTTGAACTACATACAAGAAATAGAATACCTATTTATATGTTTTTAAACAAAGCCAGTACGGCGTATGCTGAGTTTTGTTTATGTTTCTCATAATTTTAAGTTGCTTTTTTTTCTTCCAAAATTGAAAGTTTCACAAGAAAAACCTGATGGTACGGTATCATTAATATTTCACACATTATATATGAAAATGATTCTGAGGCTATCTTCTATTAGTGATATAGTGCTCTTTTTTCTTATACTTTTTGAAAAAATCTCTGTCAACTTTGGTCTGTTGTGGTTTTGCTTCCAAAGATCAGTAAAGAAAAAGAAAATCAGGTTCTGCTTGTAGTTAAAAGTGTCTCCTAATTGAGTGTAAAATTTCAAGAATATTGATAAAGATTAGCCACTTTGATTTTACAAAAAAAATATAACGTAAAATTTAGCCTTGGAAAAAAATTCCTATAATGCATTTTCGGCTGTTCAAAGCAAAATACCGTTTTAACTCGCTGTAAAAAATAATTTAATGTATAAAAACACATACAAATTCCATATTTAGAAATATTATTTTCTTTTCTTTCCAACCATATAAATATTTTTAAGATTAGACCAGAAATACTTGAGAAATTGCGAGTTGAACTGAATAAGGTGCAAATTTTTCAGTGTCCACCAATTTCACCGACAATGCTGGCAATGCTATTAAAATCAGTCCTAAATGGTCACCCATCAAAGTACTTTTCTTACTCTTCATATTATACTTCTTATATAACTTCTTTCTTCTATGCTTTTTTTTATACCGACAATAGGCAACTCTGCAGACTTTACTATACACAAATGGTGTGTTTTATAAACAAATACTCATCATCATAATCCCTTATGGCAAGCCCCAACCCCTTTTTATCATATGGGTGCTAGAAGGCGGTTTATTTTTTTAATTTTGTTTCAGGTTGGGAAAGAATAAAACATCATTTTGATATGAAAAAAAAAATGACTCTGTCCTATGATAGTTGTTACATTTTCATATAAATATCATTTACATAAATAAAGAGTGAAGCATAAAATCCTTCATGATTATGTAGAATCATGTTTAAAACTTGTGGCAATATATTGACCAATTATTAAAATGTTTCTTCTGCAGTCACAATTATCTATCAATCAATGGCGGTTGGAGAGGCCCCCTCCGATCAATCGGCTGGTCACGTCAAGCCCTAGCACCTATATGATTTTCCCAACCCTATTGCCCTTATGGCAAGCCCCAACCCCTTTTTATCATATGGGTGCTAGAAGGCGGTGGCTGCGGGTCTACATGTCCTGGGAATGACGTTAAACTCTATCTGATGGTGAGGTTCCAGTTCTGGAGGTTTGGGGAATGTGGAGCACCCCATTCATCACCATTGCTCCCTGGTCCACTCTGACCCGGAGTGGTAGTACCTGTTAGGGTCCCATCTATGGGTTAAATAGAAAAATGTATTTATAAAAAAATTGTATTATCCATTAAGAATTGATTTATTTCAAAACTTTATCGGCATTAAATGACCCACTGAGGTTGATATGCCGTAAAACAAAACAAACCAAACCAAATCATCATCATAATGTCATGCTAGCAGCACGGATATCCATGACAATCTCCCGCCAACCGTTCTCATCATTCTTCTTCAGGAAGTCCTCTATGCAGCATCCAGTATCCGTGAAGAGCTGGTCTATGTGGGTCTTTGCTGGACGGCCTGCATTCGCATGTCCATGTGCTGGTTTCCATAGGAGGATGTCGTTTATGAGTTTATCCTTCCTTTGCAGTCCAACATATTTTGTTTGTCTTGCTCAGATGGTTTGTATGATAGGGTGCAAGTGGCCATACAGCTGCTTTCTTGTGGGATGTTGTTTCCACGATTTGTTCAAGATTGCACACAGCATTCTTGTACAGCTCCCATCTAGTTTATTTTTCAGGCACTTTGTTAAGGTCCAAGTGGTGCAGCCATACAGTAGCACTGATACAACTATGACTTGGAAGAATTGTCACTTCAACTTGTCAATGAGATCTGATTTTCATATCCTTTCTCTCTATAAACAAATAATTAAAAAAAAAGTAAAGTTGGCTGAGTGGTCTATTGTCGGTATCAGCCAACAGTGATGGAGTCTATCCCCTTTTTGATAGTGATAGACCAGGGAGATTTATTTTTTGCTGAGGTGGAGCGCCACCCCTACTGTCAGCTCCCCTCTTTATTTAAATAAACAAATAATTATGGTAAAATAATAACTGGTCAAATATCAATGTTTTTTTTTTTTGTTGTTGTTGATTTTGTTGTTTTATCTTTTGGCAGAAACTGTAGCAATGTAACTTTTATCTGATGTTTTGTTTTCTTTCTTTCAGCAACCACATTATCGAAAGTCGCAGTATTTTGATGATGGCATCCGCAAGATTGATTACGTCTTGGCATACGAGAATGGTAAGGAGGGAAGTCATGAAGAACAGAAGAAGCAACAAAGACGAAAACGGTTTGAGGAAAGTCTTCAAAACCATGATCTACAATTGGAATATGCAACAAAAGAAGTAAGTATCTTCCTTTTCTTTCTTTCCCTCTAATTATTCTCCAGGGTAAATATCTAAAACACGTCTACAAGTGTATGGGCGGTGAATTGGTAAGTATTGAATTTAATATAAGTCATGATAGTCCGGCATTAGTTTGCTAACCATTGCTCTAAGGAAGTCTTTATTGATATTATAAACTTAGTATGACACAAGGCCACAAGTATAGGGCTCTCAACAAGTATTGAATTTATTATAGTATTGATGATGTGTGATTAGTATGCTAATTGTTACTCCAGGGAAGTGTTTGTTGATATTTAATAAACTTAGTATGACACAAGGCCACAAGTATAGGGTTCTCAACAAGTATTGAATTTATTATAGTATTGATGATGTGTGATTAGCATGTTAATTGTTGCTCCAGTGAAGTGTTTGTTGATATTTAATAAACTTAGTATGACACAAGACCACAAGTATAGGGCTCTCAACAAGTATTGAATTTATTATAGTATTGATGATGTGTGGTTAGTATGCTAATTGTTACTCCAGGGAAGTGTTAGTTGATATTTAATAAACTTAGTATGACACAAGGCCACGAGTATAGAGTTCTCAGTGAGATTTAATGCACAACCATTATCTTAGAAATTTTAAAAATTTCTGTTTCCTTCTGTGTTGGTGTTTATATAAGTTCTGCCAAACTACGGTATAATTAAAACTTCATTTTGGTACCTCACCATAGCGCAATGGTTTAAACATTACTATTTCATATTACTTATGTGTAATGAGTCTGATTCTCACTGTGTGATCCACATTCTGGCCTTGTTGACTTAATGTTGGCTCCCACCACCCTCAACACTGATTGATATCTGTGGAACCATAATTGACAGGTCAGAGGTCACGATTCCTGAAGCACACCTTTTTTCGAAACTGACCTAATACCTGATTGCTCACCCTGTGTATAATTTTTACAAGTCAGCTTGTCTGTTTAATCTTAGACAGCTAACCTGTATAAGTTATGATATTAATAGTTTTACAGCCACCTGGTTTTTTAATTATTTTTAACATATTTTGTTCAATGTACATTTTCAGAAAATGTTGATGTAATCTTCATTTAAATTTTCACTATCCTTTTTTTTTATTTACCATATATGAAAAAAGAAAATGTCTAAAAGAGATTAATCCAACTTATTTGCAGGTTTCTTTTGATGGAAAGACCAATTTTGTCAAGGTCCATGCCCCTTGGAATGTGCTGTGTCAATATGCTGAAATCCTCAACATGAAGATGCCACTTGCGGTAATTTTGAATTTTAATTAGATTTTCGAGTTTTGAGACCTTAAATATATTATGTTTTGATCACTAAGGAAATTTTAGATACTTTCAAATTTTTCATTAGCTTCTGCCAAAAGCTAATGTCAGTCATTTTAAATTATGGAAGCCTAAAATGAAATTTTAAAAAACCAAAAAGGGTTAAGTTGTATTTCTTTTTTTCCTTATTGACAAGAAATTAAATTTGCTGTATTAAGTTGGGGTCAAATTTTAACTGAAGTTTAATCTTAGGCTGAAATGTTTTAATTTCTCCTAAAAAGGCAATCTTTTATATCTTTCTAGTTGGGTTCAGATTAATTAAATTGTCAGAGTTTTTATATCTTGACTTCAAAAAGTCAAGTCTGTCAAAATTTTTTAATGAAATTGGGGTTGAAAGCAATATCGGACATAGTGTTGGGGGTCTTTTTTTTTTCTTTTTTTTCTTTTTAATACTCCTCACTAGATCAAAATATTCACAGAAGTTGGTAATATGTCACATTTAATTCACAAGTTCTTCATTTTCATAGTGGAGACTAACAAAAAAAAAAAGAAATCTTTATATTCCTTCCTGATTTAAGAAAGAAAAAAAAATCAATATGATTATAGAAACCATTATCATTCACTTGCAAATTGGACTGGAAACTGCATTATTCTCAAAGTTGAGTATTTTAAATGCCTTGCTCTAGTAAAAACTTCACTATGATGTGCTAGTATTTCTGGGTTACATACATATCTATATTTATAATTTTGTACTTCTGTTTGTATAATTGTTTTTTATAGACTTCTCAGCATTTGGACATAGTGAAGTGAAACTTGGCATGTGGCATCCTTGGGTCCTTTCCAAATTTCCAAGGACCCAAGGATGCCCCATGGCAACCACTGGCCGGTGGGTGGTCTGAACTTTGAGTTTTAGGGCATCCAGGAGGTATTATCTTAAAAACAAAAAATCTCATTCAATTTAACACATACAAGGGATACAACTTTTAGTTATTTTAGCTATTAATTATATTTAATACATAAAGTGATTTTTTTTTCTTTAATATAAATATAACCAATTTTTATCACTAAATTTGTCACTCCCACAGAGTTGAAAAACCTTAAATATTTGTATTAATTTGAATTTTACTGTAAGAAACTTGGTTTTATTCAGAAGAAAAAAGTTTTTTTTTTATTTTGACATAATTTTTAATTATTATTTGTAATCAATAAGACTGCATGCACCCCCCCCTTCCCCAAGAAAAAACTCTTAAGAAACAACTATGGAAAAAATGTAAATATGAATTTACAATAAATGTGATTATCTATCATCTAGGCATAAAATAACCCTAGACAGGTTGATATATAATTAAAATCAATACTCATATTTGTAACCTGACAATAACTGTTATGCCACTTGTGCCTCAAAACAAGTAACATGACCTAATTATTATCTTTTTTTTTTTTCATAATATTCCTCCAAATTATTGTTAGAATTTTTCATGATGATCTCATCATTTCTTTTTAAGTTTAATATTTCCTCTCTCTCCCACAATAGTTGTTACATTTAGTGTATGAAACAGGGTTGTGGAGTCAGAGTTGGAAACAATTAAGGGGTCACTGGAGTCGGAGTTGCTATAGTTTTACCAATTCCAACTACAATTTACAATTATTTACCAATATTTACTAACCCCTCTGCATGAGTAGGATGTGACATAAGGTCAATTTCTTAAGTGCAGTTTAACAGGTTTGAATTGAGTTTTCCTTCTCCTATACTGGTGCCTAAACAAGGTCAAGACTCTAGTCCATCCTATTATTTATCCATAGCTGGAGTATTAGTGCAATGTGAAATGCAAACATCCTCTCCAGGATTTGAACTCTGGTCACCAAGTCTATTATCTACTATAATAAACATTACCAAGTCGGACCTGGTTTAGTCTGTAAAGTTATACAGTGCACACTCCTTATAAGTAGATTATAGAAATCTTGGTTTTATATTTATTAGTAGGCCATAAGCTGAGTCAGAGTTAAAAGTTTTGTGTTTCAACTCCACAGCCCTGGTATGAAATTTATGCAAATACAGGGGTGGGAGTATTTGAAAATCAAAATTTATAATGACTTGATTTCATCAAATTTCCAAATCAATTGTTTTGAATGAGCCAATTATAATGAAATAATTGGTAATTATTGCATTTGATATTGGAAACTTTCATCTTTTTTATTTTCTGTGATATTTCTTGAATTTATATTAATTATCTGTCAAACCAAATTTAAATAACCATGAAAATTTAATGAGCAAAAAAAGAAAAGTTTTAAAAAATCTCTGATTTAAGGAACATTGAAATGCCTGAAATATTTTTTTCTTAAAAAATTTCAGCTTTTATTGGTTTCTTTGTTTAATGGCATATCAACATTCATAGGTTATTTAATGCCAAAGTCATCCTTGTAGAAGAACAGTAGTAGTACTATTTAACCCCTAGCTGAGAAGATGAGAGGGTTCATACTTTTCCCTATGGTATTAGTCCAAAAGTGAATGTAATAGACTGGAATTTTAACTTATTTACTATATCACAGTCCAGCACATTAGCCACTATGCCATGGGACATTCATAAATAGTAAAGTCAGTGGAGTGGCCTATTTTTGGTATTAGCCAATCAGTCAGGGAGTCTATACCCTTTTCACTAATGCTAGACTAGAAAGTTTATTTTTGCATCTGAGGTGTAACACCATAGTTACCATAAACTGCCCATTTTACTGCATGGATCCAAACTTTGCTATTCATGTGCTGAATTATTGAATGCCGGTATTGAACCCAGAACCTTAAAACTATATTGATTGAAAGAAAAAGAAAAATGACCCTGTATTTGAAGATAACTGTGTCTTTACTACTCTATGGCTGAACCACTTGGACTAATGAATGCTAGATATGAACTACACAAGATGTTGCAAGTGTCTTGAACAAATATTGTAAGCAGCTCCCCCACAAAAAAGCGATTGTACAGCCACTTATTTCCTATCACATAAACCATCCAAGTAAGATGGACAAGATATGCTGGACACTGTTGGAAAAGCAAAGATGAACTCATTAGTGACATTCTCCTGTGGACACCTACACATGGACACACCAGTGTAGGCCAACCAGCAAAAACCTACATCAATCAGCTCTTTGCGGATACTGGATGCAATGAGGAGGACTGCCAAATATGATGACCAATAGGAACAAGTAGCAAGAGAGCATCATGGTTATCTGTGCATGATAGTGATGAAATAACTTACAAAATTCTATAACAAATTTAAAATAATCAAATTATTTATAAAATATGAAATTATTTATAAAATATAAAATTGTTACATTTTAATCTTAGGCTGAAATGTTTTAATTTCTCCTAAACAGGCAATCTTTTATATCTTTCGAGTTGGTTCAGATTAATTAAGTTGTCAGAGTTTTTATAAGTAGTAAAGTCAGTGGAGTGGCCTATTTTTGGTATTAGCCAATCAGTCAGGGAGTCTATACCCTTTTCACTAATGCTAGACTAGAAAGTTTATTTTTGCATCTGAGGTGTAACACCACTGGCTACCCAGATTTATGTACTTCTACAAGGGTTGGCTGAAAAGTTCATAGGCTAACAAGATACTCTCATGAAATGTGACCAAATGATGTTTATTTTTCAACAGTCACCATTGCAGTCTACACACTTCTTCCCTCGGTGTGGCAGTGTGTGGATTGTAATAAAAAAAAGGTTATCAACAGTAGATATGATGTCATCATATGATGAACTTTTCTGCCCACCCTCATAGTTCATGACACAAATATTGGCCACTCATGGTCAAAGGGTTAAGTAAATTTGAATTGTTTTCTAAGCAGACAGACAGACACACACATACACACACACACAATTGCCCAAATTTTTTTGATGCTTTAATGTAATTTTTATATTTTCTTCTTAACTAGGAAAATGACATGTTTGAAATTGACTCTTGTTGGAGCAAATGTCCGAATCCATTTGAATTAGATTCAGATGTAGTCAAGCCGGATCCAAACTATTTCACAGCCCCTTTTAACCGAGAGAGAATGGAACAGTGAGTATTATTATTATTAATATTATTATTTTCATGAGTATCATTATTATTAATATTTTCATAAGTATTATTATTATTTTTATTTATTTATTCATTTTTTGTGGGATATGTAATTAAATTTATATACTAGTATTATTTTTGTGCATTTCAATATGCTATTATATATTAGTATTATTTCAGTTCATTTTAACATGAAAACACTTGGATTTTCCTTTATCAGATCTGAATTCTGTTTCTTTTCAATCAAGTTCTGATAAAGGTCTTTTCATAAATGTCCTAATTATAAGAAATTATAATAAAAGCTACAGTTTTAGACATGTAAACATTTTATATTACAATATAAAGAGCTTTCTTGAGCTATAAATAATATGAGGGTAATCCCAAAAGGTAACAACTCCAAAATATTTAGAAATCACAGAAACTTTTATTGTTTATTGTCAATTATGTTTAAATAATTATAAAGCCCTGGTATGAACCAGCTCACTGCCATGTTGTTGAGGAAGTGTTGAACCTTGTAGTCACTGCAAACTCCCTACACTAATTGCGAAGGTTTTTGATATCCATGCAGAACTTGCTATAAACATCCATTAATTGGTGATGATTTTCAATCAGTTTAATGCCCTTTGCATTTAAAAACCAAATGTTACATAATTATTGGATCCCTAATGCTTTTATAAGTATTGTAGAAATCATAATGGCGATTAGTGCAACTGATGGCCTTGAGGGTGAGTGACGGCGCTTGACCTCAATCTCACCTTGCCTTGCAGGGATGGATCGTGAGAACCGGAACCCCCATAGAAGGCCCTTTTCCGGTTTAAGGATATAGTAAGTTTAAAGCAGTTAGAAGTTAGAAGCCGAGCTTGTAAGATGTGAGTCTCACTGCGCAGAATGTCTGGTTGGGGATTTACAAATAAAGTAACATCAACGTAAATCGAAGTCTTGTGTGTTTATTACCTAAAAACTAACAATGACACAGGGCTTCTGATAAGGAGTGATCCCTAACAGAAACCAGACCCGAAATCCTCAATAGAAGACCAGACTTAGAAGATATATCAGACCAAGATGTTAGAAGATAGAACCAAAGCCGGCCAGAAGAAATACGACCAGAGTAAGAAGTAAGAAGGGTATACAACGTTATATAGATTTGGTACTGTGGAAACCCCAGTATATAACACAAATAACTGTGCAAACTTCATACTTGGCAGTAGTATCAATTGGGAGGTTCATTAGAAATGGCTGACACAAGCCAAGACTGATACATGGCTGATAGAGTATTTGTGCCTTTTGGGTTTGCCCTC
>CM042146.1:69499077-69561577 GCA_023376005.1 Doryteuthis pealeii | reverse complement strand
TATAAAATAAGTTTGAATTAGTTCTTACAAAATTGGTCTTATTGCACAATTTGTTCTAATAAACAGAACCCACTTATTTTAATTTTTTACATTATTTTTTTATTTATTTTTTTTTTTAGACTAAAATCTAGGTTGACAAGGTGGCGGTAACTTTCTATGAAGGTCTTTTATTTTGATAGTGCTCTCTCGGATGAAGATGTTGTATTGGCAGAAAAGAGGATCCCTGAAGGCTGTTTGGTGTATAATTAGGCTTATTTAAGATAGTCACGTCCTTTTGTAGGATCACCTCAGATGATCCTGTTTTTGCAACAGTTCTTCTTCTATTCAATGCTGATTAAGCCGTCAAGATTTTCCCTAATGGCAGCATTATCATCATTGCTTTGAAAAAGTGGGCCACCTCTGTTAGTACAGATTCTTTAGGGGTGCAGCATGCAGTCTTTTGTTTATTGATGGTGAAAATGCAGAGCCAAATATGCATTTTCAACAACAATAAACAAAAGACTTGCATGCTGCAGCCCTAAAGAATCTGTGTGTGTATGTGTGTAGTATATATATATTTACCAACCCCTCCGCACTAGCTGGATGTGACACAAGGTCAATTTCTTTAGCGGAGTTCAACAGGTTTGAATTCAGAGTGGTTCCTTCTAGACCAGTTGCCTAACCAAGGTTAAAGAGCCCAGTCTGCCCTACTATTTACCCATAGCTGGAGGAAGAGTAGGATTCATACCTTTCCCAAGGGTATTAGCACAAAATGAAATGCAATTAGCACGTCCAGGATTTGAACTCGGGGTGACAAGCCCATTTTCCCATGACTTTAACCATTACACCATGCGTTTCCTACAATGTGTTTCGATGCATTACGTCTGCTCAAGTACTTTGAGCTGGGAGTGAAACCCAACTGATTTTTCATCAGTTTAATTCCTTAACCCCTTGGTTGTCAGCAGCTACCAGAATTTTAACTGATAAATACATACATAGGTATATATGTTACAGTCACTTAAAGAGTTCATATTGGTAAATAACAGAAAGTCTTGCTTATGCTAATACGGTGAACGTCAATTAAATTCCCTTCGAAAGAGTCTTGTGTGTGTATGTGTGTGTGTTGTGTGTGTGTGTGTATGCATCGTGGTGTCTATACAGAAAGTGTTTTATTGCTGAAAACATTCTCTATCCAAAGGTGTTATTGTGCGCCTTTTATCTGTTGTTGTTTTTGTGGAAATAAATAAGAACCATTACTTCCCCACCTTGTTTTATAGTATAACTCTTAATAGAAAACCTGTTGGAAATCAAGTGTTATAAGTTTCTTATACTTTTACTAGCAGAGAGAGTTTCATCCAAATAAGAACTCCTCACTGCCCTGTGCCAAGCTAAGCTTGGTAACTCTCTGGAGCAACTGGTGAGTGAGATATTTCTCATCAGAATAAAAAGATTTGGATTATTCGGACTATTTCCTCATCTTTATTGTTACCTACACAACGTTTTGGCTGATGTGACCTCCTCTTCAAGTGTTTTTTTGTCAGACTCGGGAACCTTCACTTCGAAATTGGAAGCCTTCATGGAACTTTGAACCAAACTCTTTGTTCAATCCATGGGGTAGACTGTTCTTAATCCGTTAGCCATGACCTGGTACAGGTGTTAAGCTGTATTAAGTATTCTATGTTATTATCGTCTTTGGCCAAGATTGAACCTGCAAGTTCACTTTAGACTTTATTAACTCAACCCTTATTATTGTGCCATGTGTGTCAAAAATTCAGAGAAATAGAATGAAATATCAAGACACATGAAGTTAATGAAAATTATTTGTGCCACTCATAATTCATTCATTATGGGACTCAGTGTTGTAAACATGGGGCATTTGTTGTATACTCTCTCTTTACTTTCTTACTTCTATTTTTCTTCCGCTCATCTTTGGTATCTTACGTTCTTCTTCTAATCATCTGGGGACTAATCTTGGGGACTTTGTGTCTGGTCTTCTACTTCTCTGTTCTTGGTCAGTCTTGTTGCCAAGACATTCATCAACTACAAAACCATATTATTTATGTAAGTTTTTATTTACTTAACTAAACATTTCATGTAACTAACCTAACGCGCGTGTGCAGTGAGCTTTAGCTAAGGCAGAAAGACCTTATCTGCCTGACGTCCAAGCTGAAACTGAGAGCCAACCAGGTCCCACGTGTCTTCACGTATTTCGCGGGCTTTCTGTAATATTCCATGGAAAGTCCCGCCCGTGATATGAAAAGGGGCCATCCCTTCAGAAATACAGGGGGTTGACAATAATCTATGCATAGACTATGTAACACATTCAGCAAGGATTGAACTCACTCTGAAACATGTATGCACTACCAAGTTTTACTATGAATTTTAGAAAGACCATTATATAATGATGATCCTACTTTGGATATAAAACCAAACCAAACCAAAATATTTACCTACAAATAAATAGAAATAGTATATGTTGTTTTTTTTTTAAATTTATTTTGCATGTATATATATAAGTGAAAATATGACGCACACAAAAGATTGATATGTAGTTACAAATGTATCCATTTCAAGATTATCTTCTTTTATTATCCACTTCTGTGCAACAGATTTATATTTTTTGTCCACTTCAGCAGAATATAGATAGTAGTTATGTATTTTTAAATTCATTTTATTTGGTTTGTTTTACGGCATATCAACCTCAGTGGGTCATTTAATGCCAATAAAGTTTTGAAATAAATTCAATTCCTAATGGATTATGCATTTTTTTTATAAATACATTTTTCTATTTAACCCATAGATGGGACTTTTAAATTCATTTTTCATGTATATCTGTAACTGAAAGTGTGACACACACGAATGATAGAGATATAGTTACAGGTCTATCAATTTCAAGATTATTATTTTTTTGTCCACTTCAATGTAATAGAGATAGTATTAATCTAATCCATTTCTCTGCAATTGAGAAATTATTGTTTTCTTTTTGTTGGTTCATTTTTTTTTTCTTTGTCCACTTTGTGCAACAGTATTTTTTGTCCACTTTTGTGCAACAGTATTTTTTGTCCACTTTCAACAGTATTTTTTGTCACAGTATTTTTTGTCCACTTTCGTGCAACAGTATTTTTTGTCCACTTTTGTGCAACAGTATTTTGTATTTTTTTGTCCGTTCTTCAGTTCAATAGAGATAGTATTTAGTCTATTTCTATGCAATAGAAATACTATTGTTTTTTGTCCACTTCTTTGCAACAGATAGTATTAATCTAGTCCATTTCTAGACAATAGAGAAAGTATTATTTTTAATTTTTGTCCACTACTATGCAACAGAGTATTAGCATGTAATTATTGCTTGCAATCCATACCACTGCTACCAATTTGCAGACATGTCACCCAAGTCTTACATGCTTGCATGAATAACTTGCATTTCTTGAGGCAGAAAATTATTTCACAGCATCTTACACTGCCAAAAGCACTTAATCTTCAGCTATGCTATAAAAACCGATGGAATTGGAATGAATTTAAAAAAATAAAAATAAAAACCTTCAGGAGGAAATGAAAAGATTCTTTAAAATGAAATAAGTGAATAAATCAGACAGTTCCTCTGTATAAATTAAAGTTGGCGGATTGACCAATTGTCAGTTTCAACTAGACAGTGAGGGAGTCTATCTCTTTTTTCGCTAGTGCTAGACCAGGGAGGTTGTTTTTGCTGAGGTGGAGCACCACAGCTACCGTCAGCTCCCCATTGTACCCCATAGATCAGATTACACAATCTGTGCTACTCATGCGCTGTGTTGGCAGGGACTGGTATTGAACCAGAAACCTTGTGATTCTTAGGTGGATGCTCTACCGACTGAGCTAAACTGGCCTCTTTATATAATTACTACAAACATTTGAAGATTCAATAATGTTTGTAATGTTTGCATTAGTTCCTGACCAAAGACAATTCCTCCCTTTGTCATTTTAGTGATACAGTATACAGCTTCAGTACAAAAATGATGCTGAAATAAATTTTAGGTATAAAATTTTAGTTTAAATAAAGAGTAGAACGTCACTAACCTCGTAGCCGAACAAGGAGTGGCACTGAAAAGCAAGATTTTTTTTTAGAGAGGGCAGACCGGAAATTAGAGGCATTGTGGGAATGGTGAAGGTAGATATCATTCATTGGCATTTCAGTCTCGGAAGACTATAATATAGTTCTTGTGACCCTGAAGTTACAGTGCCTCCTGTGTCTGTGAAGTCCAATGTTCAAAAAACATTCTTTATTTTTTTACAGAGGGCAGACTGGAGATGAGAGGCATTGTGGGTGTGGGGAAGAGGGATATAAAGTTCAATATATTGCAAAATGAACAGAGTTTTTCATTTCAGTGAGTTTACACATACATAGAGAAACATTGCAAAAGAGTGACAGTAGACCAAGAGAGTAGAGTAAAGAGAGGATATGGTCAAGACTGATATTACAGATTGATCAAATCACAAAAATTGTTGTAACTAATGTATCCAAGTTAACAGAGAAACTAGGAAGAAAGCACAGCAAGTATTTTAGACTGTAGAAACCCAAATTACCATTGAATTGGAAGACAAAGGTAGCAAGCAAGCTGACTCTTGCCAACTCAGCTTGGATCCATGCACTAAAGTGGTGAATTGTTGGTAGGTATGGTGCTCAACCATAGACACTCTCTAACAATCTCCCTGGTCTAGCACTAGAGAAATATAAAACACTCACTTCAAAAATTAACTCTTGTACATATAAGTATTGAAGCCCAATTACCCTTGAATTGGAAGACAAAGGTAGCAAGCAAGCAAACCATAACTCAAATTCAGTTCCTGCATTGCCACAATCAAAGTACATAGTGGTGGGTTATTTATCTAAGCACCATAGTCCCAGTAAATTTTCTGCCATTTTGAATAGCCTCAAAACAAAGATTTTGTGAGATTAATATGATTTTTGCCATAAAGCAAATCCAAACAATGCAGTGTTTACATTTATGGAAAAAAAATTCTGGAAAAAAATGTATTTTGGTTTTTGCAAAAAATTTCCCCTTATTTATTGAATGGTCCTTGTATTTTAAAAGCATATAGCATGTTACATCATTTTAATTTTTTGAATGCTATTTAGGAAGCTAAAGAGACAGAAAAAGCTAAGGAAAAGATTAAAGAAAATAAAGAAAAGGAATTGGTAGAGGCTGAAGAAAATGAAGGAGGAGGAGAAGAAGATGAAAGGACAGTAGAGGATGGACAAACTGATGAATTTAATATTGAAATGATTCTACTTGAAGAATTCCAGCTAATCAAGACTCAGGGAATGGTATTACCCATATGCAAATATGGAATATTCCAGAGTGTCATATATATCAGCTGCTTCATATCAAATTCACTCAGACCTGGCTGGTCACTTTAATAGCATATTGACTGACTGACTCCAACAGCATACTGATTCACTTCGACATAGACAAGATACAAGTAAATGAGTAATCAATAATTGACTGGTTGTGTTCACAAGTCCATGAAGTCTTGCTTATTCTCTCCTCCAAGGTTTCACTACTTGTAGAAAACGGATGATTCCATTGTCCTCTTTTAGGTACTATATGACAAAAATGAAAATAGGAAAACATTTGTGGTTAGTGTTGCAATGTTAATCATCATTCATTGTGAAATGCTGATTACTTTGGCTGGAGAATCTTATTATAATTTTCCAAATATCCACCTGTCTATCCTTCCATCCATCCAGGCTTTATCATTTTTGCTCTGATTTTAAGCAAACTTTTAGAAATGGTTATTTTGATTTTTTTTTTTTTTGACTGCTGTCCTCATCTTTATTGTGAAATATACATACACAACGTTTTGGCCTATGTACCTTCCAGCCATCTTCTGGTGTTCCTTGTAATCTATTGGAGTAAACTGCTCTCCCTCTGCTACAAGTGTTCCATTGTTATACTATATCAGATCTGTACCAATTTTATATTATTTGTCTGAATTGAGATGTGGCCTCATCTTTAGGAATACCTAAAGAAGGCCAGAGAGTACATAATCCAAAACATTGTGTATGTATATTTCACAATAAAGAATTATTTGGTCACATGAACTTCTGGTATGTATAAAGAAAATCAAAGGTCTGCTTACACCCCCCCAAAAAAAAAAACTCTCTACAATTATGCAAGGTAAAGGTAAAGGTAAAGGGAATATTTATTTTGGGGATATTTTGCTGCTTCTGGACCAAGAGAACTAGTGAAAGTAGAAGGTATTATGGATAAAGAACATGATAAGACTTCAAAAATTTGGAGTTTTTGTTTGTTTCTTTCTTTGTGTAATATGTGTGTGTGTGTCTTTGGTTAGAATTTTTCAGAGGAGGGAGGACATGCATGTAATTTTAAGTATTGTAAAATGGAGTTGGTATCAGATAGATGAAGTGTTAAATGGTTCGACAAGGTTGTAGTCGTGAGACCAATGTAGGTACTTTTATATTTGGAGAAGCGAACTTCTAAGGAGTATTTGTACACAACATTAGTCTCACCAGGACAACCAGTTGGTGGGGGTGGGAGGATGAGTGAGAAGTTGTTGCTGGTGACAAGGTTGGTAGTTTTAAATTGAGGGTAGTAAATGATTAATTTTAGTTTATTATTGGGGTTGGTGGGAGAAATGTTGTTACAAATTAATCTTTTTTAATCTATTTCATCCAGTATGTAATTTATGTGCATCTGGTTATGATAATATATTATGTTATGTGTAGATGTGTTCTATGTAGTATTTTTTTCTTTGTACTTAGATTTAATATTATGAATGGTCCATCTAATTCATTCATCAACAATATGGTTAAGAAATTCTTTATTGATGAGGGTTTATTTAATATTTTTAAGTTCGGAATAGAATATTGTTTTTTGAGGCAATGAGTTTTGCAAGATATAATGTTGTATATTGATAAACCTTTTTCGTTTTGAATGGTTAGTCTAGTTGGATTTTGAATTAAAAATTGTTGAAATTCAAAATTCGTAGGGTTAGATGATTGACACTCGATGCCATCGAGTTGATCCCAGCTTCCTACCACTGGTAAACAGTGAGATCAAAAATTGAGTTTAGCTTAGGCAGTTAAGCAAAGGACATCATGATGTAAGCATCATTCGCGCCATTGTTGAGAAGTCTAGTTCAGAATTAAAAAAATTGATCACATAAAATATAAGCCTCGTGTTGTCTATATGAACTAAATGGCAGCCTTTGTGAACCAGCTTCTACAGAACCAGACCAGTTAAAAGAAATAGAACAAAAGACCAGTCAAGTTACAGACTAGAGAAATAAGGTACCAGCTGAGCTATTCAAGTAAGTAAGAAATGACAAATATGCGGGAGACATATGAATACCCCTCATATATATATATATATATATATATATATATATTGAACAGCCAGGATTACACAGATATAATTTAAGCAACAATGAAAATGGGAGATACAGCAGTAATCATTTTATGCAAAGCTTTTCATAAGGTTTCCAATCGTAAAACATTTTATCTTTCTTCCATCTTTAATAACTTAAATGTGATCCTATTTATCTATTTTCTCTCTTTTTTTTTGGTAAATCATAAAAATTATTTGAAATGATGAAATGATTTCTTCATGGCTTCTTTCTTCTTCTTCTTCTTCTTCTTCTTCTTCTTCTCTTCTTCTTCTTCTTTTTCTTTAATGAATAAATAAATAAATTCTTGTTCAACTTGTTGAATTCTTTCAATTCAAAAACCTAATTTCTTATGAATTATCTACATAGATACATTATTATCTACATTACATTCATTTCAAGAGGAATTTTCAGTTTTAACCATTTTACATTAGTCCTGTTAATTTAATGGGATGAGTGGGTTGTGTGTATAAAATATATTTGTCAGGGTGGCCTAAAGTCAGTATCAGCCAGACAGCCAATCCCTTTTCACTAGTGCTAGACCGAGGAGATTGTTCTTGCATCTGAGATGAAGCACCACACCTACCACCAGCTCCTTACTTTACTGTATAGATCCCTGTGCTACTCATACGCTGAGTTGGCGATGGCCAGTATCGAACCAGGTACCTTGTGATTCCTAGGCTGACAATCTACCAACTGAGATATATATATATATATATATATGATATGTTATGTGTGTGTGTGTATATACATGTATGTATGTGTATGATTTGGATATGATTTGTGTGTGTGTGTATATACATGTATGTATGTGTATGATTTGGATATGATTTGTGTGTGTGTGTATATACATGTATGTATGTGTATGATTTGGATATGATTGTGTGTGTGTATATACATGTATGTATGTGTATGATTTGGATATGATTGTGTATATACATGTATGTATGTGTATGATTTGGATATGATTTGTGTGTGTGTGTATACACGTATATATGTGTATGATGTGTGTGTGTGTGTATACATGTATGCCTGTGTATGATTTGGATGTGTGTGTGTGTGTATATATATATATATATATATATATTATTATATATATATAGAACAGAGAACAACACATACCATTATCACCCACAATAAAAAATCATATATACACCATCAATAACAAGAAAAACCATAATAAATATACAAGAATTTTTTTAAATTTTTGTTTATGTCACACAGTTTGGTTGATTAGATAACATTCCACAGTTTTGAAATAGAATGTTAACTAATGACAAGAGAAAGAGAGATATTACTTAGCATTCTTTAGAGTGCTAAGTAATATCTCTCTTTCTCTTTCCAATGTATGGTGTTTGTAAGTTAAAACATCACATACTTGTATATGTATACGCACACAGAAACCAACTATCAGAACACATACAAATACTACAAATACAAACACCCATTGAATTTCCTTATACAAACAAAATATATATATATGTATGTGTGTGTGTGTTATAAAGGGTGGTTTTCAGTCCAGCAACATCGAAAGTGGCAAAGTTCCACCATGTAGTTTAAGTGGAAGAGTATGTCTCACCAGGTTTGGTCTGGTGAGTGATCTGAGAAAACACAAGGGTACAATGTCAAAATGCTACTGGCACTCACTCAACTATGTTTACTATGTAGTAGATCCTTCAGGAATCTCAGTGGACTGAAGAGTCATCTATAGAGTGCTTGCAAATAAACAAAGAATAAAACAGGAAATGGTCTTGCTCATGCATGAGTTGATAGCCAACCAACGTATTTGCTTGAAGCATTGTTAAGTATGTTATAATATATTAATGATTTGAAGGCAATTACAATGCGTATAAAAAATGAAAACAAAAAGATGTTATTTTTGTCTTATCGATTTCGAAGTAGAAACTTCATCTTCAGAGGTGTATATCAGAAATGTTATCATTTCTGATATACACCTCTGAAGATGAAGTTTCTACTTCGAAATCGATAAGACAAAAATAACATTTTAAATTTTATCAAAAAAAGCAACCTTTTCAACAAAATATAACAGAACATAACCAATTATCTCCATAGAACCACTACTTTAAAGTCTGAAATCCAAAATAACCTTTTTGGCATTAAATGACCCACAGAGGTTGATATGCCGTTAAACAAAACTCAAACTCTACTTCGAAATCGATAAGACAAAAATAACATCTTTTTGTTTTTATTTTTTATATGCATTGTAATTGCCTTCAAATCATTAATATATATATATATATATATATATACAACCTACCATGAAGCTTAAAAAGGATTTCAAACATGTGAAACCAATGTCCAATCCAATAAAATAAATTTAAAGAAATTCAAACCATTTTCTGGACCTTATTTCTCATAAAATGTGTGTGTGTTTTCCAAAAGACATTTCTAATATGTGGTTGGATGCATCATCAGTTGTGTTCATTGAGGGTGTCAGCTCTTTTCAACGTCATACCGCCCCGCCCCCTCACTAAAGTGAATCTGGCAAGATTGATCACATCTCGGCTTTCTTACAATGTATTTGTTTGTCAGCACTTCCTGTGTTGCTCTCAGATAACAAATGCCTTTAGGTGTTGTTGTTATATATATATATGGTCAAGTTGTTTTATATATATATATATATATATATATATATATATATATATATATATAACCTATAAGTAATGGAGCTCCTCCTGCTGAAACCTTATTAGAAGAGGAAAGCTGGGATTAACCATTGACCACTTCTGTGATAACATTCCATACATCAATTCCATCCTGCTCATATATATATATATATATATATATATATATATATAAATGTGAGGGTTCTAGCTTTAACAGTTTCTATGTTTCTATATAGGTATATCAATTTATATATATGTGAGAGGAGTGTTTGTGTATGTGTGCATATATATATATATATATATATATATATATGTAAGAAAGTTTTATAGAAAAACATCAATTGATATTCATATACATTTTTACTACAAACTCTTTTGAGCTTTTTATGATAAAAATGCTTAAACATTTTAAAAATAAAATTTATTTTATTTTTAACAACAAATATGTATTTTTTTAAATTTCTAAAAAAATTCCGGTACTGATCTAGAGCATTCTGTGCCTTGTAATTACTGATATATTCATTTCGTTTTTCCACTTACAATGTTGCTTTGAAAAAGACATATTCATAATGTCGAAACAGATATCTGTCAGCAAAAATGTTTAACATCTTGTTGTTTTTCTATAAAACTTTCTTAAATATTGTCGGATTCAATATCCATTTTTACCTTCATATATATATATATATATATATATATATGCTCATGCATATACATACACTCATAATGTATCAATTTATATTAAAGTGGCCAAAAATCTTTGCTCATTACCATATATACATATATATATATATATATTATATATATATATATACACACACACACACACACACACACTGTTCAAAATAGCCTCACCTTAAAAATTCCCATAAAAATCACCCAGTTGGTTGTGTGCTCCCTGAATTCCTTCCACCTCCAAATAACACCCAAGAAGAAGAGCTGCCTCATAAACAAAGGAACTGTGGTAGAATTCCAAAGAAGTTTAGAAGATAAACCAAGACGTCCAGTGTGTGTGTGGGGGTGCTAAATAAAGTCTAACCACTTGCAAATAGCATAGAAATTTACAAGACTCTAGAAAAGTTTTGCAACAAAATTGTTAGACAACTGGCATGAGCGATGGCAGGTTGTGGCTTTGAGCGGATACATGGGCATAAAATAAATTTCCCTAACTATTTACGTGTCAGTCATTGAATTACTGTTTTTAAAAAGGGAGTGATTGCCTTCTACATCAATAGCTTCTTATAGTAAAAGTATAATTAGAAGAGAGGCCTATTGTCAGTATCAGCCATACACTGATAGAATTTGTTCCCCTTTTCATTAGCACTAGACACCTACCATCAGCTCCCCATTTTACTGCACAGATTCAATGTGCTGCTCATACACTGAGTTGGAGAAGGCTCTTTTTTTAACTCAGCAGCTTGTGGCTCCTAGGTGGACGCTCTGCCGACTGAGCTATGATTCACCAAATGACTATACAACTAGTGTAATGTAACTAAATGGTTTATAGAAAATTGAAATTGAAAAGAAAATGATTATCTAATTTCTGGGCAAAGAGAAAGAGAGAAAAAATAAGAAAAAAGTTTTTAGCGTACTCAGATTTTAAAGCACTTAATGTATGTCAGCCAGTCAATAGTCAATGACCCCTGAACTAGATAAAGAAAAAACGGAAGTCCCAAGTTTTCTGCAGAAGAGTGAAAATGGATATGTCCCTTTCCCCACCCCAGGACTGCAAGCAGAAGTAAGTGGACTTATCCTTTTTTCAGCTGGGTGTCTCACAGGGGACAGATGTCTCTTTTCTGAGCTCCTTTATGGGGAGTGTTTTTAAGTTAGTCCCTACAAGAGATAGTGGTAATGAAAAGAATTAAATATTAACCTATTATTTCTCTCTTTCATTGAAAAGACCACCCTGAGTGAGTGGGAAATAAACAACCTCTTAGGCCTATCTGCAAACTATTCTTTCATATGTTGTTTTTTTTTAACCCATTATCTATGTTGAATGTTGCTTGTGTCCTATTAGCTGCTCGACCTACCACATTTCTACATGAGTCTTTTATGGTGTCGTGACTCTACTACATAAGGCTCTATCATTTTTAGCTACATTTCAACCAAACTTTCAAGAATTGTTGGACATACCCAATATATAACAAAAAGAGTTGCTTTCCAAATCAAAGTAATCCTCTACCTGGGTAGTGATTTACAGGGTGGAGGCATGTAGTGTAATGGTTATCATCAAAGAAATTGGACTCTGTGACACAAGTTCAAATTCTGGATGAGGCTATTTGCATTTCACTTAGTGCTAATACCTTTTCAAAAGATATAAATCCAACTATTGTCTCTCCAGCTATGAGTAAAATTTTAGGGCATATTGGGCTCTTTAACCTTGGTTAGGCAACCAGTCTTGGAGAAGGAAAACTGAATTCAAACTTGTTAAACTCCGCTTAAGAAATTGACCTTGTGTTGCTTCCAGATCATGCAGAGTGATTGGTAAATACATACGTGGGTAGTGATTTCTTGGGTTATAAAGATAGAGGTTTGCAAACATAAATAAATTATATAATTTGAGAGGCAAGAGTTTTAGCCTTTTCTGGGTTACCATATAATGGAATGATAAAATAATTTTGTCTCAGAAAAAGTGCTAGCAAGATCCATTTGTGACCATCTCCTTCCTCTGATGGGGATATGCATGCAGGGCCAGGGGACTGCTTGTGAATTTTCTATTCCCTTGTTACTCCTTCCATGAATTCAATACAGGTGAATTTGTTGGATGAAGCTGGTTTAACCGACCCAAAATGAATGCCATCACAGAAACAGAACTTGTGACATAACGCTTGATAAGAAGTTAATATTTCTCTGAATTTTTTTAGATCAGGCTTGATTATTTGGATTATTCAGACTATTGTCCTCATCTTTATTGTCATCTACACAACGTTTTGGCCGATGTGCCCACCAGCCTTCTTCAGGTATTTCTTGTCAAACTCAGGAACCTTCTCTTTGAACTCTGTATGACATGTAGGTTCCTGAGTTCGATGAAAAGGTTACTAAGTTCAACAAGAAGGGTTCCAAGTTTGAGAAGGTTTCCGAATACAACAAGAAATACCTGAAGAAGGTCGGAGGGCACATCAGCCGAAATGTTGTGTAGATGAGGACAATAATCCAAATAATACAAAAGACAAGTTAAATTTCTTATGTTAATTTTTTTCTTTCCGTTTATTTTTTAATTTCATTTACAGATTATATTCTCACATTCATTTTTTGTCTTGATAATTTTATCGCATATGACCAACTGGGAAAGGTTGAAAAATTGTGATGTGCCAATCCTCTCACTGGGGAGGGTCTGCCTTTTAATACCAGCATTTGTAATCCTAGCTTTTATAAGAGAGTTTAAGTTTAGAAACATGGACATCTAACAAAATTGTTTACCGCCAAGGAATTACTATTAATGACTAGTATTTTTTTTTTCTTGGATTCTGGCTTCATTGGAAAACATCTCTACCAAAATCAGATCAGTTTGATAGTCATTAAAGTTTTATGTATAACACATGAGATTACAAATATAGAATGGATAGAGTTGGGGGGGGGGATTATTAAAGATGGCAGTATAGCAGTAACTGTATGAATGACTTGGTTGATAATGCATGAAAAGTAATCTTTTCAGTGATCTATGCAAGATCTCTTCTTTGACATGACTAGAATTATTTGAACTCATCTGATTATAAAACACTTTAAAAAAAAATAATCTAAAAAAGCATCTGTAGACACTGTAATTATTCCAAACAGGAAGTTCCATCTTCCTTCCTTTTTGGTAAACATAGAGGTGAACTAAAAGGAGAGCAAAGAAGAAAAAGAATAAATAAACATTCACATTTTATTTTTAATTTTTAGATTAGATTAGATTTTTTTTTTACTGACACTGACTTTACCGATATGAGTAGACCTGAAAATATAAGGTGTAAAAAGAGAAAAATATGGATACTGAATCTTTAAATCTAAGAACATTTCAATAAAGATATATGCACTGTTATATAATAAAGTGATGATGTGTATCCATACTTATAGTATAACCCATTCTAATGCATTCCTATAGTAAAATGTTTTCCAATGCAATCCTATAGTAAAAGCCCTTTCCCATACTTTCTTAAAATAAAACCACTTTCCAATGTATTCCTATAGTAAAACCACTTTCCAATGCATTCCTATAGTAAAAGGCTTTTCCCATACTTTCTTAAAATAAAACCCTTTTCCAATGCATTCTTATAATAAAACCCTTTTCCAATGCATTTTTATTGTAAAACATTTTTCCAATGCATTTTTATAGTAAAAGCCTTTTCCAATACATTTTTATAGTAAAAGCCTTTTCCAATGTATCTTATAGTAAATCCCTTTTCCAATGCATGCCAATAGTAAAAAACCTTTTCCAATGCATGCCAATAGTAAAAAACCCTTTTCCAATGCATTCCAATAGTAAAACCCTTTTCCAATGCATTCCAATAGTAAAAAACCCTTTTCCAATGCATTCCAATAGTAAAACCCTTTTCCAATGCATTCCAATAGTAAAAACCTTTTCCAATGCATTCAATAGTAAAAAACCCTTTTCCAATGCATTCCAATAGTAAAACCCTTTTCCAATAGTAAATTTTCCAATGAATTACAATAGTAAAACACTTTTCCAATGCATTCCTATAGTAAAAGCCCTTTTCCAATGCATTCCAATAGTAAAACACTTTTCCAATGCATTCCTATAGTAAAAACCCTTTTCCAATGCATTCTTATAGTAAAAACCCTTTTCCAATGCATTCTTATAGTAAATCCCTTTTCCAATGCATTCGTCTATTAAAGCGCATTCCAGTGCATTATTATAGTAAAATCAAGGTGAACATCCATGAAGTGTGCTAATTTTTGTCCATGATAGTACACATGCACTTAATGTATTTGATATTTTTATTGTTTTTATTATTTCTTATTTTATTTATTCAATTTTTAACATAATGTCAGGAAATTAACAAAAACTTTTTTTATGATGGCAGACACAGTTTAGCTGAAATGTAGTGTAAAGTCAGAGAAAATATAAAGTTGATAACAAAAAAGTTTTTTTCCTTTTGTCATTAGATCGAATATGATTATTTAGTTTTATCTTCATTCAAAATGATCATTTTTGGTTTTATTATGACAGCTGACATATCTGCCTTAATTCTTTTTAAACAACCATTTTTTTTAGAAGGTATGACATTAAATGCTAATTCATAAGAATTAGTGGGTATTACTGTGAAACTAACACTAATTCCTTATAATGCATTAGTGCATCCATAGATACAATAACACTGAACATTTGATAAGGAAAGACAATTCACATGTACAATATACATATGAATGTTTAATAAACATGATATTTAACAACAAATAACAGAATACACATCACTTTGTCCCTATCTTGGGCTAGACGGGCGGTCGGAGAGGCCCCATCCGATCAATCGGCTGGTCACGTCAAGCCCTAGCAAGTAATATGATTTTCCCAACCCTATTGCCCTTTGGCAAGCCCCACCCTTTTTTATCATATGGGTGCTAGAAGGCGGTGGCTCGGGTCTACATGTCCTGGGAATGACGTTAAACTCTATCTGATGGTGAGGTTCCAGTTTTGGAGGTTTGGGGAATGTGGAGCACCCTTCATCACCATTGCTCCCTGGTCCACTCTGACCCGGAGTGGTAGTACCTGTTAGGGTCCCATCTATGGGTTAAATAGAAAAATGTATTTATAAAAAAATTGTATTATCCATTAAGAATTGATTTATTTCAAAACTTTATCGGCATTAAATGACCCACTGAGGTTGATATGCCGTAAAACAAAACAAACCAAACCAAACCAAGAATACACGTCCCCAAAAAGTTAGTCATGTTAAAAGTACCTGTTCCTGCTAGATCACCAAAGTTAAGCAACGATGAGCCTGTTCAATACTTAGATGGGTGACCATTTAAGCAATAGCCGGTACTGTATAATAACTGATATCAAAATGTCTTGATATGGCATTAAATAACCTGAAAAGGGTTTAAATGCCGTAAAAAAAAACCCAAAAACAGCCAAACAAGTTGACTGTACAATTACACTTTATATGGCTCTAGTTGAGTGTATCAAGTTATACAGTGCACACTCCTTATAGATTATTTAAAAAAATCATGATTTTATATTTATTTGTAGTCATAATCACTTAATTACATAAAGAGGAGTTGAAGTCAAAGGTGCCAAAAATAGAAGAGTCAGTCAAAGGTTTTGTTTTTTGACTCCAAAGTCCTGACTTTCTAACTTTCTTCATGTTTCATATTCATTTCATGCACCTAATTCATTTTCTTATTTATTTTATTTCTGTTAACATTTTTTATAACTGTGCATTGAGAGAAAAAAAAAAGCTGTCATTTTTGTATTTATGTGATTATAATAATTTATTGACTGAAAACATTTGTATTTTTTGCATTACTCACTGTTGTTCTCATCTTTATTGTTATCTGTACAACATTTCGGACGATGTGCCCTCCAGCCTTCTTCAGGTCTTTCTTGTTGGACTTAGGATCCTTCTCAAGAACTTTCTTGTCATAATTGGGAGCCTTCATGGAACTCAGAATCCAACCCTTTAATCAATCCCTGGGGGTATACTGTTCTCATTCCACTAACCACTTCAGAATTTTGTGAAGGCTCCCGATTATGTTAAGAAGGTTCCTGAGTTCAAAGAGAATGTTCCCAAGTTTGAAGAGAAGGTTCCTGGTTCAACAAGAAATACCTGAAGAAGGCTGGAGGGCACACTGGCCGAAACGTTGTACAGATAACAATAAAGATGAGGACAATAGTCTGAATGATACAAATTATCAAGCCTCATCTCAATAATTCTGAGAAATGAGTGAAAACAGTTTAAGATTCTTTACAATTTTAAATATTATTTTGATATAATTTAAACCTTTCATTGTTGTGTGCAACTAGTCAAATTTCAAGTACTGCACCATACTAAATTGTGTTTTCTGGTTCTTATATATGTATTTACCAACCCCTCCACATGGGCAGGATGTGACACAAGGTTAATTTTCTAGCAGAGTTCAATAGGTTTGAATTCAGAATTTTTCCTTTTCCTAGACAGGTTGTCGTACCAAGGTTAAAGAGCCTAATCTGCTCTATTTTCCCCTAGCTGAAGGGAGAATATTTGGATGCATACCTTTCCCAAAGGTATCAATGCTATGTGAAATGTAAACAGCCTCATCCAGGATTTGAACTCTGTCATTGTGTCTATTGCTGTGCCTGTTTCTTACAATGATAACCATGATACCACTTATCTGTTTCTAAACAAGTGTAGCATTATAAGCAAATGACTACCAGGGGCACAAGTTGACAGTTCAATCTCTCTTCCACTGCACTGGCTGTAACATGATATACTTTATTAAGCACTCTAAGTGGTGTTCTATAAGTAACTGTGTATATATCAAGGACTTAATGATTCAGTCTCTTTTTTTTTTTTTTTTTGTGACTGGGTTGCAAGGAGACAAGTGTTTGTTGTGAGCAGAAAGCGAGAATCAAAGATCCCTATTCCTAGGACAACAAAGAACCTACTACATTGTGTCTATTGTCCATTTCTGTTTCCACAGCCTCATAGACTGAACAGAGAGAGAGAAAAAAGAATAAAAGTTCCAAACACTAAAAGTTGAATTGTGCTTCTGTGTGTGTGTGTCCCCCTCCACCAGCCATCCTGACAATGAAATTAAATATCATCTAATGATAAAGTTCCAATTTTGGAGTGCTGGGGAGTGTGGAGTACCCCTTCATTGCCATTACTCCCAGGTCCACTCAGACCCAGAGTAGTAGTACCTGCTATGATCTCATCTATGGTTTAAACAGATCAAAAATGAGTTTGAAAAAATCCTTTTAAAAAATTGAGTTGAAGTAAGAAAATTTTGAATACCCATCAAGAATGAATAAAACTAAACGAATTAGGTATAAAATAACCCAACAAGGGTTGACATGCCATAAATATTAATTTGTTGACTACACAAGAATAAGACAGGAAATTTACAGGTTTTATTCAGAAAATGTTCTTTATATTTTTTGTTTTAACAACTGTTTGTGGGGGGGGGGGTCTCCAACATGCTGGACTGCAACATTGTAGTAAATGAGTTCAAACTCCAGTCATGTTATTGTGTTCACTTTCAGACTAATACCCTTGGGAAAGGTATGAATACCCCTCATCCCCCAGCTATGGGTAAACAGTACCACTACTGTTTTTCTATAAGCATGGCTTTAGCATTAAATAACCCATGAAGGTGCCAAGAGCAATCTGGGTCTCTCTGATCTGGTTGCAGACATAAAAATGAACCCCCTTCTTAGTATTATTTGGACTATTGTCCTCATCTTTATTGTTATCTACACAATGTTTCAGCAGATGTGCCATCTGGCCTTCTTCAGGTATTTCTTGTTGAACTCTAGAACCTTCTCTTCAAACTTCGTATAATGGAGTTTTGTGTTCTTCTACAAGGATGGTTTTGACATTAAATAACCCATGAAGGTTGATATGCCATTCAAACAAAACAAAACATGAGACGCGTGTTTATAACATAAAAAAAATAATGACCAAAAAAAAAAAAATGCGTCCATTTCCGAAAATCATCTCTGAAGATAAAGTTTTACTTTGAAATCGATAAGAAAAAAATAACATCTTTTTGTTTTTATTTTTTACATGCATTGTAATTGCTTTCAAATTAATATATTATAAAACAAAACACATTTTAAAGTAACATTTTTTTCTTGTTGAAACAGCCATTTCCGCCCCTTCAATGCAGTAGCAGACGATACCAAAAATTGGAAAATTTGGCAATGAAAGGGTTAAATCTACTTGAATTTTGTCTTATGACTTTGCCTCGGGATAGACTTTAAAAAAAAAAAAAGTTTATATAAATCAATGAATAAATAGGTCATCATTATTTTGTTCATTACTTTAAAAATTTATCATCAATTTTATGTTTTTCATTTATTTTGCTCTCTCAATTAACTCTTTTTTTTTTTCTTTTTTTTTTTCTCTTTTTTTTTTTCTTTTCTGATAATTTTGTTAAAACCATGACATTTATGTCGCCCTGGATAGGATACCGTAAGCAAGTTTTTTTGTTGGTGTTTTTTTTTTTTTTTTTTTTTTTTCATTTTTGCAGACAGCATGAATGATTTTTTTTTTTTTTTTTTTTTTTTTTTTTTTTTTTTTCAAATAGTTTTAGAAATATTTTGTAGAGAAATGCATGAATCTGAAACTCTTGTGATTTTTAGAATAAAGCATGAAGTAAATTCCTGGATGCTGTTTCTCGTAGAATTTGCTACAATTCTCAACACAGTTCTCAAATTGATAGAATTCTTTAGATGATCATGGTTTGTTGTTTTTTTTTTGTTATTTAGAAGGCACAGTGTTCTCTGCTTTTTTTTTTTTCTTTTTTTTTAGGTCTGCTTGGTTGGTGAGGTATTTGTGCATTTCTCATCAGCCTTAGTGATTTGTTTAAGCCCAAGTAAAAACTAGGGGCTTATTTGATTTTGTTTTTTTTTTTTAACTCTTTTTGCTTCCTGTATAACACAAAACTTCTCAGTACAGTTATTTTGTAGAAAGAAAACTAAAACAAAGGATTGATACTATTCAAATACTGTTCCCTTTAAAGTAAAATGGTAGTATTAATAGTAATAATATAACAGTAAACAGTACAATATAACAATATATTGTTACATAATCTATGCGGTTGCATAAAATTATTGTCAATCCCCTGTATTTCTAAAGGGATGGCCCTTTTCATATCACAGGCGGGACTTTCCATGGAATAGTACAGAAAGACCGTGAAATTCGTGAAGTCACGTGGGACCTGGTTGGTTCCTCAGTTTTCAGTTGGACATCAGGCAGAGAGGATGTCCTGCCTTAACTGGAACTCACGCGCGCTATGTTAGTCAGATGTTAGTTACATGAAATGTTTAGTTAAGGAAATAAAAATTTAAGAAAAATAACAAGACTAGAAGAAATGAGTTAAGTGCGACCGACCACCAAGACGAAGTCCCCAAGAAGAAGAACCTAAGATAGAAGATGAACACAAGAAGAAGTAAGTAAAGTAGAAGGGTATGCAACAATATAATATTTGCACATCACCCATGAATATTAGGACTTTGTTGAAGCCGAGGACCTATTAAGTGGTTGTATTGATAGTAATAATATAACAGGACATTGTATAATATAACAATAGTAATAGTATACAGTATAATATTATAATAATAACAATTGACTGCAGAGCGGTGATGTCTTTGTCATCATGAACAACCAAATGTAGATGGGAATTCCCCTGCAATGTGTGTAACTGCATCTGCAAGCCCAGAATTGGACTAATGAGCCACTATAAGGTCCACAAATAGAGACATGGAGTGACGTCATCGTCGTCTGCGACAGACTTCAAAAAGAAAGAAAGAAAAAATAACAATATACAGTATTTGCACATTACCCATGAATATTAGGACTTTGTTGAAGCCCAGATGAAATTTTAAATCTCTTGCTTCCTGTTTAGCACAACTTCATTCTTAGCACAGTTATTTTGTAGATAAAACCAAAGAATTGATATTATTCACATACTTTTCTCTTTTAAGTAAAGTGGTAGTAGTAATAGTAATAATATAACAATATACAGTATAATATAAAAATAGTAATAATATAACAATATACAGTATAATATAAAAATGGTAATATATAACAATATACAGTATAATATAAAAATGGTAATAATATAACAATATACAGTATAATATAAAATGGTAATATATAACAATATACAGTATAATAAAAATGTAATAATATAACAATATACAGTATAATATAAATGGTAATAATATAACAATATATATAATATAAAAATGGTAATAATATAACAATATACAGTATAATATAAAATAGTAATAATATAACAGTATATGTATTTAGCAACCTCTCTGCACAAGCAGGATATGACACATGGTCAATTTCTTAAATGGAGTTTAACAAGTTTGAATTCAGAGTTTTTTTTCTAGACTAGTTGCCTAACCAAAGTTAAATACCCCCATCTGCTCTATTATTTACCCGTAGCTATAAGGAGAATAGTTTTCATACCTTTCTCAGGTGGATTAGCAAAAGTGATGTCAACATGCTATTGACAGATTAAGAAACATACAGAGATCTGATTCCAAACTGAAACTATGTCAGCACTATCCTATGATTATTATACAGAAATACATGATTTGGCATTGGCTGGCCCACAAGGGTTGATATGCCATTAAACAAAATAACCAAGAGACTAACATGAAATCATTTCTACCATTTTATTAATACATGTGAAGTTAAAAAAAATCACACACAAACACACACACACACACACACACACATAATTCTTTGGAGGGGCATGGTGTCATGGTTAGAGTTGTAGGAAATGGACTCATTGACCTGAGTTCAAATCCTGCACAAGCCTGTTTGCATTTCACATAGTGCTAATACCCTTGGGAAAGATGTGCATCTAACTACTCTCCTTCCAGTTAGGGGTAAATAGTAGGACAGACTAGGCTCTTTAACCTTGACTAGGTAACCAGTCTAGGAGAAGGAAAACTCTGAATTCAAACCTGCTAAACTCCTCTTTAGAAACTGACCCTGTGTCCCATTCTCTTCATGTGGAGGGGTTGGTAAATATATGTATCTATATATTAATACTGGTGCTCCTAAATCTTCCATCCATTAACACTAACCCTCTGGTTAAAAATGAGACCATTCAAATCATCCAAGATGAAATGTAAAAATGTAAATACTTATTATCTGGTGTTGCTTATCCACTGAATTCTTATTTATGAGTGTCGTCACTTCAGCTAAATAATCAACCTTTTTTTTATCAGAAAGAAAGGACATGCTACACAGAAAAAATATAATAAAAAGAAAGAGAGGAGAAAAATAGAGAGAGGGGGGTGAGAATGTGAAAACAATAACACAATTGATGATGAAACGAAAGAAAGAAAGAAAGAAAAAAACAGTGAGAGTTAACAAGAGTTAAATCAAGATTATTATACTTTTTACATATTGAATTATATGTAATAGCTCTTAAGTAAACATATCAAAAGTTTTAATAATCAAATTATCATACTGTGCTATATCCACAGATCCTGCTAGTATATATCTAATGTAATAATTATCACAGATATATTTTCTTTTTCTTTCCACTACTTGAACTGGTCAATTTCTCTTGGTATTTATTCTTCTCAGCTCGATCAATAGAATCGATTGGATTTCTGACTTCCTAATTTGGAGCTAAAATTCTTGTTTGTACTTTGGATTTATCTAGCTAATTTCATAATGAACACTTGAGATGAAAGTGATTTCTCTAAGTGAATATTGGTTTTATTGACAGACAGACAGAAATCCTGTTGGTTTTGTTAATCTTTATTGTAATCACTAACTTGTTACAAGTCAGTATAAAATATAATTGCTTTTATGTAAGTGAGTTTACTTTGAATAAAAGGAATTAGAAATAATAGAACATTGTTTACCTTGTGGTGGGAGAAGTAGTGTCACTGATAAGTGCAGAGATGTTGATAGGTATCCATCCTGCATCTCTGACAGTAAAATTATATCCTTTAATCCTATTAAAAATACTGATAGTTTGCACACAACCAACTCCTAACAGTTCAGGGATAGGAGTTCTCCGCTAATTGGCAGAAAGTAGCTTTATTATTTTTTTTACAGAAAATTTCCACTGCCAAAATTACAAGAGTATTTCTGGCCTTATTCCTAACTCAGGTATTGCCCCACCCTGCTGTAAATACTCCTGTTTTTTTTTGTTTTGTTTTTTTTCTTTTCTTTTTGCTTCCTCCATCATTTCAAGCTAACTTTAAATATTTTTACAATGTAAGTAAAAGTAAAGTCGATGGGTCGGCCTAAAGTCGGTATCAGCCAGTCAGCGAGGGCGTCTATCTCCTTTTCAATAGCGCTAGACCAAGGAGATTGTTTTAGCATCTGAGGTGGAGCGCCACACCTACCATCAGCTCCTTACTTTACCGCACAGATCCCTGTGCTACTCATACGCTGAGTTGGCGAGGACCGGTATCGAACTAGGAACCTTGTGGTTTCTAGTCGAATGCTCTACCGACTGAGCTATGACACAATTTCTTAACCTCTAGACATAAAATAACTCTAGATGGGTTATGTTATGCTATGCTACTCATGCGCTGAGTTGATGAGGGCTGGTATTGAACCCATAACCTTGTGGTTCCTAGGCAAATGCTCTACTAACCAAGATGAAAACTTCATGTGTCATTGCAAAGAAAATCCCCAATAATCAACTCTTGAATATAAAAAAACTAACTATGCCATTAGAACTTGTTGGGCTCAGGAACCTGCTTGTAATCAGGAGCCTTCATGGAACTTCGAACCAAACCCTTTATTCAATCCACAGAGGTAGACTGTTCTCATTCTGTTAACTATGACCGGGTCCGACAAAAAAATGCCTGAAGAAGGCCGGAGGGTACATTGGCCAAAAGGTTGTGTAAATAACAATAAAGGTGAGGACAATAGTCCAAATAATCCAAATAATGAAGCTTCATCTCAAAAATTCATAGAAATACCATTAGAACTTGTTTTTAAATAGCTAAATGACAGTTGACTGTATATTGAAAAACTATCAGTCATAATTATTACCATAATTAAGCATGAGAAAAACTCCCAAATAATTTTCATGTGATTTATTTAACATCTATAAATTTAATAAAAATAATATATTGTGTTTTTATAAGTAAGTAAAGTCATCAGGGTGGCCTAAAGTTGGTATCAGCCAGATAGCAAGGGAGTCTGTCCCTTTTTCACTAGCGCTAGACCAAGGAGATTCTTAATGCATCTGAAGTGGAGCACCACATCTACACATCAGCTCACTAGTTTATGACACAGATCCCTGTGCTACTCATAGGCTGAATTGGCGAGGGTCAGTATTGATTCAGGAACCTTGTGGTCCTTAGGTGGACGCTCTACGAACTGAGCTAAACCCATCAATGATGTCTGAAGTGTCATGTTTCATGACTATCCATGTTTTGATGTGTAAATTTCAACACAAATTATTGCAAAGTGCTTGATTGACTTTCAGTTAATAGAGCCATTTTTGTAAATGTCTTGAAAAGATACTTTTTTAAAAAAAATATTAGAAATTTAATCCAAGATGGCCTAACATTAAATGAATGTCTTTTCTATCTGGGTAATCTATGCATTTAAATAATTGAATAAAATTCAATTCAAATTTGAATGTCTAAATTATTCAAAGCAAACCATTTCAAAATCAATAAACAGAATAGAGGAATCAAATTCAAACCTACAGTCAAAAATCTCTGCTTAGTTTTTATACACATAATATTTTATGTATATAACATGAATCATAAAATAATCATTTATTTCAATGAAATATATATATATATATATATATATATATATATAACAAAATTCATTAAACATGACAGAATCCAAATGACTTAAGGTTTTTTTGTTTTTTTTGGGGGGGTGTGTGCAATTTTTCTAATAATAGTTTTAGAACAGACTAGATTCTATTGTGTTTAATGAAATTCATTTAAAAGAAAAAGTCCTGCCTAAATACATATTTTGTGTATGTGTATATATATATATATATATATATAATATATATATATGTAAGGACCTACATGAACCAGACACTATATACCTAGGTTTCACCCGAATGGTTCCTCAGGATAATTCTGACTTTTTTTTACCACACCAGTAGAGTTTAGAAGTAAAATAATATATATATATATATATATATATATATATATATATGGTCTGGTTTAGCTCAGTCAGTAGAGCACCCACCAAGGAATTTGATACTGGTCCCCACCAATACAGTGCATGAGTAGCACATATTGGGTAACAGACTCACTTACTTTATATATATATATATATATATATATATATATGTGTGTGTGTGTGTGTATATATATATATATTGTGTGCGTGTAATGGAATAAGGTACATGGGAATATAATGTAAGCTTTATTTAGGTTTTAAACTTACTCTGCTACAAGAGAGCACTACTTATACTCTTCTTCTCTGTGACTCTCTCTATATATATACATATACATACACACTCTCTGTCTGTCTGTCTGTCTCTCTCTCTCATATGAAAATAATTGACAAAAGATAAGATTATATTTATTCTAGGAGAATGATTTTGAGATATCTATAAAATGTGCTTCAACACAAAGCAAAGACAAAGAGAATATAATGCTGTGTAAATAAATGGATGAAATAATCTGTTCAAAATTTCCAAAGACTTTTTAGATAACAACTTGGATATGCAGATCAGCTTAACCTTTTTCTATTCTGTCAACTACTTTACATTTATAGATTTTATACATATATTATTGCCTATATATATATATATATATATATATATATTATATATATATATATTAAGTTTTCGCTTATGCTTCTAAATTATTTAGTTAAAGATCAATGGCAAAATGAATGAATGAAATGGGGGGATATATTTCATTTATTCCCCTCATTTCATTCATTTTGTTTCATCTATTCATTCATTTTGCCATTGATCTTTAACTATATATATATATATATATATATATATATATGATTTGTTATAGGGTTCAATACATTTAAGGTGCAGTTGTTACTCTTGGTTTCAAAGCTGCATGTTAGCTACTTATCATCAAGGCAATGGGCCCATGAAAGAAATGCCGCGAATATCAATTCATTTATATATGATTCTTGTATTTCTCTGCTGAACCTTTGTTACACCAGTAATCGGGCATTTTATTTTTAATTCTTCAATACTAGAAAAAATACTAATATATATATATATGTATGTATGTATGTATGTATATGTATAATTTTGAGTTGTTTGTGGTGTAATGTTTACTATCATAGGAAATGGTGTGTGTATGTATATATATATATATATATATATATATATATATATATATAATCAAGCAGGAACCAGTGCTTTCATTGTGACTTGATCGTAATGCTATGGTGTAGGGAGGGTAGGAATAAAAATACCACAAGTGTAACGGGCTCAAAGAGTTAATACCGCCTTTCTGTTAAAAGGTTGTTTCATATCAATTTTGTATTTAGGCTTTATAATAACTTTTTTTTTTTTTTCCACTTTGCTTCGATGAAAATGTGTTTGAAGTTTTGTAGCATATTTTATTTTCTAATTTCTTTGTTGCTGATATAACAGAGATTGTTTATTGCTGGTTTTAGTGTTTGGTAGTTCTACATTTAGAGGTTAATAAAAGGAGGAAATTTCTTTGAATGTTCATCTTAATTCTCTGGCTTTCTTGGAGAAATAATATGGTCATAGTTTTTATTTTTTTTTATTTTTTAAATGGTTTCAATTTTTCTAATATCACAAATTCATGATTTACTTTATATATATATGATTACAATGGAGATTGTGTATCTGTCTGTAACTAAAACTATGTCACCATCAATGTCGCAATTCCCTTAGTTATTTATTTTATATTCTCAATGGTTATTAAATAATCATTATTTAATCTTAATTAGCACCTTTTTATAAACAATGTCTATTAAGGTCTTGTTGAGATAGATTTGCCTCAAAACAGCCACTATTTTTAATGCATTTAAAATCATGCAATGTATGCTATATATCATTAAGAAATAAATGTTTACGTAGTACATGGTGTGAATAATATTATATTGAAATCAATTACACATAAAGTAAAAGTAAGTGTAATCTTTTTTGTGTTCGTATTTAATTTATTTAGTCTTTTTAATTCACTATAATATCTAATTATATTAAAACTGAAATACTTGCTAGTATTGATATACTTGGCTATAGTTTTAAGCAAAGAGTGCTCAATAAGTGACAACAAGTCCCCTCAGACTCCAGGATTCTTTTGTAAATATCTTAACCAATTTTAGCAGTGGTTTGGATAATCTCAATTCCTCCTCTGTGTCATTTCCAGGTTCTTGAGAACTGTTACAAGAACACCAATTATTATTTGGTATCATTGTCACCTTTATGTTCTACACGTTTTTCAGTTCTCTGGAAAGGTCTAGGTATTTGTTCAGCTTTTCTCCTTCCTTCACTTTCATTCTGCAGTACACTGCAATGGCAAAATCCACAAGATGACAAGTTATTTTCTTGTTAATTAAATTAAATAAGGTATTAACCCAACCCATTCCATTGGAATACGTGTTTGTTTATCTTCTGAACTTATTGTTCGCCAAAAGTTTGTTACATTTTTGTGTGAACATGTCGTTGAATTTGCCCTGAATACTTTGTTAATTTTGTGTTTCAAAACATATAAACTATATAAATTCTTATTTTTAGTGAATAGAAACTGGATGAAAGGTTGAACAAATATTTGATCTAGTACAAATTCTAAAAAGTAAAAAAAATAACAGCTACAAAATTCTGGAATGAAACATCTCTCATGTATAATACGCATTGTGTTAAAAATCTAGACCATTAGAATCTGCAAATAAATAAAATAAAACTGTAAAATGTATATTCAACTCAAACAATATTTGTTCTTATTCTTGCCAACCATGTTACAGGAGGATTTAAATGGTTTAACATTAACAGTCCACACATGCGTGTTCATGCAACCATCTTATTTTATCAGAGAGATCAGATGCCCATATGATCAATAGCCTGTCTACAGCAGTCCATGCCTTTCCTATATTAACATTGCTTTCAGTAGATGAGATATTGTTAACAAGGTATGTGAACTGCTTTATTCATTTTAGATGCTTCCCATTTAATGTGAAGATGACACCATCTTGATTAAAATGTATGAATTCTGAATTTCATGTAGAAACCAATGCCTCTTACTGCCTGTTTCAGACTGTGCAGCAAAGATTCAGTTTGAGCAGGTGTATTTGTGACAAGCGCTAGATCATCTGCAGGGTCTACATCCATAATAGATCCTGCAGAATATTGTCTGCTTTTTGCCTGTTTTAGTGTGAAACCATTTGTTTTTTATTCAATTGGGTGCATCTTATAGCAATAGCATAATCTTTACAGATCACTGTCGTCCCTCACAATTCTACAACCCCACCACCCAGAACCTTTCCTTTCATGAGCCCTCAAGTGACTTATCAATCCCATTGTAGATCCACAAAGTTTGATACAAATATGACATAGGAAGGATGTCATTCCCACTGGATCGAATGCATCAGATGGTAAAATTTGATGCTTATGCACCACCATATGTCTCTTAAGACCAGAAGCTGACTTACAAACTTTCTTACAGATTGCACAGGACACATTGGTTGTTCCTGGAATGTTATACATGACTAATTACAGTAATAATTGATAAATTTTCAACTAAAAATATAAAATGCTGCTCAAATACAAAAAAGTTTATCATTAAACTTTTCTAAAATACTGCAATTCAAAGTTAATTTTTATAAATTAGTGCAACCTTTTGAGCTGTCAAGAGCATTGTAAAAATATATATTTAAAAAATTTATTCTATTTTTTAATTTTTTTTTAGTTTTCTGGAATGGAGGAAACCAATTTAAATGCCTTTTTATTGCTTTTAATCTGATACAGACATCTTAAAATGTCCTGGACACCATTAAAACCTTTTAAATTATATCTACCTACTTTAAACTTTGATAGTGTAATGGTTATCATTGTAAGAAATGGACACATCACAAGTTCAGATCTTTGATGAGGCTGTTTGCATTTCACATAGCATTAATACCCTTGGGAAAGGTATATATCCAACTATTCTCCCTCCAGCTATGGGTAAATAGTAGGGTAGACTGGGTGTTTAACCTTGATATGGCCATCAGTCTAGGAGAAGGAAAACTCTGAATTCAAACCTGTTAAACTCTGCTAAATAAATTGACCATGTGTCACATCCTGCTTCTGCGGAGGGTTTGGTAAATACATACCTTAAACTTTAATATTTACTTAGTTTAGCTAGGATGCTTCAGGTGGTGTGATTGTTAGTGATCTAGGCTAGCAGAACATTAATAGTGAGTTGGATACTCACTGGGTGCCCCATACTCCTAGTCTTCTGCTGCAACTAAACTGTACTTAGTAAATAACTACTTTTAAAATTGTATAAAGTTTAAACTTTTTTAACTTTGCTTCTAAGTTGTAGTTGGATCAGTGCTGCTGTATGGCTGCACCACTTTAAAAAAAATCTACATGGGAACTAGACATGGATGCTGCATGCTGTCCTGAAACCAGCATCCCACAAAAAAGCAGCTGTATGCACAAACCATCCAAGTTAGAATGACAAGATGTGATGAACATGGTTGAACTAACTCATTAGTAACATTCTCTTGTAGACACCTACACATATGGATGCACCAGAGTAGACCACAGTACCTACAAAAATGCATCAACTGAAATGGTGTTTATCTAGAAAAATAGATACATGTGAAAACTTTAAAATGATGTAAACATCATTGATAATAAACAAACGTTTCTGTGATTTCTAAATATTGTGGAGACCTTAGCTGTATTCATGTTTTAACTAAAATTCTGTGAGAAACAGAATATGTACAGAGTTATCCGTTTCAGATGCTCTTTGAATTTCTAGATTCCTGCAAGTCTGTGAGAGATTCATGGGCAAAATAAGTATCAGTATAATAGTGGGTAATTATGGTTTCAGAAGATTGTGAGTAGCAGTCACGTCTCTGGATCTAGTGAGGCAAACCAATTTCTCTACACACGGGGGGGTGGGGGGGGCTGACTTAAGGGGGAGATGAAGTCAGGCTAAAGTAACATCTGTCATCAAAAAGAGGATAATCATTTTTTTTCCTTCTAAACAACAGAAGATATTTATCCAAATTAGTATAGGTATTTACCAAACGTGTTTGTTGCTATAAAAGAATTTGTAATGTAATATAATTAAGAAAGTGGAGGTTATTAATGGTCTCAAAATAATCAGTTTTAGTAAAAGTAAATTATGGGTGATTTTGTTTTTGTTTTTTTTTTTGTTTCACGGCATATCAACCTCAGTGGGTCATTTAATGCCGATAAAGTTTTGAAATAAATCAATTCTTAATGGATAATACAATTTTTTTTTATAAATACATTTTTCTATTTAACCCATAGATGGGACCCTAACAGGTACTACCACTCCGGGGTCAGAGTGGACCAGGGAGCAATGGTGATGAAGGGGTGCTCCACATTCCCCAAACCTCAAAACTGGAACCTCACCATCAGATAGAGTTTAACGTCACTCCCAGGACATGTAGACCCGCAGCCACCGCCTTCTATCACCCATATGATAAAAAGGGGTGGGGCTTGCCATAAGGGCAATAGGGTTGGGAAAATCATGTAGGTGCTAGGGCTTGACGTGACCAGCCGATTGATCGGAGGGGGCCTCTCCGACTGCCCGTCTAGCCCAAGATAGGGCCAAAGTGGAGTATTGCATGTCATGAACTGCTCATCCACCTGGGCTCTATCCTTAAGCATCACGGGTTGCCACCCACAGCCAACAGGTGGCTCCATTGGGGGAGTCTTACCCCTCTGCAGAGGTGCAGTCGGTGCATTCTAACACCCCACCGACAGGGCGGAAATGATGGGTGAACAAGAGAGAAAGAAATGAAACATTATGAAGAGACATACCTGTATTTGTAGCTCAGTCGGTAGAGCATTCGGCTAGAAACCACAGGGTTCCTAGTTCGATTCCGGTCCTCGCCAACTCAGCGTATGAGTAGCACAGGGATCTGTGCGGTAAAGTAAGGAGCTGATGGTGCTCCACCTCAGATGCCAAAAAACAATCTCCTTGGTCTAGCGCTAGTGAAAAGGGGATAGACTCCCTCGCTGACTGGTTGATACCGACTTTAGGCCGACCTGACGACTTTACTTACTTACTTACATATTTACCACCCCCTCCGCAAACAATGTGACACAATGTCAATGATTTTTAGGTAAAGTTTAACAGGCTTGAATTCAGAGTTTTCCTTCTCCTAGACTGGTTGCCTAACCAAGGTTAAAGAGCCCAGTCTGCCCTGCTATTTATCTATAGCTGAAGGGAGAGCAGTTGGATACATACCATTGCCAAGGGTAATTAGTGGTATGTGAAATGTAGACAGTCATTTCTATAAATCTTGTCATTACACCACACACCTACATTGACTAAGTAGACCTGAAATGAATAGTCATTCACATACACATGAAAGGAGAACACAGGTGGATTATCAAACATTGATTAGTTGCAACAACACTTGACACACCTGTGAGAAAAGAATTCAAATCAGTTGTTTTATCTTAAAAGACATTGAAATAAATAGAAATTGTAAACAACATTTCCCCATAAGACTAAATCTTTTGTATACCAATCCCATCATGTTGTTATGGTTAGCAGGCTAGTCTGGCAACTCTGTTACTTCTGAAAAGCTACTTTGATCCTTAATGGATGCTCCATATTTGTGACCTTATGTCAAATCCTACCATTAGGGTAAATAACTCGGGTGTCCTATCATGGTGTAATGGTTAGCCAGATCTGTTAATACTGAAAAGTTAGTATGATTCAATGTGTTGACATGCCATAAAATCCAAATGCAAAGCTAGTTTGATCCTCATTGGATGTCCCATAATTGTGATCTTTACATCAAATCCTGTGGAGTAAATAATTCAGGTGTCCTATAGTCTCACAGATCTGTTACTGCTGAAAAGCAAGTTTGATCCTTGCTGAATGTTCCATACTTGCAACCTTGTGTCACATCCTACCTGTGGTGAGCAAGGTTGGGTAAATACCTACTTATGAAAGGAGAACACAGGTGGATTATTAAACAGCTACAAATTGCAAAATTATTTACCACACCTGTGGAAAAAGAATCAAATTCAATGGCTTGGCTTCAATGACATTGAAATACATGGAAATTGTCCAATAAATAGTATCCTATAATACTAAATCTCTTGTGTGCCAAATACATTAAAACTTGTTGGTGTAACATTGGCTTAAAAGTCATTAAAATATATAGAAATTGTGAAACAACAGTTACCCATAAGACTAAATCTCTTGTGTGCCAAATACATTAAAACTCTTGTTGGTTCAATATTTATAGTATCTAGAGCAGGGCTATGCAATAATTTTCGTTTGCAGGCCAAATTAGAACTTTCTGAAAATCTCTTGCAATACATTGAACTTTTATATATATATATATGGTCATCCACAGACACGTGTTTCGACTTATCAAGTCTCTTCAGTGTGGCTAGACATTTTATAAGCTGCCTACAGACGGAATTAAAATCCGATCAGTTGGGTGTCAGTCCGGCACCGTAACCATTAGGCTGTCTTCACTTACAGAATGGGAAGGGGATTTTAACTGTTTTAATACACACATCGCTTTGTGTGTAAAGGCCGTCACAGAGTGCTCCATTCCTTATGTAGAAGAGTGTTGCATAAAATTTATAAAAATGTTCTTTGAAGAGTCTTATTGTCCTGGGTATGACATTAAACTGCATCTAATGATGAATTTCCAATTCTGTAGGTCTGAGGTGCGTGGAGTACACATCAGCATTACTCCCAGGTTCCCTCTGAGTGGTAGTACCTGTTAGGGTCTCATCTTTGGGTTAAATAGATAAAAAAATATGTTCTAAAAAACAATGTGTATACAAAAAAAGATTGAATACCCAACAAGAATAAATAAAGCAAAACATCTTCAGCATAAAATAAGCCAACAAGGGTTGACATGCTGTCAAATCCAACCAACCTCAATATGTCAATATGCACATAGGAAAAGCATGGACTGCTATTGACAGATTATCAAACATATGGAAATCTGATCTCTCATAAGTTAAAGTGAAAATTCTTCCAAGCCGTGTCAGTGCTACTATATGGCTGCACTACTTTGACTCTTATGAAACAGAAAGAGAAAAGCTAGATGGGAACAGCTTTGTACTGCCTTGAACAAATCTTGGAAGCAGAGCCTCTTAAGAAAGCAACTGTACAGCCACTTGCTCCCTATCATACAAGCCATCTGAGTAAGATGATTGTGGTATTTACATGTTTCCCACTTTTACATGATATGGCACAAGGCCGTTTTATGTAGGCACCACCCACAAGCCGAGACTCATGGGTGGTAGGTAGAAAAATTGCGTCGATCCCGTTGGCATACCCCCTCAAGGGGGGCGCCTGGGATCGACGCTATTAACCAAATGCAACCTGTCCAGTGGCCGAAGCACACTGGACCAGCAAGGCAACGCGAGTAAGCTTAGTCGCAACTCGCGTTGCTTGTGAGTAAGATGATTGTAATGTGGCGGGATCTGTCACAGCACTAAATACTTATATAAGTTGTATAAGGGTTGACACGCTCATTTGTTTCTATTTGCAAGCGTACACGTCCTTGGGGTTTCTGTTTACATACACATTTCCTGCAATTAGTAGTCGCTGGTATGAGCCTTTACCCAAAAATAATTCTTCCACTCTTTTTCCCGTGGTCAGCGGATAACTGTCAGTCAAGGGGGTATCACCTTACAGCCAGCAGTTTTAGTTATGGTCAATTTACTTTATCTCCATCGGTAATCTGCGGATGTCTTGCTTAGAACGTTCCTCTTTAAATATCTTTAAGGAATTTGCACTGTAGTAAAATAAAGATGAGAACAAGGCTTCTTGCTTTTCAAATAGCTCATTTATTTAATTTCTTCAGAATTGTTCTTGAGAGAGAGAAGAGATTTAATATCTGTTCTTTTAGGATTTGACTTCGAGTTTTAGCTTCATTAATAGGTGTGTTTTTAAGGCCAGCTTCATTAAACTTTGTTCAGCCGGTAACTATCAAGTGGGCCTTTCACGCATCCTCACGACACCAGATATTTTTCCCCGATTCATACATCGCTCGCCTCGACTAACCCCGGCAAAAATCCTCAGCCCAACTGCTTTTTCAATCCAGGTTAAACCTGTTATATACAAAATTTCTAATATTTGTTCCAGAGAAATCTTTTAATTCCACCAGTTTCCATTTATTCCATGTGTCATTTAAGGTCACCAGTTCGTCTGACAAATAGATAAAAAAAATTTTGTTGTCAAAAAGTCTGAAATATCTTTTGTACAACCAGACTTTGAGACTATCGAATCTTAAGTGTAACATATTTGCTACAAATGTGTGTGTGTGTTAAAGGCGTAGGTGTCCTTGGTGAAGGAAACTACTCTGATAGATTGGTAGATAGGTAGATAGAGAGTATACAACTAAATACAGTAAAGATAGAGAAAAAGAGTTAGGAAAATACTGAGACAGTGAATGTGTGTGTGTGTGAAGAGAGAGAGAGAGGTAGAGAATTGTGTTTATCATTTTTTGGGGATAATGAGAATCCCATTATTTTCTGCTCGAACACCCTGCTCCCCAGGCGAATCCATTACAATAATCAAGACATGCTGGACACTTCTGGAGAAGCAAGGACAAACTCATGAGTGACATTCTACTGTGGACACTTACATATGGACACGCCCATGTAGGCCAACCAGCAAAATCCTACGCCAATCAACTGTGCAGATTCTGGGTGACATATGGAAGACCTTCCAGGGGCGATGATCAATAGGGATGGTTGGAAAGAGAGAGTTATGGATATCTGTGCTGCCAGTGTGACCTGATGATGATGATACCAATTTTATTTGATACTATGCTGGTCTGTGCTGTCAAGAAACAAGATCAGATTATAACATAATTGTATAAAATTAGACAAATTGGGTCCAGGCTAAAAGTGCAGTAAGGGTAACCTGAAACCAAGTGGTTTTAGACTATTATAATTAGACACAATAATTAGCTCAGTTGAAAGAGCATCTGACTAGGAACCACAAGGTTCCTGGTTCGATACTGGCCCTTGCCAACTCAGCGTATGAGTAGCACAGGTATTTGTGCAGTAAAGTGAGGAGCTGATGGTAGGTGTGGCGCTCCACCTCAGACACCAAATCAATCTCCTTGGTCTAACACTAGTGAAAAGGGGATAGACTCCCTCACTGTCTTACTGATAACGACATTAGGCCACCCCAATGACTTTTTTTATGGCTTCAAAAGGGGCCAATTTAGCCTAGGAACCACAAGGTTGCAGGTTCAATACAGGCCCTTGTCAACTCAGCACAGGAATATAGTACAGTCGATCTGTGCATCAAAGTGAGGAGTTGGTGGTATTTGTGGTGCTCCACCTCAGATGCAAAAAACAATCTCACTGGTATAGCGCTAGTGAAAAGGAGATAGACTCCCTCACTGTTTGGCTAATATTAACAATAGGTCATTCCACTGATTTTATTTACTTTAATTGACCTTATTATTGGAAAAATAAGATCTAAAAAAGTTTGGCTTCTGATTACCCATTTTTACTGTTTTAACCTCAACTATATAAAGTAAGTACAAGTCATTAGATAGCCTAAAGTCAGTATCAGCTAGATAATGAGGGAGTCTAGCCTCTTTTCCTAGTGCTAGACCAAAGAGATTATTTTGGCGTGTGAGATGCAGCACCACACCTACCATCAGCTCCTCCTTTACTGCACAATCCCTGTGCTACTCAAACATTGAGTTGTGAGGGCTGGTATCGAACCCGGAACCTTATGGTTTCTAGTCAAACACTCTACCAACTGAGCTAAACCGGCCATTATTTATTGTTTAATCTTTGATCTCTGTTGAAAAATAAATATTTTGAAATAAATGACTTTCTTTCATCAAGAGTCAAATTGCTTTATTGTTTTGCCTCTATACAAATTCTATCAATCTATTTAATTATATCTAGAGTATATTTATCAGGAATTTTATTGTGAAAAATATTTTTGATTCTTATTACCTTACAAACTAATAATAGGTTTATTTTTTTAATTTTGTTTCAGGTTGGGAAAGACTAAAACATCATTTTGATATGAAAAAAAAAATGACTCTGTCCTATGATAGTTGTTACATTTTCATATAAATATCATTTACATAAATAAAGGGTGAAGCATAAAATCCTTCATGATTATGTAGAATCATGTTTAAAACTTGTGGCAATATATTGACCAATTAATGTTTCTGCTGCAGTCACAATTATCTATCAATCAATCTATAGAGCCCCTCAAGAAAGCAACTGTACAGCCACTTTCTCCCTATCACACAAGCCATCTGAGTAAGATAAACAAGACATGCTGGACACTGCTGAAGAAGCAAGGACAAACTCATAATCAACGTTCTCCTGTAGACACCTACGTATGGACACACCAGTGTAGATAGATAGATCATTGGTATATGGAAAAAAAAAACAAGGTATTCAGAGGATGATTATAGGAGTCAACATTAGAACGTTTTCAGTTTGTTTAATAAACCATAATCAGGGCATTGTTGAATATTATGCAAATATGAATATATTATCAAATATTATTCAAATATCCTATTCTGAATTTAAAAAAAAAAAAAAATTCCAGCTTTGGCTCTTTCTATAATAAAATCATTCTCTGAATACCTTGTTTTTTTGTTTTTTTTCAGATTTTTATATATATTTATATACTGTTGGATTTATTTTGATTTTCACTATATATATATTTTTTTATTGAAGTGCAGCTTCTATGTATACTTCTTATATAGATGGATGACATGGCCTATCAATTTAACGTCAATGAAAGAAATTTACTAATATCCAAAACAAGTAAACAAAATGGATTTTTGAATTACACAAACTTAATTTATATATAAAACTACAATGTTTCTGTTAAGAGACACAAATTCTTTTTAGCTACAAACATCTCCAGACAATATACATAGAACAGCACAAATCATAATAAAAAAAAGGAAATGAAAATGGTTACTTTTTTGGATACGGTTTCCAGAGTAGTTTAAAGTCTGTCCACTTTTTAATTTAAAAAATAATATATAAATTATTTTGATATTATATTGTCTCTGTACAGAATTTTACATAATACAAAAAAAAAATAAATTAAAAAATTTAAATAGGGTCATTTTATATACATATACATATATATAATCACTTTGAATTCGATCAAACATCTAAACGCTAAAACAATTTTTTTAAATCTATTTTTCATGTTAGCAATTGTTTATAAAATAATTTTAATTTATTCCTTTTAATATTAAATATACAAATAAAATCAGAGTACTAATGCAGAATAGTGAAAAAAATTATTCAAAAAAGTATGTTTCAATATTTTTTTTACTATAATAATTTGATATTCAATCAGCAAACAGTAACATTTTGATAATTTTGACCAGAGAAAAGGCATTGATTAGTCTACAAATTGCCACAAATTTTCTGTTTCTATTTAACATTGTTTTAAAGATTTGATTCTACATAACAAGGAAAAGATGTTCATCCTGTATAACAACTATAATTAGACAGAGGAAATGAATTTTTTTTATGTAAATTCATTTGAATTTACAACTTTTATTTTCTACAAATAATTAGTAATCATGGTTTTAATGATTTCTCTGCAACTCCTTTTTTTTCTTTTCTTTTTTCTTCTTTTTTTTTCCTTTTTCTAAAATAGACTTCTCTCTGGAAAACTACTTGGTCCAAATTCCAGGTATTTCTTCTGCTTAAGTGTGTTTTTTTTGTTTGCCCAAATGTTTTTCTTTTTTCCTTGATGTTTTTTCTTAACTGTGAATTTTGCATGTTTTGGTTATTACTGATAAATGTTCATATTGTTTAGATGGGAAGCAGAAAACAAAAAGAACAAAAAAAACACCAATGTCCAAATTAACCTTTTCTCAATTTTTTTTGTTTGTTTTAAGGAATCAGTTTCTGAAAAAAAAAATGAGTTTGAAAAAAGAAAATTGAATACCATCAAGAATGAATAAAACAAAACATCTTTAGCATAAAATAACCCAACAAGGATTGACATGCCATAAAATCCAACCAACCAACAGTTTGTTTATCAAGTTTAACCCTTCCAAAATGCTTCAATAAAAATTAAAAATGAAAGAAAAAAATATTTATACCTTTCGCAGTGAGAACAAGAACTTTTCAGTCTCTTATATAGATAATTATTTTAATTTTTAAAACTTTTATCATTCATTTATTTATCATTATGATTTTACTAACATATTCATTTATCATTATTATTTCATTGAACTCTGAGTGACAACAAGTTTCCTCAAACCTCCGGGACTCTTCTAAGTATTCTAGTTGATTACGGCAGTGTTGTGGTGTGGATGATCTTAATTCTTCCTCTGATCTCCAGCCCCACCTCCTCTTTATTTATTGTTATAGGTGATATACCCTATAGACTATAGTGGAATGCACCGACGGTTACTATAAGTAACAGGAACAATTATGGTTTGAGGAAGCCAATGCAAGTCAGCTCGTAACTCTATTTGTCGGACATAATTCCCATTTTCTATACTGTAATTGTCTACTCTTTTGTTAATACATTTTCCTACATATGTTACCCGTCATTTTGTCTTATTTTGACCCCTTGAAACTCCACAACATTTATCATCACCATCATCTCTGAGTTTTTCAAATCAGTTGTAAAAATTTTTAAAACAATTTATTATTATTGATTTCTTGTGTTAAACTGCCCAGCATCTTTAAGCTATATGGTAGGGCTGGCCAGTTAAACTTGCTTAATATTAAAAGCCACAAATAATAAAGCTCAGGTTTTTCAAAATTTACACATACATATCAAATGCAATGATATTTATTCATTCATCCAATTTTTAAACTATTAATTTGTGTTTGTTTCAGTAATCACAAAGACACAAATGTATACAAATGTTATATATCAACATTTCAGGTTGCAAGAGAGAAGAGACAGATGAGGGGATGATAGATGAGAGGTCCTTACTAGTTTCTTTGTCTGCTTTTTCCTGCTGCTAATTCATCAGCCATTTCTTCAGGGCTGATTCTGTGGGTTGATTTTACTTCTTGTTGGGCTGGTCAAATCTTGTTTTAATGAATTAACAAGACTTTGTTGTTTTTCTTTAAGTCTTTATTAAACAAACCCAGCCCAGGACCTGAGTGGATTGAGAAACAACATTCCGGTGAGTGTCTGCTCACTCTGAATTTCTGGTCGCAATTAAACTAAACTAAAACTGTCCAATCATGTGCATCTGGAGGGGTTAAGTTAAGGTCATCACTAATCGATCATAATTCCACTTAACTTCCTCCGATTTTGAATCAAACAAACTCTGATTCAAAAATATCTATCTACAGTATGTACACAATTCATAAGCTTTCTATGAATTATGTAACTAAAAAAAAAAAATTACACCAAAAGATTAGAATATTCTAATCAGATTTCCACCTTAGAAAAGACAAGTAGTAAAAGATAGACATGGTTTTCAGTTATTACAATAGGCTGCACATTTCTTTCTCTCAGTTTGAGCTGAAATTTCTAGAATATTCAAATTCTCTAACAAATTTCACATGCTGCATATTAAAGTTCACAAGTAACATGTGACTCATGAGTTTTGTTTTGGCTGTTGAATCTGAACACAAAACCTCCAAAACTGACTCCAAGTCCTCTATTTTTGGCACCTCCAACTCAATCTAATTGATTATGGCCTACTAATAATCTATTTATAAGGAGTGTGCATTGTATAACTTTGTAGAATAAACTAGGGCCTTTATAAAATGTAGATTCAACTGGAGTCAGAGTCTGTATAGTTTTGCTGACTGACTCCAGTGACCCCTTAATTACTTCAGACTTCAACTCTACAGCCTTGGTTTTGGCCACTTATTTGGTATGGAGGTGTACTGCAACCCTTAGCGTTGAATGAAAGTGGTCAAATGGTTTGTTATAAAAACTTGTTCCTTATTCAGGGTGCCTCAAGTTGTGTGATGTTTTGATCTTGACTAGCAGACCATTGTTATTAATTTGATTCTCACTGGGTGCCCCAAACATCTGGCCCTGTGCTAAACTTAATGAATAAGAGACAAGGTTGTTATTGACTTTCTCTTTATAAAGTGAGAGCTAACAACCTCAGAAAAATCATTTTGTATTTTTCCACTGAATTCCTATGTGATTGGTGGTGGTGTGGTGTGTGTGGGGGGGGGAATTATTCCTATGCATAATGACTACAACATTATAGTAAGCAAGTTGAAAACTCTTATTGTACTATTACATTCTCTTTTGGACTAATACCCTTGTTGAGATCTATAACTGGAAATTTTGTTTCCCACTTTCCGCCACATTTTTGGACCCCACCTTTTGCCTCATTTTGGACCCTGCCCTCCACCTCATTTTTGGACCCCACCCTCCACCTTATTTTTGGACCCTGCCCTCTACCTGACTTTTGGGGGAGTCCCCGTGACGTAATGGCTACGTACTGGATTGCAACTTCGTAGTAAGCGATTTTGAACTCCAGTCGCACTATTATGTTCACTTTCAGACTAATACTCTTGGGAAAGGTATGCACCCACTCATCCACCCAGCTATTGTTCTTTTACAAAAATGGCTTTGACATTAAATAATCCACAAAATTTGATATTCCATTAAAAACAAAGAAACCCATTTGATTCTCACTAGAGGCCCCAAAGATCTTGTCCTAAGTTATATTTAGTAAATAACAACCTCATCCATTTTCTTTCCTTTCCTTTTTTTTTTTTGTATTTTTCTACTAAATTCCTAACTACAAGACAGATAACTCCTACCTGTTCCCTGACCATTTTTTCCTATTAAAATAGTTTTAGACAATTTAAAAATTATTTCTATAATTGCCCAAAACTATTTTTTGTCTTTTATGCATGGAATCATTTTTTTTAAATTTTTATAGTCTTTTATTTTGTGTTGTCTTAAAATGTTTTATAAGTTTTGTACCTTTTTTGTGCAAATAAATTGAATATCTTTTAACATTTCAGATCCATTTATTAAATTTTTTGAAGATAAATATTTTTAACTGCTTAGGATTTGCCGACAGCATGACTTTTTAAAAAAAAGTATTTTACTTTGCATGTCAAAGGAAAAGTGACAGTGTTGATTTATTTATTTGTTTTATTTATTGAATTTGTTAAATCTTGTTAATTTTTTTTAAAAAAAAAAAGATAAGTTTTAAGAACATGTATAATGACATATGTTTATCTTTTTTTTTATTCATTGTTTTGAGGTTTTTGTAATTTGATCAATGGAAACATTTCCTTAATTTCCTTCTTCTCTAATAATAAATATGAATCTCAGTGTAGAAGATTTTTTTCAACTTTACTTCTAGAGGCTATAGCCCAACATATCATACCATTTTTTAATCAGGGCGATGCTGCGATCAAATTAAAAATATTCCGGGCCAAATCCAGATCTGCAAATCTGAAATTCTTGATTCCCAAGTTTTAATTATTTTGATTGTATTTGGTGATTTTTTTTATTTAAAAAAAATTTTTTTTTTAATATGATTTTTTTGGACAGTCTTTTTGAATGATAATATTTTTTTAAACTTGTAAATAAATTTTGGAATAATCTTGATTGTCCCTTTGGCTTAATTGCCAACCAATAGAGCGTCTTTTAAGCTAGTTGACAATATGACCCATAATGAATCTGTTAGATATAGGTGTAGGGACTAGAACTCTCCTGTGTCCTAGGGACAGGAAGTAGAAAAGGTAACGTCCCCTGTCAGGTCGAGTGAAGAACCCTCTTTTACGATTTTGGCACCAACCAGTCTCGTAGAAACGAGCGCTCTTCTCAGACTTTGTGACTGAAAGAAATTCCCCCTCAGTGAGGGAGTAATAACCGAAGACTCGACCTGACGCACCTCTCAACGAGGGAGATATTCTGAATTCTAAGTACTGCCCCTAAGTACTTGTTTTATTGACTGTCGTTGAGTTTGTATGTAAATAAAATAGGTTAAAGGTACATGTGCTTTCCCTTTGTCTTTACATTCTGAAAACGTATATTTTGTTCTCTTTAGACTGTAGACAGCCTTTCCTACATAGGCTTCCCAAAAATAAAAGGAATAAATAAATATTTGAGGTTTTGCCTTCTCTTAGCTGAGAAATCCCATAATCAGGTATGCAGGTTGAAAACCACATTCTGCATTCTTTGCATACCAGAACATAAAAAGTGTGATGTTTCATATAAAGATAGATACAGTATATGTCTTTGTCACAGGGTTTTCATCAATTTTGGTATTGACAAGCCCAAGTTCTTATAGTGTGAATTCCCCATGTCAAGGTGAACAATGGATGTAACAGTTCTTTACAGTTACTACTACAGGAGTAATAAGGTATAAAAAAGACTTACCAAAGTGTTCATTCACTGTCTTCCATCAATCATTGTTAAATACCAGTTATGACATTTCTATCAAAATATTGGTATTTACCCAACACTTAGGCTATGGGCAGAATGTGACACAAGGTCAGTTTTTAAGTGGTGTAAGCTAGTTTGAATTCAGAACTTTCCTTCTCTAGCCTTGGTTAGGCAACCAGTCTAAAAGAACTGCATCTCCTCTATCTACCCATAGCTGAGGGGAGAACGGATGGATTCATGCCTTTCTCAAAGACATTAGTGTGAAGTGAAACACAGCCTTAACCAGAATTTGAACTTGAGTCACTGATTCCATTTTCTTGGATCATGATTGTTTCACTAAGTGAGAGATTTATCAGTGAAAAGAGATTAAAAAAAAAAACAAGAAGAGATTTATAGCATTAATTAAGAGCATTAAGCTGGGGTAGTTTAATATGTTGACTACATCTCTGCAATGGGGCCACTTGTTGACCATAGATGGTAATACATGATTTTTAAGGATGAGATCCTGGTTGCTGAGCAGTCCATGACATGTAACATTCTACTTTAATTCTTACTTGGGTTGGACAGGTGGTCAGAGAAGCCCCTTCTAATTATTGGCTGGTCACATCAAGCCTTAGCATCTATATAATTGTCCTGACTGTATTGCTAATATGGCAAACCCCCAACCCTTTTTATTATATACATGCTAGAAGGCTGTGTATGAGGGTCTTAGGGCTCTGGGTATGCATTAAACTGCATCTAGTTATCTATTTGTACCCCGTGTCTACTATTAATTTTACAATAGCCTCTTAGCTGTATTGTTATTAAGATCTATAACTGGAAATTTTGTAACCCACTTTCCACCCCCATTTGAACCCTGCTCTCCCCCTCATTTTTTACCCTGCTCTACCTATTCACCACCTCACTTTTTCCCTGTGCATAGTGCTAATATGCTGGACTGGACATCTTAGTAAGTGAGTTTGTTCACTTTTGGACTAACTACCTCATTTTTGACCTTGCTCTCCACCTCACTTTTTAACACCTCACTTTTGGCGGGGAGTCCTGTGGCATAGTGGCTAATGCTGGACTGGGACATCTTAGTAAGTGAGTTTGAACTCCGGTCATGCTATTATGTTCACTTTTGGACTAACTACCTCATTTTTGGCTCTCCACCTCAGGACCCTATTCACCACCTCACTTTTGGCGGGAGTCCCTGTGGCATAGTGGCTAATATGCTGGACTGGGACATCTTAGTAAGTGAGTTTGAACTCCGGTCATGCTATTATGTTCACTTTTGGACTAACTACCTCATTTTTTGACCTTGCTCTCCACCTCAGTTTTGAACTCCTGCTCTCCACCTCAATTCTGGACCCTATTCACCACCTCACTTTTGGTGGGGAGTCCCTGTGGCATAGTGGCTAATATGCTGGACTGGGACATCTTAGTAAGTGAGTTTGAACTCGGTCATGCTATTATGTTCACTTTTGGACTAACTACCTCATTTTTTGACCTTGCTCTCCACCTCAGTTTTGAACTCCTGCTCTCCACCTCAATTCTGGACCCTATTCACCACCTCACTTTTGGTGGGGAGTCCCTGTGGCATAGTGGCTAATATGCTGGACTGGGACATCTTAGTAAGTGAGTTTGAACTCGGTCATTCTATTATGTTCACTTTTGGACTAACTACCTCATTTTTTGACCTTGCTCTCCACCTCAGTTTTGAACTCCTGCTCTCCACCTCAATTCTGGACCCTATTCACCACCTCACTTTTGGCGGGGAGTCCCTGTGGCATAGTGGCTAATATGCTGGACTGGGACATCTTAGTAAGTGAGTTTGAACTTGGTCATGCTATTATGTTCACTTTTGGACTACCTCATTTTTTTACCTTGCTCTCCACCTCAATTGGACTCCTGCTCTCCACCTCAATTCTGGACCTAATACATATAATGACCCTTTCATGTTGGTTTGAGACCTGCTTTAAGCATTGTTGTGTATTCTATACGTAAAGTGTTTGATAAATTGGATTTTGATAAATACCTTATATGAAAACAAGATCTTTATTGTTCAGATTTGCAATTGGCAACAAAAGGTCAGTCTTTATGAATTAAACAAATTTGTATTTGCATTTTCTGAAAATATTAGAACCAATTTCTTATGTAGAATGTTGAAAGTAACAAAAACATTTGTATTGGTTGAAGTTTTAAACTTCTTCAAAGAGACAAATTGTTTTATATTTTTTCCTCTCTTTTAAAAACTCTTATTGCTAAATAATCCACGGATGGATTTTGATGGCTTTATAATTCAGTTTACTAAGTATAGCTTAGGATAGGGCTGGTTTAGCTCAGTCGGTAGAGTCTCTGCCTGGAACCCACAAGGTTCTGGGTTCGATACCGACACTCGCCAACTCAGTGCATGAGTAGCACAGGGATCTGTGCAGTTAAGTGAGGAACTGATGGTAGGTGTGGCACTACACCTCAGACGCCAAAAAACAATTTCCTTGGTCTGTCTGGTTGATACCGACATTAGGCTACTTTGATGACTTTACTTACTTATCATTAAATAATCAATTATAATTAAAGTTACTAAGCATAGCTTATGGATTGGCAGAGTCACACATATAGACCACATTGTGAGGAACAAACTCACTACTCATTTCTGTGATAAGTTTCCTAACCATTAAGCTGCCACAAGACGCCCTTTTAAAACTAAGTTATAACACAAGACAAAAGTATGAATGTATTTACACAACTCTTCCACACAGACAGGATTTGACACAAGGTCAATTTCTTAAGCAGAGTATAACAGTTTGGAATTCAGTCTTCCTTCTCTAGACTGGTTGCCATATCAAGATTAAAGAGCTCAGTCGTTTCTACTATTTACCTATTGTTAGAGGGAGTATAGTTGGATGCATACCTTTCCCAAGGGTATTAGCATATGTAAAATGCAACCAGCCTCATCTGTGATTTGCAGTTCTGTCAGCTGGGGCTGTAGAATACGCCAACTGCACTCTGTAGAGGGTTAAGACTCCCCCAATGGGGCTACCTGTTGATTGTGAGTGACAACTCGTGATGCCTAAGGACAGAATCCTGGTGGCTGAATAGTTCATGACATGCAACATTCTACTTTGGCCCTTACTAAGGTTAGATGGGCAATCAGAGAGGCCCCCCCTCTGATCAATCGGCTGGTCAATCAAGCCCTAGCACCTATATGATTGTCCAACCCTATTGCCCCAGCCTTTTTTTATCATATATGTGCTAGAAGGTGATGGCTGATGGTCTAAGTGACTTGGGTATGACATTAAACTCTATCTAATGGTGAAGTTCCAATTCTGGAGCTCTGAAGAATGTAGAGTACTCCTCCATCACTGTTGCTACCAGGTCCACTCTGAATCAGAGTGGTAGTACCTGTTATGGTCCCATCTATGGCTTAGATAGAAAAAAAAAATGAGTTTGCTAAAATGCAATTAACAAAAATTGAGTTTAAAAAGATTGAGTACCCATGAAGAATGAATAAAACAAAACATCTTCAGCATAAAATAACCCAACAAGAGTGGACATGCCATAAAAACCAACTAACCAGCCAACAAGTACTAGCTGCTCAGGTTAAGAACCTAACAAAGTAATTAAGGTATTTAATTGTTCACAAAGTATTAGTCTGTCTACAAAAGTAGCAGACAAGGTTCTCATAAATAAATATAATATTCTATTCTAGTATTCTGATATTCTAGTATTCCTATGCATATTCTTTTAATCTTAAAAAAACAAAAAAAAACATTTGAATCTGCTGAAATGGTTTGGTTTGTATTTATTTTCAGATATCATATAAAAGATCGTGAAACCTTTTTCACCGATGCCCAAAGAAGCCGAATTGTATATGAAATTCTTTCAAGAGCTGAGTTTGAAGATTCTGGGATAGAGAAGAAGAAATTTGGTAAGGAAACTATTTTCTATGACTAAAACCATTTTACTGATGCCATATCCATTTGTAGGTGCAGTGGGTTAGTATTATACCTGTGTCTCCCAACAGGATCAATATAAAATTTGTATATCATCATCATCATTATGGAAGTATAGATAGAAGAACACTATCTTCTCAAACTTGACTAAGTTATGGTTAACTGAGCACACATAGCTATGGTGTGTGCTATCTGGATGTGGGCAGCTTATAAATCTTGACAAAATCATCATCATCATTCATGTCACGCCAACAGCACAGATATCCATGACAATCTCTCACAACCCTATCTATCATTTATTGCCCCCTGGGAGATCCTCCATGCAGCATCCAGTATCCGTGCAGAGCTGGTCAATGTATGTCTTTGCTGGACAGCCCGCACTGACGTGCCCATGTGCTGGCTTCCATAGAAGAACATCACTTATGAGTTCATCCTTGCTTCTCCAGGAAGTATAGATAGGAGAAGAACACTATCTTCTTAAATTTAACAAAGTTGGGGTTAATTGTGCAAACATAACTATGGTATGTGCTATCTGGATGTGGGCAGCTTATGAATCTTAGATAAAATAAGGGAAGTAGGGCCGGGTTAGCTCAGTCGGTAGAGCGTTCGGCTAGAAACCAGTAGGTTCCTAGTTCGAAATCGGTCCTCGCCAACTCAGCGTATGAGTAGCACAGGGATCTGTGCGGTAAAGTAAGGAGCTGATGGTAGGTGTGGCGCTCCACCTCATGCTAAAAAAACAATCTCCTTGGTCTAGCGCTATTGAAAAGGGGATAGACTCCCTCGCTGACTGGCTGATACCGACTTTAGGCCGCCCCGTCGACTTTACTTACTTACAGGTAGGAGAAGAAGACTATGTTTTCAAATTTAACTAAGTTGAGATTAATTGTGCACACATAGCTATGGTGTGGGCTGGGTAGCTCTACTAGTTGGAAATAATAATGTAAAATAAAAATAAAAAATTCTCAAATCTAAACTCTTATATCAGCTTTTATGATTAGTTTAAGGATATGAATCAAATTTACATTCTAAATTAGCATTTGAACTTTTATCAAATTCAGTTTCTATGAATCTGCCTAAAGAAAACATTTATTAATTGTTTTAAGTTATTTTTATTTTTCATTTATTTATCTTCTTTAAATGGTGGAATCTGTATGTGCATGAAAGTATTTACTAATGATATTAACTCTTAGCCTACTTTAAGCCACTCACAGCAGTTCTCCCACCACTGCGAAGCAAAGTACAAAAACTGATGGTTAGTTCATTTTAATTGAGCAGAAGGACTCGGGTTACAATAATAATAAGACTTTATTTGAATAGAATGAGTTCTGAGGTGAATAGATAGTGAACTTTGAAATATCCTATCATACAAGTAAAAAATACCAAGAAAATTTGGTACAGCCATAGGGGAAATTTGGTAGGCAAAGAATTTAAAAGAAATTCATTTGGCCTGTGAGACATGAGAAATAAACTTAGAATGTTTTGTTTCTTTTTCGTATTCAGATACAAAGAATTTCTTGTCATTCATTATTACCATAGGAATTACAAGGTTCCTGATTTGATACTAGTCCTCGCCAACTCAGCACATCAGTAACACAGCTTGGGTAATCTGATATGTGCAGTAATGCACTGGTAGCTGATGGTAGATGTGGCATCTCCACCTCAGCAAAACAATCTCCTTGGTCCACTGCTAGTAAAAAGGGATAGACTCCCTTGTGATCTGGCTGATACCAACAATAGGCCCTCACCAACTCAGTGCACAGTTTGGATCTGTGCAATAAATTGGTAGATGTAGTTTCTCCACTTAAGATATAAAAACAATCTTTCAGGTCTAGCCCTAATGTAAAGGGGATAGACTCTCATGCGATCTTGCTGATACTGACAATAGGCCACTTTGCCAACTTTACTTATAGACTTATTTGTAGTTAATCATAATATAAATTCTATGAATTGGATTTGACACTTAAACTCACCTCAATCATTATAATTTTTCAAGGGAGTTAACTATTAAATACTTCCATTTAGATCAGACAGTAGAGCATTCATCTAAATGATTCTTTAATGAGATGTAATTTTTAAAGGCATTATTTCTAAAGGTAAACGGATGCACAGCCAATTTAATAACTCAGGTAAGCAAAACGCATGACCGAGGATGCAGTTTTTTTTTTCATCAAGTGCCACATATAATAAATGGGGCATTAAAGGTTTTTCAAATTGTGTCCCACATGTTATTTCCTTGGTTGACTTGTGAATGTTAGGTCCCTGCTCAGTCCGAAACAGCCAAGACATCTTGTATCTTTGAATGAATCTTATTCTATGAATTGGATTTGACACTTAAATGCAACAGGATTATTGCATGCTTTCAAGATTGTTCATCTACATCTTTTATCCAGATGTGAAAGGGATGGTGGTACATCTAATGCAAGAATCATTATTCCTTGTGGGTAGGGGTGTAGTAAGCATGAGGATTTCAAAGACATCTTGTATCTTTCAAATGAATCTTATTAGATTAAATGCAACAGAAGAGGGGGTTATTGCATGCCTTCAAGATCTGTTCATCTGCATCTTTTATCCAGATGTGAAAGGGATGGTGGTACATCTAATGCAAGAATCATTATTCCTTGCGGATAGGGGTGTAGTAAGCATGAGGATTTCCAAGACATCTTGTATCTTTCAAATGAATCTTATTAGATTAAATACAACAGAAGAGGGGGTTATTGCATGCCTTCAAGAATCCAGATGTGAAAGGGTTGGTGGTACATCTAATGCAGGAATAATTATTCCTTGTGGGTAGGGGTGTATTAAGCATGAGGATCCCCCCCTACATACACACACCTTGATGCATGGATAGGTTTGCCAAAAGAATCCATGCCTCTTTTTGATATCTGGGAATTCTTTTTATATCAAACAGATTTGGAAACACAATTTTCAAAGAAACGCTTCAACTTTGGTGAGTGTCTTCTAACAATGGAGACTCTTTGAGAATGCCTGAGATGACTATTTCATTTTCTCTCACTCACTCTCTCTCTCATCTATGCAAATTAAGATTCTTAATTTCAAGATAAATTCTTTTTGGTATAGCATGTCTCCTCTTGTCAGTCAATCAGTCTTGAAGAGGAACAATATTTTGGAAAGTCTCACTTGCTTCCAAACTTTCAATAACCATTTATTTTTCGATTTCTTTCTTTTAACTGCATATATGCATATGTTATGTTTGGTGCAAGTCTTTGGTATTTGGGGAGAATGTTCAGGTTTTTCTCTCTTCTCTTACCTTAGTGGGTCTCAACCTTTTGACTTATGGCTATACACTCCCTCACCATATTTAAGAACTAGTAGAACTTACCTCTATTACATACAAGTTGTAAAATGTATTATTTGAATTATTCAAACTATTATCCTCATCTTTATTGTTATCTACACAACATTTTGGCCAATGTGCCCTCCAGCCTTCTTCATTTTTTAATTTTTACTTTGTCTACTTAAGAGTTACTAAGCCTATCATATGAGCTGATTCTTTGAGGTGTCTTCTCTTCCAATGTTCTTCCCTACCTATTATCTTAACTTCATCCCATAAGGGAAGATGGTTTCTCTTTTGATTCCATATATGGTCAGCCATACCTGACTTTTCTATTTCCCCTCATACCACTGCTTTTCAGAGTTCCTCTAGTCTTACTTTTAGCTTTGAAGAAGAAGGTCAGAACGCATATTGACTGAAACATTGTGTAGATAACAGTAAGGATAAGGACAATAATCCGATTAATCCAAATAATCAAGCCTGATCTTAAAAATTCAGAGAAATAAGTTGTAAGATGGTCATTATTGAAAATAAAGGATGTAGATATATTCTAATATATAATGATAATAATATCAATAATATTATTGATAATATAGTAGTAATAGATCATTTTTTGATGTTAACATGGAATAAGCTTTGGATTAAAAAAAAAAGGTCTGTATAAAAATACTTTGGATACACTCTAATATTTTATGTGTACAAATTCTTGAAATTAATTTCAATTTGAGTGTTTTAAGCTTTTGTAACCATTATTGTTTTGTCCTCATAAATTTTCAATCATCACAATTTGAATTGGTTATAAATTTGTTTTGTTTAACAAAATCAATTTTCTTTTTTTATTTGAAAATTTTAATGTGATTAATTAACAATGAAATAAAATGAAAAACACTTTGAATATCAAATCATTTAGTAAATTTATTTTCTTCTTTTTTTGATCAGCTTTTTATATTGTTTTCTTTTTTGAATTCTTTTTCTTCTTATTATTCTTTTCTCTCTTTCTCTATTATTCTGCTGGTCAAGTGTTTGAAAAATGTTCAGTTTGTTCTTGCTTGAGATTGATCTTGCTTTTACTCTTTAGTTTCATATGTTATGACGTCATTATTTCAGTATTATTTGATGAAAGTGATGATATGGGTGAGTATAAACATCACACAATAAAAAAAAAACACAAAGAAAAGGCCAAATTTATGAAGCCAGGAGATTTCTTTTTTTTCCGCATGTTTTACCAAAATATTTTCACCAATTTTCCAGATTGAAAGAAATTCAGTTTCCTTTTTTTATCCTTAACCTTTTTTGGGGTCACCTTTATTCTTTCCCCTCTTCTTACCTCCACTCCCAAACATTAATTGTCAAGAGGTGCTTTGATACCGATTCCTTCAACCAATTCCATTACCTTTTCAATCTGTCATTTGTCATCATTGCGTACTGTTTTAATCATCAAATATATAAGTAATTGAGTGACCACTTAAGCAATAGCAGGTACTGTAAGCAACACCTGAATCCTGATATACTGTAAAATAAAACAAACAATCAACCAACCAAATATATAAGATTTAATTTTAACTCATTATTTCAGTCATTTCATATAAAATAAATTTATTGGTTTTATTTTGATTGTTGGTGGTAGAGAAGATATATAGTCAAGTCCCTACACTCCATGGATTAAAGGAGCCAGTTTTAGTTCATTCAGTAGAGCTAAGTTTATTGCCCAGTGCCTGAGGTTCCCCTCAAGTGGAATGCCAACAGACCACACACTGGTCAGTGCTTTGTATGTGGCTCCCCATGTTAAAAAGATTTTGTTAATCTAGACTGGTAGAAGGTCAAGAAAATATATACCATTTATTTCAATTTTTACAAACTTCTCTTAACTCTTAATGTCCTATACCACCTCATTCCACCCATTTGTTATCTGGAAGTTACATTCATTTTCTTAATCTGCCCCAAATAATAGCCTTTGTTTAAATGTAATATTAAAAATTTAGAAGTCTTTGATTTAAGGGAAATAACAGGTAAATTTAAATATAAAAAGGTCATTTTTAGCCATTTTTTGATAAATCCTTATTGGAATGGGGTTCTGGACTTGGAAAATTCTCAACAGGATGTTAAGAGTTAATGAACATAATTTCTATTCCTTTAAAAACTGCAATAGGCACATAGAAAAGATTTTTGTTTTGTTTGGGGGGTACAGTTGGTAGAGGAGGATAGAATTATAAAATCGGTTGAAGATAGAACAAAACAATAATTATGTTGTCCAATAAAGTTAATGTTTAATATGTTTTACCTCTCTTTACTCAGTCAATAGAGCATCAACCGAGGAACCACAAGGTTCTGGGTTCAATACTGGCTCTTGTCAACTCAGCTCATGAGTAGCACAGTTTGAATCTCTGCAGTAAAGTGAGGAGCTGCTAGTAGGTGTGGTGCTCCACCTCATACACACAAACAATCTCCCTGGGCGCTAGTGAAAAGGGGATAGACTCCCTACTTTATTACTTACATTAACTGAAACAACACACCATAGAAAATTGTCACTAACATACCAATTGGACTAGTATACCTGAAATGGTATAATAGTGTTGTAACCTAACAAAGGTTACTAAATGAGAAATAACAAAATGGAGATTGAAAATGAAATGGAATCTTTATAACATTAACAAAATACGATACTCGCCAGTGGTGTGAAGAAGGTAAACCACTGCTAGTGGTATAATACTACTCAGTCACTATAATACTCCCGTATTTATGAGGATTGGGACATACCCATTAATGTTCATTGATAGGGTTTACAAGGATTGGGACATACCCATTAATGTTCATGGGTAGGGTATATGAGGATTGGGACATGCCTATTAATGTTCATGGGTAGGGTATATAACAAATAGTTAACGAGCTAGATTAGCAAATCATTGTTAGTGAGTTTGCATTTCATACTCCTGGCCTTGTGCCAAACTAAACTATTCTTGTTGAAAGATAACATGTCCACTGGATTAATCCATTTCAAGATTATACCCAGAAGAATTCTCAAGCATCTTCCTTGATAAACAAAGGAAAACATAGTATAGAAATCTGTATTCACCTGATTTATGCACATGGTTGATAAGCTAATGTAAGCTGCATCTTTTAACTTCTTCACTCTTTAATGATGGTGCCTATCATTTATCTGGACCTCTTCCCGCAGGGGATAATGTGTATGCTTATCTCTTCAGATAGCAGAATTTTTTCCCATCTCCTATTTGATTTTAGCTTTATATCCCTAAAAGAAAAAGAAAAATTATTTACCCAAGCCGTTCACCATAGATAAGATTTGACACATAGTCACAAGTTATAGTATAAGGCATCCAGTGAGGATCAAACTCCCTTTTCAGTGGTAATAGATCTATGAGAGTAGCTTTTTAACCATTACACCATGATGGGACGGCTTATCTCTAAAGTTGGAGGTGCTTGTGTAGAAAGTGGATATGATGACTTGAGTTCAAATCCTGGATGAAGCTGTTTGCACATAGTGCTAATACTCTTGGGAAAGGTATGTATCCAACTATTCTCCCTCTAGCTATGGGTAAATAGTAGGGCAGACTGGACTCTTTATTAGTATGACAACCAGTCTAGGAAAAATAAAAACTCTTGCTTAGGCAACCAGTCTAGGAGAAGGAAAGCTCTGAATTCAAATCTGTTATACTTAGCTTAAGAAACTGACTTTGTATTGCATCCTACTCATGCATAGGGGTTGGGTAAGATATATATATATATATATATATATATATATATATATATATATACATATACAAGCTGATAGTAGGTGTGGTGCTCCATCTCATACACAAAAAACAATCTCAATATATATATATATATATATATATATATATATATGTTAAAAGAAAGGAAATGAAACTGACAGTATGAGTATGAAAAGGTGGAATGAAAACATCACACAATGCTGTTAAATTATAAATTGTTTTCTCTTTAACAGCATTGTGTGATGTTTTATTCCACCTTTTCATATATATATATATATATATATATATATATATATATATAATGTGTGTGTGTGTGTACACATCTGAAGAAGGTTGAAGAAGAGATTCAGTTATCCAAACAATTTCTAGTTTCTCAAAATTATTGACATTTTTCAAATCCATGATGATTTTTTTTTTTTTTTTTTTTTTGCATTTGTGCATTTCTAAATATTCAATTTTTCAGCCAATGTAATTTTAGTTTAGAATTTAGAATTTTTATTTGAATCTTTCTAAATGATAGAAGTTACTTGATATCATTTGCAATGTTTTTACAGTTAAATAAATTAACTGACCACAATTAACTTATGGTGTACAGTTTGTCTGTTAGTAAATTTGGACTGTTTCTAGAACTCAGGCCAAGTCTTCAGTAATCAATTGATTTTAATTGATTAGTATTAATTGATTTTAATGGCACTTCAACAAAAACAAATCAGAGTCAGATCTCTTTGTATAAAACATTTCGAGAACAATTTCTGAAGGTTTAGTTGATTCCTTAAACTCTAAATAACCTAGACGGGTTGACGTACCATTAAAAATCCATCAATTCCATTTCTTATGAATTAAACACTTAACACTATCCAGTAATGAGGTTCCCACTATGGAGAATGTGGTGTCACCCTTTCATTGCCATTACTTTCACATTCACTTTGACCTAAAGTAGAAGTACCTGTGAGGGTCTCATCTGCGAGTTAAATAAATCTGTATTGAAAATTATAAGTATTAGAGAGGAATAATTGATACTATATAACTATGAGCAAGCAAATTACTATTATTATTGAATAGGAATAGTTAATTGAAAACATTGTGTATAGATTATTAGATAGGAACACTTGAAACCATGCATTGAATATGAGTACTTAATACCATTTAACTGTGAGTAATCAAATTATTATTATTAAATAGGAATAGTTATTTGAAATCATATAATTGCCAAAAAACCCCTAAAAAACATGACACCAAGAACAGAAATCGGTTCAATTTTTTCCAAATAACATTTATTCTTTTCTAAAAATTACAGACAGTATAACAGAACAATGTTTGTTTTTTGGGAAGATTTTTTTTAGTAAATAATTATCTGATAATTTAATATCACCTGGCTTTATAAATAAAAGCTTTTAGATTTTTTTTTTTATTTGTAAAAAAAAAAAAAAAAAAAGTCTTTAAGTGAACTCGTTTCTCCAAGTTACCGGCCCCACCGCATGTGACTTGAACTTCTGTTTACTATTTTCTTTTTCAGTTCTTTCTTTTTTTGGCATCAATGCATTGAGTTCTTGTTCTCATCTTTAAATTCTTTGACTTGCTTCATGTTTTCTTTTTCCTTGTCTTTATTTTTGCATGTTAAGGAATGGTCTTTGGTTCTGTTGAGTGTGTATTAAACTCTGAATACAAAAAAGTAGATACCATAGAGTCTTTTATTATTACACAGTAGGTTATTTTTTGTACTATGTAATACATCACATTGTTAGTTTTAATTTGTTGATATTAGTTTTGTTAGTTTGTTTTTAAAATCTTAATCAGTTATTGTGCATGAAGTTTTGTAAAAAAAAAGACAACCAGGGATTCTTTTATAAAAAAAAACTGAAAACATTACAACAATTTAAATATCTTAGAAGTTTTAATTTTGAATTTACATTCTAGAGAATTGCATAAAATTTGTCATTAAAAAAAAAATCTGTATTTAAGTTTTTAACCCTTTAAACCTACAGGTTTGATATTTTAGGCATTATTTTACGCTAATTATTTGTGTTTAGCTCAGTCAGTAGAGCATTTTCCTAGGAATATGGTGAGATATGTGTGTGGATAAAAAAGGTTATATGATTCTTGTGTATACTTTTTGGGCTGAAAAATAATGCATCTTATACACAAATAATTAAGATGTTTAGTATCCAATGATAAAAGTCTTTCTTTTGATGAAATAAACAAAGATGTTTTCATCCTAGACTAAAGTTTGGGGTTTTATGGTGTTTTTATTTTATTTTATTGTGTGTGTTTGTGAAGTGTATAAAAAGGATAAGGGTTAAACTAATTTAATTACAATTAAAACTTCACGGATATTCAAATTTGTGTAATGTTTAAAAACAAAAATGAATTAAAAAAAAGAATTATGGTTGTATTTTTTTTTTTTCATTGTTAAGCTATCAATTTTTAATTACCACCTTTCAATACCTGAATTGTGTTGATAAATATCTCTTGGTATTCATCTTGTTTTGTCAAGGATTTTAATTAAAACTTCATTTTTCTAGCCTAACACCACTTTTTGTATAACAGAAAAATGTCTTTAAGAATTAATTACTTTCTTTTAGTTCATTTCCATATATATTGTTACTTCCTACATTTACTAACAATATATTTGTTGTTGTTGCTTTGTAATCATTTACACATTTATTTCAGACAATTCTTTCCTTTCAACGGCAGCAATCAATCCTCCATCGTTGATTGCCTTCTTAGCTTATAAAAATAAGACAACTTCTACTAAATATTTTTTTTCAAATAATTTTAGTATATTTTAAATAGAATGTTTATTTTCTTTTACTGGTAATCTCCTTTTCTTTTCTTTTTTTTTAATGATTTTATTCTCCGTGGCTAGAAATTAATGTCATTTTATTTTCTATTCTTATTTTTGATAATTTTATTCTTCATGGGTAGAAATAATTTTTTTTTCTGGTAATGTTATTTTATTTTCTATTTTTATTTTTGATAATTTTATTCTTTATGGGTAGAAATAATTTTTTTTCTGGTAATCTTTTTTCTAATTTTCTTTTTATTTATTTGTTTTTATTTTTGATAATTTTATTTTTCATGGCTAAGAATAAATATAATTAATGTTTGTTTCTTTAACTGATAATATCATTTTATTCATTCATTCATTTTTTAAAGATAATTTTATTCTTCATGGGTAGAAAACAAGTTTACTTTTACTGGTAATGATTTATTTAAAATTCATGGCAAGAAATGAAATAAGTTTACTATGTTTTCATTTACTTGTAATTTTTTCTTTTTTTTTTCTTTGTCCAGCTGGACAAAATTCAGACTAATAGTCTGGTTAAATTCTATAAAAAGGCCACCAAAGTAAATTGTCAAAAATTTGGACATCTGATGTAATGGATATAGATGTTGAATCAATACAGTTCTAAGTGACAGCCATCTCTGGACTGCAGGTTAAATCCTGGCCAAGGGTGATAGTAACAGAATAATTCACACTTCTTAACACTTCTACCTGATCATAGTTAACGGAATGAGAACAGTCTACCCCCATGGATTGAATAAAGGGTTCATTTGAAGTTCCATGAGGGCTCCCAATTATGACATGAAGGTTCTCGAGTCCGACAAGAAATATGTGAAGAGGCCGAAGAGCACATCAGTCGAAACGTTGTGAAGATAACAATATAGATGAGGACAATAGTCTGAATAGTATAGATAATACAAATTATCAAACCTCATCTCAAAAATTCAGAGAAATATATTTTTACGGTTTTAAAAAATAAATTCTTATTTAAAAAGGATGCATGTGTGTGTGGATGTGCCATGGGTTAAAATAAAGTTTAGCAATTTTTTTTTTCATCCATCTTTCTGTTAAGTTTTCCCTTTGAATTCATTTTTTTTTAAGGTAGAATGTTTTAAATTTCTTTTAAAAGTGAGAAAAAAACATTTCTTTTGATTCTCTTGATGAAACGATGAATAAAATTTAAAAAAGAGAAAATGTCAAAAGCAAAGATAAATATTATTCAAAAACAATTCAATAGTTTTTTATTTTTATTTTCATTGTATTTTAATCTTTTTTTTGCTTTCAGCCAAAATATTGGCCCTCTGTCAGAAATCCGAATAAAATAGCTTTGCTCTATATTTTTTTTTACTGCTGCTTCTACATTAAGGAATTTCCGCAATTGGAATATGAGACAATATATATATATATATATATATATATAAACACACATCACTGTCAAATGATGGAATTTAATCAATATATTTCTATCTAAGATTCAAGCTAATTCAAATTATTTATTTGATTTTGTATTATTTAGATTTTTCAGACTGTAGTGCTCATGTTTATAGTTATATACACAATGTTTCAGCCAATGTGCCCTCCAGCCTTCTTCAGGTATTACTTGTTGATCTAGGGAGCCTTCACGTAACTTAAAACCAAACCCTTTATTTATTCCATTGGGGTAGATAGTTTCCATTCTCTTAACCATGACCAGGTACCTATAAGCTATGTTAAATATTCTATGTTATTTTCACCTGTAGTAAGGATTGAACCTGCAAAAATTCAGATGATTGTAACTTAAAATGGTATTAACTCAACCTTATATCCATTGCGTCATGTGTCCGACTGGATGAGGACAACAGTCCAAAAATATAAATAATACAAATTATCAAGACTCATCTCAAAAATTAAGAAAAATATCATTATACATCTCAGATGAGATAAAATTTGTTTAAAAACAAAAACATTGAAAGTTAAAGGTTTATGATAATACAAATTGGAACAAGTGTATAAGTTAACATGTTTTCCAAAAATGTTCTATAGCATTTCAGCGCTAGTAAAGTCTTGTGCATTTTTTAAAACTTATTCACATGTATAACATCATCAGTACTGGAAAAGGTTAAGCTTCATAATTTACCAAAATATACCGATTACGTAGGCTAACATTAAAAAATTAAGCAATTTTTTTAATTAAGTCGTGTCCTCTGGAAACAAATTAACAACGTTGGGTGAGGTATTACTCTTATATTGTTTCTGTCTGATGATTGTGTGGTGTACATGAAACTCTAAGTAATAGATAATACTGTTATTCTTTTGTTGGTTAAGTTTTAGGTATGTCAACTTGTGTATGTCAAAACAAGTCTAACAATTATGTCTTTCAATTATATACAAAAATGTATCTTCACAATCATTATAAACAGGTAAACACTTCATTCTTAGTTGCAATATCATGTGATTCATAATCATTTTAAACATTATCTGAGACAAATCTATTTGATCCATAGATGGAAACCCCAGTTAGTGGACCTGGGAGTAATGGCAACAAGAGGTTACTCTACATTCTCCAAAGTTTGAGAATTTGAGTCTCACCATCAGATACATTTTTTTTTTTTTTTCATTTTTATCATTAATGGTTGCTATCAGAAAATTGATTTTTTTTTTTTTTTTTTTTTCAAATCCGGACTACAAGGTGACCTGTATTTTCCAGAGTTTGAGAATTTAAGCCCCGCCACCAAATGCAGTTTAATATCATACCCGTTTTGTTTTCTTTCCCATAGTTGCTATCAGAAAATTGATTTTTTTTCTAATTGGAACTTCAAGGTGACTCTGCATTCCCCAAAGTTGGAGAATTGGAGCCTCACCACCGGATACAGTTTTTTTCTTCTTCTTCATCATTAATGGTTGCTATCAGAAAATTGAATTTTATTTTATTTTTTTAAAATCCGGACTTCAAAAGGAAATATCAACAATTCCTTTCAGCCATTTGTGTTATTGTTTTTTTGGATTTTTCTGTGATTTGTTGAAAGCACAAAGTTTTATTTATTTTTGATTTCCTCTTGTTTGTTGCATGGAAAATAACTTGTTTTATTTGGATTGCTGTTTCTGGCTATTTTTGTATGAATTGCAGTGGAATCATGATTCTCTTATTCATGGTTCTAGTGTTTCTTAGTGTTTATTTGCATTTTGGACACGGATTTAAATCTCACTTGCACAAATCAACACTTTTCTTTATTAGGAAAATGCAAATTGACACTGCATTCTAAAAAAAAAAAAAAAAAATCAATGGAAAACATTTTTTCTTTTTCTTTTTGAATTCCTGTTCATTTTACAGATTTGTGCATAAATCTTCAGCTAATCATTTGGTCAACATTAAAGATCAAGTAACAACAAGTCTTTCACTGAATTCAAAATGGTTTTAAATGTTTAGGAATCTTGGAAATTCACTTAATTTTAATTAATATTTTTTTTTTTTTTGTGAAAGCAAAGTTTTCATTCCTAATAACTAGAAAAAAAAAGACAGATATCCATTTTATTGTGTACTAGAAGTGTTGTACCGGCCGTTCCTACAGTGGAGAATATACACCGGTTCTCACTATAAATAGTGAGACACTGAGTGAAAAGGTTGGACTGTTACTGTTTAACGGCAAGCTAGCCGTTCCTGTACCATTATTGTAAATACACTTGTCTTATTTTACCCTACCTCGACTTGACTTCTTTTTTACTGTTGGATTAACATCACAACAAGAAGTGGCAACCCGGTGTTGCCTGGGTAGAGTAGGGATTTTTTAAAAAGTTAGTCTCACAGATCCATTGATTGTTTTGGTCTTCCATAACTGATTTGTTTATGTTTTAATTACGAATGCTACCAATGACTTTTTCTTCTCTTACTATTCAAATACTAGTTCTCTAATTATTAGTTTCCTGCAAGAAAAATTTCATGAGAGATTGGTGGAGAGTTATATAAATACTATTTTATTTATATATATATATATATATATATATATATATATATATATAATTATTATTATACTAAAGCAGAGAGAATCAATGTTTGTGTCCTAAAGGTTTTTTTTTACCATTTTGTTTAAAGACATGAAAATCATACTAAATTATTCCTTAGTTCTGAGATTGAGTTATGTTTGGAAAAAATGCATTTTAATTGGTTCTAATTAGTCATAATTGGCAATTAAGTAAAAAACTGAACAATTTCTTACTTCACATTCTGCCTATTACTTTCCACCTTCCTATGTATATCTTGATTACCTCCTTGTTATATTTGTTAGTTTCTCAATGAAAGCAGAGAGGGAGAGAAAGAAAGATTTGACTGTTTGAAATGGATTTGTATGTTAAGTTTCACAAGCTTCCAACCAGGCCAACATCTTGGCTCTTAATAAATTTTAATTAGTTCAAAGGTTCCCTTTCTTAGAAATCTTACAAAATGATTCTAATATTTTTGTTTTTATTTATTTAAAAAAAAATTTAATTTGCTTTGCAAACTCATTTTCCCTATTCCCAATTATCTACTTATAGCTCAATGCGTGACCCAACGGGTCACATTTGTCTTGTGTGTGTATATATATATATATATATATATATATATATATATATATATATATATATATAATATATAATGAAGAGAAACCGCAAATTAGAAAAGTTTCTCCCTATGTAATTTTCAAACATATATTTGTTTGAAAATTACATAGGCAAGTAACTTTTCTTATTTGCAGTACTTCTTCATTATATATAATGAAGATGAACTGCAAATAAGTTTTTGAATAAAAAAGAATGTTTGATGGTATTATACCAGAGCAGGTAAAAAAAAACCTATAAATCATAGAATTATGGACACTATAATTGCAATACTTAAGTTTCATGTGTTTCACACTATCTTCAGATGGGGGTGTAATAAAAGGTGGCCAGTCCAGGGTTTATATTGCATCAAGGGTATACACTTGATGAGATTAGAAAAATATTTTTCTTTGGTATTCTAAAATAGAGTATAAGTTATGGGATTCATTGATATCAGGTGGTAGATGACACAAGGGAAATTTGTTGATATGTCTACACTTATTGCTAAACAAATGAAGGAAATTAGTTTCTAAGTGCAGACATATTAATAAATCTATCTTGTCATCTACCACCTGACCCTGATTAATCCCATAATTTTCTATTTTAGATTGTCTGAGAAAAAGGACATTTTTTTTCTTATTGGACACTTTTTATCACACTCCTGTCTGTAAAACACATTAAACTTTATTAACAGATTTTATAGTGTCCATAATTATATGTGTATGTATGTAATATATATAATTATATGTGTATGTATATAATATATATATATATATATACATACATACATACACATAATTATGGATGTGTTTATGTATGTATGTATGTAATATATATATGTGTGTATGTATGTATGTAATATATATATGTGTATGTATGTATGTAATATGTGTGTATGTATGTATGTAATATGTATATATGTGTGTATGTATATATGTAATATATATATATGTGTGTATGTATGTATGTAATATATATATATGTGTGTATGTATGTATGTAATATATATATATATGTGTGTGTATGTAATTTATATATATATGTATGTATGTAATATGTGTGTGTGTGTGTGTGTGTGTATATATATGTATGTGTGAGTATGTATATATATATATGTATGTGTGAGTATGTATATATATATATATATATATGTAATGTGTGTGTGTGAATATGTATATATATATATATATATATATATATATATATATATATGTATGTGTGTGTGTGTGTATGTATATGTAATGTGTGTGTGTGTATGTATATGTAATGTGTGTGTGTGTGAATATGTATATATATATATATGTAATGTGTGTGTGTGTGTATGTATATGTAATGTGTGTGTGTGTATGTATATGTAATGTGTGTTTGTGTATGTAATAGGTGTGTGTATAATATATATATATATATATATATATATATATATATAAAATGGCCCATGGGTCTAAGAATCCAAAGTGTTAATATTTTTTTACTTTCATTATTTATTAAGCTTTAGCTTAGTCTTTCACACAGGCCACAAGTTGTTTACGGTTCCTACTGTTAATAAGTACTGAATAAGTTCAATGTTATTCAATTTTGGTGTTCAAGCAGAAATGATGTGATTTTTAAGTGACTTGATAGTAAGTCAAGAGTTATCTCCTCTTTGTTGCACAGACAATATGAATTCTATTGATTTTTATACATCTTTTTTTTTGTTTTGTTTTTGAGTAATGAATTGAACCATATGTGTTTTGAGTTACGATCTGTGAAAATTGTCAAAGTAACATTTGTTTGCACTACCATGATTTATTAGTGCTTGAATGGAAAAGCTTTTAAGTTCTCCATTGCAAAATTGTATTTTATTTACAGTTGGTCAACTTTGTAATTGACTAAATTGATCCCCTTCATCCATCTTGTAGACTTACTAATGACTTAAAAGCAATACTTCTTTTTTCATACAATTTTAATGACACTCTTTTTAGAGGAATAAATAAATATCTTTTATCCCATTATAAAATCATAATGTTTTAAACTCCTTAAGAAATACTTGCAACTTAGATTCTATGGTTTAGTTTAGTTTCTTTATTTAATG
>CM042146.1:69391577-69494077 GCA_023376005.1 Doryteuthis pealeii | reverse complement strand
GCACCTCTGCAGAGGGGTAAGACCCTCCTAATGGGGCCACCTGTTGGCTATGGGTGGTGACCCGTGATGCTCAAGGATGGAACGCTGGTGGCTGAGCAGTTCATGACATACAACATTCCACTTTGGACATTATTTAGAATAGAGAAGCAGTCAGAGAGGCTCCCTTCAATCAATAGTCTGGTCATGTCAAGCCCTAGCACCTATATGATTGTCTTCTCTATTGCTCTTATGATTGTCCAACCCTATTACCCCAACCCTTTTTATCATATATGTGCTAAAAAGCAGTGGCTGTAGGTCTTATTATCCTGGGTATGACATTAAACTTTATCTGGAGGTCTGGGGAATATGGAGCACCCCTTTCTCACCATTGCTCCCAGGTCCATTCTGACCTGGAGTGGTAGTACCTGTTAGGGTCCCATCTATGGGTTAAATAGAAAAATGTGTTTTTAAAAAATTCAGTACTCGTCAAGAATGAATAAAACAAAAACATCTTTAGCATAAAATAACCCAACAAGGTTTGACATGCCATAAAATCCAACCAATCAATAATAATAGTATAGTGCTTTTTTTTTTTTTTTTTTTTTTTTTTTTTTAAATTGTAACACCAAAATTAAGGTGATTTTAGAAAGGATGGAACGGATTCCACCAATTTCAGTTTATTTTAATGGGGAAATTGATTTGAAATATGAGGAAATTTAGTTACGAGCAAAACAAATTCAACATGTAAGTCAAGTTACAAGTGTACTATATTTTTCATCATATAAGACATATGATTTCCAAAAGTATTTGGATGATTTCACTTCAATCATTCCAAGCTCCAAAGCTTTTGGTTTCTAACTTCAATCAATAAACCCTCTAGTCATATTATCAGTGATTAGGATGCTGTATGTTATTGACATTTTAAAGTTCAATGTTCATTTTATATGCCATCAAATACAGTGTGTGTGTGTGTGTGTGTGTGTGTGTGTGTGTGTGTGTGTGTGGTGTATATATATATATATATGGAGGCGCATGGGCTAGTGGTTAGAGTCGTGGAAAATGGGCTCGTCGATTCGAGTTCAATTCCTAGACGAAGCTGTTGGCATTTCACATAGCGCTAATACCCTTGGGAAAGGTATGAATCCATATATTCTCCCTCCAGCTATGGGTTAAATAGTAGGGCAGACTGGGCCCTTCAGCCTTGGTTAGGTAACCAGTCTAGGAGAGGGATAACTCTGAATTCAAAATTCCTGAGGTCGGTCGTTGATTGGGTTTGTGGCAACCCTTGATGCACCAATTCTTTCCTATCGACTATGCCAAAAAGTGTGGATGGTCCAACACAAGCCTTCACCACTATAAACAAATCGCTGTGTAGGTGTTCATTGTATATATGAACCCTCATGCGTTGAAAATCAACGAGAGAGTCCATAATATATATATATATATATTATGGACTCTCTCGTCGATTTGATAAGATTCCCACCCCCAAAAGGTGGCTGGGTATGATACTAAATACATCAAGTAATGAGGCTCTAATTCTGGAAATCTGAGGAGAGTGGAGTCACCCCCCCCTTTTTATCATTACTCCTAGGTCCACTCTGATACAGAATGATAGTATTTGTTAAAGTCTCATCTATGGGTAAAAAAAAGATCTGTTTGAAAATGATTATTTGAAATCATATATATAAATTGTATTAATGTAAAATATGATTTCAATGATATAGGTTTAAACTAGCAATGAAAACTTACTGAGTAAATCATAAAATAGGCCTCAATGGTGTCACAGACTGTAAGAATAGTTACTTGAACTTTTGTTTACAAACAATTATTATTATTGTTACTTGAAACTAAAATTGTTTGAAATACTTGTACCTTATATAGCAGTTTTTAAATTTGTTAGTATTAGATATGAATACTTGAAACCATATACTTGTGCACAAACTAATTATTATTATTATTAAAGAGAACCATAATTGTGCATAAATTATTAGCACTAGTAAGAATATGAGCCTTCTGTAAGTATTGAAGTTTTAATGTAATGAAATTTATTAAATTAGAAAGACTAACGAAATTAAATAAGAATGCATATAAAAAAGATTACACTTATTTTAATTATATTTTAATTAGTTTCTATATAAAATCATTCATAGGATTAATTTTAATATATTGGTGAATAAAACAATATTAGAGATCAATAACACCAAGGAATTATTTATTAAACCCGGTTTTGTTAAAACCAGTATGCAAATTAACCACCCCATATATTATTTAAATTTTTATTTCTTAGTCATATATAAGATATATTGCAGGATTTTAAATGCACTAACAACATGGGATGTTTTGAGGCAACTATAACACAGCTTTTCAGAGATATTGTTAATGAATAAGATTTTATTTACATTAAAACTTAAATACTTAAATGTCCAGTGGTCACAGATTTTTGTTATTTTACCTAAATAAAATTTATGAGCAGCCACTAAGTTAACTGTTTTTTCAAAGCAAAAGAAAATGTTGAGAAACCAAAATGATACTTTCAACAGAATTAATAAAAAGAGGGGGAAATTATGTTATGTTTCTAAATTTATGCAGCACACTTAAAAACCAGCAACAGCCAAAGGGGCAGATAACCCCTGCAGGTTTTTAGTGCAAATAAATATCTTATAATTTTTAAACAGAGAAAATAAAAACTAATACAAGATGAAAATAATAGTTTGAATAAATCAATGTTTTGACAGTTTTCGCCCACCTCGGATGATTGACCCAATACATTTTCCCTACCCTATGTTTTTACCACTTTTTAACTGCCTATGGTAATCTTGTTAAATGTTAGTAAAATGTCTGAGTCTGTAACGTATTCAGTCTTACAAAGACTTGCAGAAAATAACTGCATCAAAAAATTCTATTCCTGAACAAAATGACAGAATTGGTAAATATTATTCTTGTAACTCTTTTATATGGTTTCATTCAAACTCTTTTTTTTTCCCTCCATTCTTTTCTTTTATCCTTTTTTTTGTTTTCCTTTTTCTCATTTTTCTTTTTTTATATTCCCTTTTTTTCTCCTTTGTTTTTCTTTCTTTTCTCTCTTTTTTCCTTTTCCCTTGTTTTCATTTTTTATTTTATTTTTCCCTTTTTATATTTTCCTTTTTTTCTTTCTTTTTCCTTTTTTCTTTCTTTTGATTTTCTTTTTTCCTTTTTTTCCTTTTTTATTTTATTTTTCCTTTTTTTTTTCCCCCTCTCCTTTTTATTTCATTTTCCCCTTTTCCCTCCTTTTTTTATTTTCCCTTCAATCATTTATAAAATGGGTTTTGTATTCAAATCAGCTTTTTTTCCGCTGATCAATTATTGACCTTTACACTCAATCTCTGCAGGTAGAATTTTTATTTTTATTTTTTCTTCAAACAAAAATGAACTGAAAAAAAAAAAAGAAAAAAAAAATTTTCTGTGAATCTCTTGTGAGTAGAGTAGTAACAAATTAGCTAAAATGCTGTATATTATTGATTTTAATAATTTGCTTATATTGTCATTTACATTTTGACTGTAACAAAACTTGGAATAGATGTATATAAAATGAAGAGAAATAATTTGTAATTCAAATCAGTCAAAATTAATTCTATCTCTTTGTAATGAAAAACAAATGAGATAATAGTTTGACTTGCAGTTTTATTGAAATACAACTATGGTCAGTTAGGGTGGAGCTTTTTTTAAACATATATCTAGGGGAGACAACTATGGTTGATTTAACCATAATCTTATATTTCTAATATTTTTTTTAATCAGCCTTAAAATTTTGGTTAAAAATATTTGCTCCAAATTTTACTCATAGCTGACTTGCACCACACTCCACTGTGGATGGACTATCTTGTAACATTTTTACGTATAAAAAAATGATGATATTGAATTAAAAGATGGACTTGTATGTACCTTCTTTAGGTGCTTCTTCTCAGACTTGGGTACCTGAGTTCCTGAAGAAGGCCGGAGGGCACATCAGGTGAAACGTTGTACAGATTACAATAAAGATGAGGACAATAGTCTGAATAATACATATTATTAAACCTCATCTAAAAAATTCAAAGAAAAAAAATAACTTTTAGTATTATCTGCATTATTCGGACTATTGTCCCCATCTTTGTTATTTATACAACGTTTTGGCCAATATGCCCTCCGGCCTTCTTCAGGTATTTCTTTTTGGACTCAGGAACCTTCTTTTTGGGGACTCGGGAACCTTCTTGTCGTAGTCAAGAAAGGCCTGAGGGCATATCAGCCAAAACGTTGTACAAATAACAATAAAGATGGGGACAATAGTCCGAATAATGCAGATAATACTAATCATCAAGCCTCATCTCAAACATTCAGAGAAATAGTAAAATAACTTCTTTTTTTTTTTCAATTACTGAATTTTCCTAGCAAAAAAATTTAAACTGTATTGATTCTAAATATCATGTAATGCTCAATTTATTTTTATCAGTATTTATTAGTAACATATTACTCTAAACTCTTTAATCGTTGCTGTATTTGTAATATAATACCCCAAACTATCCTCAAAGAATTCTTTCCTCAAATAAATATCAAGTGATCATTAAGGATTAAACTTTTTCTCCTGCATTTTTCAAAAATATAATAATCTTCACAGTAACAAATTGTTGGTTTTACTTTAGAATCTGACATATAAATGTATAAAAAGTTTGTGAAAAAACATGAAAATATGGCAAAAGTTGACAATTTTGAAGCTGACACTATAGCATTTCGGTTTTATTTAAACCATCAACAGGGCTAATATAGTCATTAATCATATGAAAGAAAACTGTGGAACAAGCAAAAGCTTGTGAGCCTTTGTTTATGATGTTTAAAGGTCTTTGCCGATACTTGAAATGTAATAAAAATGCAAATCAAAACGCTATGTAACAATAACATTCCATTCAAATTTTACGATGAAATATCAATCCCAAAAATCCTTGGTTTATTGATGGAACTTTAAGTGTTGGAATTTTTTTTAAAAGTTTGAAAATTGTTAAAATCTGACATGTGTAAAAACAACACACTATTTTATGAAACCATGGATGGTTTGTTTATAAACAAGACATCTATTAAGTGGTTGAATTTTAATTCTGTCAGCTGATTGATTCTTTAAAGATTAAGGGAAGAAGACAGCATTGTCTTCCCTTGTGTCAAATATCTCTTGGTTGGACAGACACACACATTTTATTTCTATGTGAAGATGTTTATATAAAATGTTTTTTTTTTTTTCTAAATTTTATTCTCTGCTTTCTTTTGACCAGGTATTAAACGACTTCAAGGCAATTCTTATTTAGCCGCCTTTCCACTTCATGAGGTAAGGTTTCTCCATTTAGTCTCAGTTGCTATACTACACTAAATCCACAGACTAAAATCTGTTTATATCTATATCTCTGTATAATAATATATGAATGTGTATGTGTATATATATATATATATATATATATATATATATACACACAATTGTGTATGTTAATTGATTTATGTTTTAATCACTAACACAACCAATGTTTTTCCTCACCCCCCTGTTTCATTAGGACAAAATATATGGTGGGAGACAAAAGGGGGTAATACACTGGGAGCAATGTTTTTGCCCATCCCCACGTTTTTTGTCCTCTTGCTTTTATTTGTATTGCTTTCTCCCCCCCCCCCCCCATGTTTTTTTGAGAGCTCAGGCATTTCCTTTGCCCCCCCCCCACACACACACTGGAACTGGGTTATATTTTTAGAGACCACCTGGTAAAGATATGTATAACTTTATATTAACCTTATCTTTAGAATATTACTAGAAGTGGCTACCTGGCATTGCTTGGGTAGAGAGGGTGATAATAAAAAGTTAGACTTGCAGATCCATTGATTGTTTTGGTCTTATTTATGTTTTAATCATGAACGCCACCAATGATGTTTCCTTCTCTTCTATTCAAATCCTAATTTTTAAATGCCTTCCCAGATATAAATCTTCATTATTTTTGCACAAAAAGTAAGAGCCAATGATATTTAATGTGTATATATATATTTACTTTGTTGTTAATTATTTTCATAGTTTCCCCCAGACATACACTCATCCATACATACACACCAATGACTTTTATATATGTATAGATATAATATATTTTTAAATTATCCTCATACATATAAATCAAATCTTCATTATTTTTGCACAAAAAGCAAGAGCTGGTGATACTTAATGTGTACATATATTTACTTTGTCATTAATTGTTTTATTTTTGTAGTTTCCTCTGGACATATATACATATATAAAGCACAGTTGGTGTGTATGTATGTATAGATTAAATCTTATTTGTCATTTTATTTACCTTTTTTTTGTTGTTGTCTATTTATGAATTCTTTCTGAAATGGTCAGTGGCTTGACCTTAAGTGGCCAAAGGTCAGACTTTCAGGCACTGTAATCTTTTACTTATCTATCAGTCAGATACTGACAGACAAGTTCTCTTCAAATCTCTCTCTCTCTCTCTCTCTCTCTCACTCACTCACTCACTAGTGCAAAAGTCATTATTTTGGATACTTCTCTCTGCAAGAATCTCAATACAAAGACCTTTATGTTGGACATCTTCAACACCACAAAAATCAATAACAAGCTGTGATGTGACTTGTATATAAATACATTGTCTGTTGGGATAGGTTTGTCAAATAGAAATATCCAGATTTTTTAAAAAAATACCAAAAGTAATAAAAATATTTCTATGACAAATATTTTGTCATAAAATATAAACTTATATATAATTGTATAAACCTATAAATCAATTCTGTAAGATTTCAGAATTATTTACAAAAACACCTACACTAATTCTAACAAATTTGAACTTCAAAGCAAAGTTACTTGATATTTATGTTATATTTTCATCAATCACTAATATAAGAATTAATTATTATTTAGATTATTCCGACTATTGTCCTCATCTTTATTGTTATCTACATATTTTGGCCAATGTGCCCTCTGGCCTTATTTAGGTATTTCTTATCAAACTCAGGAGCCTTCTCGTCAAACTGGGGAGTGTTAAGTATCTGGCCGCCACCCTTGGCCAGTTAAAAAGGACTTAAAGTAAGTAAGTCCTGAACTATAGAATCCTTTGGTAAGTGAATAAGTCCTGAACTATAGAATCTTTTGGTAAGTGAATAAGTCCTGAAGTATAGAATCCTTTGGTAAGTGAATAAGTCCTAAGTTTTGGAATCCTACGTAGTGTCAAAAAGGTCCAGCGATATAATCCTATGATCCGTCGTCCATGAAGATCCAAGTAGACGTGAGTAGCTAAGATTTGAACAGCATAAGTAATGATATCAGCAGCAGAGCACTGCCAGTGATTGGACAAGAATATGGTCACATGACTATCGCCCAGTCTATAAATAAGAGTGGGCATCTAGCACTCACCTTATATCATAGAAAAGTCAACAGGGAGCCTTCCTGGAACTTTGAACCAAACCTTTTATTCAATCCATGGGGGTAGACTATTCTCATTCCATTAACCCTGACCGGATATAAGTGTTAAGCTGTGTTAATTATTCTATGTTATTGTCGCGCTTTGCCAGGATTTAACCTGTGCTACTCATAAGCTGATTTGGGGAGAGCCAGTAAGTATCGAACCTGGAATCTTGTGTTTCCTTGTCAGTCTCTCTACTGACTATCATCTAGTATCTGCATATTTGGGAAACAATCCAAAACCCTTTTCTAAATTATATCAATTTAGGAATTCCAACTTGCCCCAATCTCCTACTTTTCTCCCAAGGAATTAATATGAATTCAAAAAGAAGAATCCCCAAAGAGTGAGGGCGAGCTTTTTCAGTGCTTGAAGAATGCTTGGGGAAGGTCTCAAAGGAACAATATATTTTTGAACTGTGTAATTAACAATAAAATATTATTAAATATTTTTATTTTTTTATTTTTACAGGGACCTTATGAATCAGATCATTCTATTTATGCTAATGGTGCCTTAAATGACAGACATGTAAGTTGTTCGGGTTTTTTGTTTTTTTCCTTATTAGGAATACTATCAATTATTATTCAATTCTTCCTGGTTGTGTTTCTATCTTTTTAAAAGTCTATGCATAACTTTCCCTTTCTTATTATTCAAATCCTAATTTTTAAATATCTTTCCAGATATAAATAAAATCTTCATTATTTTTGCACAAAAAGGAAGCTCTGGTGATAGTGAATGTGTATATATATTTACATTGTTGTTAATTGTTTTATTTTTGTAGTTTCATCCAGACATACACACACATACATACATACATATCAACTGCCTTTTATATATGCATAGATAGATTACAGCAACATTCTCATATTTCATCACCAGATTTTGCTTAGTATGTCAAAGTTAAATTGAAAACAAAAAAAATGACTAAGAGACTGCTTACAGCCAATTTTTTAACTGGAAAGTGTATGCCTGCCTTGAAAATCAGCATTTTAAGTCCTGGCTTTTATCCGATCCCAAACACTGACAGGACATTCTTTGACTTATTTAGACGTAAGTCAGAGGCTAGTGAGTGTTAATAATCTATGCATAGATTATTGTCAACCCCCTGTATTTCTGAAGGGATGGCCCCTTTTCATATCACAGGCGGGACTTTCCATGGAATATTACAGAAAAGTCACGTGGGACCTGGTTGGCTCTCAGTTTCAGCTTGGATGTCAGGCAGTTAAGATGTTTCTGCCTTAGCTGAAGCTCACTGCACACGTGCGCTGTGTTTAGTTAGAGGAAGATGTTAGTTAAGTAATAAAGGTTTAAATAAATAATATGGTTTTGTGGTTGATGAATGTCTTGGCAACAAGACTGACCTAGAAGAAATGAATCAAGGATGACCAACCAGAAGAGATGTTAGAAGAGACGCTAGAAGAACGTAAGATACCAAAGATGAGCAGAAGAAGAATAGAAGTAAGGAAAGAAAGGGTATACAACAGTGAGCATTTTATTCTTTCTTGATTTTAAAAATATTCAATTCTGGCTTGAAATTTAATATTTTATTTTTGATCTTTCAGTTGCTCTATGAAATGTGGGCTCGCCCTAGAATGTGGTACAAATATCAACCATTGGATATTGTTAGGTAAATATTTCTTTGAATCTCTTTTTGTTTATATACAATGCCATTCTTAAGTTTATAAAGTTAGTAAGACATGATCATCATTTCTTTCAGATGTTAAATGGCCGACTATGTCTCTATATTTATAGTATATCTGGCCAAGGGCAGATAACCCTGTTCAGCCTAAACACAGGGGCAGATCACTCTATTTTACTTATACAAAATTTTTTTTTTTTTTTTTTGTTTAAAAGAAAATCTAACAATGGATTTTTTGTCTTTGCTTTTTACTGGGTCATTTCTTAAAAATAACAAACCACCCATGTACAACATGGTTTAGCTTAGTTGGTAGAGAATCAATATAGGAACCACAAGATTTTGGGTTTGATACTGGCCTTTGCCAACTCAGTGCATGAGTAGCATGGCTAGGATCTGTACGGTAAAGTGTGGAGCTTGTGTTAGGTGTTCCAACTCAAATGCAAAAACAATGAGCAATCAGGCCACCTGTTGGTTGTGGGTACCGACTTGTTATGCCCGAAGACAGGATTGTGCTGGCTGTTCAGCCAGTGACCCGGGTACTAAATGGTCCCATGACAGGCAACACACCACTTTGGCCCTTGCTTAGGCTAGATGGGTGATCGAACAATCCAACAATCAGCTGGTCTTGTCAAGCCCTAGTGCCTATATGATTGTCCCAACTGTATTCTTCAAATTGCTCTCATGGAAAACACCAAACCCTTTTTATTATCTGGGAGCTAGAAGGCAGTGGATGAGGATCAACCACCAGTTTATCAATTCTACCAATTTATAAATACACATGAACTTAATGAAAATTATTTCTACCAAATTATCAATCCAAAATATTCATGTACAAACTATTTTCTTAAAAATCATATATACAAAAAAAGCAAGATTTGGCATTAAATAGCCCACAAGGGTTGATATGCCATTAAACAAAATAATCAACTAACCATAAGATCCTGAAGGAATATGATACTTTCAATTCCTTGGGACATGGTTTAAAATAGTGTTATTTTATTATTGAACAAAATGAATGTGTTCACTGTATGAAAATGAAAATTTAACCACATGACCCATAATAATATTGATTTACCAAAAATTTATATATGGAAAAAAAAAAGAACTTTTAAAAAAATATTTTATATTGACTAAAAAGATCTTTTTAAATATAAGTTTGAGAATTAACTTTAAATATTTTTTATATCAATGCAGGAAATATTTTGGTGAAAAAATTGGAATCTACTTTTCCTGGTTGGCTTACTATACAAATATGTTAATTCCTGCTGCCGTGGTTGGTGTGGCTGCATTTCTCTACGGTCTTATCACCATGATGACAGACGTTCCAACGTAAGTTTGATTTCTATTGTTTTTCAATCTATATATTAATACACTTATTCCTTAATCATCTACCTGTTATCATCCTGCAATACCCTCTGCTTAAACATGAGACGGTCCAAATTAGTCCAAGATCAAAAGCAAAAATGTAAATCCTGATCTTCTGGTGTTCTAATCAGCTGAATTCTTATTTCTTATGGGTGTTATCACCCCAGCTAATAATGAACCATTCCATTTTTATTATAAAGAAAGAAAGGTAAGAAAAATGATATGCTACACAGAAAAATATAATAAAAAAGAAAGAGAAAGAGAGAGGGCGAGTGTGCAGAAGCAATAACGCAAATCAATTTCAATTGAACATGAGGAAAAAAATGAAAAGAAGTAAAGAAAGAAAACAAGCGAGAGAGAGTTAAATCTTTTTACATATTGAACTATTTTGCAATACCTCTTGAATAAACATATCAAACATTGTAATAATTAAATTCTCCTATTGTGGTATATTCACAGGTCCTGTTAGTATTTATAAAGTACTGTAAGTAACGGAGTCCTTTTATGATGATTAAGCATTAAATGACCTGAAAAGACTTGATATGTCAAAATAAAACAAACCAACCAAATATTTATAAATGTACAAGGGTAATACCAAAAGTAATGTCTCCAAATTGCTGGGGATGTATAGAAACTATTCTTGCAGCTATTGGTAATACTGTTGTGTTTATTATACATGCATTTCCTTGCTACATTCAGTCTTGGCTTGGCAGTTGTTTCTTACCATCCATTGTGGAGAAGTCTCCATCTTGTTTAGAATACATAAACTTGATTTATTTGAGTTCACATAGATGCCAATGCCTCTTGCTGCGTTCTCTAGACAGCAGGGATTCATTCTGTTTCGTGTGTGGAGATGTCTCCAATGACACTTAAAACTATTCATTTATTTATTTAGAGGCATTTTAATTTTTTTAATTTTCAAATTTGCTACATTCAGTCTTGGCTTGGCAGTTGTTCTTACCATCCATTGTGGAGAAGTCCCATCTTGTTTAGAATACATAAACTTTGATTTTATTTGAGTTCACATAGATGCCAATGCCTCTTGCTGCGTTCTCTAGACAGCAGGGATTCATTCTGTTTCGTGTGTGGAGATGTCTCCAATGACACTTAAAACTATTCATTTATTTATTTAGAGGCATTTTAATTTTTTTTAATTTTCAAATTTGCTACATTCAGTCTTGGCTTGGCAGTTGTTTCTTACCATCCATTGTGGAGAAGTCTCCATCTTGTTTAGAATACATAAACTCTGTTTTATTTGAGTTCACATAGATGCCAATGCCTCTTGCTGCGTTCTCTAGACAGCAGGGATTCATTCTGTTTCGTGTGTGGAGATGTCTCCAATGACACTTAAAACTATTCATTTATTTATTTAGAGGCATTTTAATTTTAAAAAACTTTTCAAATTTTTTTTATTTACAGCTCGGAGATCTGCAATTCTCCTGAAATAGGCAACTTGATTATGTGTCCTTTATGTGATGAATTGTGTAACTATTGGAAACTAAAGACAAGCTGCTATTATTCCCGGGCCTCTTACCTGTTTGATAATGCTGGGACAGTGTTTTTCGCTGGATTTATGTCTCTGTGGTGTAAGTACATTTTTTTTTTTTTTTTTTTCATAGAAATCATTTTTTTCTTCTTCTTTTTAACATGGCCCAAGGCTGATTACGACTTTATGATTCTGTCTAGTGTAGATGGCTGCTGACCTTGGTAAATAGATTTAATTGAGTGAATCTTGCTGTTCTTTTGTGTCTCTATCAAAAAGAAGAAAAAATATCCTTTTTATGTTAATGGATCTTAATTAGCTTGACTTAACATGAGACACTTTTTAGAAAAGCTACGACCATCAAATATATATATATATATATATATATATATATATATAGACTGGTTTTTAACATCTCAACCATTGGACTCATCTGATGATTGGATTACCATGAAACTTCAAGTTATGAGTGTAAACCCATAATATTACCATTGATTTTATAATATATATATATATATATATATATATATATATATATGTAGAGCAGTTTAGCTCAGTTGGTAGAGTGTCCAACTAGGAACCACAAGGTTCCGGGTTCAATACTGGCCCTCGCTAACAGCGTTATGAGTAGTGCAGAGATCTGTGTGGTAAAGTGAGGAACCGATGGTAGGTGTGGTGCTTCACCTCAGACGCAAAAATAATCTCCTTGGTCTAGCCCTATTGTAAAGGGGATAGATGTACTCGCTGTTTGGCTGATACCGACTTTAGGCCACCCCAACGACTTTACTTACTTATAGCATGAATTTTAAAGGGCTGGTTTAGCTCAGTTGGTAGAGCTTCTGCCTAGAATCACAAAGTTCTGGCTTCAATACCAGTTCCTACCAACTCAGTAGTTTAGTAGCACAGCTTGGGTAATCTGAACTGTGCAGTAAACCATCTGGGAGTTGACAGTAGGTGTGGTGCTATACTCGGCAAAATCAACCTCCCTGGTCTAGCACTGGCAAAAAGGGAATAGCCTCCCTTGCTATCTGGCTGATACCTACAATAGGCCACTCCATTGACTTACGTACATAAAATTCACAAAAAAAATATACAGGTGTTCTCAAGAAGTTTCCCATGAATTCTATTAATTAACCCCTTGACACCAATTTCATTATTCTGTAAAGTTTCAAACTTGCTTAATAGCATTATTTATTCATTTAAACTTTATTTATCAGTCAACACTTGTATTTTAATTAATTGTATTAATTGTATTGTCACATTAAACTCCATCTGATGAGGAGGCCCCATTTCTGGAACACTGGGGAGTGTGGAATTTTCCTTCATTGCTATTATTTCCAGGATCACTCTGACCTGGAGTGGTAGTACCTGTTAGGTACCATCTATTGATCAAAGATATCTGTTTACAAATTATTTGTATTAGATACGAATACTTGACATTCTTTATCCATGTGCAAAAAAAACTCCTAAGAGACGACACAAAAATGTAAATATAAATTAATATTTATTAATTTAAACTTTATTTATTGTATTTTAAATAAGAATCTTTTTTCTTTTCTTCCTGCTAGCGGTATTCTTCATTGAGTTCTGGAAAAGACGTCAAAAAGAAATTGAATATGATTGGGATGTTTCAAATTTTGAAGATGAAGAGGTATTTTTTTGATTTCCTTTATTTGAAAAAGAAAAACAACTTTACTAATAAATGAAATGCTCTGTTTATTAAAACCTGATACAAAGAATTATTTAATTGGGAGACAATGAACTCTTCTTGATAAAACCTTTACTAGAAGAAATGGAAATTAGTTTTCAGAAAATCCGGAAAGAATCAATTAATCATATCCTGTTTGTGCATTGATCACACAAGACTTCTTACTTTTCTTCTTTTGGAAGTGCGTCACAGACATCACTTGCAGATGTGGTCACACACATTGCAGGGGAAATTCCCATCTACATTTGGTTGTTCATGACGACGAAGATGTTGCCACTCTCCAGTCCTGTTTATCTCAATATTGAGATGTTGCCACTCTCCAGTCCTGTTTATCTCAATATTGAGTTGCTTACTTACATACTCTTTTATACTCAAACAAGAACAACTGCAATGTATAGCGAATCAAACACTCACCATTTTCTTATTGAATGTGAAGATTTAGCTGTATAGACTTTTTTTTTTAACACAAACAATATGAAGAACCCTTTTTGAATATGTCAACATGGATGATGTTTTGTCCTTTTTGAGAGAAATAAAATTATTCCAAAAATTATAAACATAATTACCATACAAAGTAATCATTAGAAAACTTTCCCCAGAAGATTTTGACATTTTGTTAAAATAAAATATTTAAAAAATAAATAAATAAAATCTTAAACAACTACACAGAAATGTAAATATGAATGTAGAATTTATGGGATTCCCTAACCTACTTTTTGAATAACCTGATCAAAATGATTTACCTGTATTAAAAAAAAATATATATATTTATTTATATATTAGAAAACTCTCCCAGAAGTTTTAATGTTAAAAAAAATATTCAAAAAGTGAATAGATAAACTACACAAAAATGTAAATATAAACATACAATGTGCATAATTCCTTAACCTCCAGGCATTAAATAATCCTAGATGGGTTGACATGCTGTTAAAATCAATCAATCAAATTGGGAGGTACAGAGTTGATGATATATAGGATGTACAACTTTATTGCCTCTCTCCGGGTCAGCCACAAAACAGAGAGATATTAAGTGGTATTTTTTATATATTTCCAAATATTATAGAATTGATATATCTGTAAGCAACAATAAAATTATATATATATATATATATATATATATATATAATATATGCGGGTTTTTTTAAGTGAATGCTATAAAATTCCAACTACAGTTTCTTGCCGGAGCAATTCTTCAGGGAATTCTTGAAGAATTGCTCCGGCAAGAAACTGCAGTTGGAATTTTATAGCATTCGCTTTAAAAAAAACCCCGTATATTTAGCTCTTTTTATTGAGCACTTTTTAACTCGATTTTATTAACCCAGAAGTAAATTTATTTGCTTCGTGGATTGGCAAAAATCTGTTATATATATATATATATATATTTAATGTTGTAGAGAGTTTGGTAAGATACTTAACAGGGAGTAGTACAGAAGATGGAATCAGCAAAATGAGTTCAAATTCTGGCCAAGGTACAAGGTGACCTGAAAAAAAAACAAAAACGTCTGTACAGGGCCTGAGTTTTTTGGGGGGGTCACCCATTAGTTCACTACACACAAGGAATGAACACATCTCTGCCAACAGATCAGTCTACTGTTGATGTCTGTATTCATCAAGTTTATATGATTCCACACTGTCTGTACAATGTTCTGTTAGGGTTTAAGTATGAATGTATACTCAACACAAGAATCAGATTGTTGGCGTCTAACCTACATTATTATCAAGTAATACTTCCTCTTTCACTTTCACTTTTTACTTTTTTTCAAGGGTCTCAAGATTTTGTACACTTAGTAACATTAGAAATTAAATTTCAGCCTAGATTTCTTTTTATTGTTGATAAAACAAAAACAAAAAAACCCACAAAATTCCAACTTGTGTTTGATTTGATTTGCCTGAATGATCAGGACAAACAAATATTTTCTAGGTGAATGAAACTACCAACAGAATTTAAGATTTATTGATTAGAATCACTTTCATATAAATGGCTAAAGTGTTTCCTATGTTTAAATGTAACGTTTATGGCAGATGCTAATCAGGGACAGATTAGTAAGTCTCTGTGTTTAGTTTCCACTATAACACTTGGGAAAAGGCATGAATCTCATTTTCCCTGCATTCTATTTCATTTAATGGCATGTCAACCTGTCTAAGATTATGTTATGCCTAGACATTAATGAATCATGTACATTATACGCTTATATTTACATTTTTTTGTGTAGTTGTTTCTTAAGACTTAGGGCTGCTTAAGCTCAGTCGGTAGAGAGTCAAACTAGGAACCTCAAGGTTCCAGATTTGATATCAGCCCTCACCAACTCAGCGTATGAGTAGCATAGGAATCTGCGGTGAAGTGAGGAGCTGGTGGTAGGCGTGTTGCTTCATCTCAGACACCAAAACAATCTCCTTGATCTAGTGCTTGTGAAAAGGGGATAGACTTCCTCGCTGTCTGGCTGTTAGACAACTCCAACGACTTTACTATATACCATTTAAGAATAAAATTCTATACAACCTACATTAATTGGCTTGGTGTGGATTCTGAATGCCAGGCAATGAGCAATAGGAAGTCGTGGGTATCTGTGCTATCAGCATCACCTGATAATGATGATGATTACATTAACTTGTACTGATCATATAGTGCTTTTTTTTTTTGCTTCTAATATACTTTTTGAATAAATAGCGTTCAAGTTTGTACTATCGTATTTTTGCTTCCACAGGTCCTAGAAACAAAAAAAAAAGGCCTCGTTTGTACTTCCAGGTGTCTTCTAATGGAGTGCAAAATTTCAAGAATATTGATAAAGATTAGCCACTTAGATTTTCCAAAGAAATGTAGAGTGTAAAATTTATTCTCTGAAAAAAAATTCCTATCACGCATTTTCGGCTTTTTGAAGCAAAATACGGTTTTAACTCGCTGTAAAAAATTATTCAATTAATAAAAACACATATAAATTACATATTGTTACGCAGGCACACTCGTTAGGGACGACCAGTGCACCTCCACAACATGAAATAACGAAAAATATGCAAAAGGTCCCAGATGTAAAAATAAATAGTACAAAAGGGATGGGATGGGATTCAAGACTTTTCTCTTTGCTCCGTGAAAGGGTAGAAGAACGATGAATGGCAACAACACTGAATGACGAAGAACAAACAGGATTTCTTATAAACACAAAAACGTTTATTAACATTTAATTACAAATTATTATATAAAAAAGGGTAAATGCATATATACAAATATACATGGAATCAGGGGAGTAAAATGAATATATGATTCGTATTGTCAAATGAGTGGGCGAGCAATTGAATATATATCAACCATATCAACATTACATAAAATATATGACAAACAATAGGGGTTTACAGAATACAAAATATGATATGTTTTTTTTTAACTCACTGTGATGTTGTAACTCGAAAAGAATGTCCTTTTATTAAATTGTTCATTTCCTTTTCGCTCTTTTTTTTTATCAACGGTGATTCGTTCTTTCCATCCAAAATGAATTAACTTTAATTCATGGTAAAATGTCTTTAATTCCTCCGTCCTCCCGTCTTTCGATCCAAATATCAAATTTTTGCAGAGCAGGTCGTTTTCAGGTGCCGACTGTCGGGTGGTTCCTTCAACTGTGTCTTGCTTACGCAATTCTTCACACGAAAAATCCGTCTCAGTCGTTGTCATAGCAATATCCTGGGGTAAGGTGTACTCTTAGGGTTACAGGGTCACAGTTGAAGTCCACATTACCCTATCACCTGAGGTGTGGTGGGGGGGGGAGTACAACTGTCTTCTAAGTACATAGGTAGTAGTGGTCATGTTAACATTCCTTCGTAAAAATACAAAACCAGTTGAATCTTACTTCCTTTGCTCGCCTATGCATCTTTGGGTTTTCTTTTCTTTTTATTTCTTTCTTTCAAATAAAGTTTTCTTCTAATTCTAACATATGTATACTGGTTGATGTACCAGCGATATGTCACAATATTTAGAAAGATTATTTTATTTTATTTCCAACCATATAGATATTGTTAAGACTGAACCATAAATATGCGAGAAATTGTGATTTTAAATCAATATGGTCCAATTTGTGACACCAGTCGACAGGGGGCTTTTACGTCCGAAAGACACGTAAATTTGAGTTTTTTCTTCAAAATCCAAACTTTTAGAGCAAATCCCTGACGGTATAGCAATCTTTACATTTCACACATTATATATGAAAATAATTCCAAAACTCTCTCATATTACGGACATAGTGTTTTTTTTTTTGCTTCTCTTATATTTTTTAAACAAATAGCATTCAAGTTTGAACTATCATATTTTTGTTTACATGGGTCCTAGAAACTGTTTGTACTTCTAGTGTCTTCTAATTGAGTCCAAAATTTCAAGAATATTGATAAAGATTAGCCACTTTGATTTTGAAAAATAAAACAGCGTATAAAATTTATCCTTAAAAAAAAAAAAGTCATATTCTATGTTTTCAGCTGTTCGACGGAAAATACAGTTTTAACTCGCTGTAAAAAATAATTCAATTGATGAAAACCGATAAAAATCATATATTTAGAAAGATTATTTTCTTTTCTTCCCAACCATATAAATATTTTTAACATTGGTTCAGAAATACTTGAGAAATTGCAAATTTTACTGATTAAGGTCGCAAATTTGAAAATGTCCACATTTATCAGCTAAATGCTTGTAATGCTAATCATAATATATCATAGGAAAATATGTATTAGATAAATTAATAGAATAACTATCTTATTCATATATATCAAACATTAATCTAATTGACCCAAAATTGAAGAATAAGATTCAAAGAGAAAACTGATATAAGAAATATTGAACAGGCAATAAATTGATTCATTCTAAATATCTATGTATTAATTGCAATGTATTATATTATCTTAAACTTATTTACTTTAGAACGGAATATGAAATATTGAAACACTTCAGTCATTATTATACATACACTTGTTATTTCAATTTTGAGTATTCATTTATGTTTGTATTTGTTCTCTTGTTTTAATGTTGTCATGGGGCCACCTGGAATATGGGGCCCTAGGCTGCAACCAACTAATGTAAATTCAGCAGTATACTCTTCATTCAGGTTTACTTAATTTTCGTAATCCTAAATTTTGCACTATTTTATGTTCAATTAATTGGTACCAAGTTGAATCTTGTCTAACACCCCCTCGGTCGGTACCAACCACCCAAGTAGTCTGAATCTTGTCTCACACCCGCCTCGATCAGCACCAATCACCTGAGTATTTTGAATCTTGTCTCACATACAATTCCACTATCATTTTTTTTTTTTTTGGTGTGTGAGGAAATTACCGAGTATTTTGAATCTTGTCTCACACCCACTCGATCAGCACCAATCACCCGAGTACATTGAATCTTGTCTCACACACCCCTCGATCGGCATCAATCACCCGAGTATTTTGAATTGTGTCTTACCTCTCCTCGATCAGCACCAATCACCCAAGTACTTTGAATCTTGTCTCACACCCCCTCAATTGGCACCAATCACCCAAATATTTTGAATCTTGTCTCACACACCCCTCGATCAGCACCAATCACCCGAGTACATTGAATCTTGTCTCACACACCCCTCGATCAGCACCAATCACCCAAGTATTTTGAATCTTGTCTCACACACCCCTCGATCGGCATCAATCACCCAGTATTTTGAATTTTGTCTCACATACAATTCCACTATCATTTTTTTTTTTTTTTTTTTTTTTTGTGGTGTGAGGAAATTACCCGAGTATTTGGAATCTTGTCTCACCTCTCTTGATCGGCACCAATCACCCGAGTAATTTGAACCTTGTCTCACACCCTCCTTGATCGGCACCAATCACCTGAGTATTTTAAACCTTGTCTCACATACAATTCCACTATCATTTTTTTTTTTTGGTGGTGAGAGGAATTATTTTTAAGTTCTGTTAGTATTTGTCTGTGGATATCCAAGAAAAAATAAATTCCAAGCTGTTAATCCATAATCTTGTTCATCACTTAAAAAGAAAAAATAGATGATTTTATATGAAAACTGAATAGTTTTGTTAGATTTATAGAGCTAACATTATAAAATAAGCTGCTTGCTTTACTTCTCTCAAGCAGGGTTATAGTTGAAGATAGATAAATATTAGAAAATGAAATCTTCCTATTTACTTAGTTTATCTCAATACAATGTCTAACCAAATAAAAAATCCTCCATCTAGTGGGTGGTTGGGCTGTGATGTAGTGGATAATGTGCTGGATTACAACATCATAAGAAGAGTCATGTTATTATGTTCCCTTCTGGATTAATACCTATGGGAAAGGTATGAACACTCTCATCCCACAGTTATGTGTTAGATAGTACCACTACTGTTATTCTACAAGGAGGCACATATCATGATGGTTATTGTTGTAGGAAATAGATATGGCAAGACAAGTTTAAATCCTTGACGTGGCTATTTCACATAGTTCTAAGGAATGGTATGCATCTAACTATTCTCCCTTCAGCCATGGGTAAATAGTAGGCCAGACTTGACACTTTAACCTTGGTTAGGCAACCAGTCTAGGAGAAGGAAAACTCTAAATTCAAACATGTTAAACTCTACTTAAGAAATTGACCTTGTGTCACATCCTGCTCGTGTGGAGGGGTTGGTAAATATGTACAAGGATGACTATGGCATTAATTAACCCATAAAGATTGATATGCCATTAACCAAAGAATCCAGTTATGAGTTAGATATTACCACACTACTACTTCTTCTATAAGGATGGTGTTGGCATTAAATAACCCATGAAAGTTGATATGCGTTAAATAAACAAACCAAACCAAAATGAAATAGAAATAGTAAGGTTGTGCTTTGTGGCAACATTTTAACTAGGGAGGGTCTGTTTGTCCTTTAAACCAATATTACAAATTTCAGCTTTTAGATTGGCATGAGATTTTCCTTTTTTTTGGGGGGGGGGAGAATATGCAACTCTGTCAGGAAGCAGGTCCATATTGATAGGTTATTGATTTTCAGGTCGAAGGGACACAAGTTGATTAGATTTTTGTCCAGTCAAGATATTAGGAATAGTTTGGTATTGATTTATAGTCAAATAGTATGAAATAGGAATAAGAAGTTGTTGGGTCAATCTTTCAAGTGTGGGGTGAGAACCTTCTTACTTTGAAATGGTATCCTAGGTATGATACTAATATTTACTAATAGGACAACCTTTTTTTATATTCAATTACCAACCACTATAAACTATAAAACCCTTCCTTTCCATTCAGCTAAACTAAATCTTTATCTCTCTTTTTTTTTTCTTTTTTGCATGTAAAGTATACATCATAGTGTAAATAGGGATAAATTGTTGAGCTAATCTTTCAAGTGGGGGTAGTGGGCCTTCTTGCCTTGAAAATCAGCATTCAAAAATTCCAGTTTTTAACCAAGCTTGAACACCAACCTCTGACACAAGACAAATATAGTAACTATGATACCCTTGCTTCTACGACTCTGAACAGACACAGAAACACCTGGATACCAAGTTGCATGCTCTTCAATAAAAAAAGACACCTTGCTCCTCAATAAAAAAAAAAAAAAGACACCTTGCTCCTCAATAAAAAATTTAAAAAAGACACCTTGCTCCCCAATAAAATAAAAAAAAACACCTTGCTCGATGAGATGATTGTCATCTTGTGCATAGATTCACAAGCACATTCCACAAGTAGAAGCAGTGCTGCATCAAAGATCAATTTTTGTCACAGTATGGCACCACCAAAAATGTCTTTCTTTCTCATAATGAAATCTAATTAGTGGTTTCTTGTGCCTTAATGTCACAGCAATTCCTGCAACTTATCAGTTCTCCAGGTGAGACAAGTCCAGAAACGCCTCCAGGAAATCAGCAAACTTTCATAATGGTAGTGAGTAAGATAAAATTTCTTCTTCCTTATATCTTAATTCCCGAAACATCTCTTTCATCGGTCGATGCATGACTTGAGGAGGACCGCTCCAGTTATAGATACCAAATGTTTACTAATAGGACCATAATAGGTTGATTTACAATGCAAGTATAATACTAAACTGGACCTCTTACTTTATGTTCATCAGGTTTGCTAAACTGAATCTTTATCTTTTGTTTTGCATCTAAAGTAGATATGTAACTGAAAATTTCCTAGCCAGACACTAAAAATAGGATCTTTTCTTTTTCTATTTTAATAATGTGTGACTTTTTGCCAACCACTAGAAGAAGAAAAAAATTTATAGGCTATCAGGGGCCTATAAATTTGAACTTTTTGATATTTATTAAGTTCTAAGTCCTCAAAAAAAAAATATAATTTGGTGTCATGATTGTGAAAAAATGCAATTGAAAAATTTATAGTTAGTTTATGTAACTTAGTAACTGATAGGATGGGTTTTTAGCTAGCATATATATATATATATATATATATAATTGTGGAAAAAATTATGTGTTTACCACAGTTTCAATCATCAGCCATGATCTCATCAAGACCTCGAAGATCCATAATATTTTCAACAATTATTATAGCTCTACTTTTTATGAAGTATTGAGCACTCTTGGATAAATTACAAATACTATTCCAATGGAAATGAATATATATGCGTGTGTGTCCATATATGTGGTTTGATTTACGCGTGTGTGTATGTATACATGTGTGTGTTTATGTATATATGTTTGAATCTGTGTGTATGTGTGGTTTGATTTACGTTTGCTTATAAGCAAACAAAATCTTTTTCTATGATTATTTTGATTCTCAACAATGTCAATGTTTAACTGTTGATTTTTGTCTGTTTTTAATTTCTTCCATTTTCTTGAAACATTAAGGATTATGTTAATCCACAGATCTCAAAGTGATCATCCCTCCCCACATACACATTGTCTTTCTTTCCATCTATTCAATGTTAGTGCATCAATAGATATACTAATACTAATATTGGAACTTGGTGAGTGGGAACACCACTAAATATCTTCCCTAGTACCAACCATTATCAATAACTGGTAACCTGGGCTGTGGAGTCGGAACACAAAACCTTTTACTATTTTTGGTACCTCTGGCTCCTCCTTATATAATTAAATGATTATAGCCTACAAACCTTATAAAGCCTATGCATATGCTCTTAATTTGAGAGGTGTATATCATTATAAGTGGTTTATATCAAAGAATAAAGATAAACTAGAACCATATAAAGTGTAAATTCAACTAGAGTCTGTATAGTTTTACTGACTCCTGTTTTAACCTAACAAATATTACTAAATGAGAAATAACCAAACAGGTTGAAATGAAATGAAATCTTTATAACATTAACAAAATACAATACTCGCCAGCGGTGTGTGAAGAAGGTAAACCACTGTTAGTTGTATCAGACTACTCAATCAGCATAATACTCCTGTATTTATGAGGATTGGAACATATCCATTGATATTCATTGGTAGGGTATATAACACTAGTGACCCCTTAATTGCTTCCAACTCAGATTTGTATGTCTTCTCTTGTTGTAAATGAATACTCCAGAGCACTCATGAATACTTTTCTTTATCTTTCTAGGAAACTATCCGACCAGAATTTGAAGCTACTGTGACTAGGAAGCGTATTAATCCGATTAATAAGGTAAGTATTTTTTACTAAAATAAAAGGGTGATAACAACATAGAATACTTCACACAGCTTAACTCTTGTACCCAGTCATAGTTAATGGAATGAGAACTGTCTACCCCTGTGGATTGAATAAAGGGTTTGGTTTCAAAGTTCCGTCAAGGCTACCGATTATGACAACAATGTTCCAAAGTTCAAAGAGAACGTTCCCAGATTTGACAAGAAACACCTGAAGAAGGCCGGAAGGCACATTGGGTGAAACATTGTGTAGACAATGATAAAGATGACAACAATAGTCTGAATAATCCAAATAATATAAAATAAAATTGTAGATTTTAATTCTTGATATGGAAGGTACCTGCAGTGTTGTATTTTTTAATTTTCTAAATTGGAATAATTGAAATTGAAGTCAAATGTCATTTTTACTAGTGTAACTTTCACAAATTTGATTATTCATGAGTTTGCCATCAATGGGATTTATTTAGAGTTTTATGGCCGACTGCAGAAAATTGAAAACAACAGGAACTTGAAGAAGAAAACTGAAAATAAGCTTAAGTCATAAATTCATAAAATATATGTATTATTTATTTTTTATGATTTATTACTATACTATACTATAATATATATATATATATATATATATTAGTGTAAATTTTGGCAGCAAATTGTTATTCATTACCACCTACAATAAACTCTCCTAACTGAATAAACCTTGCACTGACAAAAAAAATCAACTACAACAAATGAATATGATCATGGACATAGTTGAAAGTGCTTGGAAAAAATATGGGCCATCTTTTCTACCATTTCAACCCAAATATAAGAAAAATTATGCAAAGGTTAACATAAGCAACTAAAAATCATTAAGAAGAAATATTTTGAAACCAAATACTTGGTTTGAAAATTGCATAAGCAAGAAACTGTCAGTTATGAAGCACCATTGTCTTAGATATACATGCTCTATTAATGATATTGAGCACTCTAACTTATAAATATTGCAAACTATATGAATGAAAGAATAGACACATGTTTGTAGAAGAAAATATATAGATAAATATATATATATATATATATATATATATATATATATATATATACTGTATTGTAGTGCTGTTAGTCTACATTGTAGATACTCTATGGTGTATATTTTTTTGTATGCGTGTATTAACTATTGGTCAATAATATTAAGATTTAATGTTGGGCATGATTAGAGATTTTTGAAGTTGTTCTACTTTTACAGATAAGAATTCCTCCTGCATTTCTAACTACCATAAATATAGATGAATGATTATATTGGATTTGTAATCAATTTCTAAAAGGCTCAACACATTTACATTAGTAGAATAAACATTAGTACAATAAATTGTATAAATGGATAAAACTCATCCGCTCATTAAATTTGTTTTTCTTCTCTTTTTCAGGCTGAAGAACCTTATGTTCCATTTTGGAGTAAGTTCATTCGTTATTCTACTGCAGCAGTCGTTATATTGTTTATGGTAAGTAGAATTTAATGGACTTTTACTTTTTAAAAGGTTTTTTATTATTTTCTTTTTTTTCATGGAATTTTATTCCTCCGACAATAATTTTGTTTAGGAGACAGCTCAAAGTAACCAAAACAAAATCATCAATATCTTTATTTAAAAAAAAATTTTTAATATGATTTTTTTTCTTTATGAGAATAATCTGGTTTGTTGGGTTTTATGGCATCTCAACAACTATGGGTTATTTAATGCTAAAATTTATTTACAAAAAGAGCTGTGACAGTATTTATTACAATGTTTTAAGAAGAGGGGGAGTGAGAAAAAAAGCTACTAAATAACATTAACCCTTGTAGAGTGGACAAATTATTATAGAAAATTTGCAATAATGAGGGTATGTGCAAACAAGTCAATTAATCTTATATAAAAAAAGAAATCTTTGTAATGGCTTCATACTTTGAAAAGTTTTTTTTTTCTTTTCCTTCTTTTCTTCATAAAAATGTTTTCTTTATGATAATAATCTTGCTTGTTTGTATGGTATTTAACTGCTATTGGTTATTTTATGCTGAAATTTAATATTTGGTTATTTGTGTGATTATAGAATGTTTGTTGTATTTTGAGACTTTTTTTTTTTAGAATAATCTTTAACATTTAGGAAACACAACTGAAAGTAACTTATACAAAATTATAAGTGTCTTTTTTTTATTCTTTTATTTATAATAAATTTATTTACCAGAAGTATCATAATATTTGTTACAATGTTCTAAAAATAAGGGGTGAAAATTAAAAAGGGTGAAAATAAAAATAAGCTATCAAATAACATTAATTATTTTGCAGACAGATAATTTTTTTTTTAAATCCTTGTAAGTAAAAATTAAAGTCAACAGGGTATCCTAATGTCAGTATAAGCCAGATAACAAGGGAGTCTATCCCCTTTTCACTAGCACTAGACCAAGGAGATAGTTTTTGTGTCTGAGGTGGAGCACCACGTCTATCATCAGTCCCTTACTTTATCACACAAATCCCCATACTACTCATACACTGAGTTGGCAAGGGCCGGTATTGAACCAGGAACCTTGTAATTCCTAGGCAATTGCTCTACCAACTGAGCTAAACCAGGAGTTTAATCCTACATTTAAATCCTACATGCTATTAAATAATGAATTATCCCTTGTAGAAAGAAAGATTCCTTGGCCCAAATTCTGTCTGCCTGGATAGATGTAACTTCTTCAGTTGTAATAGGAGAACCTAAGAGAGAAGAAAGATTCTTATTCTAATCTTTCTTCTGAGTTTAACCCTTCAAATTTTGTGCTCCTCATCCAACATGGAATCCTGGCTGAAGGACATAGCTGAAAAAGTAAAAATATTCTTAACCCTTTTGCAAGCAGATAATTTTTTAAAACCTTTTACATTCACCTTTGGACTAATATCCTTGGGAAAGGTATGAACTCCCTCATCTCTTCAGCTATGGGTTATATAGCAGCTCTACTGTTGTTCTACAAGGATGGCATTGAAATTAGATAACCCATGAAGGTTGATATGTCATTAAACAAAGAAACGACAGGACTGTGTGCAAAAAAAAAAAAAAAATCCTTAAGAAACAACAACACAAAAAAATGTAAATGTGAGTGTAAATTGAATGCAATTTCCTAACCTCTAAGTCTAAAATAACCCTAGACAGGTTGACATGCTGTTAAAATCAATCATGAGCAAATACTTTGTGTTATGTGTAAACCTGACAGTATTGAATTTTTAAATGATGAGACATTTTAAAGGAAACTGAAGGGAAGCAAAAATAGAAAATTCCAAAATTTAGCTTCCATGTTTATAGATATTTTCATAGATAATATATCAACTTTGGGAGGAAATTTAAGAACATGTAAAAAAAAGAAAGAAAAAAGATACCCAAAATTTTGTTTTAGAGTATTTGTTACAATTTTCTAAAAATAAAGAAAATAAACCCCAGCAACCAAATAGCGTTAAATATAACTCTGATGTTATCTTAAATACAAAAATAAAAATGAATACTTAAAAGTAAAATTATTTAAATATTTAAAAAAAATAGATAGTTCTAAGCAGTGAATTAATAAACTATTTCATTTTCATCGAGTTTCTTTTATTTTTTTTATTTACAAAAGTTAAAATTTTGGGACATATTTTATATGATAAATTTATTTATTTACCCAACCCTTCTACTACAGATAGAATATGACATAGCTCAGTTGGTAGAGTGTCCAACTAGGAACCAAAAGGTTCGTGGTTCGATACCAGCCCTTGCCAACTCAGCATATGTGTAGCACAGGGATTGTGCAGTAAAGTAAGGATTGTAGGTGTGGCACTCCAACTTAGATGCAAAAATAATCTCCTTGATCTTGCACTAGTGAAAAGGGGATAGACTCCCTTGCTATCTGGCTAATACTGTCTTTAGGCCACCCTTACAACTTTACTTACTTACAGCTAGTTTAAATTTAAATACGTAAAACTGAGAATGTAAATATGGCTTCTAGCTTGTATATCAGTAGCTCAGTCTGTCTATCTATCTATCTATCTACAGTCTGTCTGAACTTATTATGCAAATAGAATTAGCCCCAATTACTCAAAAGTTTCTGAACTAATATTTGTCAAATTCAAACTTGTCCATTTCCAAGATATTTGGAATTTGTGAAAATGGACTGACTGAACTTAGAATGCAGATTAAGCTAATATTAGTTTAAGTCCTCTGAAATCTAATAAAAACTATTTTTTTCTATTTGTCCATAATATATGTTGAAACATGAGTAAAGAGAAGGATCTAACAAATGCTGAAAAACAGGTCCACATTGGAGATATTGAACCATAACGAAGTTGAGGATTCAAAACAAAGGAAAAAGCTTTAAGTATTTGCTTCCTTAAGATGAATGTAAACTAAAGAAAGTTTTATAGTGAAACAACCAGTTTTGACCATTGCTCAGATCTTTGAAAAAGCTGGAATTAAGGGAACCAAGAAGGACAAAAGGTGTAAAATACTTACTGGATGTGTCAAAATTGAGAAAGAGAAAGAGAGAGAGAGAGAGAGAGAGAGAGAGAGAGAGAGAGAGAGAGCGAGAGCGAGAACGAGAACGAACTTTTGCTGTCAGTACAGCTTGATGAAGATGTATGTACAGCTGAGCCACATATACGAGGATGAGTCAAAAACTAATGCCATTTTCTTTATTTCATATGAATTTAAAAAAAAAATAAAACTAAGGCCTACATTGAGACCCTAACTTACCGCATCCTCCATACTCACCAGATTTAGCACCTTCAGACTATCATCTCTTCAGCCCCATGAAAGAGGGTTTGAGAGGAAAACATTATTCCACTGATGAGGAAATGAAATCTGTTGTAAAAACGTTGCTCAAAGAACAGTCAACAGAATTTTACAGGGCAGAGATACATGCTCTTATTCGAAGGTGAAACATTGCTATTGAGAGAAACGGTGACTATGTGGAGAAGTAGGGATGTTATCCATAGAGGACCAGCTTCATTTTGCTGTATGATACATGTTCATGTGTTGGTAATTATACCTGTCCTAAACAAAATTGCTTTACTTTTTGACTCACCCTCGTATAATAAAGTGATGATGTCTAGATGAGTCAGTCAAAAAAAAAAAAAATAGGAAGCCAATTTTGATAGTTGAAACTTAGTAATCACTGATACCTAATATCTCTTTTTATTGTATAAGAGCCAATTTAGCTCAGTCAGTAGAGAATCCACCTAGGAACCACAAGGTTCTGTGTTCAATACCGGTCCTTGCCAATTCAGCACATGAGTAGCACAGTTAGGATCTGTGCAGTAAAATGTGGAGCTGTTAGAGTTTATACAGATGTATGTCATAAATCAATCTCCCTGTTCTAATGCTACTGAAAAAGGGATAGACTTCCTCATTGTCTCTCTGATGCCAACAATAGGCCACTCCACTAACTTTATTGTATAATATTCCACTAGAATATCAAGGGGAATATTTTGAAGAAAAATTAATGTTTTTTTTTTTCATTGATGATGATGATGATGATCACTCCTGAAAATGTGTGACTTTGTTCAGAATTCTTTGAAAAATATTTTATATTGAATTTATTTTTTATATTTTAGATTTAATAACCGAGTCTTGTCTGGTTAATTTATTTTTTTAAATTCTATGACTTTCATGAAATTTGAATCAACTTTGGTATAAGAAGAGATTTCTAAATGAATTTCTATTCATTGTTAAACTTTTTGAAGGATGGAAAGAAGGTGTCAGAAGTGCTAAACATTTTATAGAATTTTTCAATTATAAATATTTATGACATACATCTGTATAAACTCTAAAAGGTAATCATTTATTTAACAATGAAATCTCATATCTTAATGCATGCTCTCAATCTCCCAATCTCTCTCTCATATATATATATATATATATATATATATATATATATATATATATATTAGTCATCCACAGACACCATGTTTTGACACAAGCAGGTTACCTCTCTCTCTCTCTTATATATATATATAATTAGAAAAAAAGAACCATTTTCTCTCATAAAAGCTAAATTTTACAATATCTTTCATGAAAGCTATTTGGAATGGAGCCTTCCAATTTTTTTAGATTTTCAATTATCCTGTGAATTTGAAAACTTTACAAATTTTACTTCCTATATGAAAATTGCAAATTCTCTAATTTTTTTAGTTACAAAACTTTACACCAATTGAAAATGAGAATATTTAAAAAATTGTTTAAGATCTATATATTTTAGGGCATTTTATTGTTAGAATGTATATTATAAATATCTGAGTTTTGTTACCATAATACAGCAAAGGAGGTGGGTAGTCCCCTTGGTGTAGCGACATTGTAATAAAGGAATTCAAACTTTAGATTCATTTTCAGAATAATACTCTTTGTATTTGAACCCCTTCATCCTCCAGTTATTGAGTTAAATAGTACCATTGCTATTTTTCTACATGGATGGCTTTGTCATTAAATAACTCATGAAGTTTGATATGCCATTAAACAAAGAAATCAAACCAAACCATTTTCTTCATAAAGGGTACACCAAGATTGATGGGCATGACAAAGAGATATGTGGGAAAAAAGGAGTTTGAGTACCACTACTGTTCTTCTACAAGGATGGCTTTGGCATTAGATACACACATGAAGGTTGATATGTCATTAAACATAGAAAACAAACCATAATGCAGAAAATGTCACAATGTGGAGTGATTTTTGTTAGAGCAATACCAGTAAATGCTCTTATAAAAATAAAGCAATTTCTTATCCAGTTTGCTACTTAATAACAATTTGCACTCATCGAAATCATGATTTTTTTCAAATACTAATTATAAAGTATTTCTCTTATTTATTTACAATAAATTATAATATAAAATTTTATAAATAGGATGTAATTTGATATCAACCTTAATGTCTGATTAATTTAAAAATTAAATACCAAAGATTATTTTATGTAGATTTTATGTTAAGCACTTTGAGATATTTGAATTGCAATTCACAGATAAAATGTTAGGCACAAGGCTAAAATAAAATGTTAGTCATAATGTTCAGTGAAAATATTAGGCACAAGGCTCGATGAAATTATTAGGTACAAGGCTCAATGAAAATGTTAGGCACATGTTTTAAAGAAATTCTTAGTCATAATGTTCAATGCAAAAGTTAGGCACAAATCTTAAAGATTATGGTAGACACAAGGTTCAAAGGAATTGTTTGGTACAAGGATCAAAGGAAATGTTAGGCACAAGGCATGTTGAAAATGTTAGGCTTAATGCTCTGAGAAAATGTTCTGAACAAGACAAGAAGAAAATGTTAGGCACAAGACATGTTGAAAATGTTAGGCTTAATGCTCTGAGAAAATGTTCTGAAAAAGACAAGAAGAAAATGTTAGGCTTAATGCTCTGAGAAAATGTTCTGAACAAGACAAGAAGAAAATGTTAGGCTTAATGCTCTGAGAAAATGTTCTGAACAAGACAAGAAGAAAATGTTAGGCACAAGACATGTTGAAAATGTTAGGCTTAATGCTCTGAGAAAATGTTCTGAACAAGACAAGAAGAAAATGTTAGGCACACCCTACAAAATTTAATGAAATATCCACATAAATACATAAACAAATACATATGTGCAATAATATATATTTTGTACATAGTTTTTCATCTGTTGACTTATATTAGTTTCAGTAAAAACAAAGTATACATATATACCAAATATTTTCAAAACTTTGATAGTTTGAATTATATTAAATCCTATATTAGAATTTCAATTTAGCATTTTTTACTAACCATCAACATTAAAACTGCATGTCCTGTAAGGGCTACAGGTGGATCTGGTAAATAATTGTTAAGCATAATTTTTTTTCATTATATAACTATATCAACTGAGAAAAGTAACTCATCCAACATATTTGCATTTGGTTTGGTCAATTTGCTAATAGATCCTTTACATATGTTAACAAAAAGATTTGTGCAAACTTTGTTTGTCTTATAGATTTCAAATAACTGAACTTATTATAAGAGCCATGTAAGATAAATTCTAGTAGTACTTGATACCATTATTAATAAGTGGCCTTTAATGAAGTCACATTTAGTTTATATAATTTGTATTGTAATTAATTCCAAATAAAGGCTCAAAGAAATAGTTAGGTACAAGGTTCAGATAAATTGTTAGACACAATACTCAATAAAAATGTTAGGCACAAAGCCCAAAGGAATTGTTAGGCCTAAGGCTTGAATACTTATTATAAGAATCACATATTATAAACTTCAGTACTTTATAAAAGACAACCTTTGGCATCTATTAAACATGGTATCAAGTCACATTCAGTTTTTAAAATTTGTATTATAATTAATATATATCTATCTATACATATATAAAGGGCAGTTGGTGTGTATGTATGTCCAGAGGAAACAATGAAAATAAAACTATTAACAACAAAGTAAATATATATATATACATTTTAAATATCACTGGTTCTTGATTTTTGTGCAAAAATTAAGATTTGATTTATATTCAAAGATATTTAAGAATTAAAATATACATAGAAATAGCATTGTAATTCTACTTAAAAATTAAGATTTGATTTATATTCAAAGATATTTAAGAATTAAAATATACATAGAAATAGCATTGTAATTCTACTTAAAAATTAAGATTTGATTTATATTCAAAGATATTTAAGAATTAAAATATACATAGAAATAGCATTGTAATTCTACTTAAAAATGTCGAGAATTTCGAAATCTCAAAAGTAAACAAATCACTACACCAGGTATTTTATCCCCCCCCCCCACTATGCAGACGATGCTGGGTAGTCGTTTCTAATTGTAAATAAAGGGAATTACTCTATGATTAATATTTGATATTTATCTTCCTTGAGAAATCATAATGATTAGGGTGAATGCAAACACTGTACCTACATTATATTAATAATTTGCAAATTGGATTGGAGAAAAAATACTTTCCAATGATTTTGTAGCATATCTATTTGACCAAATTAGGAATCTGCCACTCTCCTGAAATGAGGACATTTTTCTCTCTTAAAACCTGAAACAAATGATTGTAAATTCGAATTTCACTATTTACAGTCTAACATTTAAAGTGATACCTCTTAAATGGCGACACATGGGGTAATAATGGTTAGAGTCGTGGAAAAAGGACTCTTCAATGTGAGTTCAAATCCTGATAAATTGACTACTCATATGGAGGGGTTCATAAATATGTACATCTTTCTCTCTGTTTCTTTTAGCTTTGCTTGGTCATCGGAGCTGTCATTGGGGTCATTGTCTACCGAATTGTCATTATTGCAGTATTTGCAAAACAGGAAGTCATCAGTCAAAGAGCGCCATTACTCACAACAGCAACTGCATCATTAATCAATTTAATAGCCATTCTTATACTCAATTGGGTAAGCCATTTCTTTTCTTTTCTTTCTTTTTTAATCAATATTTTTTGTTTTGTTTATATTCTAATCTTTCAGAATTCCAGTAACAAGAATAAATTACCTTTATCAAATTCTAATGGCTAAATGTAACCACATAAATCATGATTTTAGATATTTTCTAACTACGCTACAAATTACCGTTAAGTATCACGCTTAGTCCCAGAGCTGTGGAGTCTGAGTTGGAAGCAATTAAGGGATCACTGGAGTCAGAGTTATAAGAATAAACAATAATATTAGAAATCAATAGCACCAAGTAATTATTTATTAAACAAGGTTTTGTTAAAACCAGTATGCAAATTATCCACACTGCATACATTGCAAAACTTTATTTCTTTGGGATATATAACACACATTGCAGGATTTCAAATGCATTAATAACATGGGCTGTTTTGAGGCAAATCTGACTCAGCTAGACATAGACACATTGTTGATAAATAAGATGCTAATTAAGATAGAATTACTCAAAAAGTTATTTTTCTCACAGATCCTACACCCTGACACAAGGGCTGAAAATGAAATAGCAGAAACATGTTAGCATAACAAATATCAAGTTGAGGTTCAATTGTTGAAGCAGCTTCTCATACTTTTTGATCCCTTTGTGGGGTTATTTTCGTATTTGCCTGGGGAGTTGTCTGCCCGTTTAATGTCGCTGGTTCCCGCTAGGGGCCTCGTGTATTTAAGTGGCTGTTTTGAATTTCTCTTCCTCTTTGCCTGCTGCTCGACCTACGAGACACAATGCGGTAGTCTTATGACTACCCCTTTCTTGTTGGGTCTTTGCCCCCCCCCTTACATCACTGTAAGTGATTTATACAGCATGGACTGTTCTTAGTCTCATGTCTGTTGCTTTTATGTTTATCCTTTTTACATGTAACTGTATATTTGTATCTATGTACTTTATCTAGTCATATCCATGTGCTGTATACCTATTAAATGTTTTGTCCCTCAACCTTTGTCGGAGTTTGTTTGCGTTCCAACGAGTTATGACTTTGTCATAACCTTTGAATCTTACACCTTTTACCTATTTAAGAAAAAAAAAATTGAAGATACTTAAAATAATTTTTTTAATTTTTTAGATTTACAAGAAGCTGGCTTGCGCTTTGACAAACCTTGGTAAGTTTTTCTTTCAGTTTTGTTTCAGTTTTTAAAATAAATTATTTATTCTAAATAAATTGTCTTTATGTTATTTTTTTTTGTGTCTTATGTATTTTCTGTCTTTTCTATTTAACCATATACCAATATTTCCTACTTCTCTACCTGTCATCTTTGTTTAACAGTAATATAGCATTTATACATATGTTTGCGTATGAGGGAAAAAAATGAAAATAAATCTGACAGTATGTAATTTTATAAAAAATGAAAAAAACACAAGTTTCATTGAAGAGTGATGTTTAATAAGCTGACACTGCAGTGTTTTGGTTTGTTTAACAAACCTTCATCAGGGCCTTCCGTTGTTTAAAGAAAAGTAAATTATTAGTGATCAAAAGTCTGTGAGCTTTCTGCTTTTGGTATATGGCAGCTTTTGTTGATATTCAAATATGTGAAAAAGATATATTTTAAAATGCGGAGTAACATTGGTGTCCCCATTTAAACCATGTGACATAATTTTTTTTTTGTAAACTGTTGGAAATAATTTTTGCAAATGAAAAATACCTCATTTGATTGAATATTTTTTTTTAAAAAAGCATTAGCAGAGTTCTTTTTTAAACAAAGGTGATGTGATTGGTAATCAAAAAATATTTGAAATGTAACAAATTTTCCTAAAGCAGGTGAAATAAAAATGGACAAAGAAATAGAAAAGAAAGCAAAGAGAAAAACTAACTAATCCATATGTGATTAAGTTTAGTTTAAAACATAATTGTTAAACATATGTTTATTATTATAATCTATGTTTTTATAGCTTGATTTTATATATATATATATATATATATATATATATATATATATGAGAAGTAAATACACAAGCGATGTGTTTATGATATGGCTTTTTTTTTTTTTTAGCCGACAATTTTTGGGAGAATATGTGCTTAATTGAAGTCGTACCTAATTTTGAAAGTTAATTAATTAATAATTAATTAAGTAGGTGGGCATACCTATTTAAATGTAAGGCTAAACTAATTGAGAAAAATCAATCTCTGTATGTACATTTCGGCCTATTAGGCCTCATCAGCAGAGCTATAGTTAGGAAGACCGCCTTGTGCGTGATTCATCGGACTTTCTTAGATTTTTCATTTTATTTAGAAGTAGGTTTCTATTCCTCTTATAGTGACTTCTACACGACAGTATGAGAAGTTATATATATATATATATATATATATATATATATATATATATATAAAATCCAACAATGTAAATGTGTATAGAGTTTATGAAAATACAAGAGAATATGTTGAAAATTGACATTCATGAAGTCAGTGCTATAGCATTTCGGTTTTATTTAAACCATCAACAGGGCTAATAGTCATTAAATTATCAGTCCTGTTGATGGTTTGAATAAAACCAAAACCCTATAGCATCAGCTTCATGTATGTCAATTTTCGTCATACTCTCTTGTCTTTTCACAAACTTTACTCAGTCGGTAGAGCGTTCGGCTAGAAACCACAAGGTTCCTAGTTCGATACCGGTCCCCGCCAACTCAGCGTATGAGTAGCACAGGGATCTGTGCAGTAAAGTAAGGAGCTGATGGTAGGTGTGGCGCTCCACCTCATATGCTAAAAACAATCTCCTTGGTCTAGCGCTATTGAAAAGGGGATAGACTCCATCGCTGACTGGCTTATACCGACTTTAGGCCGCCCCGGCGACTTTTTATACATATATAAGTAAACAAATATATTACTAGTCATAATAAAATTCTAATTTCTTAGATGAAGTGTTCTCAGTTATAAGTAGAATGATATCCATAAAAATAATGGGATTATTTATGCAAGGATCAGTGTAGTATATGTGTACTTTGTCTTTCTTAGTATTCCTAATTAATTTTATTGTACTGTTGTATGTATTTACCCATCCCCTCCACATGAGCAATATCTATTTTTAAGAGAGTTTAACAGGTTTGAATTCAGAGGTTTTCTTCTCCTAGATCAGTTGCCATACCAAGGTTAAACAGCCAAGTCTGCTCTATTTTATTTACTCTTAGCTGAATTGGGAATAGTTGGATTCATACCTTTCCCAAGAGTATTAGTGCTATGTTAAATCCAAACAGCCTCATCCATTAAAATCAAGACAGTATTCACTTGTTCATCTTATAAATGTGTTTGCTTTAGCTGAAGGAAAGTTACAGTAAGAGAAAGAAGGAAAGATACAGCAAAAGTCACACAGTTTATTATTATAGCTTTTCTTTTTCTTGTATTTCTTTTATCTACTGTTTAGTACTTACTGGTATAAGTAAACAAAGATGGCTATGTAAATAGTCACACATCAAATAATAAAATAAAGATGGCAGCATGTTGACTTTCAGATTAGTACGGAATAATACTATATGGGTATGATTGGAAGCACATGGTGTAATGGTTAAAGTCATGGGAATAGACTCGTCGCCAGAGTTCAAATCTTGGACATGGTAATTGCATTCACTTAGCGCTAATACCCTTGGAAAGGTATGAATCCTACTCTCCTCCAGCTATGGAAAAATAGTAGGGCAGACTGGGCTCTTTAACTTGGTTAGCAATCGGTCTAGGAGAAGGAAAACTCTGAATTCAAACCTGTTGAACTCTGCTTAATAAATTGACTTGTGTCATCCTACTCATGCGGAGGGGTTGGTAAAATATATAATAATATATATATATATATATATTTATGATTTAGATGACTTTTGGCTGGTCGCCTCATCTTTTTTTTTAAATTGGGGGGGGGTCTTAGTATGACACTAAACTGCAACTGATGGTGAGGTTCCTGTTCTGGAGATCTGTGGAGTGTGGAGTACCTATTCATTGCTATTACTCCCATGTTCACTCTGACCCAGAATGGTTGTAACTGTTAGGATCCTATCTATGGATCAAATGGGATTGGTTAAAAATTATTCTTATTCAATTTACATACTTGATGCCATATATCTAAATTCTAAATTATTTGTATCAAGAATTGTAACTTGAAGTTATAATTGTTTACTAAGGATTATTAGTTACTTGAAACAATAAAACTGTGCAAACAAATGACTATTATTAAATAGAAATAATCACTTGACATCATGTCTTCACCAATGCACTGCAACACTGATTGAAGTGTGTGACCACAAGGGGGGGGGGTATGTTGAAAAATAAACCTCATTTGGTCACAAGAGTATGTCTTGGTCAGCCTATGAACTTTTCAGCCAACCCTCATAGACTCTCAGCCTTTCTTTTAATGAAGAAGTGTGTGGACCACAAGGTGGGGAGGTATGTTGAAAAATAAACTTCATTTGGTCACAAGAGTATGTCTTGGTCAGCCTATGAACTTTTCAGCCAACCTCATAGACTCTCAAGCCTTTCTTTTGATGAAGAAGTGTGTGGACCACAAGGGGGGGGGTTATGTTAAAAAATAAACCTCATTTGGTCACAAGAGTATGTCTTGGTCAGCCTATGAACTTTTCAGTCAACCCTCATAGACTCTCAGCTTTCTTTTAATGAAGAAGTGTGTGGACCACAAGGGAGGGGGTATGTTGAAAATAACCTCATTTGATCACAAGAGTATGTCTTGGTCAGCCTATGAACTTTTCAGCCAACCCTCATAGACTCTCAGCCTTTCTTTTAATGAAGAAGTGTGTGGACCACAAGGGAGGGGGTATGTTGAAAAATAAACCTCATTTGGTCACAAGAGTATGTCTTGGTCAGCCTATGAACTTTTCAGCCAACCCTCATAGACTCTCAGCCTTTCTTTTAATGAAGAAGTGTGTGGACCACAAGGGGGAGGTATGTTGAAAAATAAACCTCATTTGGTCAAAGAGTATGTCTTGGTCAGCTATGAACTTTTCAGCCAACCCTCATAGACTCTCAGCCTTTCTTTTAATGAAGAAGTGTGTGGACCACAAGGGAGGGGGTATGTTGGAAAATAAACCTCATTTGGCCACAAGAGTATGTCTTGGTCAGCATATGAACTTTTCAGTCAACCCTCATAGACTCTCAGCCTTTCTTTTAATGAAGAAGTGTGTGGACCACAAGGGGGGGGGTATGTTGAAAAATAAACCTCATTTGGTCACGATGTCTTGGTCAGCCTATGAACTTTTCAGCCAACCCTCATAGACTCTCAGCCTTTCTTTTAATGAAGATGTGTGGGCCACAAGGGGGTGGGGAGGCTATGTTGAAAAATAAACCTCATTTAGTCCCAGTCCATGTGAGTATCTTGGTCAGCCTATGAACCTTTCAGCTGACCCTCATATACTCACAGCCTTTCTTTGAATGGAATGATGGGATAGGTTTTAAATAAAGATGTCTATGCTCTAGAGAAAAGGTTGAATGTGTATTGTTTGATTTTTTTGTCTTTTTTTCTTTGTTTACTGAGTAGCTGAAGGCAAAAAGTCAAAGCATTAAAATCAATTTAAGAAATAAAAGATTGAAAGTTTCATTGTTATAATTCCAATGTATCTTCATTTATTAAACTGATGTGTCCTGCCAAACTGTAGACAGTAATGATGCCTTTTGTAATTATCCTTTGTGAAAATTGAAGGGGAAAAAAAAGTTGATATTCAATTGATGCTTTATTTTTTTTTATTTTTTTTATTCAAGTTTGATATTCAATGTTTTTTTGTTTTATCTTTCCAGAACAACATCGAACACAGACAGAATGGGAAGATGGGTTCACCTTGAAAATGTTTCTTTTTCAGTTTGTCAACTACTATTCTTCCATTTTCTATATTGCATTCCTTAAAGGCAGGTGAGTGTACACACACACACACACACACACTCTCTCTCTCTCTCTCCCTCCCTCCTCCCTCTACATCTCTCTCTCTCTCTCTCTCTCTCTATCGATATCTCTCTTTCTCTCTATTTATATACTTCTGTCTATCTATTTATATCTACCTAACAATATCTTCAGGGTGGATCAATAAGTTTGTAGCCTGATACATAGTTATTAGTTAATTTATGATCTGAAATTTATTACTATATAAATGATATTTAGTCTATATGATGAATTGTAGTAGTCATCAGAGCTGTGGAGTCAGTCATGGAGTTGGAAGCAATTAAGGGGTCACTGGAGTCGGTGTCTGTAAAATTATACAGTGCACACTCCTTATGAATAACTTATAAAAAAAATCATGGTTTTATATTTATTATGAATTGTAATCACTTAATTACATAAAGAGAAAGTGGAGTTGGAGTTAAAGGTTTTGTGCTTCAACTTCACAACCCTGGTAATCATGGCCTCTCCCTGACATAAGAGACACTACATCAGCTGCTTCCATACACAGGCATGCAAATTAACTAGTGCCTCAAAACTAATGGATGAAGAAGAGAGGAAGTGGTTAGTTAGTTGGTTTGTTTTACGACATATCAACCATTTTCGGGTCATTTAATGCCAAATCAAGTTATTTTAATATTCGGTTTCTTATGGTACTTGCTATTGCTTAAATGGTCACTAAACAGGCTCATCGCTGCTTAACTTCTGTGATTGAGTGGAAACTGGTGTTTTCAACATGACTTGACCATAAGCCAGGGGAAGTGGTACATTCTCTGCTAAGTAGAAAGTCATTGTGACTGTGTGTTCAATGATAATATATATACTACTACTACTACTACTACTACTAGAGCATCTATCATTTGATAAATTCAATAATTTCTGTCACTAAGGTAAGAAACTACTGCCTAACCAAAAATGCCAACAGCAAATCTTTGTCATTTGACAATTCAAAGAATCCACATTACAAAGATAACTTACCTATTTTTTTTTTTTTTACTCTTGTCACCTCAGCTAAATAATGGACTCTTCTATTTTTATTATAAAGAAAGAAAGGGAAGAAAAAGGACATGATACGCAGAAAAATATAATAAGGGAAAGATAGAGAGAGGGGGTGAGTGTATGGAAGTGATAACGCTAATCTGTTTCAATTGAACATAATGACAAGAAAGAAAGAATGAAAAAAAAAATGAGAGATTATTATACTTTTTACATATATTTTTTTATGAGTAGCACAGAGATCTGTGTGGTAAAGTGAGGAACTAATGGTAGGTATGGCGTTCCACCTTAGATGCTAAAAAAAAAAAAAACAATCTCCTTGGTCTAGTGCTAGAGAAAAAGGAATAGATTCCTCGCTGTTCGACTGATACTGACTTTAGGCCACCCTGACTACATTTCTTTTTTTTTTACAAATATCAGATTCTCCTTGTAGCTATATAATCCCATGGTGCAATGGTTATTGTCATAGATACGATCAGTTCAAATCCTGAAATGTTTGCATTTCACATAGTGCTAATACTCTTAGGAAAGGTAGTTATTTATTAAACTATGCTTAGTTGTGCCACAAGGCCACAAATATGGGGCACTCAAGGAAAATCAAACTCACTAATAATGGTTTATTAATCCAGCTTGCCAACCATTACACCACATAAGGTTGACCTACTCTTAGAAAAGATATGAATTCAACAATTTTCCCTCTAGCGATAAAATCTGTATCTGTCAAAATGGTACATTTTTGCCGTTTTTTTCTATCTTGAAGATATGCTTTATTTAATGTGATTTATTTCATTATTATAAGAAATTCATAGAAATTATATTTTTATATGTAAGTCTAGGCTCTATTCTGAAGGAAAAAATTAAGTGACAATTTACTTATTGTTAAGTATCTGGCCGCCATCCTTGGACAGTTGTAAAGAACTTAAAGTAAATAAGTAAGTAAGTCCTGAGTTATAGAATCCTTTGGTAAGTGAATAAGTCCTATGATATAATCCTATGTTCCATCGTCCACGAAGCCTTGAAGCAATGTGTGTAGGTATGACCAGAACAGCCAGTATAAATAATAATATCAGCAGCAGAATACTGTCAATAGGTTGGTCACATGTTTATCGGCAAGTCTATAAGTACAAGTAGCCATCTGGCACACACCTTATATCCAGAAAAATTTCAACACTTATCTTAATTTTTTTATAAAAGTTTAAAGAAAGGGGGAGGTGATGTCATACTGAAATTTTGGCCATACATAGTTATAAATGTATAATTATGGCATACCCCGCATACCTACATTCTTTGTATTTGTTCATTCTCTCATTATTTGTTTTTTTCTTGTCTTTTCAGGCTTAGCGGATCTCCAAACGATTATAAATACTTAAACAATGAAAGACTGGAAGAGGTAATTAATGGCTTCTTTTTATAATGATTTATTTGTTTAATGGCATATCAACTCCTTATGGGTTATCTAATGCAAAAATTTGATTCATTTATTCCATTATATTTTTTTAAATTATCATAAACTTAAAAAAAATAATTCTATAATTATTTGTTTGCACTCCATATCATAATACCATATATTGCTATCTAATGCAAATAATGTGTACAGTCATGATATCAAATATTCCTAATATAAATAATTTGCACTTATAATTTGCAAACAATTAAATGGTTTCAAATAACTAATAATAATAATCCTTAATGCACAAGTGTTGTTTTTTGTTGGGGGGGGGGGGTTCAGATAAAAAAAATAATACAGAAATAAGTAAATTGTTTTAAAATAGTTTTGATGGGAAATGCTTTGTTTTTAATTTATTTTAACTTATTATTTGTGCATTATGTTCAATATTTTATACAAAAATGACACTATTAGATGAGAAAGGCACATCTAATACTTATTATGAGAACACAACTTTATATACCTATTAGACAAGTACAACACATATACCTAATATACAAGAATTACATATCATTCTAATTTATTAAATCAAATTATAAATGTGCCTCATTTGTTTTTTATCATTTCCATAATCATAAACAATAGCACTTAAACATTATCTATTATTATAAAGTCCAAATATAAATTTGGCTCCAAGTAAATGGTTCTCACCATACATTTGGTAGTTAAGAAAGTGCTCTTTAGTGACAAAAATGTTAGGAATAACTTTGAACATTTCTTGCTTGAAATAAATTTCCCATGGAATTGAAAGTTTTTCAAATTTTGAAATTGTCTTTTCTTCAAATTTTTCATTTTAGTGCCACCCATCTGGCTGTCTGATTGAACTTTGCATCCAACTTGGAGTTGTAATGGTTGGCAAACAAGCCTTCAACAACTTTGTGGAACTTTTATGGCCGTAAGTCTCATGCCTTTATAACTTTAATTTGATAAAATGTTATTGGTAATATTTTATTAGCCAGTTTAATTGAATCACAAGGTTTGATACTGGCCCCGGCTAACCAGCACATGAGTAGCACAGCTTGGGTAATCTCACCTGTGTGATAAAGAGGGGAGTTGATAGTAGGTATGGTGCTCCACCGCAGCAAAAATAATCTCCCTGGTCCAGTGCTAGTGAAAAAGGGATAGACTCCTTTGCTGTTTGGTTAATACCGACAATAGGCATCTCTACCAACTTTACTTACTTTTTCAAACCAGTAATATTGTTGCAAGGGCTCCAACTATGTTTGGCATTGCTATCACCTTTATGTTCCATAATTTGTTGTAACTCATTAACAAAGTCTAGGTGTTACATAATTAATAGGTAGCCTATTAATTGTGTATGGTAGTGTAGAATTTAAAATGTAAGTGGTAATTCTGAATCATGGAAAATACCTGTAGATGATAGACAAGGTTTGGTCTTTCACTAACATTGTAGCTAGTCTCCGTTTGGTCCATCCATTTGTAAGAACAGGAAGTACAGTTAGATATTTCAGTTTATGCTGGAGATAGATTCAAAGGACATCTTTACAAAGATAACTATCTCTCTAACACATGATGGTTTACTTGGGTTGAATAAAGATATCTCAAAAATATTGCAAGTCTTGTGTTCGTTAATAAGAACCAAAACAAAAAGATGAATAAACACCCAAGAAGACAACACAGACCAGAAAAACAAACAGAATAGTAGAGACATCATAGAAGAGATAGCAGAAATATCCAACCAGCTAAGAATTATGGTAATAAAAGAAGTAAAGAGGATATGCAACATAGGTATTAATTAAACTTTGGTCTTTGCTGGTCTTCACCAATTTTCCTCCACCCTCTCGGCTGGAGCTGTAGAATATGCCAAATGCACCTCTGCAATGGGGTGAAATCCCCCCAATGGGGCCACCTGAGCAATCCATGTGACATGCAACTCCCCACTTTGGCCCTTACTTAGATTATACGGACAGAAGCCCTCTGATCAATCGGCTGGTCATGTCAAGCCCTAGTACCTATATGATTGTCCCAACTATATTGTCCTTATGATGCCCCCAAACCTTTTTATCATATATGAGCTAGAAGGTGGTGGTTGAGGGTGTTAGTGTCCTAGGTATGATGTTAAACTGCAGCATCTCATGGTGAAGTTCCAATTCTGGGGAATGTGGAGTACCCCTTTATTGCCATTACCCTGACCCGTAGTGGTAGTACCTGTTAGAGTTCCATCTATGGGTTAAATAGATTTTCCAAAAATGAGTATTAAAATTGAGTTTGAAAAGAAAAATTGAATAACCAACAAGAATGAATAAAACAAAATGTCTTCGGCATAAAATAATCCAACAAGGGTTGACATGCCATACCAACCAACCAACCAACTTTCTTTATAAAAGAACATTTGCCCACCCATTGTACAGGCAGATATGAATAATCTTTCTTTTAAATATATATATATATATGCATGTTGTATATTATTCCTAATGTTTTCATTTCTAAATTTGTATAGGAAAATCTTGAATTGGATCCAGTCTCGCACCATCCGTGATGCAGAAAAGCACGATCACTCACGCATGCCTAAGCAATGGGAAAGAGATTATGTAATGACGGAACTCCAGCCTCTTGGATTGTTTTATGAATACCTGGAAATGGGTATGTAGACTTTATTCATATTGGAGATTGATTTTTGATCATTCGTATGGGAAATAAAATCTGCAGACTTGTAGAGATTTGTGGAGCGATCAGTATCCAGCTGTGTAGCAAGCTGAGTCAGTTCTAAGAATGTGGATTTGGTAGGTTGTTTAAATAGAAAATTGGGCTACTCCACTTGTGTATCTGGGCCAAGTCCATTTCTAGGATTCTCATTGGCTGCTGGTTTTAATGTGGACACTTTTATCCATATAAACTAAACACTTGACTGTTCAGTCAGTTAGTAAAAAGTGTATTCAGTTACACTCTGAGTGTTTGTTTTTGTCTGGTGACTGGACGCTAGTCACTGCCTTTCTGTTATTCTACAAGACTGAATTGAAATTCCCCTTGAAGATTTTTTTGTTTACTTTACACCAATATCTTTAGAAAAGGCATAACTCCACTTTTCCTGTAGTCATTGTTGGACATCTTTCTCATGCTCTGAATTGATAAGAGAGGGTACACTTTTTTGTTCAAGCAGTAACAGCAAAAAGCTAGATAAGAGAGGGTACACAATTCAGTCTTTTTTCAAGAAGTAACAGCAAAAAAGCTAGACAAGAGAGGGTACACAATTCAGTCTTTTTTGTTCAAGCAGTTAAGCAGTAACAGCAAAAAGCTAGACAAGAGAGGGTACACAATTCAGTCTTTTTTGTTCAAGCAGTAACAGCAAAAAGCTTACACAATGTCTTTTTTGTTCAAGCAGTAACAGCAAAAAGCTAGACAAAGCAGTAACAGCAAAAAGCTAGATATACACAATTCAGTGTTCAAGAAGTAACAGCAAAAGCTAGACAAGAGAGGGTACACAATTCAGTCTTTTTTGTTCAAGCAGTAACAGCAAAAAGCTAGATAAGAGAGGGTACACAATTCAAAGAAGTATAGACAAGAGAGGGTACACAATTCAGTCTTTTTTGTTCAAGCAGTAACAGCAAAAAGCTAGATAATACACAATTCAGTCTTTTTTGTTCAAGCAGTAACAGCAAAAAGCTAGACAAGAGAGGGTACACAATTCAGTCTTTTTTTGTTCAAGCAGTAACAGCAAAAAGCTAGATAAGAGAGGGTACACAATTCAGTCTTTTTTGTTCAAGCAGTAACAGCAAAAAGCTCTTACCATCATTGTAAACCTTGGCCAAACTAACATCTTATTATAATGGAGATTATGTAACTGTTTGTCTGTAACAAAAACTATGTCACCACTTAAATAATTCAAGAAATTGTGACCTATACTTAATGAAGAAATAACTATTATTTAATCTTAATTAGCATCTTATTTATTAATGATGTCTCTATTAAAGCCTACTTGAGTTATATTTACCACAAAACTAGCCATATTATTAATACAGTTAACATCCTGAAATAATGGTATAAGTTAAAAGAAAGAAAATGAATCCGACGGTATGAGTATAGATAAAAGGATATGAAAACACCACAAAATGCTGTTAAAGTAAAAACATTTTATAACATATTCATAGCTGATATTGAACATTATTTTGATTTTGTAAAAATCATCTTCAGAGCTTGTTTATAATCCATGTTGTTGACTTTTGTCTCTGCTCTTAACAACATGGAGATGATTTTTATAAAATCAAAATATTGTTCAATATCAGCTATGAATATGTTATAAAATGTTTCCACTTTAACAGCATTTTGTGGTGTTTTCATATGTTATTCTCAAATGTATTAAAAGCAATCCTATATATATTTTTTATATAGAAATCAATTAAAATAAGTGTAATATTTTAATATACGTTCTTATTTAGTTTCGTTAGTCTTTCTAATTCAATATAATATTTTATTACATTAAAACTTAAATACTTGTGCTCAGGGGGTGCATACTTTTACTAGTTTAAATGATGGTGCTAATTTGATGTAATTAGTTAATTCTGAATTATTTTGTCTCTTAAAGAATCATATTTTCATTCTATCCTCAATTTTTTCAAATGTATCCATTATTCTTTTTCTGGGCACTTCCCCCCCATCTTTCAAAGACAGTTACTACTGTAGTGTGTGGATTCCTCACATTCATGACCTTGTGCCGACTAAGATTAGTGAATATCCACTTACCTAGTTATTTTTCCATCTTTATTCACAATCTCTTAGGGATTACCTTCAGCAGCAATTAAGCTCAATGTCAAATTATTTGTTCGTTTTGTTTTATGGCATGTCAACCTCGGTGGGTCATTTATGCCGACAAAGTTTTGAAATAAATTAATTCTTGATCGGTACTCAATTTTATTTTTATAAACACATTTCTATTTAACCCATAGATGAAACCCTAACAGGTACTACCACTCCGGGTCAGGGTGGACCTGGAAGTAATGGTGATGAAAGGGTACTCCCCATTCTCTGAGCACCAGAACTGCAACTTCACCATCAAATAGAGTTTAATGTAATACCCAGGACATTAAGACCCTCAGCTCACTGCCTTCTAGCACATGATAAAAAGGGTTGGGGATTGCCATAAGGGCAATAGGGTTTGGACAATCATGTAGGTGTTAGAGTTTGACATGACCAACTGATTGATTGGAAGGAGCCTCTCCAACCGCCTGTCTAGACTAAGTAAGGGCCAAAGTGGAGTGTTGTATGTCATGGACTGCTCAGCCACCAGCAATGTCAAAATCGTATCTTATTTATAGAAGTTGATAGAATTGCCTACAAATCTATTATAATTAAGATTTCATAGTTATCTCCCTTGGAAAAATTAGGAAATTGCTTTATTCTGTAAGTTAGTGCAATAACATTAAAATTCTCTAACAAAAATCTTACTAAAATGTCCCATGTTCTTTGTGTTAGAGTACAGTTGGCAGGTTACATAGGAACTACTAGGTTCTGGGTTCAATACCAACCCTCACCAACTTAGTGCAGGAGTAGAAGAGCATGGATCTTTGCAGGAAAGTGGGGAGCTGATGTTAAAAGTGGCGCTCCACTTCAGAAGCAAAAACAATCTCCCAGATCTAGCACTAGTGAAAACGAGATAGTCCCCCTCGTTGTCAGCTGATACCAACAATAGGCCACTCTGCTGACTTTACTTATAGATATAATTTAGAATAATATATGTATTTGTGAACCCTGATCTGTATATCCTATTATATATTTATATATCTAATCAAGATATGATTATATACACACACACACACACACACACACACATATATATATAATCAGGCCCTTATGGGATAGATTTCTAAACCTCAACTGGTAAAGAATGCAGGGTTGGATTTATAAAGGGTAATTGCCCTGGACTCCCTACCAAATAGGTACCCAGACTTCCTTTATAAAACCTGTAATAACTATAAATTTAGTTTTATTGTTGGAGAGAAGAAAAAAAATTTGCTGCAAGCTGAAAAGAATTGTATCACTTTTTTGTATAATACAAAGAATAGTCGTGTAATACAATGAAAAATGTAAGTTATTCTTACAATCAATATAAATAAGAAAAATAAAATCAAACATTTTCTTCAGAACATAACTTTTTTACTTCAATTTTTTTTATTTCTCATGTACCTAATTTAATTTCTATGTTGAGGCAATTTAACCAAAATTACGCTGGGCCCCCAAGGTTTAAATCCGGCTCTGAAAGAATGAGAAAATAGATAAAAATGTAAATAATTTCAGATTGCTAAATTTAATAAACATTTTCTTTCTATGCAAAAAGGAGAAAAAATAAATAAATAAATGGCAGCTTGTGTTAGTGAACAAACGAATCAATCTAAGGGGAATAACTCTTTGCAAACAAAAAGATGTGGTTGCCGACATTTTAGCTTTAATTTCTTTTACTGTTTAACATTTTTTTTTGTTTTGTTTTACCTTTAAAGTTGAATAATTTTTTTCCTTATTTATTTTCAGTTCTTCAATTTGGATTCGTCACTATTTTTGTTGCTGCTTTCCCATTGGCACCATTATTTGCATTAATAAATAACATCATTGAAATTCGTTTGGATGCCTACAAATTTGTTACTCAACTCCGTCGTCCTCTTGCTGCCCGAGCCCAAGACATTGGTAAGACTTTCTTTAAAATCTTTTTAATAAAAATATACATACATACATACATATATATATATATATATGTTCAAGTCCATGCGAGTCTTTTTATTTTTTACTGACTTGTGTCTGCCAATGTGAATGACAACGGAAAAAATTTAATGGTTTTAGCTCAGTTGGTAGAGTAAGCAACGATGAGCCTGTTTAATACTTAGATGGGTATCCATTTAAGCAACTGCAGGTACTGTAACAAACCAAATGTCAAAATGACTTGATTTGTCATTAAATGACCAAAAAAAGGGTAAAATACCTTCCATATAAGACAAGTAAGGAGGCACTCATGGTGTAATGGTTATGGCAATCAGAGTTCAGATCCTAAATTACATGGTGGTGTACTGGTATTACATGGTCATACAAAAACTGCCACCACATCTACAAAAATGCATTGACTGAAATGGCAATTATGTAAAAAAAAAAAAAAAAAAAAAAAAAAAATACATGTTGAAATTTTAAGATGATGTAAAAAAAAAAAAGTAAAGTCGACGGGGTGGCATAAAGTCGGTATCAGCCAGTCAGTGAGGGAGTCTATCCCCTTTTCAATAGCGCTAGATCAAGGAGATTGTTTTAGCATCTGAGGTGGAGCGCCACACCTACCATCAGCTCCTTACTTTACTGCACAGATCCCTGTGCTACTCATACGCTGAGTTGGCGAGGACCGGTATCGAACTAGGAACCTTGTGGTTTATAGCCGAACACTCTACCGACTGAGCTAACCCGGCCTGGATGTAAACATCATTAACAATAAACGTTTCTGTGATTTCTAAATATTTTGAAAACCTTGCCTTTGGAATTACCTTTGTACTTTATATATCAGCTGAGGTAAATTAAAAATTTATGGAAAACTTTTCATTTTAAGAAAAATAGTTTTTTGTGTTTTTTTTTTTAAATGATAGACTGCTTTCTAGGCTTAGGTATTACATTTACATTTTATTCTCCCTGAATTCACTGATCTTTTTTTTTTCCAGGTGTGTGGTATGGAATTTTAAAGAGTATATGCATCATTGCAGTCATTTCTAATGTAAGTATTTGTGCAGATTTTCACGGGGGGGGGGGGAGTTAAAAGTTTTGTAATATTTTGGTAATGTGTGAAGCACAATTTTGCAGCTCTGAGGTTATGGACCATACTGAACTGTGAGATACCAAGCTCACCCATTACTCTGAGTTCTACTCAGCGGATTTACCCCCAATGTCTTGGAGCACAACCTCTGAATCCATGATTTTAAGCCTACCTGACTTTGCCTGACCATTGAGGTCATTGTAACTCAAGCAAACTTTCTTGAACTATCTGGTTACTGAATCATGATCAACTGCGTCTTCACTTTTGCAAGTTCATCTGTGTGACTTTCAAATCAAACATGGAGTGAAGCAGTGCATAATGTGTCAGCACAATACCAATTAGTGAAACTAGCAAATATATGCACCCTCCAGGTGCAAGTATTTAAGTTTTAATGTAATAAAATATTGTATTAAATTAGAAAGGCTAATGAAACTAAATAAGAATACAGATAAAAAGATTTGAAACAGAGGGAGTATAATAAAAGATTTGAAAGGGAGTATAATAAAAAATGGACAACTGAAATTTACTCTTCCATCACCCTCGTCTTTCATTGTTATTTTTTCTAATTTAAGTATTTAGTTAAAAGAGGAAGTAACGAATAAAATGACAGTTATTTTTTCTTGTTAATGGATTTCATTTAAGATTTATTGAAGAGATTTTGGCTTATATTCATTAAAATAAAACCAAACAGTTAAAATCAATAATACTAAGCGCATATTTATTAAATTCGATTTTTTAATATTAATATGCAAATTAGCCTTCCCGTTCACACTGTAAACCGCTATTTTGTTGTATATATAAATATGATTGCATGTTGTTAGTATGTAGACATAGTTAACTATTAATAATGTAAGACAATTTTATTAATAATTGAGGTTTAGATAAAAATAAAATCATGGAGAATGTGATGTCAATAACTAAGAGAATTGTGACTTGAGTAGGAATATAGTTTCGGTTAGACAGAAAAACACACAATCTCCATTATAATAAGATAATACAAATCACAGTGGGTACCTTTCACGGTTTGAACTGTTTGAGTCATGTGATATATGTACCGCAAACTAGCATGTACATAATATTGAAAAAAACTTTTGACTCATGCTGTGTGAGGATAATATGTAACTTTAGTCCAAATTAATTAAAAATGTTTGATCTTTTGTGATATATACCTCAAAAATTTTTTTTTTTTTTACTTGAGAAACAGTCATTTTTAAAAGTATCAGGGAATAAAACAACTTGTTGCACCAGCCTCTAAAAGGGGGCAAGGGCCAGCACCTGAGACCATGTATTTTTTGTAATCATCACATATGACTTTCAATTTGTGTTTGGCTTCCTCATGGTAAAATGACTTCATATAAATCCCAATTTTAGATGGAAATCAGGAAAAAAATTACGAACTTGTCGCACAAGATCCATTTTTTTCCCCCATTTAATATTTTAATTGCTTTTCAGATTATATTGGAATTGTGAAACTCCAATAATTTTTTTTTTTTTTTTGTGGAGGCAAGGTTTTTTTATGTTCTGGACAAAAGTGCATTCCAACCATTAAATTTGCTGCCAAATGTACCATGCCACACGAAAAGGGTTATGAAGTTTCTTGTAACTTTTTGATTCATGTATCATGCTACGATAATATAAATTGTATAATTTTTCTTCTTTTTTTTTTCTCTCTTTTACAGGCGTTCATTATTGCAGTGACATCCGATTTCATTCCAAAATTAGTGTATAAAGTGGAACAAAGTACTAATCATGATTTGAAAGGTTATGTCAATTTTAGTTTATCCGTCTTCGATGTCAATGATTTCCCCAACCGAAGTCGGCCACAATTTGAAAGAAACATCACAGAATGCAGGTGAATAAATTTTGAAATTCTTGTTAATATCACAAAAATGTTGATGGAAAATGGTCACTATGTTGTAGAAGAGGGAAAGGAAAAAAGAAGAGAGGAAGAACATAGAGAGGAGAATCTTCCTTCTCTCCCTCATCCTTTCACTCTTTCTTGCTCTATACTCCTCCATATCTTCTTCCCCCCTCCCTGGCTCTATTTTTCTCCCTATCTTCTTTCTCTCCTCCCTACTCTGGCTCTATTCTCCTCCCTATCTTCTTCCTATCCCCCCTCTCTCTCTCGCTCTATTCTCCTCCCTATCCCCCTCTCATCATCTCCCTCCAATCTTCCTACCCCCCTCTCTCTCAATCTCCCTTGCTCTATTCTCCTCCCTATCTTCTTCCTATCCCCCCTCTCTCATCCTCTCCTCCATCTCCCTTGTTCTATTCTCCTCCCTATCTTCTTCCTCTCCCCCTCCCTTCTCGTGTTTCTCTAATCTCCTCCCTATGTGAATAGGTTCATTGCTGCTTAGCTTTGGTCATTATAAGATGTAACATTGTAAGAAGGGGAAAAAAAATCAACTTTCTCTTTTTTGTAAGGCAGATGCTTAAACAAATTATCTTCTCTAGTGAAAATATTTCAGCTTCCTTCAAATGTAAAATTACCTTGAATTTATTTTAGTAGTGTGGCCCATCTGATGTTGACCTGTCTCTGATCCTAATATCTGATTGTATAGATATAACTTTTAGTATCTGAATGTGATACCGTGTTTCCCCAAAAATAAGACTTAGAATGATTTTAATATAAGCCCTAGCTGAGAGAAGCAGATAGATAAAAGAAATATGTATTTTTCGCAATCACATCATGCAACGCAAACACAAACATCCTCTGAAAATAAGCCCTAGTGTTATATTTCAGAGTGAAAATTAATATAAGGCCTGTCTTATTTTGGGGGAAACGCGTTACTAAAGTGCTGCAGACAATTAGTCCTACAATATGAATTTAAGTAAAAAAAAATTTTAAAAATGCACTTGAGAGTATTTGCTTTTCTTTTAAGAGAAGAAAATAAAAGCAAGTCTTAATCCAACTGCCTATAATTACAAAGTAATATTAACTTTTTATCATCCATGAGCGACCAGTTGCTCATCAAGAGAAGATGTTCTTTTGAGATGTCACTTCTCAATTCAAGTGGTTCTGGGCTGGGGTTGTTTAAATAAAAGCTGTATAAAAAAACAACAATTTTGCTTTATTAATTAACAAGAATACACAGATACACTACTTTAAAGACTGAAATCCAAAATAACCTTTTTGGCATTAAATGACCCACAGAGGTTGATATGCCGTTAAACAAAACTCACTCAATATTAACTTTAGATCTTTTCTTACATATTATTTACAACCAAACTCTAAAGCATTTTCAAAATTCTTTTTGACAATAGAATGTTCTCATGCTATACAAAAAGCAAACATTCAAGTGCCACCAAGACCCCCCCCCCCCAAATGATTTTTCAAATTCTACCATCTTAACCTCTTGAGGACAGATGAGGACAAAACATGCATGAGCCCAAATGAGGTATGAACATGCAAACTACCTGTCTGCTTTCTATGCCAAATACACACACTTAATCCCATTCATCCCAGTGATTCTAATGTTTTCTATATATTGTAGTTCTAAATCTTTAGAATAGATGGCAGTACCTTTTGCCTGTTTTCAGCAAAACTCTTGAAAATCACAACCCCAAGGGGTTAAAAGAAGCTACATGCATTGATTGGCTTGTCAGTCGTAGCTTGCCATAATAAAGACTGGGGGAAATTTTGAGGAAACACTATTTTTCCCATTTCCTATAGTAAATTGATTGAGTGTGCAGACATATGAGAAATGGTGTGTTTGAATGTGATTTTTCAGTGTTGGACTAGTCCCTATATATATACTAATACTTAAACTCTTGAGTACGGATGATGACAAAACACACATGAGCACACAACTTGTTAACATGCAAACCTACCTGCCTGCTTTCTATGCCAAATACACGCACCTAATCCCAATCGTCCCAATGATTCTAACAATGTTTTCTATGTACTTTAGTTCAAAATCTTTAAGATAGATGGCAGTAAAATTTGCCAGCTGGATTCATTCTCAGCAAAACTCTTGAAAATTCTGATCTCATGAAGTTAAAGCTTTAAAATATGTTTATACTAGAAACAGCTACCCAGCAATGCCTGGGTACTGGGTGGAGAACCCTGGTGTATTTGTTTACTTTTGAGATTTAAAAATGCTGCATATTCTTAAGTAGAATACTAATGCTATTTCTATGTATATTTTAATTTTTATCTTTGAATATAATTCAAATCTTCATGATTTTTGCACAAAAAGCAAGAACCGGTGATATTTTACTTTGTCGTTGATTGTTTTATTTTTGTAGCTTTATCTGAACATGCACTATACATACCTAGACACATACATACATATTCACAAACTGCTCTTTATATATGTATAGATAGATAGATAAACATTGGCTTATTTAGAATCACTAATTTTTTGTGAGTGGTCAAAAAAAAAAGTTTTTAAATTTTAAAAAAATTGGATATATTTCATTTTTCTTCCAGATATCGAGATTACAGATATCCACCAACATCTCCTCACAAGTATCAATATACAGTAATGTTTTGGCACATATTGGCAGCGAGAATGGCCTTTGTTATCGTCTTTGAGGTAAAATGAGATTTTAAAAATTTTTTCTTTTAATTATTGTATTTTTTTAAAAATAGTAGCTTTCTGAATTAGTGTTACATAATTCATGGTTAGAAAATTCAAATTGGAGGGAGTTAAGTGGAAAATTACTGTTGAGATGGGATGACTTCTGCTAGACTCCACAAAAATGCTCCAATAGAAGCGTGAGATAGAAGTTTTAAGTTTAGTTCAGTTGCGACCAGTTGCTCATCAAGAGAAGACGTTCTTTTGAAATGTCGCTTCTCAATTCAAGTGGTTCTGGACTGGGGTTATTTAAATAAAAGCTGTATAGAAAAACAACAAGTTTGCTTTATTAATTAACAAGAATGCACAGATAGCCAGCCCAACCAGAAAGAAGTCAACCCAACAGTAGAGCCCTGAAGATGATGACGTCGGACGAGTTAGACAAGTCTCCTTATCTGTCTTTCTCTAACATTTAACATCAGCTATAAAAGGGTATATAACATTAGATAAATCCTCTACCTGGGTAATGATGTGGATCCTAAAAGCCTGCAAAATCTTTGTGAGGTTCTTTTCACTCTCAACACCACTAGTCTGTACTTGTGAACTAAAGTAAAACACCAAAAACAAAACTGTTCTTTCTTCTGATTTGTATAGACTTACAAGGGATCCAAAATTTGCATATGTCACAAGTTTGTCTCATGGGATTTACTTTGAACACGAGGCCAGATTCATACAAATTGTTACTCTGGAAGTGGCTATGTTTTCCTCTTCCGGATATCTTGCATACAAGACACATCCATGCCTACTTCATCCCATGTGATAAGTCATTTCTCCTCTTGCCACAACTATTTTTAAAAAATGGTCACTCTATGTCATTCCCCTACCTGTTAGCAGGAAGCATATTTACAAAATTTCTGCTAATTTCAATAATATTAAACACACCCTAATAGGGTTTAACCCCACACACCTTGTGAAAATTTCAGAAACCCATAACTTGAATATTGGAACCTCTATTATCATGAGGGTTTTTCTATTAATTAAATGTAAATCAACAAAAAAAATACCTTTTTTTTTATAGTAGAATTTGGCTAATTTAGACATTTTATCTATGGCTAAATGTTACTAGAATTATGGACATAAAAATTATTAGTTAACTAGCTTAAAAGCTGCCCTATAAAGCAGCAATTAAGCTCATATATTTATAAAATCTTTTATTATTATTATTATTATTTTCCAGAACTTCATTGTTATGCTGGCTTGGTTCATTGCCTATCTCATTCCGGATATTCCACATGGAGTGAAGATCCAAATTCTGAGAGAGAATTATTTGGTGAAGGAAGCTTTGTTCAAAGCTGAAGCCACAAAAAGGGCAAAGGCCAAAGCTGAGGAAACCAAACAGGATTAATTCTGATTTCCGAATTTGGGGATTTTACAGACTTCTTCCTTTTTTTTTTTAATCCGCATTTACTTTTATTGGCCCACAAGGAGCTGTTTCCAAAAATGTTAACTGATGTTGGATGAAGAAGAAACAATTGTTGGAAACGGTGAGTGGTCAAACAGAACCAATTAAGTCAGGGAAAAAAAGAGAGTTATAAGTGAATGTTTCTTAGATTTCTTTTTATTTTGCTTTCTTTTGAATATTCCTGATTTCTCTCAGAATTCCTGATATCTGCAATGCCACGTGATATTTAAAAAAAAAAAAAAAAAAACATTCATGGCAGACATCTGATTGCTAAAATTATGAAATGGTACGTTTATTATTTCTATAAAAAAAAAAAAATCTTTGAAACTTTGTTAATTTTTTTTAATGTCTTTTTATATTATTTTTTTTTCTTCAACAAAAAGGGAAAAAGATCTTAAATATTTTCTATTTAATCCCTAACATTATAGTTTATTTTAAAAGAATAGCAAAATTTAACATAGCTATAAAGGGCCGGTTTAGCTCAGTCGGTAGAGCAGCTACCTAGAAACCACAAAGTTCCAGGTTTGATACCGGCTCTGGCCAACTCGGCGAATGAGTAGCACAGCTTGGATCTGTGTGATAAAATGGGAGCTGATGGTTGGTGTAGCGCTCGACCTCATGCAAAAACTATCTCCCTGGTTAGCGCTAGTGAAGAGGGGATGGACTCCCTTGCTGTCCGGCTGATACCGACAATAGGCCACTTCACATTTTTTAAATTTTATAATGCTTCTATCAGCTAAGGATTATAATATTTTTGCTTTTATATATTTGATTATTATAAAACTAACTTGTTATTCCATCCATCTGTTATCCATCCTTCCCAATTAATCCATCCAAGTTTGGAGATTTCCCATAGAAAGTTTGTTTTTCCATTCAGCAAAAATTTTCTAGCTGCCCCTTAACAAATATACAATTTTTCCGTCTCATAATAGTTGTTACATTTGGATATAAATTTTATCCACTAAATATAACGACTTATATTCTTTGGTCCATAATAAGAGGTAAATTTGTATATAAATTTCATACAGTAAATGTACCAACTATTATGGGACATAGGTAGTATCTAACTTACTTTTATCTTAATTTGCCTACAGATATTTTAAATTCCAAAAATAATGCCAAATGTACATTTATCCCTGAAATCTCCACAGAATTAAGATATTTTAGAGCAAGCAGAATTTTTTGTTTATTTGTAGGGACAATAAATGGTTGGGTTATATTCCATTTTATTTCTGATGATTTTTTAAAGTCTTTCATGTAGGATATATATATATATATATATATATATATATATATATAGTAGTGAAATATTTGCTCAAGATTCAAACAAGCCGAAATATTTGCTTTTAAACAATAATGAAATGATTGATTGCATAACTTTAAAATTGTTTTGTTTTGTTTTTTTGTGTATTTTTTTTATGAACAATCACACGATTGCTGAAGAAACCCACTTTTACATAGACCATGAATAAAATTACATGAAAGGTTGATTAAAATACTCATATATGCAAGTTACTTCCATCGACTTTTCTTCAACAAACCATTAAAGTTTTAAGGCTGCTTAATTTTCAATACTAAGACAGCTGATTTAAGGGAGGTAACTCTGAACATAATCCGAACCAGTTGCCCATTAATAGAAAGAAAAAAAAAACTTTGTATAAAATTAGTAAATGTAATTTTTTTTAAATAAAAAAAAAAAAAATTGCTCCTATGACTTTCACTCCAGAATAATCCAGATTTTCATCATCAAAACTTTAAGAAGAAATAATCAAGAGATAACAAATTTTTTTAGACTCCATTTTTCTTCTTCCAAACATGAAAGACAAAAGTTAGTACTTATCACTGGCTTCAACAAAAATCTATAAAAGAAATTAAGTTTATTTGAATCAGGAATTATGATTATTTTTTATCTAAAAAATAATCATTTTGATATTTTTATTATTATTTATTTATTTTTTTTTTGTATAAAAAAGATTGCCAAATTTTAAGAGTTTCAATAAAATTCAAAAATACTTAAGGCTCTCAATCCTATATTATTTATGGTGTAATAAATATTATAAAAAAACGACATTGTTTTAATAAAACTTACATTTCTGTTTTATAAGATATATATAAATTCTAAAAATATTTAAACCCTATATTTTTTATAGTCCAAAAATATCATAAAATCATATAAAGATGACATTGTTAAAGTTTTGTTCTATACTGTTTATAATAACAATATCAATTTCAAAATATTTAAGATTCTCAGACCTATATTGTTTATGGTATAATAAATATCATATTTAAAATTCTGTTCGATACTGTTTATAATATATATATATATATATATATATATTATATATATAATTTTTTTTTAAATACTTAAGCCCTATATTGTTTATGGTATAATAAATATTATATACTATTATATATTAATGTTAACACAAACTTAGTTTTATATCATTGTTGTTGTTGTTTATTTTATATTTAGACAATCTTCTTGTTGGACACCTCACATGCTGTAATGGTTAACAAATAACTATGAAATAATTGTACGGAAATATGTCAGCTAAGAATATTAGGAATTCATAACTTTTGCAATCAATCATGAATACTAATTTATGTGTGGGTTTTTTTTTATGTGAACCCTAAGTGCTTGTCTTCCTGGTGTGGATCTTTTTCATATGAACCCTAAGTGCTTGTCTTCCTGGGGGGATAATTTTATTCAACCATTACAATGGGCTTAAACAAAAAAAACTTAACTGTCATATATGTCATTTTCTTTACTATGATTAATCCTTAACAAAGATATGTCTCCCCCAACCTTCTACCAGATTAGGGGTATTTTGGAATATAAAGCTCATCTGAACACCTTCCATGGAAGTAATGGCTGAAAAGTGACAGACTAGCAAAATTATGCTGATAGGAGAGTGGTTGAAGAAATGAAAAGAATGATTCACTGCCCAAACCTATTTAAAATTGGTGCCCTGTTGGTGAGGCAAGACTTCCCCAAAACAAGGAGTGTCATGTGTATGACATTAAACTGCATCTGGTGATGAGAATCCAGTTCTGGAGCTCTGGGGAATCTCCACTTTGTTGCCATTACTCCCAGGTTCACTCTGAGTAGATCAAATAGATCTGCTTGAAAATTATTAGTATTAGATAGGAATACTTGAAATGACATAACTGTGCAAACAAATAATAATTATTAAGAAGAAATAATTATTTGAAACCATATAAATCAGTATTAGATAGGAATATTTGAAACCATGTAACTGTAAAAATTATTTGCATTAAGAACAGTTACTTGAAGTTATAATTGTTTACAAATGGTTTCTTATCATTAGTTACTTGAAACTATATAATTGAGTATAAGTTATTAGTATTAGATAGGAATACTTGAAACCATATAACTGAATTATTTGTATTAAGAATGGTTACTTGAAACCTATAATTGTTTACAAATGATAATTATAAGTTACTATTACTAACAAAAAAGACTGACTTTGGCATTAAAAACACCCAATAAGGAATTGATAATACCTATTGTGAGGAGTTGTCCCAAATTTGCCTACTTGTCCTCGATTTTTGGGAAAATCTGACATAAAGATTCAAATGCTGGAAATTTTCAAGCTCAATATAAATGAGCCAATCATTCTAGTTGCAGCCACGACAACAGATATCATTACTATTTTTTTAAATAAATTTGAAATATTTACAATGAAAAACAAATTTCAATCAAGAAAATTCTACCAAAACTTGATTCAGTATTCCAAAAACGTCTGTTTGTTTTTCTTTTTTATAAAATCACAAATTCTATAATGTTTTATATATTGATATAAAAATATAGCCAGTGATTGTAAAGTCTGTAAAAAAAGTCTTTTTTCTAATGTGAATGTTTTTTGATATAGTGAAAAATTTGTATGAAATAACAAGAGTAAAATTCAATGGAGCGATGAAAATTATCTTTAATCTAAAAAAAAAAAATTTTTTTAAATAAAAAGAATGGAAGTTGCTTAAATCTTCATAACTTCACTGTAAATATAAGAACTAAATTTTCATTATATAATTGAGATTTTTTCTTGCTTTAAAAAAAAAAAAAAAAAAGTTTGAAGTTTTAAAAAAATAAAATACAATTACCTTTGTCCTATAATATTTGTCTGGTTTAGTGGATGAAATTCATATGCAAACTAAATGTCCTCTGTCCCCCCCGCCTCTTTGTAAAAGAGATCCTTGATTATCTTGGTACTTCTATTTGCAAAATATTCTATTAAGAATTTGGATCATTGAAAATGTGTTCAGTGTGAGTGCTGACTCCACAAAATTATTATTCAGTGACAAATTGATTTTTTTTATTCTCTAAGTTAGACAAATTCAAATCAAAAAATTATGTTATTTTTGCTGGGTTATATATATATATAATATGGTGAGCACAAAAACACTTCTATAAATAAGTTATTAAAAGAAAAAGAAGATAAAAGCTCCAAATGAACTGTTTTCTGAATCCCAATTTCTCTCTCTCATTCTCTCTCTCTCTATATATATATATATATATATATTTGACACTACTCATGATGCACTGTACAACAGCATTTAAGGGAAAACAAAAACAAATAATTCACTTAGTTTGAAAATCGTATAGGTGAGAAACTGTCAGTTACCAAATGCCATTGACTTCAGGTCTTTACTACCCCAACTTTATATATATATATATATATATATATATATATACATACACACATATATACAGACACACAATGATTCAAGGTGTTACCTAAGAGTGTTTTTGTGCTCATTGTATATATATAAAGAAAATATTAGAAATATCTAAATATAACAACTATTATGGGACAATGGTATTTAAATTTGGGGTGGATATGCAGGGGGTTGGGATTCTTTTTAAAGAACTGACATTTTACTTAAAATACATTTTTGTGAATCTAAATTTTCTGGTGATTTCTGCATCATCTTTGCTACAATTTTTAAAAAACTATGTAAATAAAAATAAAATTGCAATTTTTTTTTATTTCTAATATCTTCCATTTAAACTGACTGGTCACAAGATAATTCTTTAATGAATACATATAATTTAAATCTATCCAAGAAGCTGAGGATTTTCTGTTTGTGAATGTGTATTCTCCCCCCCCCCTCCCTGCCACCACCACAAAAAAAAGAAAGAAAATTCAAACAATATTTTTGTTTTAACCTTTGCTTCCATATTTACCTTCATCATATATCATTTTTTTTGGTGGGTTATATAGATGTTGTCATATTCACATTTAGGAACCCTTCTCTTCCCATGGTGCTATGTTCCTGGTGTGTTCAAAATATCAAGGTACAGTGGGTTTGTTCAAACAAGGCAATTTTTTTTTTAAAGAATCCATTTGGCACAGGTTTCCCTTTTTTTCTTTTAATCATTATTCTTCCTTCACTTTAACAAATTGTCACGGATTAGTAAATGTTTATTTTCAACTGTTCATTTCTTTTCATAACAACATTCAAAATACAAAAACCAGTTGAATCAGACTGATAGAATTCTCTCAATAAAACTTTAGATAACCTGGTCATTACCAATATTATATATATATATATATAAGATAAACAAAATTTCTTTTATGTTATTTAGTTTTGACCTGAGGTCATTGTCAGGAGAAAAAGTTCTTGTGAAAAAAAAATATTTTTAGAGAGTTTTATAAGTATTGACAAGCCACAAAAGGAGGAGTAATAAATGTACTGGTGAAGTGAAATCATCTTCTGGTTAAATTCTCTTGAATTCTTTTTAATATTATAATGCTTCCAGACACCCATATCTTATTACAAATATATATATATATATATATATATATATAATATATGATTGGACAAAAAACAAAATAATGAACAATGTCTTAGACATACATACTTGGTTATTGTTGTCCATTAGTTGTAACAAAAAGTCATAGTTTTTGAAAAAGAAAATTCTCAGAAATATATTTTTTTGGTAAGGGAAATCTCAAGGGAAATAATCTCTTCCTTTACAAAAGCAAAGCTCAGACAAACTGACAGACACTGTATAAATTTACAAAAAGAAAAGAAAAATGAATTGGTACACAAGACCAACTTGAGTATATTTCAACATTTTGCTTGACACTTTTGTTTATAACAAAATGTTATTGAAAAATAACCCCCCCCAAAAAAAAATTCATGAAAAAAAGCCGTAAAAACACATTTTACATTTGAGCAATAAAACACTTAGGTGAAACCTTAAAAGAAATCAAAAGTTTGATACTGATGCAAATGTAGGAGTAAAAACAATATTCAAAGTTAGAGTAAACACACAACAAGTATCTGTATGTACATGTATGAGAAGGTCCTTGTTTCACAACACAGTGTGTATGTGTGTGTATATATATATATATATATATTAGGGTAGGTCGATTTCTTTTCTATATCAAATTATATGAAACACCAATATGTGAAAAATAAGTCATGAGGAGGATTTAATAAAAATTAAAAAATGATTGTCAATGTTTAAAACATTTCAATTTGTGTGTGTGTGTGTGTGTATATATATATATAATTTTTTTTTGATGACCCTTGGTTGAGGTAGTAATTATTTCTTGCAAAAAATCCTGGTTGAAATTAGTTGTCATGTGATTTTGAGCAAGGAATAATTGTTGCTTCTACCAGTTGTCAGACAGATGAATGTATTTTACCATATATATATATATATAAATGGTGACTTACCAGGGAATACAATATCGAGTTAATCGTAACTTCGACCGTCCATATAAAAATTAACTGAATAAGTCGAGGTTATAAAGAATATAAAAGTGCTGAATACATTAGTAGAGCATATTTATTAGTTTACTTCATATATATATATATATTATATATATATATAATATATATGTATACTTATTTACTAAGCTTAGCTTAGATGTGGCATAAGGCCAGAAGTATGGGGCGCCCAGTGAGAATCAAACTCACTAACCATGGTCTGTGAATCTAGCTTCCTAACCATTACACCATGTATATTTATTAGTTTACTAATAAGTGAACCATTCAAGATATAACTGGTCATATGGAAATTATATCTGACCTCATCCGTCCTATCATTTATTAGGTCAAAAAAACATTTCATATCAAAGTTTGTTCTCACTTTGGCCGGAAATGACATCTTTTGGTCTCCATTGACCTCAAATGAATCTAGTTAAACCAAAATTCAAAACAATATTCATGAAAAAAAAAAAAAACAGGTCACTGGGATATTATTTTTGACAATAATCCTCAAACACACACACACAAATGCACAATGTAGAGTAGTATAGATCAGGCTTTCTTTAGATTTGATTTGATTTGTTCTTGTTTTACGGCATATCAACCTCAATGGGTCATTTAAGGCCAACTACGTTTTTGAAATGAATTGGTGATAATGTTTAATTTTCTAAAGGTTTTTTTTTTTGACATATTTTCTGTGAATGAAACTTTTAGATGATTTTTTTTAACATATATTTTTGTGTTTTCATTTTTTTTTGGAAGATTTTTAGATTTTGTTGTAGATGTGTGCTTCTTTTATGTATCAAGTAGTTTTTTCTGGGTTTATTTGGTAGAATATCTGTTTTAGATTTTGTTGTAGATGTGTGCTTCTTTTATGTATCCAAGTAGTTTTTCTGGGTTTATTTGGTAGAAGCTTTCATTTAGATATTTATGAAATGTGTCTAGATTTGTCAAAAGACCACAATATAATGAGTGCACTGTTAGTTTTGAACTTATCTTAAAACTCTTAACATCCTGTTGAGAATTTTCCAAATACAGAGCCTCATTCCTATAAAGATTTATCAAAAACTGTCTAAAAACGGCCTTTTTATTTAAAGTTACCTGAGATATTTCCCTTAAATCAAAGACTTCTAAATATGTTTAATATTACATTTAAACAAAGGCTATCATTTGAGGCAGATTAGGAAATGTGACTTCTGGCCGGGTGGTATAGGACGTTAAGAGTTAATCACTAATCTTGTGAGTACTCTACCAATTTAGTAGTATAGCATGGACCCTGAAGTCAATATTGCCTGTGATTTTCAAACTTGGTTTGAAAATTACATAAGCGAGAAAGTGTCAGTAATCAAGTGCCATTGTCTTCATTTCCATGCTACCCTAATTTAGATATACATGCTCTATCCATGATATTGAGCACTGTTTTATGAATATAGCACAATAAATACTCTCTCTCTCATATATATATATATATGAAGAAGATGACTTAATGGGGATTAGAATATCGAGTTAATTGCAACTTCGACCATCAATACAACTATTAACCAAATAAGTCAGGGTTATAAAGAATATAAAAGTGCTCAATATGTTAGTAGAGCGGATTAGTAGAAAGGTAGAGATAGATAGCCTATTTAAGTTTCATCAAAAATGGATCATCAGGATTAATCGCATTGAATTAATCAAAATAATTGATTAATTAAGGACAATCATGGAAGTGAATAATACAATTATAGCTTTTGATAATATTAATAAACATTTAACATTGGCTAATACTTCAAACTATGATAAAATCATTCTCTAAGTACCCTGGTTTTTCATATCCATATATAGCATAAAATAAATAAAGAAAGAATAAATAGATATCCAAATTTAGATACTCCAGGATTCACAGCTCAACAAATGTGTAAAAGTGCTCAATATATGATTGAAAAAGACCAACTTGAGTTTTGTGTTAGCATAAATATGCTAACAAGAAACTCAAGTTGGTCTGGTTTTCAACCATTCAGTTTTTAATTACACATACACACACACACACATATATATATATATATATATATATAATGTGTGTATAATAGTGTCAAGGCTTTTTCTAATCCTATCCTCTTTTTCTTTCTGATTTTTTTTGAGACAGTGACACCTTCCCTTTTTATTGTCAATACTACCTCTGTCCCATAATAATTGTTACATTTACATACAAATTTCATTCACTAAATGTAACAATTATTATGGGACAGAGCAGTAAAATTTTTGAATGCATTTATAAAGACTTGTGCCAAAATGGTTTCTTTTATTAAAAAAATTGACCTTTTTTTTTTTCTTTTTTTTTTTTAAATAAAAAAAAAAAATTGTTTCCATCTGAATATTTTTCTCAGGTCGTCTCATTCCCATCCCCCCACCCCCCTCAACTGTCGGATTTTAAAAAAATAATTTGTTTTCCTTGTCTATTGCCAACAAAACAATTTTATCTTTTAAAATGTTTTTTCCAGATTTCTATTGATGCACAACTGAAATTTAAAATCTTTCCTTTTTGGAAGTGGGTTTTAATATCTTATTTTCACTTGCTTTATTTTTTATTCTATTTTTTTCTCCCCAATACTTCCCCTTTTTTTCCCCTTCTGATGTAATTGATCAGTGCTATGTACTGTAAATAAAAAATAACCAGTCAATAAACTTTATAAGAAAAATTATTCCGGACTTTGTTCTGCTTCCTTTCAAAGGTTTTTTTTTTTTTTTTTTAAATATTTTGAGTAATGATAAATCTGATTGTTTTTTTTGTTTATTTTCTTTGTTTAATGGCATAAATGGTTTAGCTCAGTTGATAGAGCATCCGCATCAAAACCACAAGGTTGTTAAAGAGAGTAAATCAATAAGTCTGTATCCTGATGCATAGTCATTTGCTAGATTTTGATCTGAAATTTTCATTTTATTTTTGATTGATGTAATCAATGGAGAAATGTTCAATTAAGTGCCTTAACAAAGAAGGACATTGTACTGAATAATAAATACTTACGTGAAATAAATGCTTTTTCATCATTAGGCTATAGACTTATTGCTTCACATATATATATATATATATATATATATATATATAATGTGTGTGTGTGTGTGAATTTGATATATTGAAAAAACAAAAGATGTTTACAAATGCATGGGATCATCAGGAGAGAATGTGCAACCATTTCGGGGCCTTCCTCTCAATGGTTTTAAAAAGCAACATCGCCCCCCCTCACTGATGTGAGGTCCCTCGGAATATCTGTATCAACCGTATGTAATAGATCGGTCTTCAACAAAAATAAGATGGGATGAAATGACCGTTAGAAGAAAGAATGCGCAAAACAACGCTGCTAGTCAAAAGTTGGAATTTTTCAAAAATGCGCTGTCTCTCCTGATGATCCCATGCATTTGTAAACATCTTTTGTTTTTTCAATATATCAAATTCACACTGTCGGATTAAGTTCCTTTTATTTTCATATATATATATATATATATATATATATATATATATATATATATGGTGATTGCCATTTCTTCGCAGAATAAGGCCATTTCTACAAGTAGTTCGGATGTGAGCACGCCGAGGGTCCCCTGATCCAAATTTGTTTCCTGTCACTCATGAACCCCTTTCTTGGTTTCCACTCGCATGCGACTGTATGTGACTGAGAAGCCCAACTCTCGACAGGCAGCCCCTGCCACACAGGTCACATATGTGGTCAGTCTTAGATGTAGGAGATGTGTCCATGCTGTCATGTGCTGCTTACCTAACTCCTCTGCACAAGATGCAATACATGGTCAATTCTTAAGCGCAGTTTAACAGGTTTGAATTTTCCTTTATCTAGACTGGTTTCCATACCAATTCCAATAAGTCCTACTATTTACCCATAGTTGGAGGCAGAATAGTTGAATTGATGCTTTCCCCGAGGGCAATAGCGCTATGTAAAACTCGGTTGACAGTGTTCATTACACCATGGGCACCTTAATTATACATCTAAGTGGGAAGATGTGCAATCACATGAAGAAACAAAAAATATATTTACCCAACCCATTCACCATGGACAAGTCTGAGGCATCCAGTGAGGATTGAACTTGCTTTTCAGTAGTAACAGATCTGCGAGATTAGCTTGCTAACTATTACATCATGACAGAATGCCATGAAGAAACAAATGATTTGGTTTGTATTGTTTTACGGCATATCAACCTCAGTGGGTCATTTAATGCCGATAAAGTTTTGAAATAAATCAATTCTTAATGGATAATACAATTTTTTTATAAATACATTTTTCTATTTAACCCATAGATGGGACCCTAACAGGTACTACCACTCCGGGTCAGAGTGGACCAGGGAGCAATGGTGATGAAGGGGTGCTCCACATTCCCCAAACCTCCAGAACTGGAACCTCACCATCAGATAGAGTTTAATGTCATTCCCAGGACATGTAGACCCGCAGCCACCACCTTCTAGAAGAAACAAATGAAAAGCAGCCTTTTGAAACAGAATTTACATAAAGGTTTACAGTATATAACTATCCAACCTCTCCAAATAGAGTACAGCAAATTGGAATTCAGAGTTTTCCTTCTCTTAGACTGGTTGCCTAACCAAAGCTAAAAAAAACAGTGTCTGACAATTTACCCATAGCTGTGGAGAGAACAAGTCCTAAGTTAAAGTAAAGTAAGTGGAGTGGCCTATTGAAAGTATCAGCATGACAGCAAGGGAGTGTATCTCCTTTTCACTAACACTAGATTAGGGAGAGAGTTTTTGCATCTGAGGTGGAGCGCCACACATACCATCAGCTCCCACCTTTACCACACAGATCTAAGCTGCTATTACTCATGTGCCGAGTTGGTGAGGGTTGGTATTGTAGCATAATTGGCGCGCCTTACCCGGGAACACCAGATTTGTGGCCTTGTGCCAGACACAAAAAAAACCTTAATAGATGTGGTATGATTTGAAGAATTGCCCCGAAAATAAATATAAACATTCGGGCGAGCAAGAAGATAATGGAATTCTCATTATCACCTGTGACTCGGTTCGATAGCCAGGAAGTCTAGGATTTTGCTGTTAAAATTTATTTTGATCAGTTTGTCGGAAGAAAGGATGGTTGACCCGTTGACCTCTTAAGTGATACGTACAATTTGGTAAAACAGAACATTCGAAAAGTTCCACGATAGTCTAGAAAGTTCCACACCCATTTCTATATAATGTGGGAACCTTAGATTTTAAAGACAGTTGGTCTGGGGCAGTGGAGTTGATCTGACAGTTGGGCTACGGAGTTTTGGCGGAGTAGTCATAGGCGAGTGACTGAGGTCCTGAATCGAGACTGGTGTCGCTGAAGTGTGAAGCCTGATAATTGGTACTGACCATTGGAACGAAGTTAGGAACGTTACTAAAAACATATGTGTTACAGAAACCGGCTCTCTCTCTCAAGAACAATAACTTGCAGTGAATAAATTTATGAAAAACAATTCCATCGTCATCTTTGTTACTACGGAAAAATACTATGGGAGATATTATCAATGAAATCCCCTGACGAAAGATACTCGTAGAGATAAAAAGTTAATTGACCTCGACGAAGAACCACTTGTCTTGTAAGGTGATACCTTTGCCTGACCATAAACTAAAGAAAAGAGGAAGAAGGGTTCTTTCATGGACTTTGAAGGACTACTAGATCTGTGTAACCTAGAAGCCAACGTATATACGACTTGTACAAGTCTTAATAGTACCGTGTGTTTTGAAGATGCGGTGGGCCCCACAATATTACGTATACGATTTAGTGTCATGAAAAAGGCGGCCACGTAACAGTATTTAACCTGTAACCTTCTGGTTCAGTGAAGCACAAACAGCCTTGTCCAGAATTTGAACTCAGTTTGCAATCTATATATTAATATGCTTGTTCCTTAATCTTCTGAACGTTATCATTTTGTAAGACCCTCTGGTTAAAAATGAGACCATCCTAATCATTCAAGATGAAATGCAAAAATACAAATACTGATTATCTAGTGTCACTTATCTGCCATATTCTTATTTCTCATGATTGTCATCACCTCAGCTAAATAATGGACCATTCCGTTTTTATTATAAAGAAAGGGAAGTAAAAGGACATGCTACACAGAAAAAATATAATAAGAAAGAAAGAGAGTGGAAGCTAGAGAGAAGGGGTGAGCGCATGTAAGCGATAACGCTAATCTGTTTCAATCTCCAGAAGAAATACCTGAAGAAGGCCAGAGGGCGTATTGGTTGAAATGTTGTGTAGATAACAAAGATGAGGACTATAGTCTGAATAATCCAAATGATACAAAAGTTTCATTTTTAACTTTATTTCACTTCATATTTACCTATTATGGTCAGACAGATGCGAACAATCTTTTGGATGGATCAGATAGGTGGTTGATGCAAAAAAAGAAGCGACCTCCCCCCAAATACATTTACTTGTCAAAAATATCTATCTATCTATATTATTTTGTTTGTTTATCTATCTATCTCAGTCTATTCAAAACTATATATCCATCTTTATGACAATTTTCTATAAATAAAAAAGAATTACAACAAATTACGATAAATAAACAAGAATTATGACAAATTTCTATGAATAAACAAGAATTACAACAAGTTATGATAAATAAACAAGAATTACGACAAAAAAAAGAAGCCCCCCCCCTTAAATACATTTAACGCCCTAAGTTGGTTGTTTTCTTTCAAGTAACACTGCCGCGATGACGCAGCTGGGGTCGTTATTTTAACAGTCACCGGGTAGCAATTTTTGAAGCAGGAGACCAGGATGGTCTTCCACATAAATTACCATTGTTTGATACTCTCATGGAATATGACCAATCAGCATAGTCCCTCTTACAGTTCACACACATCTTCCATCAGTGTTGCAGTGCTTGGATCTCATTATATATAAGTATATACAGTTGGTGTTGGAATTATTCATACTTTACTTACTGAATATTTATATATTTTCTAAGGAAATGCGATTATTTACAAGTACTTACTGAATTTATTCTGTATTTAGTTGTGAATAATTCATGAAGGTTTTAGAACTTTTGATCTATTATATTCATAGTTATAGATTTTTCTAAAAATTGGTGCTGTCCAAAAATATTCACCCCCCCCCCCACTCCTATGAATTCTTATATTTATGAATATGAGCTAAGTAACCATAACATATATACTTATGTATGTATTTATCAGTTAAAATTCTGCTTCTTACTGGTAGGTGCTGACGGCCGAGGAGTTAAGGAATCGGACTGATGAAAAATCAGTCAGGTTTCTTTCCCATTTAGAAGTAGTTTCTAAGTCTAGCCACACTGAGGAGACATAATACATCAAAACATGGTGTCTATGGATAACTAATATATGCTCCTATACCTGATAGAGCTCTTTGGAAGGAAATTTAACTGACAATCACTGTATTAGCATAAGCAAGGCTTTCTGTTACTTACAGATATGAGCTCTTTAAGGGACAATAACATATGTACTTATGTATGTATTTATCAGTTAAAATTCTGCTTCTTACTGGTAGGTGCCTACGGCTGAGGGGTTAAGGAATCAGACTGATGAAAAATCAGTCAGGTTTTGTTGCTGGCTAGAAGTAGTTGCTAAGTCTATCCACACTGAGGAGAAATGATACCGCCGAAACACAATGTCTATGGATGACTGTTATTATATATATATATATATATATATATATATATATAAGTGTGTGAGGAAAAAGTGGAAGTAAATCCAACAATATGTAATTTTATAAAAAAAAGAACAAACACAAGTTTCATTAACAAGTGATGTTTAATAAACTGAGGCTGCAGTGTTTCAGTTCAAAAACACTGTAGCCTCAGCTTATTAAACATCCCTCATCAATGAAACTTGTGTTTTTTCATTATATATATATATATATATATATATATATATATATATATATATATATATATATATCTGTTTCTCTCTTGAAGAATCCGGATTAAAATACATTCACATCTTAAAACGGTTACAATTATCATTTTGCTCTGATGAAGATTTTTTGATGAAATCAAAATATTGGCAATATTAGCAATGCAAAAGTTGTAAAAATAAATTCAATTTAACATATTGTGTATTTCATACAATTTTATCTATATATTTACTGGTCCATGTATTTTAAAGTAATTTAAATTAATAGATTTTATTTTTTACAACTGAAAAAAAAAAAAAAAAAAGAAAAAACAAAACAAAAAAGCTAAGTATATGAATTTTTCTATTGACGGTTTTTATTTTGAATTTGACATGGCTACATTGTTGCAATATTCACCGGAAGACAAACAAACAATATTGGATACATATACAGGGTTCAAACATTCGTTCTCAACAGACATTCAAAAAAAAAAAAAAGAAGAAATTACAGTTATTCACCCATTTCATTCATAACATAAAGAAAAAAGAAGAGAAATTATAACCACACAAAGAAAAACGTAAGCGCATACATTTCTGATATGCACCTCTGAAGATAAAGTTCCTACTTCGAAATCGATAAGACAAAAATAACATCTTTTTGTTTTTATTTTTTATACGCATTGTAATTGCCTTCAAATCATTAATATATTATAACATACTTAACAATGCTTCAAGCAAATTACCAATTACTTTTATATATGTATATATATATATATATATATATATGGAACATAACCAAATAAAGTTTTATTTTTAATGTAGTCCCACTTGCAGTTCACACATTTCTTCCATCAGTGTTGCAGTGCTTAGATCTCATTGTTAAAAAATGTCATCAACATCCTCGTATATGAAAATATATTTGGATAATTGTAATGTGTACAAATAAGTTAATGGATATAGAGCACTTTCCATTTACTTGAGCATTATGAAGAAGCCCAACTCATTGTGTTGATAATAAGTTAAGGAATGGCAGAAAACGGTTAATTTCCAAGAGAATGGAAAGGATAATTCTTAGAGATGTCTTGAAGAATCTCCACTTAATGGTAAAAAATATTGTCAATGATGTAAAGACAGCAGGATTTAATGTATCTATGAATATAATTACTAGATGCCTTCTTTGAGCATATCATCCAAAGAAAACTCCCTTGCTTATGGCTAAACACCTAAAAAGACAATTAGCTGTTGCTAATCTAAAATAGGAATGTCAAACTGGGGCCATATGGATTACATATGTCTGTCATGAGGGCTGCACATGACAACTAAGTCTTTAAATCCTTCTTCTACATTAACAGAACTAATGGAGGATTGCTATCATTCATTTTTTCTATCATGTATTCAATGTCTTTTAGTTGATATCTAAAAAAAAAAAAAAAAAATTTTGTCAAAAAGAAAAGTAAAAAAAATATTACTGACCAAGTTCAAATAATAAAATTTCCAAGTGTCATTGTCACTTTCAATTATAGCCATGTGTTGATTAAAAGCAAGATAAGGCAAGAGGAAAGACTCACTCACTCATTCACTTTCATTGACTGAGTTACTCTCCTCCTTCTGCAACTCAAAGCAAGGGGTGAGAGACAATGCATTGATAAGAGATTGTTTCTTAACAAGACATTGCCCTAATAAAAATAAATGACTGTTTTCTCCCAGGAATTTTTGGAAAAACATTTTTTTTTTAAACTGGGGTAGCTTGCTGCCCATGGGTCGCATGTTTGACATGCCTGATCTAAAACATGAGAGTGAGTATTGGACCTCTGTTTTGGGGGTCAGATAAGACCAAACTAAAATTATTTGGTCACATGAATTTCTGATATAGAGGAAATTGAATGAAGGTCACAAACCAAGAAATGCCCTTTCTATAATTAAGCATAACGACGGGAGGGGGGTATTATGCTTTGGAGATGTTTTATTTCTTTTGGACCAGGAAAACTAGTGAGTGCATAGGTTATTATGGATAAAGAATATTGAGTATTTCTTTAAAATAATATAAAACAAAATATATGAAAGTAATCTTTGGGGCATCACTGGATGTTACAACATGACACTTAAAAATGTGAATTTGACTACAGTGTAATTTTGCTGTATGAAATTCACATCTATAGGCTCCTGTAATTTTTTTCCATTTTTCACTGACAATGTGGAAGTGGGAAACATCACTTATCTCCTTTTAACTCTGCATTTTGAACATTCCTAATGATTAGATATTTAGGGAGACACATTTTCAGGATTCATAGAATCATTAATCTTAAATAGATTCTGGGTTTTTCATGTAATTTTCAACAGTAAATCACAAAACTAATAATTGTTTTGAGTTTTTTTTTTTGAAAATCTTGGGGTTATTCAATGTTTAGTTTTAATTTTATGGAGTTATCAGCTGAAATCAAAATTCTATTATTCATTTTCAACAGTTAACTCCTTAAAACAGTAACCAGAGATTCATGAAAGATTTCTAAAGAATGAAACTTTGAATCTCCATTCTGTCTAATTCTTTAACCCCTCAGAAACTTTGAATCTCCATTCTGTCTAATTTTTAACCCCTCAGAAACTTTGAATCTCCATTCTGTCTAATTCTTTAACCCTCAGAAACTTTGAATCTCCATTCTGTCTAATTCTTTAACCCCTCAGAAACTTTGAATCTCCATTCTGTCTAATTCTTTAACCCTCAGAAACTTTGAATCTCCATTCTGTCTAATTCTTTAATCCTTCAGAAACTTTGAATCTCCATTCTGTCTAATTCTTTAATCCTTCAGAAACTTTGAATCTCCATTCTGTCTAATTCTTTAAGAAACTTTGAATCTCCATTCTGTCTAATTCTTTAATCCTCAGAAACTTTGAATCTCCATTCTGTCTAATTCTTTAACCAGAAACTTTGAATCTCCATTCTGTCTAATTCTTTAATCCTTCAGAAACTTTGAATCTCCATTCTGTCTAATTCTTTAACCTTCAGAACTTTGAATCTCCATTCTGTCTAATTCTTTAATCCTCAGAAACTTTGAATCTCCATTCTGTCTAATTCTTTCCTTTTTGAATTCCATTCTGTCTAATTCTTTAATCCTCAGAAACTTTGAATCTCCATTCTGTCTAATTCTTTAACCCCTCAGAAACTTTGAATCTCCATTCTGTCTAATTCTTTAATCCTTCAGAAACTTTGAATCTCCATTCTGTCTAATTCTTTAATCCTCAGAAACTTTGAATCTCCATTCTGTCTAATTCTTTACTCCATTCTGTCTAATTCTTTAATCCTTCAGAAACTTTGAATCTCCATTCTGTCTAATTCTTTAACCCTCAGAAACTTTGAATCTCCATTCTGTCTAATTCTTTAACCTTCAGAAACTTTGAATCTCCATTCTGTCTAATTCTTTAACCCTCAGAAACTTTGAATCTCCATTCTGTCTAATTCTTTAATCCTTTGAAACTTTGAATCTCCATTCTGTCTAATTCTTTAATCCTTCAGAAACTTTGAATCTCCATTCTGTCTAATTCTTTAACCCCTCAGAAACTTTGAATCTCCATTCTGTCTAATTCTTTAATCCTTCAGAAACTTTGAATCTCCATTCTGTCTAATTCTTTAATCCTTCAGAAACTTTGAATCTCCATTCTGTCTTTCTCATTCTGTCTAATTCCCTTCAGAAACTTTGAATCTCCATTCTGTCTAATTCTTTAACCCCTCAGAAACTTTGAATCTCCATTCTGTCTAATTCTTTAATCCTTCAGAAACTTGAATCTCCATTCTGTCTAATTCTTTAACCCTCAGAAACTTTGAATCTCCATTCTGTCTAATTCTTTAACCCTCAGAAACTTTGAATCTCCATTCTGTCTAATTCTTTAACCCCAGAAACTATTCTGTCTAATTCTTTAACCTAAAATCAGAAACTAAAATACAACTCAGAAGTTGACTTTGCAGATTATTTGTGTTTCCATGATAACCTAATTTTTAATTTTTTTAAAAATTAAATAAGCAAATTTTGAAAATCCCCCTAGGATCTTAACATTTTTTTTCAAGTTTTTTAAAAATAAAATAAGCTATTCATTATAAAATTAAGTCATTCATATATAAAGTGCTGAAAATTTCATTAAAATTAGACAATTCCTGATTTTGGTAATTGTTTTAAAATTTAAAAAAATTATTACCTCTCTCGAGTAAAATTGCACATACGTACTAATCATCATTACATAAGAGAATAAATGGTTTGCTTAAAAAAAAAAAATACTAAATTAAAGACTTAAACTGAACTGAAAACCATGGTATGAAGGGAAAAAAAATGAAATTGATACCAAAATCAAAATTGCCAAACCACCCAACTCTGTTTGAGATTAAAATAAAATTTTGTTGTAGAAATAACTGACATTCTTTCAAAACCATTATTTCAACATGAGACATGATGAAAAAATACACATGAAATTTCCATGAAAATTTGAGGTCTTAAAGGTTTATTCATAATTATATATATTTACCAACCCCTCCGCACGAGCAGGATGTGACACAAGGTCAATTTCTTAAGCGGAGTTCAACAGGTTTGAATTCAGAGTTTTCCTTCTCCTAGACCGATTGCCTAACCAAGGTTAAAGAGCCCAGTCTGCCCTACTATTTATCCATAGCTGGAGGGAGAGTAGGATTCATACCTTTCTCAAGGGTATTAGCGCTAAGTGAAATGCAATTACCACATCCAGGATTTGAACTCGGGGCGACGAGTCCATTTCCTATGACTTTAACCATTACACCACGCGCTTCCTTGATATTCATAATTATAGGAGAGGGGAGGTGAGGGTCAAATAATTCTGACACCAACTATATTTATTTCTTTTGTTTTATGGTAGGTTATTTAATGCCAAATCAAGTTATTTTGATATTCGGCTTCTTACAGTACCTACTGTGGCTTAAATGGTCACTCATCTAAGTACTGAACAGGTTCATCATTGTTAACTTATGTGAACTGGAGCTTTTAACATGACTTGACTGTAACCCCCAACTGTATTTGGCACCTAGTGAGGATCAAAATCACTATACAGTAATTTCTGAAATTAAACTCTGATGATAAAGCTTTGCTTTGAAATCGATTAGACATATAAAACATCTTTTTGTCTTTATTTTTTACGCATTGTATTGCCTTCGAATTTTATTATCTTATAACATACTTAACAATGCTTCAAGCAAATTACCAATTACTTTTATCGCTATACAGTAGTAATTGACTTGTTTGGTTTGGTTTGGTTTGGTTTGGTTTCTTTGTTTAATGACATATTAACCTTTGTGTGTTATCTAATGCTAAAACCATCCTTGTAGAAAAACAGTAGTGGTACTATTTATCCCATAGCTGGGGGTAATTGATTTGTGAGACTAGCTTGCTAATCATCAAATTGTGATATGGTACCCCTTATTGACATCTGAATACGTGAGTGTGATTTTCAAGCACAAATTGGCTGCAACTTGTCTCTGTCGATAGAAAAATGTATTTATGGCAGACAAGATTTGCATTTGTCCCCAGCTCCATCCTTTGTTAACCTGCTAATCATCTGGGTGTGTCTGATTATTGTAGGGTGAGGAACAATTGTCGGTACTTAGCTTGATAGCAATCACAAATATATTAGCCCCAATCTGCCTGAAGATATGAAGACCAGAATACAAGAGGAGGAAGAAGTAGAAGAAGAGATATTCAAGCCATTGTTGATTGGAATGATTTAGTCTAAATGAAATGAGGATGACAACATTTATGATTAACTTGGAGATTATAGAATATAAATTCTCATAAACTGTGTGTGTCGATAAGCGCATCCATTGATTGGATGAGAAGGAATTGGTGTACTTGTCTAAAGAGATGGTCCCAAGTGGGATGTGGTGACACGTGTGCTATTCTAGCAGATGTTGGTTGGTAGGTTGGGTTTTACAGCAGTCATTTTATGCTAAAATGTTTTTGTTTTATTCATTCTTTATGGTTAACTCAATTTGTTTTTGTTAGGGAGAGTTATCTCCCCCTAACAATTCGAACCGGACTCTCTGAAGAGGAGGGGGAAAAATACTGACAGAGAGCAGATCAGAACCGAGTAGGTGACACACGTGTATCCTATCATCAGCCAAACTATAATCAAAAAACATCCCCTATATTCCCTGTCAGTGAAAAATAAATAAAACCAATATTGTTATTGTTAACATATTCTCTGTTTTATTATCATTTCTGTATATCCTACATCTCGGGAGACAACAGTTTTAAACACATTTTTCTATTTAACCCATAGATGGGAGCCTAACAGGTACTACCACTCAGGGTCTAAATGGACCTGGGATCAATGGCGATCAAGGGATGCTTCACATTACCCAGACCTCCAGAACTGGAACCTCACCATCAGATAGAGTTTAATGCTATACCCAGGATACAAAGACCCTTAGCTACTGCCTTCAAGCACATATATGATAAAAAAAGGGTTGAGGCTTGCTATAAGAGCAATAGAGTAAGGACAATCATATAGGTGCTAGTCAATGTCAATGACCAGACGATTGATCAGAGGGGGCATCTTCGACTGCCCGTCTAGCCTAAGTAAGGACCAAAGTGGAGTGTTGCATGGCATGGACTGCTCAGCCACCAGGGTTTTATCCTTAAGCATCATAGGTTGCCACCCATGGCCAACAAATGGCCCCATTGAGGGGGGGGGTGATCTTGCCCCTCAGCAGGGGGGGAGGCAGTTGGTCTATTCTAAAGCCCCAGCAGACAAGGCTGGGCAGATTTTGGACAACTTATACCAGAAAATATTTTAGTCTTAGTAAATGAATTATTTTACTCTATAACTGATATAAGATAAATAAAAGACTATTATAAAAAAAAATTTCATTTTGAAAATTTGAAACAAAAAAAACAAAACAAAACAAAACAGACTTTAAAAGAAAATCAAGGGAATTTTTAATTTGTAAATATTTCCTGACTCTGTAACACAATAGAGAGAGAGTGAGAGAAAGTGAGAGAGAGTGAGAGAGAGTGAGATCCAGGAATGTAACAGTGATGTGTAAATTAGCATGAAAAAGTTTTTAGGAATATAAGAATCATGTGTAGATTAGCATGGAAAATTTTTAGGATGGGTCAGCACAATAGAGAGAAAGAGAGAGTGAGAGAAAGAGAGAGTGAGATCCAGGAATGTAACAATGATGTGTAAATTAGCATTAAAAAGTTTTTAGGAAATAAGAATCATGTGTAGAGTAGCATGGAAAATTTTTAGGATGGGTCAGCACAACGCCACATGGTATTTTTCTTTTGGTTGAGATGTGTCACGTGGCGAAGAGTAGGAGTGAGTGGTGAGAGTCTGGAGTGAGTTTGGAATGATGCGTTGACAGAGTGAGACGTGATCTCTTACTTAGTGCAGTTTGGCTTGGGGGTAAATTAAAAATCACAAGAGAAAAAAGAGAAGTCGCCTTGTGTTATTTCTAAAAACTATAAATGGCACAAGGCAAGATATCCCCCAACATCCAAGTTGTTTCCAGACTCCAAACATCAAAGAATTGCCAGCCAACTCAACATCAGCCCAGCAATCAGATTCAAGCCTCTCAAAGTAGTACCAGTCCAAAGATTATTTTTATACCACCATCATTTTTTATTTTTTTTATTTTATCAACACATCATCACTCCATTCCAACATGAGAGCCATAACATTACAACTCTAATGTGTCCATTAGGCTGATATCAAACCATTTGGAGATCTAGACAGACAGACAAACTCTTCCTAATTAATAATATAGATTTTGTTTTTCATAAATGCAAGTTTAGAAAATAAGTGACAAGGTAATAAATATATTTTAAAAATAAAATGCTTTTAGAAAAAATTGAGTTTATTTTTGTCTTAGATATTTGAAAAAAAAAAAAAAAAGTAAAAAAAAACATCTTTTAATATTTCATCTATAAAAGAAGTGAATTTTTAATTTGCAAATATTTCCCATCTCTAAATGAAGATACGTCTGTTCTTTGTGTCTTCATTTTTCGTGATGACCAATGTTGACAAAAGAAAAGTAAAAATGAAGACGAAGCAAATGAGAAAATTTTTTTTTTAGATTCTTTTAATGGCTGCCAATTTCTATGGACTTTTGTTCTGGGAATGTTTTTAGGACAAATATTGTGTTCTGTTTGGAAGGGTGTTGAGATATGGGTGGGGAGGCTTGTGGAAGGGTGTTGAGACATGGGTGGGGAGGCTTCTGGTGATTATAATGTTAAGGTTGAGACTAAAAGGAATTGGAAGAAGCGAGAGAGAAAATATTGGAAGGGAAAATAAAAAAAATTTAAAAAGCAGTTGGAGAAAAAAAAGCTAAATTTATTAAAGAAAAAGAAAAGAAAAATGAAGGAGAAAATGGAAAATGGAAAATGAGGAAGAAAAAAAAACAAGGCAGGAAGATAAAGGTTAAAGGAAGAAAAAGAGAAAAAGAAAAAAAGAAATTCAGGAAGAAAAAGTGATAAATACAGAAGGAAGAAAGAAAAACAGTAAGATAAAAGAAAACAAAAAGAAAAAGAAGATAAGATAAAGGATAATAAAACGAGGAAGAAAAATAAAGAGAGGGATAAAAAAAGACAAAAAAAATTGATAAAAGAAAGAGAAAAATACAAAAAAAATATTCAAAAAGGGAAAAAGGGACAGAGACAGAAAGAAGGGGAAAAATGATAGATAAAAAATAGAAAATAAAGGCAAAGACAAAGAACAATGAAAGGGAGGAGAAAAAAAGAGGAAGACAGGAAGGAAAAAAAAAAGAAAGAAAGAAAGACTGGAACAAAAAGGAGAATGATAAAAAGAAAAGAAAAAAAGAGAAAAGAAAAAAGGAGGAAAAAAAGAAGGAAAAAAATAGGAGGAAGAAAGGAAAGATAGGCAAAGAAAATAAAAGAAACCAAAAAAAAAGAAAGAGAGAGAGAGAAATGGAAGAAAGAGAAATGTGAAAAATGCAAAAAACAAAAAAGAAAAAGAAAGAAAAATATGAATAAAAGAAAGATATCCAGAGAGGAAAAACAGAATGCAGACAGAAAAAAGAAAAAGATAAGGACAAAAAAAAGACAAGAATAAAATGAATAAAGAAAAACATTCAGGAGAGAAAAAGAGAGAAAGAAGGAAAAGAAAAGGACAAATAAAAAAAGAATGAATAGAAAATAAAGAAGGAGAAAGAGAAGGATAAAAAATGTTAAAAAGGGAGGAAAAGATATTGATGAAAGAAAAAAAAGGATAAAGAAGAAGGAATGGAAAATAAGGAAGAAAAAAAGACAGGAATAAAAATAAGACAAAGAAAAAGAAAGAGAAGATGAAAAAGGCAAGAAAAAAAGGAGGGAAAAAAGTTAAAAAAACAAAAAAAAAATGAAAGATAGCCAGTAAAAAAAAAAAAAAAGAGAAGAAAAAAAGAGTGAGAAATAGAAGAAAGGGAGAATTTTTTAAAAAGTATAAAAGAAGACAAGGAAAGATAGAGTAAAAGAAGAAATGAAAGAATGAAAAAGATTAAAATTTCACAAAGATGCAGGTGGCATAAAAGTCATCATTGCAGAAAATGGACTCAGCTAGTTGAGTTGAAATTCTAATTGTGATTGCGTTTATGACACAGTAATAACATAGGCATCAATCAATCTCTTTTCTTACTAGCTATAGATAAAATATATAGAACAGATTGGAATCTTAGCTTTGGTGGGCAACCAGTCTAGGAGAAAGATAATACTAAATTTAGCTCAGTTGGTAGAGTATCTGCGTTGCAACCACAAGGTTCCAGGTTCGATACTGACCCTTGCCAACTCAGGGCATGAGCAGTGCAGTAAAGTGGGGTAAAGCTGATGGTAGGTGTGGTACTCCACCTCAGATGCAAAAACAATCTCCTTGGTCTCACACTAGTGAAAAAGGGATACACCCTCTCTGTCAGGCTGATACTGCCATTAGTACAATATGCCAACTTTACTAAAAATGGTATGGTTAAAATCTTTAGAGCAGATTGGCATCTTAGCCTTGGTGGGCAATCAGTCTAGGAGAAAGATAATATTTGATTTAGAACCAACTGTGACACATTCAGCAGGCCAACAGTGAATAAGAATTGATAAAAAAAAAAAAACAAAAAACATGAAAGCAAATCAACATCACCTCCTCATGACATTAATCTTTGACGCAAATCATAATCTGTGGATAAATACATCCAGTTATCATATATTAGTTTATCTTTATATTATGAAATTTCTTTATCATACATACATATATAGGTGAGCTTGTATTCAACATGTCTGAATTCTATTGTCATCAAATTTTTAATCATTATATATATATATATATATATATATATAGGTGTCCAGTTTGGAATCGTAAGGTTCTGAGTTCAATACCGGTTCCTGCCAACTCAGTGTAAGAGTAGCACAGATTGATTAATCTGATCTTTGCAGTAAAATGGGGAGCTGATAGTAGGTGTGGTTCTCCACCTCAGCAAAAACAATCTCCCTGGTCTAGCACTAGCAAAACAGGAATAAACTCCCCTGCTCTTTGGCTAATACTAACAATAGGCCATCCTGTCAACTTTATAAATAAAGTTGAGAGAACAGCCTATTGTCGGTATTAGCCCGAAAGTGAGCGAGTCTTACACTGAATGTATACACTATTAATATCTATATACAGATCAAATTTTGATAGCATTTCCCATGAATCCCCTAACAGATATGCTAATTCTCCAAGGAAGATAATTATTCATTGTATTTCTAATACCTTCCTTGCTGTATTTCTAATACCTTGCCTTTGGTTCTGGAGATCTGGGGGAGTGTGAAGTCATGCCTTCATTGCCATTACTCCCAGGTCCACTGATCCAGAGAGGTAGTACTTTTTAGGATCCAATATGTCGAATAGATGAGTTTAAAAATTATTTGTACTTAATAGGACTGTGTGCAAAAACAAAAAAAAAAAAACACTTAAGAAATAACTACACAAAAATGTAAGCATGAATATAAAATGAAAATTAGAAAACCATTAAAAAATCTGAGATTTATTTTTTATTTTTTCATGCAGTTGTAAATTTACCATTTTTAAAATCATCGGTAAAAATTCAATTTGGCCTCTAAGAAATATTTCTGTTTTTTTCTGTTGTGCCAATCGGAAAAAATACCGTTACTATGGCATTTCCCACATCCTGCTGGTCTCTCTTTTACAACTTTGACTATTATTCACCACCTTTTAATAAAAAAAACACAGGGGGAGGGGGGACGTATTTCTATGCAGGAATTCAAAAAAATGCATCATTGCCTGGAAAGATGCAGGAAAAAAGAAATAAAAAAAATAAAGCAAAGAAAGATGCAGAAAAGTTTTAAAAATTGAATAAAACGATTGAAAAAAAAGAAAAAAAAGTTTCTTTTTGCATTTTATTGCATTTTTTAAGTGTGCAGTCAAACAATGGCCAACAGAATGTTTAAAGAGAGAAAAACTTGAGCATCCAACATGGCGTGATAGTTAACAAGCACATCTCACAAATCTGTTCACCAATGTTGTGAATTTCATTCTAAGTGATGCACTAGCATGACCTATTGTTAAGATTTGTTGGTTGGTTGGTTTGATTTTACGGCATGTCAAACCTTGTTCGGTTATTTTATGCCAAAGATGTTCTTGTTTTATTAATGTTTGTTGGGTATTCAAACTTAAAAAACAACTGCCAAGACTGGGCGTGGTAGTGAGGCATGCATAAATGCAGGTGCAGGCACATGCACAACAAACACAACATTTTTGGCAATAGCCGCAGGAACAGTTTACCTGCATGTCCAACGCTTAGGTGACATAACTGTTGAGATTACCCTCGCATATATATACAGTGGGGAATATATATATATATATATATTAATTATTTTTTTGTTGGGTATTCAAACAACTTTAAAAAAAAAAAAAACACTTTTTTTTTAAACACATTTATTTTATCTATTTAACCCATAGATGAGAACCTAATAGGTACTACCAATCTGATTCAGAGTGAACCTCACCACTAAATGCAGTTTAACATCATACTCAGGACACTAAGATCCTTATTCAGCACATAGCACATATATGATAAAAAGGGTTTGGGTTTGTCATAAGAGCAATACAGTCAGGACAATCATATAGGTGCTAGGGCTTGACGTGACCAGGGGGTCTCTCCAACCGCCCGTCTAGCCCAAGTAAGGGCCAAAGTGGAGTGTTAGATGTCATGGACTGTTCAGACACCAGGATTCCGTTCTTAAGCATCATGCGTTGACACCAACAGCCAACAGGTGGTTTATTGGGAAGGTGGGGAGGGGCCTTTCACATCTGCAGAGGTGCAGTCGGCATATTCTACCAGGCACTGACTTTGTATCAGACAAAATCAAGCTAGACTGTCTAGCATAGAATGAGGATTAGTGGCAGGATACTTAAGGCTTTAGAAAAAATGTCTTGTGTGTTCTGTAAACATATTTATTTTTGTAGGATTAAATTAGTAATTAAATCAGGGGTGGGGGAGCCTTTGGTCATAAGTCCAGATGCAGACTGCTAAATTTTTATAAATTCCTAAAGTATAATAATCAATAAATTAGATTATATACAGAGCAATATTTAACTTTCAAAGAAAAAAAAACAAGTTTTACAAAATATTGTATAAAACCCATCTGATGAGGCTAGAACTAAAAAAAAAATTTGGGGGAATTCTTTTAAGTTTCTAGTTGAAATAAAAATATTATAACGGGATGACGGTTTGTTAAGATTTTCTTTCTTTGAAAGTTATATATAAATTCGTATGGTCTATATATTTAACTAACATAAATGAAAGTGTTGGAAAAGTTAAATGTGTTTACGATTGAAGGCCATAGAGGATGAAGCATTGGGAGAAAAAATAATAAATGTTGATTTGTTTACTATATTGATGTATTATTAATTAATTTAAATGATTTTATAATAATAATGATAATAATAATTTATTAATACATTAATTAATAATTAATTATTAATTAAATTAATTTTTTTAATATATATTAGCAATCAAGTTACAACCTTTCTCTTACATCCCTTTTTAAATCTCTCCATTGTTACATCAAGTTCACTGAAATAAATTTGTAAGATTCATGGTTAATATATGAACATACAACTCCAACACGTTTGTTGGACAAAACATTTTATATTGTAAACAGCACAGAAATAAGACAAGATACAGCCACAATAAAATACATGTACGTAAACATACAATAGTAGAAATAAAAGGACTGGAGAGTCCATACATACAAAATCACTTATGGGGGGCTGAAGCCTCCAGGAGAGCTGCATAGCGTTGGGGGCAGAAGCCCCCACCGAGAAGGGTTTGACAATGTCTCTAACCCATGTGCTCGTACGAGGAGATGTAGCAAAAGAGGGAGAAGAGTTTGGACCTCGCGCTTAAATACCAGCGGGGACCCAGCGGGAAGATAACTCTTCCAGGCCAATGGGGAGATAATCCCAACAAATTGAATGGATTTCTTTTTCAATTGAATTTTATCTTTTCTATCGTTATTTCCACAATGCATCTTACTTCTTTTTTTTTTTTCAACTTTGTATCACATCCTGCTCATGTGTAAAGGTTGGTGTGTATGTATATATATATATGTATATATGTATTCTGGTTTGCTGTGATATCTCTCTATAAAAGAAATAACTTATCAGTGCCAATTTTATTTCTTCTTCTTCTTCTTCCCCCCCCCCCCACCACAGGAGGTAAGTAACATTTCATTTTTTCTTTTTCCTTTTACATGTGCTTGAATGTCACAGTAAAACAGTGTGGTCATAAGGTCAAATACAAGGTTTCCATTAGATCAGTAAAGTAGTGATGAGCCTGTTCAATACTTAATTTGGTGACCACTTAACTAACACTGGCTACTATAATACTGTAAGGCAGGTGTTTAGAAAAGAACAAAAAGGTAACACAAAAGATTCTTTTGAATATTTGGTTTTAGTTCTGAAAGTACTGGTTCTTGTTAGATCACTGAAGTTAAGCAGCAATGACCCCATTCAATACTTAATTGGGTGATCACTTAAGCAAGAGCAGGTACTGTAAGTAACCAAGTCCTTTGTTTATCAAAATGACTTGATTTGGTATTAGATAACCCCAAAAAAGTTGATATGCCTTTAAGCAACCAACTATTTGTATTGAGCCTGAACAAATAGAAAAAAAAAATTCTTAATGGATAAATCAATTTGTAGATTGTTGTCAAATTTTTATTTTCAGCTGAATGGATGACATTTAAATAATAAAGATCTGAAACACACAGAGATCAAAATGGTCTGAAAATCTGGATAGATAAAAATGTTCACCATCAAAAGGTGTTCTTCTAATATAGGATTAGGCCATGGTGATATTTATCTTTTCAACTATGAGAGAGAGAGAGGGGGAGGGGGAGGAGAGAGAGTAGAGAAGAGAGCAAGAGACCAAGAGTACTAAACCGGCAGGTTTCAACCATTATGTGACCATGTCCCCCTATCACTCTATGACACCCTATTTGAAAGTTAATGGTAATTTTGGGGGATTTTCTTTACATAAGAAAACAGATACTACACTTTGATCTTAAACAAAATATGATGAATCAGACCACAAATATATATTCAGCATTAAATGACCCAAAATGGTTGATATGCCATAAAACAAAACAACCAAACATCAAATGTGGCCATTCACAGTCAAAAGACAATTAAAATAATGCACCTCCACTTTAGAACCTGATATACAAAAAAAGGTAATTAAAATGTTAGCAAAGTTGTTTATTTCTTTTAAGTAGTGTATACTAATTAAATTTGAATTAATTGGTTTTGTTTGTTTTGTTTTACGGCATATCAACCTCAGTGGGTCATTTAATGCCGATAAAGTTTTGAAATAAATCAATTCTTAATGGATAATACAATTTTTTTTATAAATACATTTTTCTATTTAACCCATAGATGGAACCCTAACAGGTACTACCACTCCGGGTCAGAGTGGACAGGGAGCAATGGTGATGAAGGGTTGCTCCACATTCCCCAAACCTCCAAAACTGGAACCTCACCATCAGATAGAGTTTAATGTCATTCCCAGGACATGTAGACCCGCAGCCCCCGCCTTCTAGCACCCATATGATAAAAAGGGGTTAGGACTTGCCATAAGGGCAATAGGGTTGGGAAAATCATATAGGTGCTAGGGCTTGATGTGACCAGCCGCTTGATCGGAGGGGGCCTCTCCGACCGCCCGTCTAGCCCAAGGTAGGGCCAAAGTAAAAATTTGAATTTAGTTATTAACTAAAAGTTTAGTTGTAAACATACTAAAACTTTATTGAGTGTAGCCTTGTTAGTAGACAAATAAATTCCCAATGTGGCCTTAAAATTATTTGGATTATTCAGACTATTGTCCTCATCTTTATTGTTATCGACACAACACCTATATCTGTTGTCCAATTGGACACATGGCACAATGGATATAGGTGTTGAGTTAAAACAGTTTTGAGTAACAGTCATCTCTGGGCTGCAGGTTCAGTCCTGGCCAAGGGCGATAGTAACATAGAATAATTAACACAACATAATACTTGTACCCGGTCATGGTTAATGGAATGAGAACAGTCTACCCCCATGGATTGAATAAAGGGTTTGGTTCAAAATTCTGTGAAGGCTACTGATTATGACACGAAGGTTCCAGAGTTCAACAAGAAATACCAGAAGAAGGACAGAGACCACATTGGCCGAAACATTGTGTAAGTAAAGTCGTCGGGTGACCTAATATCGGTATCAGTTATCAGTGAGAGAGTTTATCCCCTTTTCACTAGCACTAGACAGAGGAGATTGTTTTTGGCGTCCGAGGTGGAGTTATACACCTACCATCAGCTCCTTGTGTAGATAACAATAAAGATGAGGATAATAGTCTGAATAATACAAATTCTCAAGCATCAGCTCAAAAATTCAGAGAAATAGAGGCCTTTAAACATTAAAAAGGTTCCTCTAACACTGAACCAAGTTATTTGTATTGTACTATTAGAAAATTTAAAAAAAAAACTAAAAAAACCCAAAAAAACTAACATATTAGTATGTATGAAATGTAATGGCTATCAAGCTAGTATATATGGTTATGATCAGCATTTGTATATGTCCTGTAACCGGTTTATGTAATACTAGCTGCAGTACCTATCCGGTAATACACAGGAAAGGTGGGGGTTATTCACAGTTCCCTGAGTGCACCTGGAAATGCTAGCAAACCTGGATGATTATAAACTGGATTTTCAAAAGCAATCTTTGCTAGATGTGTTTATGTCAGAAAAGAAAGTAATGTTATTTCATTAAAAAATATTTTTAATATAAGATTCCCTTAAATATTGTGTGTATATTTTATTTCACTAAAAATTCATTTTAATCTTTTAAAATAATTCCTTTAAATATTGCCAGTCTATGAACAATGGGTACCAGTTTAGCTCAGTCAGTTGATTTGGTTTGTTTTGTTTTACGGCATATCAACCTCAGTGGGTCATTTAATACTGACAAAGTTTTGAAATAAATTCATTCTTAGTGGATACTCAATTTTTTTTATAAACACATTTTTCTATTTAACCCATAGATGGTACCCTAACAGGTACTACCACTCCGGGTCAGAGTGGACTAGGGAGCAATGGTGACAAAGGGGTGCTCCACATTCCCCAAACCTCCAGAACTGGAACCTCACCATCAGGTAGAGTTTAAAGTCATTCTCAGGACATGCAGACCCTCAGCCACCACCTTCTAGCAACCATATGATAAAAAGGGTTAGGGGTTGCAATAAGTTTGGGGCAATCATATAGGTGCTAGGGCTTGACATGACCAGCTGATTGATTGGAGGGGGCCTCTCTGACTGCCTGCCTAGCCTAAGTAAAGGCCAAAGTAGAGTGCTGCTTGTCATGGACTGCTCAGCCACTTAGGTTCCATTCTTAAACATCACGGGTCACCACCCACGACCAACAGGTGGCCTCACTGGGGGAGTCTTACCCTCTACAGAGGTGTATTCTAATGTCCCAGCTGACAGGACAGCTCAGTTGGTAGAGTATCCACCTCAGAACCACATGGTTCCAGGCTTGATACTGGCCCTCGTTAACTCAATGCATAAGTAGCATAGCTTGAGATTGTGCAGTAAAGTGGGGAGCTGTGGTAGGTGTGGCACTCCAACTCAGATACAAAACAATCTCCCTGGTCTAGCACTAGTGAACAGGGGATAGGGTCCCTCACTGTCTGGCTGATACTGACAATAGACCACTCCACCTATTTTGCTTTCTTTACTATTAACAACAAAGTAAATAACATTATTAAATAATTTTTTTTTTATAACTGTTTGATTCTATTTTATATCGTAAGTGTATTTTTAAAAACAATTATATGTTGTTGTAGTAGTAGTAAATGAAATTTCAAGAATTACAGTAAATAGTGAGAGATGGGAAGAGGTGTTACTACTACTCCCCCCTCTCTCACTGAAACATCTATTTCCTTCTCCTCCATGGTAAAGATGTCCCCCAGCGGTTCCATTATTGATTTTTATTGAAATCCAATTAGCCAGTCCTGTTTCTGAATATAAAGGAAATCACTTATTAGTGCCACTTCTCATCTCACCATAAAGTAAGCAACATTTCATTTTTTCTTCTTCCTTTTACTCAAACTATAACCCACAAAGTTTTTTATGCCATCAAACAAAGAAACCAAACCAAATACATACATTGGTGTCTGGCACATTCACACATCAATTTTGGACCCTAAATCATGCACTCTAAAAAAGAAAATCCTGCTATCCACTTAATAATTCTTTCCTCTACTTACTCATCTGTTTTATCTTTTTACTTCTCCAATAAATTGTTCAAGTAATCAGAATCAAAGAGTTTAGTGTAGAATAGTTATTTACAAAAATGACTTTGCCTTTGGGCAGTGTTGATCTTTATAAGAAAATAAATTAAGAGAAATTAGTTTTTTAGAGTCAAGATTAAGTTTAGATAAGTTTTCTGTTTTAAGTCAAAAAATGTTTTTAAGTCAATTTCGTTGCTTTCAATCAATAAGAGTTTTGTATCCTCCAGAAATTTGTTGGTTGTTTAGTTTTATGGTGTATCAACCCTTTTCAGGTCATTTAATGCTGAATCAAGTCATTTTGATAAAGGATTCAGCTTGCTTACAGCGCCTGCTGTTGCTTAAAAGGTCACCCAATTATGTAATGAACAGACTCATCATTGCTTAACTTTGGTGAGCATTGGTTGCTTTACTGTATATCAACCCTTTTCAGGCCATTTAATGCCAAATCAAATCATTTTGGTAAACAAAGGACTCAGTTGCTTACAGTACCTGCTGTTGCTTAAATTAAAGTGCAGAAATTTGTTATTTATGAAAAATATTAAATATTTCAATTTTTCAAGTGGTTTTTGTTTTCAATGTAATTGCTATAATAAAATGAACCCTTACTTTCTATTTCTTACAAAAGGTAATAAAATTAAGTCTCTTTTTGGGGGTTCTGTTTACAATGTAACTATTATAGCAAAATGAACCCTTACTTTCTATTTCTTACAAAAGGTAATAAAATTAAGTCTCTTTTTGGGGGTTCTGTTTACAATGTAACTATTATAGCAAAATGAACCCTTACTTTCTATTTCTTACAAAAGGTAATAAAATTAAGTCTCTTTTTGGGGTTCTGTTTACAATGTAACTATTATAGCAAAATGAACCCTTACTTTCTATTTCTTACAAAAGGTAATAAAATTAAGTCTCTTTTTGGGGGTTCTGTTTACAATGTAACTATTATAGCAAAATGAACCCTTACTTTCTATTTCTTACAAAAGGTAATAAAATTAAGTCTCTTTTGGGGGTTCTGTTTACAATGTAACTATTATAGCAAAATGAACCCTTACTTTCTGTTTCTAATGAAAGTTAATAAAATTAAAAGTCTCTGTTAGAGTGTATGATGGACAGAGGGTCAGAATTAATCCCTGACACCCAGGGCTGTGGATTTTTAATACAAAACCTCCAACTCCTCTATTTTTCACACCTCTGCCTCCTCTAGTCATTACAATTCATAATAAATATAAAATCATGATTTTCTAAAAAATCTATTTATAAGGAATGCGCACTGTATGAAATTGTAAATTCAACAGAGGTCAGTGTCAGTATAATTTTCCCAACTCCAGTGATCACTTAAATGCTTCCGACTGACTCCATGACTTCAACTGATAATTGTAGCACATCAAAAAGGGGAATGTCAATGGATATGAGCTTTTTTTTTTGGGGGGGGGGATGATGGTGAAAAAGTATTTCAAATGTAAAAGAAAATGGTTTATGTAATGGTAAAAACTAATTAAAGGAAATTGCTTATATACCTGTAAAAAAAAATTTAAGGAAAGTCATTTATGTAATGGTTAAAAAAAGAGCATGTCAAGGTAATAAACAGTAAAAGAAAGTGGTTTATTAAATGGTCTAAAGACTAAAAGAAAAGTATTTTTTATAATATATTAATGATTTGAAGGCAATTACAATGCATATAAAAAATAAAAACAAAAAGATGTTATTTTTGTCTTATCGATTTCAAAGAAAACTTTATCTTCAGAGATGAATATCAGAAATGTACGTGCTTGCGTGGTTTATAACAACCATGCAAAAAAACTTAAGCACGTACATTTCTGATATTCGTCTCTGAAGATAAAGTTTTCTTTGAAATCGATAAGACAAAAATAACATCTTTTTGTTTTTATTTTTTATACGCATTGTAATTGCCTTCAAATCATTAATATATTATAACATACTTAACAATGCTTCAAGCAAATTACCAATTACTTAAAATTATTTTTATCATATGTGATGTGACCCTTTATATTATTTTTTATTTTGGGGAGGTGTGTGGTGTAATGGTTAGTGCTATAGGAAATGGACTTGTCAACCTGAGTTCAGATCCTGGATGAGGCTGTTTTCATTTCACATAGTGCTAATACACTTGGGAAAGGTATGAATCCAACTATGGGTAAATAGAAGGGTGGACTAGGCTCTTCAACCTTGGTACAGCAACTGGTTTAGGAGAAGGAAAACTGAATTATTTACATCCTGGTAAAAAAAAAAATTGACCTTGTGTCACATCCTGCTCGTGTGGAAGACTTGGTAAATACATATATATTTTTTAATCAACCTAGTTTAAATGTTGACCATCACATGACACTTTTGAAAAAGAGGAGAAGAAAAAGAAAAGCAAGCAGCAGAAATAGTCATGCAGTGGAAGTAGACATCTTATTATAATGGAGATTGTGTGTTTTTCTGTCTGTAACCGAAACTATATTACTACTCAAGTCACAATTCCCTTAGTTATTGACATCACATTCTCCATGATTTTATTTTTATCTAAACATCAGTTATTAATAAAATTGTCTTACATTATTAATACTGTTAACTATGTCTACATACTGACAACATGCAATTATATTTATATATACAACAAAATAGCGCTTTACAATGTGAACGGGAAGGCTAATTTGCATATTAATATTAAAAAATCTAATTTAATAAATATGTGCTTAGTATTATTGATTTCTAACTGTTTGGTTTTATTTTAATGAATATAAGCAAAAATCTCTTCAATGAATCTTAAATGAAATCCATTAACAAGAAAAGATAACTGTCATTTTATTCTTTACTTCCTCTTTTAACTAAATACTTAAATTAGAAAAAATAACAATGAAAGACGAGAGTGATGGAAGATTAAATGTCAATTGTTCTATTTTATCGATTATACTCCCTCTGTTTCAAATCTTTTTATCTGTATTCTTATTTAGTTTCATTAGCCTTTCTAATTTAATACAATATTTTATTACATTAAAACTTAAATACTTGCACCCGGAGGGTGCATATATTTGCTAGTATGTCTAATATCTTTTGAATGGGATAGGGCGCTTGGTACCATCAACCTCAGCATGTGAAAAAAAAAAACAAGAAACAGTAATATTCCCAGAAGAAGAGCTGAATGCTTTCAGAATATTCTTTGCAAATATCATAAACTAAGGATGAATGAATAATTGCCTATCCATGAAATATGTTGAGAGAGAATGGACCAGAAATGAAGAAATGCCTTCAAGACATGCTAAAAAAAACAAAACAAATAACAGCAGCAAAGAAGACAGATGAAGACAAGAGAGGATCATTCAAGAATTAATTCTAGAACTTACTGTTAAATATCTGTCCGCCATCCCTGGCCAGTTGTAAAGAACTTAAAGTAAATAAGTAAGTAAGTCCTGAGTTATAGAATCCTTTGGTAAATGAATAAGTCCTGAGTTATAGAATCATTTGGTAAGTGAATAAGTCCTGAGTTATAGAATCATTTGGTAAGTGAATAAGTCCTGAGTTATAGAATCCTTTGGTAAGTGAATAAGTCCTGAGTTATAGAATCCTTTGGTAAGTGAATAAGTCCTGAGTTATAGAATCCTTTGGTAAGTGAATAAGTCCTGAGTTATAGAATCCTTTGGTAAGTGAATAAGTCCCGAGTTCTGGAATCCTACGTAGTGTAAAAGGTCCAGTGATATAATCCTATGTTCCGTCATCCACGAAGATCCAAGTAGTTATGAGTAGGTATGACCAGAACAGCCAGTATAAATAACAATATCAGCAGCAGAGTACTGCCAGTGGTTGGCCAATAGGTTGGTCACATGGTTAACGGCGAGTCTATAAGTAAGAGTGGGCTTTTAACACATGCCTTATATTACAAAAATCTCAACACTTACAACATGAAGATGAAAGAACAATGAAGAACACTTAAGAATTGCAACCAGAATAATTGCACATGTCATAAAAGATAAGTTGACAAGTAAAAATTATTTTTAGTCCTACCTTTAATTATATTTTTCTTTCTTGCTTCTCCATTTTTATCATTGTTGAATTAAAAAATGTTAACCTTTCATTTTGAGTTTGTTTTCCATCTCTTTTCTTTAGTGTGTTGTTTTTCTCTCTGAAAAGATTCCATTTTTTTTTTTTTTTCACAAACTTTGCATTTGCAGTCATTGTTCAGATTTTTAAACATTTGAGAAATTTGTAACAGATGGTGAATCAGTAAAGAAAGTAGCTTAATAGTCAAAAAAGAGTGGCATATGTAATGGAAAAAAGAAAAGAAAAGAAAAAGTCTTATGTCAAGGTAAAAGCAGTAAAGAAAGTGGCTTTGGTAATGGATAAAGAAAGGCAAATAATGATGAAAAAGTATTTTTAAAAGTTTTTATGTAATAGTAAAGAAAGAATTAAAGTACTTTACCAGTAAAAACATCTAAGGAAACTGGTTTATGTAATGGTTAAAAAACAGTAAAAGAAAGTGGCTTATCTCATGGTAAAAACAGTAAAAGAAAGTGGCTTGTTCAATGGTTAAAAGACTAAAAGATAGTGGCTTATGAAATGGTAAAACAGTGAAAGAAAGTGGCTTATTTAAAGGTTAAAAAGAGGAAAAGAAAGAGACTTATGTAATGGTAAAAAGTATAAAAGAAGGTTGCTTAATAGTTAAAAATAAAAGAGAGTGGCTTATATAATGAAGAAAAAAAAAATAAAAGAAAGGGGTTTATATCATGGTAAAAAAAGTAAAAGAAATTGGTTTAGGAAATGAAGAAATTGGTAAAGGAAAGGCTGAAAGCAAACATTATTTGATTTGTAGTTTGCTTCTTTTTTGGGGGTGGGGGGTGATAGTTTTTGGGATCAGGTGTGAAACATACAATTTTGTGTATTTAAGAATTAATTTTGTTGATATAGGGAAATAATTTTTTGGTACCATAATCATTTGTACATTTATAAATGATTATACATAACACCTGTTCAAAAAATAAATAAATAAATAAAATAAAAAATTACAGAGAGAATAATTGTTTATAGTTTTATATAAATAAAAAGCTTTCTTAGTGTCATGAAAATGAAACAAAAATACTTTCACAGCAAATTAAAAAAAAAAAGCATTTGAAATATACACATACACAAAATATCAAGACTGAAGCTGCATTTATCAGAACAGAAATGAAGAATGAATAAAATGTTATTTTTTTATTTTACCAAAATCATCCCCTTAGGCATTCATCAACATATTCTAGCAAGTTTTCCTTTCGTAGAAACACTTCCAAAACTCTTTTGAGATGGTGTGAAGCTACGTCATCATATGTCCTTTACTTCCACAAATTTACACATAAGATGAATTTTCAATTTAGAAAATAAGAAAAAAATTACATGGTGTTAGGTCTGGTGACTATGAATGACACACCTCTGAACCTTCTCTCTGGTGTGAGAGCTGTTCTTTCATATTTCTTTTAAGATCTTTCAAGTCTTCAAATTTTATCCTTGAGATGAATTTTAAGTTTAGGAAACAATAAAAGTCACACAGAGTTAGGGAGAACGAAGAGTTATGCACTTGCACCAATTTGTGTTTCACCAAAACAAATGATTATTTTATCATCATTGTTTATTTTTATATAGGTAATATAGCTGGATTACAGTAAATGCTCACACATACAGATCAATATGTGCACAGGTTACAAAATAAGGGGTGTATCAGCAGTACTCATACCCCATATTGATACACTGTATATCCTCCTTGGGGGTTAACACAGACCTGTGTTATCAGATGCATATAATCATATGGATAAATCATGATTATGTCATGCTAGCAGTATGAATATCCATGACAATCTCTTGCCAACTGTCCCTATCACTCATCACCCCTGGCAGGTCCTCCGTGCAGCACCCAGTATTCATGCAGAGCTGGTTAATGTAAGTCTTCTTTGCTGGAGGGCAGGCACTGGTGTTTCCATGAGCTGGCTTACACAGGAGAATGTTGCAGTTCGTCCTTCCTTCTCCAGTAGTGCCCAGCATGTTCGTCTTACTCGGATAATTTGTGTGATAGGGGGCAAGTGGCCATACAGTTGCTTCTTCAAATATCACAAGATGCCTGATGAGTTAAAAATTTTTATCAGAATATATTTACATGCACATGCTGTAGCCATATTGAAATTAAGATCATCCTTCAGGCTGTTTCAATCCAATTTCCCATCAATATTCACAGAAATTTATACTGTTGTTTATATCTAATGTGTTTTTCTATTTTCCCCTCTTATGTAACAAACACAAATGGGTTATTCGCCAATTATGCTTATTCAACCATTATATATATATATATATATATATATATATATATATATATATATGACTAAAAGCATTTTATATACAAACACTGATTTACTACAGTTACAGCGAACAAATGAGTCCTTGTAAAACACACTGGTGAACAGTGTTTACATTGCATCTCGTGTCTGGGCTAGATTAATTACACCACACCCAAGCATACGTTTTGTTTTTTACACACACATACACACACATGGATTTTATGTTTACTATTATATACACATAAAAGCAAGTGTTAATAAAAGACACATAAATAAGAATGTTTATAAAAATCAAAATGCTCACAACACACATCCTCTCAGTGATCACCATGTGCTAGGAACATATGTTTACAGCTAAACATACACTGTGAAATTGTTTGTCTAGACCATAGCACAATTGAGATAAGCTAGAGAACTGAGAAGAGTTGGTGTCACTTGGACAATAGTGTAAGCCACCAGAAAGTAAAAATGGTTGGTTTGTTGGATTTTATGGCATGTAAATAACCTTGGGCTATTTTATGCCAAAGACATTTTGCTTTATTCATTCTTATTGAGTACTCAAGTTTTTTTCAATCACATTTTTAAAACCTCATCTTTTGATCTATTTAATCCCATAGAGAGGACCTTAACAGGTACTACCACTCTGAGGCAGAGAGGGACCTGGGAGTAATGGCGATGAAGAGGTACTCAACATTCCCTAAAGATTCTGAATTGGAACTTCACAATTAGATGCAGTTTAACGTCATTCCAGAACACTAAGATCCTCAGCTACTGCCTTCTAGCACATATATAATAAAAAGTTTTGGAGGTTTGCCATCAGGGCAATTATATAGGTGCTAGGGCTTGATGTGAAAAGTCGATTGAAAAGAGTACTTGTTCAAATACTTATCAATCATATAGGTGCTTTGGCTTGACATAAAAGAGACTGGGTGAACTGAAGATGAAAGAATCTAGACCATCCAGACCACAGTACTGTTAAAATGGGCTGGAATATTTAGAATAATCCTGGAGATCTGAGGAGACTTGCTGTCATTCACTCCATAGAAAAACCACCAGTGATATATGGAAAATATTGTTCATAAAGTACTGTAGCCATACCCAATAAGCAGAAATCAATTATGGACATCTCTGGAATTTGCCTTAAAAGATATAACTATACAACAACTGCAATAACTCCATGCTATGTCATATAGTCACCATTATTCAGATGAAGGGATGAACTACATTAATCTTGTTTCCAAGTCAATAAACAATGCATTTATTGTCATTTAAAGAATGACACACATACACACACTATATATATATATATATATATATATATATATATATATATATGAGAGTACACAAACAGTTTGTTTGAGATGGCGATAGCTGACAATTTTTGGGAGAATATGTGCTTAATTGAAGTCATACCTAATTTGAAAATTAATTAGTTGATAATTAATGAATTAGGCAAATATATCTGTTCAAATGTAAGGCGTAAAAAATCAAGAAAAAGTCAATCTCTGTATGTACATTTCGGCCTATTATGCCTCATTAGCAGAGTTATAGACAGGAAGCCACCAGTTAGGGTTCGAATCACACACAAAGTGGCTTCCTGTCTATAACTCTGCTGATGAGGCATAATAGGCCGAAATGTACATACAGAGATTGACTTTTTCAATTGAACAGATATTTTTAATTCCAAATTCTTCAGCAGTTTTGACAGATCAACAAACACTTATATGTGTATGTATTTATTCAACCCCTCTGCACTTAGATCAATTTTTTAATCAAGCACAGCTGATTTGAATTCACAGTTTTCTTCTTCTAGGCTGGTTGCTTTACTAAAGCTGAATAACCCATAGCTAGAGGGGGTAGAACAGATTCATGCATTTCCTAAGAGTATTAATCTGAAGTGAAATGCAAACAGCCTCATCCAGGACTTGAACTCAGGTGTTCAATTCCATTTCCTATGACATTAACTGTTACACTATGCATGCCTCCATGTTATATATATATATATATATATATATATATATGCAGAAATGTAAATAAAAAAAAAGTATTCCAAAAGGTAATTTGTAATGTTGAAGTTAGTTGACATTAAAACATTTCATTTTTTTTAAAAGCCTTTATCAATTTAAAAAAATGAATATAGCTTTTAGTATTTGTTTTTCAAAAAGACAAGATTAGTGGTAAAATAAAATAAATACAACAGAATGTAGAAATGTAAATAAGTAAAAAAAACAAAGTATTCAAAACAAAATGGAACTTTTTAACATCAACTAACTTCACAATCTATAAATAAATTTATCTTTTGGAATACTTTTGAGTTTTTTCTTATTTACATTTCTACATACTGTCTGACTTACTTCCATATATATATATATATATATATATATATATATATTCTCAACCGGAGAGAGGTAGTTACAGTTCTTGGGCAACACTCCTCCCCACATGGGATGTCATCTGGGGTACTACAGGGATCTGTTCTTGGTCCCCTTTTGTTTGTTGCGTATATCAATGATATAGATGCTAACTTAAGGAATACCATAGTACTGAAGTATACCGATGACATCAAGCTGTACCTTGAGATAAAAAAGACAATCCTGACGCTGCAGATCTTTATTGCAGTCAGACCTGGACACAGTGCAACAATGGTTCACTGACTGGCAACTGAAGCTGGCTGTGGACAAATGCACCACCATGCATTTTGGGAGGAAAAACCATCATACATATACTCTCTCCACAACACTAATGTCAAGGAATCTTCTTGTGAACGTGATCTGGGTATTACTGTCAGCAGTGATTTACGTTGGATGAAACACATCTCTAAAATTGTCAAAAAAGGCTGAGGGTGTCCTGGCGTCACTCAGCAAGACCTTTGTCAGCCGCTCACTGGCTATCTATTTAAAGCTGTACAAAGCTATGGAGTGGCCACACTTGGAATTTGCATCACCAGTCTGGAACCCCTATCTTGCTCAGAATATTAACCTCCTAGAAACTGTACAGAGACGTGCAACCAAACGAATACCCTCCATCAGGCATCTACCATACCCTGAATGTCTCGCTGCCCTGGATTCGTTGAAACTTCGGTGTCTGGCAACTGATCTGGTAAACGCTCATAAGGTCATTAATCATCTTAACAACAGCAACCTTGAGCACCTTTTTGATCTCCATCTTTCTAACACACATGGGCATGCCTACAAAGTCAGAAAACAGCACTGCTCACGTGACTTTCGGAAACATTCTTTACACTCAGAATTGCGGAGGCATGGAATAAGCTGCCCACGTCTGTTGTAGGCTGCCGAAACACTGAATCTTTCAAAGCCTCCATGCTTCCTGTAGTCCACCAACACTATACCTGATGCCCCTCTCCACACACATATGCACACACATATATGCATATTACTACTGTAAACTGTTCATGTTCCTGACACTAATATTATCTTATTCATATATATATATATATATATATATATATTTCCTTATCATAAAAATATTGAAGTCTATGCATGATTCCAAAGCTCAATGACTTCTTTTCTGAGTTATAAGTCAGCATGTACATACCAAAACAGACACAAAATATATATATATATATATATATATATATATATATATACAGGGTCAGGCAAAAGGATCTGACACATTTGTAGGTTTAATAAAATGCAAATGAAGTAAAGAAACAATGATCTGACACATTTGTAGGTTAAATAAAAGGCAAATAAAGTAAAGAAACAAAAAAGTGTTTTTATTTTTGAAAAGTACATATAATGCCATTTTTTTCATATAATGCTATTTTGTTTTGTTTCTTTATAATGTCATTGTTTTTCATTTCTTTTTCAGTTGCTGCCATGAATTGGACTGGTGAGCATCGCGCTTTCATTGTGGAAACGTTTATCAACATCATTTTGTATGGATGCATTTGAAGATCATTGTGAAGTATTCTTTGTAAACTTCTTTCGGAAAGTCTAAGAGCCTGGACGTGTTTAAATGTGGAACGGAGTGGAGACTGTTGAACTGAAGCTCTTAGTGCTGCCACATTTTCTGGAGCTCTGGCGGTGCGAGGTTGGCCGGTTGATTTTCGTTTCAATGCAGATCCAGTAGCTCTGAAGTTGGTAACCCATAACAAGATTGTGTTTCGAGCTGGTACGGGATCATGTCTACCAAGATTGAAGTGCAAACGGAACGCTCTTTGTGTTGCAGTTACAGATTTGTTTGTTTTGATAAACGTTTCCACAATGAAAGCGCGATGCTCACCAGTCCAATTCATGGCAGCAACTGAAAAAGAAATGAAAAACAATGGCATTATAAAGAAACAAAACAAAATGGCATTATAAAGAAACAAAACAAAATGGCATTATATGAAAAAAAATGGCATTATATGTACTTTTCAAAAATAAAAACACTTTTTTGTTTCTTTACTTTATTTGCCTTTTATTTAACCTACAAATGTGTCAGATCATTGTTTCTTTACTTCATTTGCATTTTATTAAACCTACAAATATGTCAGATCATTTTGCCTGACCCTGTATATATATATATATATATATATATATATATATATATATATATGTGTGTATGTGTGTGTGTTATTTATAAGTAAATAGTGCTCAATATTGTTGATAGAGTATTGATATCTAAGTTAGGGTAGCGTGGACATGAACTCAACAGCACTTGGTTATTGACAATTTTTCACCTATGCAATTTTCAAATCAAATCGCATATGTGAGAAACTGACAGTTACCAACTGTTGTTGACTTTATGCTACTCTAACTTATATATATATATATATATATATATATATATATATATATATATATATATATATGTGTGTGTGTGTGTGTGTGTGTGTGTGTGTGTGTGTAAGAGCTATATTTATAAGAGCCATGTGTCTTGTTATGTATGTATATCTACATGGACAAAAGCTTTCAGCCACTGATGTACTAACATATGTGAACAGAATAATTTTCACAGGTTTACAAGAGAACAGATGTTCTATCTCAAATTATTTAAAAAAATAAAAATCAATTAAAAACAGGTATAATGGAAGACTTCTTTCTATTCAATAAGATAAAATGTTATCTTCTGTTTATTCCCTGTATTCTTTTATCAATTGATATATATATATATATATATATATATATATATATATATATATATATATAATGTGTGTGTGAGATGCTCCAAAAATAATGCCTTTTGTTTATTCCCGTGGAAACTATAGTTGGTTGGTTGGATTTTACGGCTTGTCAACCCTTGTTGGGTTATTTTAATGCTGAAGACATTTTGTTTTACTCATTCTTGACAGGTATTCAAATTTTTTTATTTAATGTCAACTTTTTTAAACAATTTTTAAAACTCTTTTCTATTTAATCCATAGATGGGACCTTAACAGGTACTACCACTCCTGGTCAGAGTGGACCTAGGTGTAAAGCTGATGAAGGGGTACTCCACACTCCCCAGAGCTCCAGAATTTGAACTTCACCATTAGATAGTTTAACATCATATCCAAGACATTAAGACCCTCGGGCACCACCTTCTAACACATATATGATAAAAGGAATTAGGCTGGCCATAAGAGCAATAGAATTGGGACAATTAAAAAAATTAAAACTCACTTTTAAACTCACTTTTTAAAAAATTCTATTTGACCCATAGATGGCCTTTAGATATTAAAAAGGTTCCTCTAACACTGAACCAAATTATTTGTATTGTACTATTAGAAAAAAAAAAAAAAAAACAAAAACAAAAAAAGCCCCAACATATTATCATGTATGAAATGTAATGGCTATTAAGCTAGTATATATGGTTATGATCAGCATGTGTATATGTCCTGTAACCGGTTTATGTAATACTAGCTGCAGTACCTATCCGGTAATACACAGGAAAGGTGGGGGTTATTCACAGTTCCCTGAGTGCACCTGGAAATGCTAGCAAACCTCGATGATTATAAACTGGATTTTCAAAAGCAATCTTTGCTAGATGTGTTTATGTCAGAAAAGAAAGTAATGTTATTTCATTAAAAAATATTTTTAATATAAGATTCCCTTAAATATTGTGTGTATATTTTATTTCACTAAAAATTGATTTTAATCTTTTAAAATAATTCCTTTAAATATTGCCAGTCTATGAACAATGGGTACCTGTTTAGCTCAGTCGGTAGATTTGGTTTGTTTTGTTTTATGGCATATCAACCTCAGTGGGTCATTTAATACTGACAAAGTTTTGAAATAAATTCATTCTTAGTGGATACTCAATTTTTTTTTATAAACACATTTTTCTATTTAACCCATAGATGGTACCCTAACAGGTACTACTACTCAGGTCAGAGTGGACCTGGGAGTAATGGTGATGAATGGGTACTCAACACTCTCCAGAGCTCCAGAATTGGAACCTCACAATTAGATACAGTTTAACATGGAAACTATAGCAGATAATTGAGTATAATAAAACTGTTAAATAGAGCACGTTTTCAGCTATCTTTTTCTATCATAGAATTAGAATCTGCAAAACGTCCTCATAAAATCTTAACTAGCAGAGGCAATCTACTTTCTCCCACCAATGATGACTGTCAGGAAAATGTATATAAATATATATAAATACATATCTTAGTATATATTTTTTTTAGTAATTTTCATTTTAGTATATATTTAAAAACATTTTGTATTATTTGGATTATTGTCCTCATCTTTATTACTATTACACAACATTTCGGCCAATGTGCCTTCCGGTCTTCTTCAGATGTTTAATGTTAAATTCAGAAGCTTCATGTCATAATTAGGAGTGAGTTCGACAAGAATGTTCCCTGAGTTCAAAGAAAATGTTCCCAGAGCGCGATCCTGTTTATATGAACTACTCTTATCAATGATTGGCTGTAGAATTGGCCATTCAGATATAAAGAGTTTGAGGATCGTGCTGACGTATTATTCTAAGTTTTTTTTTTTTTGTTGGCGTTGCACAAGGGTGGCGTGTTGGAGTTTGATCGTCTCCAACGGGGCTGGCTGGCTGAGGGGTGTATTATGTTGGAAGACCCAAAACCCCCCTATGAAGCCAGCCAATAACATAACTGACAACGCCACCCTGCGCTAAGTCTAGCGTATTTCAAACAGTGAGTTTGACAAGAATGTTCCCGAGTTTAAAGTGAATTTTCCCAGAGTCCAAGAAGGTTCCTGAATTTAACAAGAAACACCTGAAGAAGGCCGGAAGGCACGTTGGCCAAAACTTGAATATAACAATAAATAGGACAATAGTCCAAATAATAAAATTATCAAGTCTCATCTAAAAAAATTCAGAGAAATAAAAATATTTCATGACATCAAAAAATCCCAAATTACAAGTCAGATGTGTTGTTAAACTTCTTTCCTTCTCTTCTTGCTTTTAGAAAAAATATATCATACAATATTGAGACTGAAGCAAAATTAGTAGTGAGAATCAAAATTATAGGGTACCTAGTGATTATAGGGTACCTAGTGAGAATCAAAATATGTGATACCTAGTGAGAATCAAAATTATGGGTACCTAGTGAGAATCAAAATATAGGGTACCTAGTGAGAATCAAAAGTATAGGGTACCTAGTGAGAATCAAAATTATAGGGTACCTAGTGAGAATAAAATTATGGAGTACCCATTGAGAATCAAATTTATGAACAATTGTATTCTAGCCTAGCTCACTAACCAAATGAGAAGCTTGGTTATTATTTCAAAATATGTTCAAATTTGAAAATAATTTTTAATTATTTTTTTGGAGATAATCTATTTTTTTTTTGGGGGGGGGGAGATATTGCTGCCAAGGCTGGAAATTTTAGGGTTTGCTTTTATTGTCATAACTGAAGAGCAAAAGATCTATTTTTTTAAATTTAGTTTAAGTTTACATTTTAACAGGGACCCTAATTCCTTGTATAAACCAGATTTAATCTTTTTGCAATAAAAATGTGTCCTAAATTATAAAGAATGGAGATTTGATAATAGTTTGGTTTTCTTTGTTTAATGGCATATCAACCTTCATCGGTTATTTAATGCCAAACCCATACTTGTCGAATAACAGTAATGGTACTATTTAACCTATAGCTAGGGGGATGAGAGGGTTTATATCTTTCCCAAGGGCATTAGTCCAAATGTGAATGTAATAGCATGACTGGAGTTTGAAGTTGCAGTACAATGTTGCAGTTGACACATTAACCACTACACATGGAAGGTTTGAATGAAAGAAAATGTCGATTAATAAGAAAAAGGAAGGGATGTTTGGTTTGTTTGGTTTTGTTTTACGGCATATCAACCTCAGTGGGTCATTTAATGCCGATAAAGTTTTGAAATAAATATTAATGATAATACAATTTTTTTATAAATAAATTTTTCAATTTAACCCATAGATGGGACCCTAACAGCTACTACCACTCCAGGTCAGAGTGTACCAGGGAGCAATGGTGATGAAGGGTGCTCCACATTCCCCAAACCTCCAAAACTAGAACCTCACCATCAAATAGAGTTTAACGTCATTCCCAGGACATATGTAGACCCTCAGTCACCGCCTTCTAGCACCCATATGATAAAAAAGGGTTGGGGTTTGCCATAAGGGCAATAGGGTTGGGAAAATCATATAGGTGCTAGGGCTTGATGTGACCAGCCAATTGATCAGAGGGGCCTCTCCGACCACCGTCTAGCCCAAGATAGGGCCAAAGTGGAGTATTGAAAGTTATGAGCTGCTCATCCACCTGGGTTCTATCCCTAAGCATCACGGGTTGCCACCCACTGCCAACAGGTGGCCCCATTGGGGAAGTCTTACCCCTCTGCAGAGGTACAGTCAGTGCATTCTAATGTTGGTTGGTTTGGTTTGTTGGTTAGGATTTTACAGCGGGTCAACCCATTGGGTCATTTTATGACGAAGACGTTTTGTTTTATTCATTCTTAATGGGTACTCAATTTTTTTTAAAACTCAGTTATTTTTAAACACATTTTTTTAAACTCATGGTTTTCTATTTAACCCATGACCCTAACTCGGTACTACCACTCGAGTTAGAGTGGACATGGGAGCAATGGTGATGAAGGGGTACTCTTTATTCCCCAGAGCTCCAAAATTGGAACTTCACCATTAGATAGAGTTTAACGTTAAAACCCACAGCCACCGCCTTCTAGCACATGTATGATAAATGGGTTGGTGGTTT
>CM042146.1:69256577-69386577 GCA_023376005.1 Doryteuthis pealeii | reverse complement strand
ATATATATATATATATATATATATATATATATATATAGAGAGAGAGAGAGAGAGAGAGAGAGAATTAAAATTACTATGTACCAGCTCAACATCTTTACTGAGGAAATGTTATATGGATTTATCTTTTATATTAACTATTACTATTCAGTGTAAAGTTAAACATTTCTAACAATAAACAATAGTCCCTTATATTCGTCATAGTCTTACAATCTTTAATGATTAGTTACATTTGCATATAGTCACCATCATTGGCTATAAATTCTTGCTAACAATGAACAAGAAGCACTCATAAAAATCTACACCAGCAGAAGTGACCCATTTTTTTCATATCAGCAATGATGGAATCATCAGGAATTTGGTGTCCATTTAATCCAACTTTAATTGGTCTGATTCACACGGAACAGCTTGAAATATTCAAATTAGAAGCTTGAAGTTTACAAGACTTTAAAAAAAAAAAAGTGAAAAGTATTAAATCATATTTCATGTACAACTAATTAAAAAATGAATCCAGGTGTGCAGAAAATATGGTAAAAAAATGTTAAGACTGAAGCTGTATTTACCAAGACGTAAACAATGAATGAAACAGTAATTTCCTTAAAAATAGTCTTTGTATTCAGCACACTTATTCCAGTGATTCACACGGAACAGTTTGAAATATTTAAGAATATTTCCTTTCAAATTACTAGAAGTTTGAAGGTTTAGATGATCTATTAAAAAAAAAAAAAAAAAAAAAAGGGAAAAAGAGCGATCCTATTTCATGTAAAATTAATTAAAAAATTACTCCAGGTGTACACAAGATGTTTCATTTGGTTGTTCTGTTTTATAGCATCATTTAATGCTGAATCAATTGATTTTAATATTCAGTTTTACTTGCAGTACCTTCTATTGCTTAAATGGTCACCCATCTAAGTATTGAACAGGATCATTACTGCTTCACACCAGTGATTTAACGGGAACCAGTGCTTTAAATGTGACTTGAATGCAAACCCTACACAAGATGTGTTCAAAAAGTATTAAGACTGAAGTTGTATTTATCAAGACATAAATAAACAATGAATAAAAAAATGATTTTTCCTTTGATAAAAGCCCCTTGGATCCCATTGTAGGACTTGCACCATAAGGAATGTCCCTTACTAGTAGCTGGTTGGGGGGCAAAGCCCCCCCCCACACCTAAAGAGCAGAGGCGTTGTGCCTAAACCATGTGTACTCATTGCCAGCCTGAGAGGGAAGAGACAAGAATTCAGAATTCCCAGCTTCTGGCCAAACACTAACACCATCTATCAGCAGACACTGCGGCAAGGGAAGATAATCCTATTAAGACTTATGTCCACTCAGAATTACCATTTTACTGATGCAACAGTATGTTTAGCTCTTTCTTTTCTTCTCCCTTATTCCTTCTCCTATCTTTTGTATGTTCTTTCTTTTCTTCTCCCTTATTCCTTCTCCTCTCTTTGTATGTTCTTTCTTTCTTCTTGTATGTTCTTTCTTTTTTTCTCCCTTATTCCTTCTCCTCTCTTTTGTATGTTCTTTCTTTTCTTCTCCCTTATTCCTTCTCCTCTTTTGTATGTTCTTTCTTTTTTCTTTTCTCTTATTCCTTCTCCTCTCTTTTGTATATTCTTCTTTTTCTTTTCCGCATCGCTTTTCTCTCATTTGTTCTTTCTGCCTTCTTTTCTTTCCTTTCTCTTCTCTTTCATTCAATTCTTTCAGGAGGAAGAATAAAAGTCTAGGAATCATCATTTTATTATACAGAGTATAACTCAGAAGTTACGCACCATCCTGGTTTAAAAGATTTTTAAATAAAAAACACTTTTATTGATTTCATAAACATTGTGTACCAGAATAATCCACAAATTCTTGATGATTTGAAAGATGCAATAATAACTGAGTGGCAAAAGATCCCCCACCCCCTGAAACACACAGGAGTGTGAAAGTTTGATGACGAGAATTGATGTATGTTTTATGGCAGGGGGTGCTTAATTTGAGCATTTGTTATGTTTATTCTAAATAATGGAATTTTTGAAATCAATAAAGGTGTATTTTTGAAAACCAGGATGGTGTACAATTTCTGTCACACTCTGTACACATACACTCACACATACTATATATGATAATTTGTTTTTTGAAGGCAGCGAAAAAATGCGTTGTATGTTGGAAAAACATTTATTTATATCTTTTGTTGTTTTTTGGGGTTTTTTTACATTTTTTTTAATTTTTAAAAATTAAAAAAAAATTTTTTTTTAATTAAAAAACAAAAAAAAAAAAACAACAAAAGATATAAATAAATATGTTTTTCCAACATACAATGCATTTTTTCGCTGACTTCAAAAAACAAATTATTAAATTACAAATAATGCTTCGAATATACTATAAAAACAAAACCTTTATTATATATATATATATATATATTATTTCTGACTTTTGTTTGTTTTTTTAAATCTGATATCTTATTGATTCACTGATTTCAAAAACATATTTGTTGATACTAAGGATGTAAGTGATGAAGAATCATCACACACTCTTGATGATTCATTTTGAAAGATGCAATAATAACTTAGAGCCAAAAGATCCACCCCCTCCTGAAATCCGCAGGAGTGTGAAAATTTGATGAGAATTGATGTGGGTTTTAATGCAGAAGATGTTCAATTTGAGCATTTGTTATGTTTATTCTAAATAATGGTGTTTTTGAAATCAATAAAAAATTTTTTTTTCAAATCAATAAAGGTATATTTTTGAAAACCGTGATGGTACCCAACTACTGAGACATCCTGTATAGTATACAATTTGTTCAGCATTGTATATAAATCCTCATTTTCATTTAACTTTTAAAACTAAAATGTGTCCTGTTTATGACATTAAACTGTATCCAATGGTAAAGCTCCGGTTCTGGAGATCTGGGGAGTAAGGAGTTACCCCATTGTCGTCATGACTTCCAACTCATTCAGATCCACAGTGTAACACTCTGGATCTGGATCCGAATGAGTTAGGAGTATCTTTTAGGTTCCCATCTATGAATTGGTTGGATTTTAGGATTGGTAATTCCATGTTAAATCATCCAGGCTATGTCACCCACCCCCCTTCAATTTTTATGAAATTTTGTTCAGGTGAGGACTATGTTAGACAATCCAAAAATTTGAGTTTCCAATTCCAAAAATTAACAGAGTTATGTGGATTTTTAGCTCTCCAAATTTGGTGGTGGGGGGAATTTTGTCTGTAAAATGAGTTCTAGAGCTTCCCTATTCCTAAAAATTGGTTTATAAAAACATTTTTGCCCAAGGAATGCTATCCAAAAATGCTATCAAAAAAGTCTTAAAGTTAACCAATTTTAAGTTATTAATGATTTCTGATTTCAAAATTTTAACTAATATTGCAGCTTTGGTTCTGAGCAAAAACCAAACTATCATGTTAGGAAAATTATTTGGAAGAAAATTAATATTTCAATCATTCTTCATTTCATTATGTGTGTACATAGCTATTTTAAAACCCTAACCATGTGGGTCATATAAAGTGAGTGACTCTTCTATTCTATAAGAACTCTTTCTTGCTTCCTGAAGACTTTCATCCTAACTGTTTGTATCTATGTTGTATATTTCATGTTACATGTGCTCAGACAATAAAGTCTGTATCGTTGTTATATGTACCTCTTTGGTGGATTTTATTACATATATATTCACCTATGTTGGAGGCTTCTATGAAGCCTTCTGACATATTATAATAACCAGTTTTAGCTATTGAAGTAAAAACTAGATTTAATTCTTATACTGGCAATCTTGTTAATAAAAAAAAAAGTAAAGTTGGCAGAGTGGCCACGCAGCGAGGGAGTCTATCTCCTTTTTGCTAGCACTAGACCAGGGAGATTGTTTTTGCTGAGATGGAGTGCCACACTATTGTCAACTCCCCACTTTACTGCACGAATCAGATTACCCAATCTGTGCTACTCATATGCCGAGTTGGCATGGGACTGGTATTGAACCAGATTCCTGGGTGGGTGCTCTACCGACAGAGTTAAACTGGCCCCTTCTTGTTAAATAATAGGCATTTAATCCATGGACCACAATCATTAACTGTTAGTATTCCAGGGATTGGGGAAAAAGGATATATTTGGAATATATCTTACTGGCAATCTTGTTAAATAATAGGTATTTGATACATAGAGAAGGGGTTGCACTAGCCACCATTTGTAGAGCAATCAAGTATGACCCTCTGGATGATCTCTTGCCTTTAATCATCATCATCATCATCATGTCGTGCTTTCAGCGCGGATATCCATGACAATCTCTCTCTATCCGTCCCTATCGTTCATCATTCTCAGGAGGTCCTCTATGCAGCATCCTGCATCCGCACAGAGCTGATCAATGTACGTTTTTGCTGGTCGGCCCACACTGGCTTGTCCATGTGCTGGCTTCCACAGGAGGATGTTGCTTATGAGTTTGTCCTTGCTTCTCCAGCAGTGTCCCGCGTGTCTTGTCTGTCTTACTCTAATGGTTTGTGTGGCAGGTGGCCGTATAGCTGTTTTCTCGTAGGGTGTTGTTTCCATGTCTTGTTCAGGATCACCCGCAGCATTCTTGTGCAGCTCCCATCTAGTTTATTCTCTAGTCGCTTAGTTAGGGTCCAGGTGGTGCAGCCATACAGCAGTACTGATATGACAATGGCCTAACTTGTCTGTGCCTTTAATAAGACGGCTTAATACATGAGGGTATGACTTATTGGCCTCACCCCCAGAAGACGCCTGTTTCATTAATATTTTCACACTTTGCATCATATTAAAGCTTTTCTAACCTGATCTACTAATCTAATAATTTGGTACTATTTGTCCCCATGGGCATCTGGTATGGTTTTTCAGTGGATGGGGAGAGGTAAAAAAAAAGAATATATTTGGAATATATCTTATTGGTAATTCTGTTACATGATAACCATTCCATTCATAGAGAAGGTGCTGCACTCACCACCATTTTGAAGTGTAAGCAAGTATAATTAATACACTGCATGGTTTTTCACCTTTGTTAAAATGGTCTGATCTGAGAGGGGGGGGTCACAAATAACTTGTTGATCTATAAGAAGGGGGCATGCAAAATCTAAAATAGATACCTATAACTGAGACAACTTTTTTCTTGTATTCCTCAAACCAAGATTTCTTCAGAATGCCACCAGCAAACAGTTTCAAGATATTCAAGATTATATGCTTTAGTTGGTTGGTTGTTTTATATTACAGCATATCAAACCTTTTGGGGTCATTTAATGCCAAATCAAGTCATTTTGATAAATGATTTGTTTAACTTATTATTTTATTTTTTATTTTTAACATATTTTTTTTTACCAAATTCTTTTTAATCAATTTTTTTAAACAATGTTTCAGATTTAATTACATTTTTATTTTAAATTAGCAGCATAAAGGACAGGACCAAAAGTATTTGTACTTTCCTTTTTAATTAGGTTGAGTAGTGTTCATCATTGGAAAGAAGTTATTTTTTATTAGAAGAAAAAAAAAAACAACATTTTCCTTGTACAATTCTATAGATAATTAAAAAAAAGAAAGAAATCAGCATAACAACCCATATAACAAAAATAATTATAAGCCAAGTTGATTACTTATTTTTTAAAAAGTTCTTTCACAATTTGCATCATATTAAAGTATTGTCTTTTCTGACCTGATCTATTATTTTTGAGAGTATACAATCTGAGGCCATGGGCATCCATGTGATTTTTCTGTGGTGGGGAGGAGTCAAATTATATATATATATATATATATATATATATATATGTTGTATTTTAAGGGTCTCCGTATGCTTCTCTCGGTATATATTTTTATGTCTTTTTTAAGTTGGGCGTTATTACGAAGCATCTAAAAATAAATGAATGAACTCGATGTTATGGTATTGGATTCACTTATTTTTTTATTATTTGTTATCATAAATTTTCGGGTTCGTTAGATACCCTTTTTCAAATGAATGTTGCTCCTGTTTAATGGATATTTTGTCCTTGTTGTTATTGACAGTGCAGCGGGTGTAAAATATTTATAATAACAGAGTATTCCGATGTCAGTATATAATGTGTATGTGTGTTATTATCAGGAAGATTCAACTTTTACTGCCATATCACCAATATCCAGGTTTTGGGATGACATAATAAAATAGGAAGCATTAGTCTTGGACCACTCTGTCAGTGGAGCTTAGAATACGTTGACTGTATCACCTGCATAAAGTGATACAATCCCCCCCCCCAAAAAAATTAGTGGTTGGTTCGTTCATTCAAGTTTACAGCATGTCAACCCTTGGGTTATTTCATGCTTTTTCGTTTTATTCATTCTTGTTAGGATTTTTGGTTTTTGTGTTTTTTTTATCATCAGAGGGACCTCTTCAATTGCCTGTGAGAGAGAAAGTGTGGCATGTCATGGACTGCTCAGCAACCAGTATTCTGTCATTAAATATCTTGGGTTACCTATGGCCAACAGGTAGCCCCATTAGGGGGGGAGGTCTTACCCTTCTGCAGTGCAGTCTGTGTATTCTTAAGCCCCAGCTGACAGGGCAAACAAAAGAGATTGTCCTGGGCACAACACTAAACTGTATCTGATTGCGAGGCTCCAGTTCTGGAAATCTGGGGAGTGTGGAGTACACTTTCCTTGCCATTATCCCAGGTCCACTCTGACCTGGAGTGGTAATACCGGCTAGGGTCCCAATTTATGGGTCAAATAGAACTGTTTGAAAATCATTTACAATAGGATCATATGTAAAAACTCTTAAGAAACAACAATACAAACATTTGAATATGAACATACAATGAATGCAATTCCCTAACCTTTAGGCTTAAAATGACTATATGGATTGACATGCCATTAAAAAATCAATCCCTCATGATTACTTTTGGAATGATCCTTGCACAATCAGGGCATAGAGGCTCTTGCTCATTACTGGTGAAAATGTGTAAGCAGGGGTAATGACTATTTGCAAAAATAATGTTTTGTTACTGAAAATTTGTTCTATTATACTCCATGAATCTAAATAAAATTACCAATTTAAACCTAAAAATAATCATGTTTGATGGGTACTATGCCAGTTTTATAATAAATTGAAATTTTTGTTCTTGACTGAGTACACTTATATTCTAAATCTAAATAAAAGTACAAATTTATACCTTCTCAATTTTTATGGTTAATATGCCCATTATATAATATATTACAATATATATATATATATATATATATATATATATATGGAAATATGCTGAGGAAATTAATCCGACAATATGAGAAGAAAATATTTTAAAAATATAACAAACACAGGATGTTATGATTAGGGGAAACAATTTTATGTGTCAATACTTAAGTATTTCGGTATATTGTACCATCTTCAGGACACTGTTAAGTAATGTTTATGTGAGGGACAAAATGAAAGATGTTAAGTGTATAGTGAATGCGTGATATGATGTTATTAACTGTTAATTTTTGTATGCGCATTTGTTTACGAAAGCCAATGCAATGATCACGTCATTGGCTTTCGTAAACAAACGCGCATATAAAAATTAACGGTTAATAACATCATATTCACACATTCACTATACACTTAACATCTTTCATTTTACATAACATTATGTCCTGAAGATGGTACAATATACTGAAATGCTTAAGTATTGACACATAAAATTGAATCATAACATCCTGTGTCAATTGGGCACATAATGTAGTGTAACTAGATTTGCAAACCATTGTGAGTGAATTTGATTCTCAATATTTAAGGTCTTGTGCTACATCTAAGAAAAGCTTAGTAAACTACTGTTTTGAGAGGAGGCATTAAGAGCACCCTGAGTAAGATTTTAATGGTAGAAAATGTGATTTTAAATAGTGTCCTACACAAATCTGAGCAAAACTACGAGTTAATCCCAAAAGTAAAGTCTCCAAAGCACTGGGGATGTAGGTAAATTGTTTGTGCATCTATTGGCAATAACTGTTGTGTTAGGTGTGAATGCTTCAGTCTCGTTGCCATGCTCAATCTTTGCTTGGCAGTCATTTCTGATGGAATTCCTAATTGACACTACTGTCAAGTTTGTGCAGTTATTTTGTTTTGAACACAAAAGGCATTAAACTGATTGAAATTCATTGCCAATTAATGGAAGTATATGGCAAGTCATGCCTGGATGTAAAAAATGTCCACAAGTGGTGTAGGGAGTTTGCAACAATGAAAAGGTTCAACGCTTCTTCAACATTCATCATTCCACTTCCAGCCCGTCCTTCGGGACGAGGGTCCGGTGTGCTTTGGCCACTGGATCGGTGTGTTTGAATTAATAGCGTCAATCCCAGGGGGCTATCCCCCCAGCAATACCTGCCCCCTGGGTTTATTGCCCAGCGCCTGAGGCGCCCCCCTTGAGGGGGAATGCTGAAGGGATCGACGCAATTTTTGTTCTTTCCCACCCAGGAGCTTCAGCTTGTGGGTGGGTCCACGTTAAAACAAGGCTTGTGCCCAGCCCATACAAGTGGGGTATGAGGCAAATACCTCAACGCTTCTTCAACATGGCAGTGAGCTGGTATAACATGGACGTACTAAAACTGACACAGCTCCTACAAATGCATCGATTGAAATGGTTATTATGTAGGAAAATAGATACATGCTTAAACTTAAAAATGTAAATAAAGTCGTCAGGGTGGCCTAAAGTCGGTATCAGCTAGAACCGAGGGAGTCTATCCCCTTTTCACTAGCACTAGACCAAAGAGATTGTTTTGGTATCTGAGGTAGAGCACCGCACCTACCATAAGCTCCTCACTTTACCACACAGATCCCTGCGCTACTCATACACTGAGTTGGCGAGGGCCAGTATCGAATCCAGAACCTTGTGGTTCCTAGTCAGATTTAAACATTGATAAATATTTCTGTGATTTCTAAATATTTTGGTGACCTTAACTTTTGGATTACTCATGTACAACAGATAGAGTGAGCGCAATAAAATGCATAGGAAATAGACTGGGTGACCCAAGTTCAAATTCTGGATGAGACTGTTTACATTTCACTTTGTCCTAATGTCTCTGAGAAAGGCACAAATCCATCTCTTCTCCCTCCTATCCTTCCAATTGGAAGGCAGACTGGGGTCTTTAGTTTTGCTATGGCAACTGGTCTAAAAAGGTTACCTGTGGCAGAGGAATTGTTTAAATATTAAGAGGGAGTACAACAACATTTTGGATAGAGCAACTTTTCAGCTACAAAAACAATTTTTTTCACATAGGCAATACAATTCTATGAATTTTTGCTTATGGCTAAGTCACGCTGAAAGCACCAGTTCCTACTCAATCACTGAAGCTAAGCAGCGATTAACCAGTTCAATATTTACATGGTTGAACATTTAAGCAACAGCAGGTACTGTAAGTAAACTGAATATCAAAAAATGACTTGATTCGGCATTAAAATGACTGAAAAGGGGTTGACATGCCATAAAACTAAACAACCAATCAAATAATCTATCAAGTGTTGTTATTGTATTCCATGTATCTATTTAAGGAGGAGGCATTTCTTTCAGAATATCCCTTGTAAAATTTTAAGGGTAGGAAATCTTTCAATTTGGAGGCAGAGAGTCTATAAAACAAAAAGATGAAAAAAGAAAGAAAAGAAAAAAAGAAAGAAAAGCTAAGTATTTCCAAAACTGATCAATATGATTAGCCGAGAACCTTTTTATTGAGATGATCAAAGCCACTTGGCCTTTTTATATTGCAGATATTGTAGACTTAATGGTTTACTTTACTTAAAATATGTGTATGTACAATATCATGCAAATGGACATTTTATCTTTGCATAGATAGCAGAAAAAATAGATAATGATCAGATCAGGAGATATATAGATATTGAACAGACTGAGATAGGTAATGATCATAACAAGATGATAGATCAATAGATAATAACCATTATTATATATATATATATATATATATATATATATATATATATATATATATATATTATATATATTCTTTCTTCTAACGGTCATTTCATCCCGTTTTATTTTTGTTGAAGACCGATCCACATGCGGTCGATACTGATATTCCGAGGGACCTCACATCAGTAAGAGGGGCCGATGTTACTTTTTAAAACCGAACAGACTGAGATAGGTAATGATCATAACAAGATGATAGATCAATAGATAATAACCAGATCTTTCTTCTAACGTCATTTCATCCCGTTTTATTTTTGTTGAAGACCGATCCACATGCGGTCGATACTGATATTCCGAGGGACCTCACATCAGTAAGAGGGGCCGATGTTACTTTTTAAACCGTAGAGAGGAAGGCCCTGAAACGGTTGCACATTCTCTCCTGATGATCCCATGCCTTTGTAAACATCTTTTGTTTTTTCAATATATCAAATTCAGACTGTCGGATTAAGTTCCATTATATATATATATATATATATATAATATAAAATATTATGGTACTAATTTACCAATACTATAATTTCATACACAGTAGACAATCCTCAGATGGTTAAATACTGAAAAAGTGGCCTGTCAAGCATTTGTATAACGTGGTACGTGTTCACATGATAGAATATTATTACACAAGACTTATATTTAAAAACATAACATGCTTAGGTCTTAATGCACGCAGTGTCCAGATGTTAAAAAAGAAATAGCAATATGAAGTCAATGGTGCTTGATAACAGAGTTTCTTGCCTAACTTAACTCTGAATTCAAAATTCCTGAGGTCAGTCGTTGATTGGGTTCGTGGCATTCCTTGATGCACCAATTCTTTCCTATTGACTATGCCAAAAAGTGTGGAATGGTCCAACACAAGCCTTCACCACTATAAACAAATCACTGTGTTGGTTGTTCATTGGATGAACACTCATGCGCCGAAAACCGACTAGAGAGTACAATTTATATATATATATATATATATATATATAATATATATATATATATATATATATAAAATTTAAAATATCAAATGAGGGACAATTTTAAGTAGTGCCCATGACTCAGTTTTATATATGGTTGATATGTACAATCATCAGATTGTGTGTGCATGGAGAGAGAGAGAGATAGATGTTGAGACAGATTAAAGATTATGAAAAGATTGATTATGAGAAATATTGATCAGATGATAGATATGAACAGGCTGGGATAGATGAGGAATAGATTGTGAGAAATAGTGATGACACAATCACATATAGATATATATATATGGACAGGTTGGAAAATATTGATGGATAAGAACATAGATAAATAGTTAGGGAAAGAGATAGATAGATAGATAGGAACAGAGATATATAGATAGTTAAATAGATAGGAACATAGATTGATGGATAGATAGAATAGATAGATAGATAGATAGATAGGAACAGAGACAGATGGATAGATACATATATAAGAGCAGGGATAAATACAGGAATAGATAGAAAGAGAGATAGATAGATAGGAACATATATAGGAACAGATAGATAGATATGAACTAGATAGAACAGATATAGGAATATAATAGGTAGGAACAGATAGATAGATATGAACATAGATAGGAACAGATATAGGAATATAAATAGGTAGGAACAGAGATAGATAGATAGGTAGGAACAGAGATAGATAGATAGGTAGGTAGGAAAACAGATATAGATAGATAGATAGATAGATAGATAGATAGATAGATAGGTAGGAACAGGGATAGATAGATAGATAGATAGGAACATATATAGATAAATAGGTAGGTAGGAAAACAGATATAGATAGATAAATAGGTAGGTATGAAAACAGAGATAGATAGATAGATAGGTAGGTAGAAACAGATATAGATAGATAGATAGGTAGGTAGATATAGATAGATAGATAGATAGGTAGGTAGAAACAGATATAGATAGATAGATAGATAGGTAGGTAGAAACAGATATAGATAGATAGGTAGGTAGGTAGGTAGAAACAGATATAGATAGATAGATAGGTAGGTAGGTAGAAACAATATAGATAGATAGATAGGTAGGTAGGTAGGTAGGTAGGTAGAAACAGATATAGATAGATAGATAGATAGATAGGGATAGATAGAACAGATATAGATAGATAGATAGATAGATAGATAGGTAGAACAGATATAGATAGATAGGTAGGTAGGAACAGATATAGATAGATAGATAGATAGATAGATAGATAGGTAGGACAGATATAGATAGATAGGTAGGTAGAACAGATATAGATAGATAGATAGGTAGGTAGGTAGGAACAGATATAGATAGATAGATAGGTAGGTAGGTAGGAACAGATATAGATAGATAGATAGGTAGGTAGGTAGGAACAGATATAGACAGATAGATAGATAGGTAGGTAGGAACAGATATAGACAGATAGATAGATAGGTAGACAGATATAGATAGATAGACAGATATAGATAGATAGATAGATAGATAGGTAGGGATAGATAGATAGATAGGTAGGTAGGAACAGATATAGATAGATAGATAGATAGATAGATAGTAGTAGATAGCAGATATAGATAGATAGATAGATAGGTAGGTAGGAACAGATATAGATAGATAGATAGATAGGTAGGTAGAACAGATATAGATAGATAGATAGGTAGGTAGGAACACAGATATAGATAGATTATAGATAGATAGATAGGTAGGTAGGACAGATATAGATAGATAGTTTGGTTTGGTTTGGTTTGTTTGTGGCATATCAACCTCAGTGGGTCATTTAATGCCGATAAAGTTTTGAAATAATCAATTCTTAATGAAAAATACAATTTTTTTTTTAAATAAATTTTTCTATTTAACCCATAGATGGGACCCTAACAGGTACTACCACTCTGGGTCAGAGTGGACCAGGGGGCAATGGTGATGAAGGGGTGCTCCACATTCCCCAAACCTCCAAAACTGGAACCTCACCATCAGATAGAGTTTAACGTCATTCCCAAGACATGTAGACCCGCAGCCACCGCCTTCTAGCACCTATATGATAAAAAGGGGTTGGGGCTTGCCATAAGGGCAATAGGGTTGGGAAAATCATATAGGTGCTAGGGCTTGACGTGACCAGCCGATTGATCGGAGGGGGCCTCTCCGACCGCCCGTCTAGCCCAAGATAGGGCCAAAGTGGAGTATTGCATGTCATGAACTGCTCATCCACCTGGGCTCTATCCTTAAGCATCATGGGTTACCACCCAACAGGTGGCGCCATTGGGGGAGTCTTACCCCTCTGCAGAGGTGCAGTCGGTGCATTCAAACGCCCCAGCCGACAGGGCGGATAGGTAGGTAGGTAGGAACAGATATAGATAGATAGATAGATAGGTAGGTAGGTAGGTGGATAGATAGATAGATAGGAACATATATAGATAGATAGATAGATAGGAACAGATATAGATAGATAGATAGATAGATAGATAGATAGATATATTGGAACAGATATAGATATATTGGAACAGATATATATATATATATATATATATATATATATATATATATATATATATAGGAACAGATAGATATATAGGCACAGATATATATATAGATAGGAACAGATAGATAGATAGGAACAGAGATAGGTAGATAGAAACAGGGATAGATAGAAATAAAGATAGGAACAGATAGATAGAATGATAGAAATAGAGATAGATATTGAATATACTAAGATAGATATTCATCTTTGACAGATAGGATATGACATAACAGGGTTAATCCCTTCCAAGTCAATATGGGCCTTTGTTTGAGAGAAAGATTTTCCTTAAGTGAAGTCAGTATTATCTTATTCTTTCATTCTTCTTCTCTGTTGCAACAATTACATACAACTTGTAAGTTATTGTTGTATATCACTTCGTCAGTGTGTGTCCGTGTGTAAGTAACTATGGGGTGGAATGAGCGGGTGGGCGTTGGAGAGGGGGGGGTAGTACAATTCTCTGGTCACTTTTATTATTTCATTATATATTTATTTGTTTGTTTAATCTGGTTTCCATCCTCTTCCTCCTCCTCCTCTTTTTTTATCCCATTCTTATTGAGGTACGGATAAATATTGCTTAGCCTTCTTAGTAGTATGTAAAAGAAAAAAGTAGTAGTACGTAAGTGAGCGGTGTGTGCACGCTCGCGTTGTGTGCGCTGTATGTGTATGTGTTTGTGTGTGCGTGAAGACACACGTTTTCTTCCTTAATCAATAACTACTTGAAACTCCTCCTTCTTTCTCGTTCGTAAAACCAACCAGTGTGGATTGAGCGAACACTTCCCTTTTCTACCGTCTCGTCAATAGCATCAAGTCTGTTCCATAATATGGAAATCGAAAAAGAGAAAGAACATAACAACATTAGAACGACGGCCATCATGACGATGATGCTGACGTTGATGATGATGGTGTAGCAGGAGTCAAGGTACCTGCCACAAACCATCGTTATTACTGCTACTTGTGCATTAGTTTTAGAAATGTCGCCACCACTACACACGGATTTTACCACTTAAAAAAAAAATTAAAAAAAAAAAAAAGCAAAAAAAAAAATTAAAAATAGCAACACCATTTTACCATTTTTTGGCGAAAAAAAAAAACAAAACAAAAAAAAAACTAAACGCAAAGGTAAATGAAATTTTATTTATTAATTTGAAAAAAAAATTCTTACATTGAACAAAATTACCGTAAAAATCATTTTTTTTTTTTTAGCAAAGTGCTCCTTTTCTTACAAATGAATATTTTTTTTGTTTTTTCTTTAAAAAAAAAATGTCTGTGGAAACGGTGTTCCGATTATTGTAATTTGTTCCTGCTGCTAAAAATGTTCTAAGCCTGTTGGTTCTCATTTTTAAAATCCTGTCACAATTTCTACGGAATCAGGTCGATTCTTATAAAACATAATAATTGTTAAAAAGGTTTGTCATCATCCAGTTGTTGCATGTAACCTGTGCTTCTTATATATGTGCGTGAGTCCGTGCGTGCGTACTTACAAGAGAAAAAAGAAAACACAAAACAGAACGAATAATTAATTGATAACTCTAACAATTGTCTCAGTTTTAAACACGTTTAAAAAATCAGTTTATATTAACGTGTGTGTATCTTGTGTAATGTATTTGTTTGAGATTAGGTTTCATTTATAAAATCTGTTTCGTATGTTATAAGGGAAGGCTTACTGATTTCATGTGTAAAAGAAAGAGAAAAAAAACCTTCAGGAGAGTACTCGTGTGTATGCATGTATGTGTACGTGTGCTGTTTACATGTGTTTTTGTTCATATCTGTTCGATTTTTATTCAAATCTATCGATATGTATAAGCCTTTTTCTAAGACATCTAGAAAGAGATAGATAGGTAGATAGATACAATCTGATAGATAGACAGATAGATTCAGAAAGTGTGAGAGAAATGAATTAAACCGAAACTGATTCTACTTTTCTATTTCGGCTTGTTTATATATCTTTTATATTATTTGTCAATAAATTTCAATCTACCCTTAGATATCTTATATATTTTATTTTACTATCTCTCAATTTTTCTCTACCCTTGTCAGTTCCTGTTCCAGTGTTCATCTATCTATCTATATTATTCTATCTTGGTCTATATTGTTTAAATCTACCATTCTATCTCAGTGTATAATATATTGTTCAATATCTCTCTCTGTAGTATACTTATTCTATCTATCTCTATAATTCTTTCGTATCGGTTCTGTGATGAGCGAGTTTGTCTCGTGAGCCGTTGATAGTTAGTTCCATCAAGACGCATAACGACAACAAACTATGGATTTTTATTCGTGGTCAATGCAAAATGTTGATATTTTCATTTCATGTATCGACTGTTGCTGGTATATTTATTTATTCATTTAAATTTATTTTTGTTATTTTCAGCATCCTCCTCTTGTTGTTAATTAAAACATAAACGAAAAATTGTTTTGTTTTTCCCCGCAAAAAATACGCTAGTAGTTGATAATTCAATTGGTATATAGATACCGTATTAAATTTTGTGTGAAAATGATTTGATACGATAAAATTTAAACAAATAAAATAAAAATAAAAATAAAAAACAGAAGTAAAAGCCAAAATGTAATACCCTAAAGTAAGTGAGCCGTTTCTAGTAGAAGTGGGTGTACATTCGATTGGGTACAAGAACAACAACAAAACCAACGATCTGTTTCCTGGGTCTGTGTGGTTGTAAATGGGTACATTTTCCACCCCAAGGATACGGAGGCTATTGAATGATGATTAATTGGTGTTTCCTGAGATATATGTTATTTTACACATGTATTTTTTATATATATATATTTATTTTATTTATTTATTTAACAAATCAATCTCCGTGGATGAGAACCTATGTATCGCTCTACCCATGCGCGTTGAAAGATGGGGATGAAAATGTAAGAAAAACGTGGGGGAATAATTTTTTAAATATCTTTTTTTTTTCACGGCCTGATGAATTTCCTCCTCCTCTTCTTCCTCCTCCTCCTTATTTCCGTGATTATGGACCAGAAGAATTTCCCCTATATATTTCTTTGATCCCAAACATGGAAGCGGCAGGGTATCTTCTTTCTAAAGGATTTATTCTGCATATTGGTAAAAGCATATGCGTGTTTCCATTTACTACTGAAGGTTTTAAATGTCGATTAGAGAAACTACCGCGACTATTCGTAGTGTGTACCATGGCTCAACTAGAAAAAAAATCAGGCGTTTTCTACTGAATTGGTCGGGGTTCAATTCCAGGAGGATAATAGTCTAGTCATTTATTTTATTTTATTTATTTATTTCCCAATCTGCAACACTTGCTGGTCGGACGCCTCGTGGAGTGTGATGGCCAGCAAGCTAGTGGATAATTACAAGCGAGTTCGATAAGTACCACCAAAATACGTCACGTGATCAGTTTAGGCAATATTTAAGTAAATATATTTAAAGGTAAATATTTTTGAACCTAAAAAAAATCTCGGGAAAAAAAAACAACAACATAAAGAGTTGTTACAAAGAAAAACAGTTAATTCAAAGTTTCATTGGTGTGTGTGTGGGGGGAGGGGGTAATTTAACGGGACAAATTGGTACCTAGAGTTCGATTCTTATCATAGGAAGCCTCATACATCTAGCATTGTGCCAAACTAACATAACCTTATGATCAGAACATCCACTGTCAACTTGTAGAATAATCGTATACGGGAAATGAGAAATGCTGCAGTTTTATAGTTGCATGTGCGTTGGTAAGTAGTACTTACCAAATAAAATAGACAAACTAGTAATGAATACTAGTTTGTCTATTTATATGCAGAAGTATCCAATAAAACACTTAAAAAGGAAATAAAATAAAATAATCTAAATATCATTATTTCAAATTAAATAATGTACAGTACACGCTTACTAGAATGTATGGGGTTGTGTGCGCAGTGTGTGTGAATTTATTCTGTACCCTTTTGAGTTCGATTCTCACTGGGTGTCCACACTGTGCCAGACTAAGCAAAACTTAGTAATTTATTACTAACGAGTTTAGAGAGTTCGTTCCTCACTAAGTGCTCAATACCTATGGCGTTGTGCCAAATGTACTACGTTTACCGGATGATTTTTTAAATTTTATTTCTATTTATTTTTTGTCATACACATCACGACGTACACAAATAATTTCCATGGTGTTGTGTTTTATGTATTTTGATCGATAGCACAAATATTGCCATTCTTTTTATTATCGTGTACATTGTCATTACAACAAACAATGTTTTACTTTTCTAAGATTTTAAATTAAAACACTCGTGACTAAAATTTCAAAAAGATTTTTAAAAAACATAATATACACTTCGAACTTAAAGGACATAACATTCATGGGCATGTATCAAGTAAAAAAAAAAAAAAAAAAAAATACATATTCCTAGGTACCAACAAAATACGTCACGTGATCAGTTTAAGCCATATTGAAGGAAGAAACGTAAATATTTTTGAACTTTTTAAAAAAAATCTCTCAAAAAAGTAATAATGAACATAGAGTTGTTACAAAGAAAAACATTTAATTCAAAGATCAAATTATCCGATTAGTGAAAAATTACTCACCGTTATCTTGAAAAATAAGTAAAACAGTCCGTTTTTTTTTTTTTTTTTACAACTGGGTCAATTTCTTTATTGATACTTTTTAGCAGAATTCCGTATTCATGGTTCTTTTACTAAAAGAAAACTCTGGCATAGAAACTTATAAAAATCTTCTGATATAATTATTCTAGGGACTGGCATTTTTGTCGTCTGCTACGAATTCTAAAAGCGAATTTAAAATAATTAAATCTATTATTTAAGGTCAAACTTTGTCTAAAATGATAAGTAGTAACATAATGACCATCATTAAAAAAAGAAAAATATCATTACATATGCAGTTTATTTTTAATAGATTTAAAACGATTTGTTTTGGTCAATTTCGACGCGATCCGTCATTAACGCTTTTTTTCAAGGGTTTTAAAGCGCTTGTTTATAATTTGAATGTAACATTCGTGATTGAAAAAAAATTACCAAAAATCAGGTAATTATCCGATTTTAATGAAATTTTCAGTATTGATTTATCAATTAATGAATTTTATAATGCATCAGTTATTTTATTTCAAAATTTTAATTTAGTATTTTTGCTATGAAAAATTGATATATAAAATTCATTTAAAATATGAAAAGCCTGATATTAAGTTTAAAATGTTATATTTTTAGATTCTAAAAATAAATATCTATTTAATGCAAACCTTATTTTATTACTTAAAAGTATACTATTTAAAGAAAAACTCGATTGAAAATGTACCCCCCCTTTTTAAGCAGAAAAAATATCGATGTATAATTTTTTCTTTTATAAGATTAAATAATTATCGAAATGAGTAAAAAAAGAAATCTCCAAATTTTATCGTATCAAATCTCTTTTTTTCTATTCATAAGTTCGGTCTTTTATCTCATTATTTATACTGTAATTCGAAAACTATAAGACCAACTTGAAAAAAAAAGTTACGCCCCAACATAGGGGGGGGGGGGCAAAAATAAGTGACCTGAAAAAAATGAGAAAGTTTTGAAATAAAATAAATAATGCATTATAAAGATCATTCATTGATAAATAAACACTGAAAATTTCATTAAAATCCAATATTTCCCTGATTTTGGTAAATTATTTTCTGTAGAGGGGCTAAAGTCATTTTCAAAAACGCATTTTAGGCTCAGTTTGCCAGTACCTAAATTATTCAAACCTTATCTTTATAGACAAAAAAAGTAAAAATCGTTTTTTGTCGGTTCATTTTTCATATTTCATAAAATAAAATAGAGGGGGGTAAACCTTATAAAAAAATATTTCCCCTAATATATTTTAGGAAAAAATTATTTCAAACATATTTTCATCAAAAGTTTAGTAATTATGGAAATTTTCGTAAAAATCGGACCATTAATTGATTTTTCATAGAATTTTTTTTAAGAAAAGCCTCTAGTCATTACTTGTTTTTGGCTACGTTAAATTTCAATTAACGGTGCAAAAATGTAAACATTGTTTTTTAGTTTATAATTTTCATTATTTCCGTAAGCTGATTTTTTTTTTTTTTTTTTTAATCATCAGGAGTTTTTTTTAATGTTTCTTCTTCGAATGGACAAAAAAAATATTAACATTTATGCAAGTTTCATTGTGATGAATATGGGGGGGGGTAAATTTCACGGAAAATTGGTGGTACCTAATATTTACCCAAGTTAAATTATGGACCTAGTCTCGAAATACACGTTTAAATTCTAAAACCACTTCAATAGCAAGAAGCTAATCTGAGGAAGAGACAAGAAATTCTAGTTTAGTCACTTGATGGCAAAACTAAAAATTTTCATATTTGTCTAAATTTTTGAGTTGAGGTTGGATATTTTGTATTATTTAGATTTTTCAGACTGTTGTCCTCATCTTTTATTGTTATACACAACGTTTCGACCGATGTGACCTGAAGAAGGCCGGAGAGAATATTGGCCGAAACGTTGTGTAGTGTATATAACAATAAAGATGAGGGCAACAGTCCGAAAAATCTTAATAATAGATAAGTTAAAAGTTTAAAAAGACTATCCTTATTTTATTTGACTTTTAGCTAGGAGGCATAATTGACTTAAGTTTTTAAATATGAAATTGACTGCGAGCTCTAGACACTTTCTGTTGCATGGTTAATTTTTTTTTAAACATTTAAATTTAAAAAAAAAATTCTATTAATCCGTATTTCTACGGCTGCAATCGATTGGAGAAAAAAAAATCCAACCACCAAAAATACGCATGTACAAAAATGGCGGTTTATTCGAGATAATGAAAAGACGAATTTTCAATAAAATGAATATTTGTACACAACCAGGTGGAAAAAGAGAATTTGGAAATTGACACTAAACCATAAAAAGTCAAATGATTTTTAATTGGAATTTGAAGTTATATTTTCCCGCGGAAATAAACTAAGGGGTACATCAATCCAAACCATTGATCAGTTTCGTGCCTGCACATTCACATAACTGCATTATACAATAATAAATACTGCCCCTAATTCAGTGGTTCTCAACTGGGGTCCATATGGATTCCCAGGGGATCATATAACAATTTTGGTCCAGGCAAACAAATAATATTTAATTATAAAAATACAATGTTCTTAATTATTTTAATAGAAAACAAATTAGAAAGATGTACTTAGCAGTTTAATTAAAAAAAAAAACATTTAAAAAAAATCTTAGGGCGAAACCGGTCGGGGTTAATTTAAGTTAATAAATAAATATAAATTTGTTAACCGGTTAACAAATTTATGTTTATTTATCAATGTTTGTGTCTACTTTTATTTTTGTATTCACACACACACACACACTGCTGGAAAACAAATAAAAAGGAATACGAAATAATGCTTGATTACATATTCTCACAACACAGGTATGCTATTCTATACACCTCTATTTAAGTCTATCCATCTATCCACACATATAATACCTGTTAAATATAGGGGGGGGGTAAATTTCACGGGGAAAATTGGTGGTACCTAGTGTTCAATCATTTTTTTTTAAAATATACTTAACCCATAGATGGGACCCTAACAGGTACTACCACTCCGGACCAGGGGGACTTGAGAGTAATGGCGATAAAGGGGTACTCCACATTCCTCAGATTCCCAGAATTGGAACTTCACTACAAGATAGAGAATGTCATAGCCAGGACACACCATATTTCTGGTTTTATGCCACAACTAAACTAAGTTTAGTAAATAACTACCTGAAGTTAGTTCTTTAGCTTAACAGGAACATTGTTAGTAAGTTAGATTTTCACCGGGTGCTCCATACTTCTGGCCTTGTGTCACTACTACTCGATACACTAGAGAAAGGGAAAAAACCGTAAAGAGAGTGGGATTGCCTCTCTTTATTGGCGTTTTTGTTTGAAATATTTTTTCTTTTAAAACACAAAAAATAAAATATTACAATGCTCAACTTATGAAAGCCTTAATTTCTCCCCCCCCCCAAAAAAAAAAACAGTGTAACGATTGAGTACGTTTTAAATTGTTTAAAAAAGATTTAAAAAGTAAAATACCCCCCCCCCCTCAAAAAAGAAAGAAAATACAGCCCCGACCACACCCCTAAAAAACGTGATGGACTTAAAATTTAATTTTCCACTGTCAGTTTTTTTCATTGTTTTTACATACGATAGCGATTCTTTCTTTTAGAGGGGATAAGGTAAAAGGAAAGGATAGAAGAACAGGAAGAGTCGAAGAATTTATTCTACCATAATTCTCTCTAAACTCTTGTCTTATTCTTATTTCCTAACCGGGTCTCACAGCCAAGAGAGGCCTTAGGCGCGAAATGATGACATAGAATTGACGCTTAGGTTGATAAAGTCAGTACAATTACATGGACACTGTTCTCTATAGAGTGTGGACTGGATTAGTCAACATTATCTTTTGAATTTCGTTTATAGCTCTATCCAGTTCCAGGTATATTTTCCGGGTGCCTGCCTATTCTCTTTAAGGCCAGGTGCGCCTATTTATCACTCACTGGTAGTAGTGGTATTATTATTGATGTCTTTAAATGCCATATTTTGGCAATTTCTATATCCACCCCTCTCTTTCCCTCCATCCAGATTGTTTGATTTTTTTTAGTGCTTTTTTTTTTTTAATAACCTGATGAGTACATTGCTGCTGATACTAGAGAGACTTCAATCGAAAGGCATGTTTTATCACCACCATCACCATAAACATAAACAACAACACCTATGACGTGTGAACTATTTAAAGAGAGGAACGGTAAAGCTGAAATAAAGGAAGTAGGCACTGAAAGAAGAAAGAAAGAAAGAATGAATGAAAGGGAAAGTGAAAGTGAAACTAGATGAATCACGTGAAAAGGAAAAACAAAATAACTTCACTAACATTGACTCACATGTTGAACAATCATAATCATATTATGCTTCTATAAACTACTGTAAATAAATGAATGATACACTTTATTAAGCTAACCCCCACACCTCATTATCGTCGGAGAAAATAAATATTTTTAAAAAAATTACTAAGTTCTACTTAAGGGCATCTCACGTGGTGTAATGGTTAGCACGTTAGATTAGCGAACCTTTGTTAGCGCGTTCGGTTCTCACTGAGCGCCCCCATATTACTGACCTTGTGCCAAATTTAAGCGAAATTTAGTAAATAACTATTAAGCTTTGCTTAATCTGGCACACTGTTTTATTTATTTATTGCGTTGCCTACTGTTCTTAAGTATGTATTTACCCACGGGCACGATGTGACACAAGGGCAATTTTTAAACTGATCAGTTGGTCTGAACTTGGTTTTCTTTCTACTATACTGGTTGCCATTTCTGAGGCTAATGAGTCCAGTCGGTCCTGCCATTTCCACTAAAAAGGATGTATATATGTAGTTACCCAATCACATCCGCTACGAGCAGGATGTGACACAAGATCAACTTTTAAGTACAGATGGTTTAAATATGGAGTTTTCCTTCTTCTAGACCGATTACCGTACCAAGGCTTTAAAAAACACCTAGTCTATTCTATTCTACTATTTACCCATAGATAGGGGCGGGAAGAAGAGATGGATTCATGCCTTTTTCATAGGAATTAAAGTTGGGTCACAGAGTCCATTTCCTGCAATGATAATCATTACGCAACGTGCGCCTCCACAAAGCATTGTTCCTAAGTGCCTGAAATGTTCACCAGTCTAGATTCTGAGTAGACTCATCGCTACGTAACTTTTCTGTGATCTCACTCGAGTATGAACTGGTAAGAAAAATAAATATTAAATAAATAAATAAATAAATAAAGCGTGAATTACAAAGAAAAACGTTCCCATTGAAACCGTTAAGTTAAAGTCTGTATTTATTTATATAGCTTAGTTGTGGCACAAGGCCACGAATATAGGGGTACTCAGTGATAATCGAATCGAACTCCCTAATGCTAGCTAGTTTATTTCACTAGTCAGTCATTGGCCATTTTTATACCAAACAAGGTGAACAGAAAACTTAGTCTGTAGTCTGTAACAGTTTTTTTGTAAAATATATCTTTGAAGAAAAAAAAAAGGAATTACCATAATTATTAATTATAAACGCCCCCCCTCCCGATCGTTTTGTCGTTATCCGTACTGAATACAACAAAGGAAATGAGTCAATAAAATCTTAATTCTGATGATCTCCTATATAGTCAGTTCGTGTTTATTTGTTTTTTTTTCGCTCTCTTCCTCTTCCCAACGGAAAAAAAGTTTTTTTTAAAGGCTAACTTCTAATATGAAAATAAATAAATAAAAATAAAAATAAAAATTCAATTGCGATTTTAAACGGGAAAGTTATATGATAAAATAAACGAATTAAACTGGCTTCATATTTTAAATTCTTATTTTTACACACCAATTATTGTGTAATTTTAATCTTTCGTCATCTTGTTAAAAAAGGCATAGTAGTCCATGTTAAAAGCACGATAAGAGTAACCCGAATCCGAACTTTTAACCTTATTTTTCTGATGCAGGTATCATTGGGGAACGAGAAAAGTTTTGGTAGACGGGCCAGACTTTGGCCCGTTTACTAAAACTTTTCTCGTTCCCCAATGATACCTGCATCGGAAAAATAAGGTCTAAAAAAAGTTCGGATTAGGGTTACCCTTATCGTGCTTTTCACCTGGACTATATATATATAGTCCATATTTATTACGAGAAGCGGCTACCCAGCGTCGACTGTGTAGAGATGAGGGTGGGGTGGGAGGAAAACCCCTGGTGTATTGATTTGTTTACTCTGGGGATTTAAAACTGCTGGACAATTTTTAATTAGAATTTCAATGCTATCTCTATGTATATTTTAATTTTTAAATATCTTCGAATATAAATTAAATCTTTTTAATTTTTGCACAAAAAGCAAAAACTGTTGATATTTAATGTGTGTATATATATATATATATATATATATATATATATATATATATATATACACACACACTTTGTCATTAATTGTTTTATTTTCCTAGTTTCATCCAGACATACAAACATACATACACACAACTGCCCTTTATATATGTATAGATAGATAAATAATTTACTGAATCTTCTTTGGTAAAATTAAGAAATTTTGATGTCACCTATATTTGTTCACCCACTAATTTCATATTTATTTATTTACCAATTTTAGCTTTACTTGTTTCTTTCTTTCTTCTTCTCCATAACACGTTGTAGTTACAAGACCAGAGATGTGAACTACACCAAAAGAAATTATCGATAGATGTAGTAGTAGAGCTGTGAGGAACCACATCATAATGATTATTACAAGCTATAGAAATGAAAGAACAGTGTACGCTAAAATGCATGTCAGTCACACTGTCTTTTGTTGCACACACGACTTGTTTCATATATTTAACTTAGGTGAACATCTTCCCAAAAAGAAAAAAAAAAAAAAAAGAAAGAAAATAAGAGACTAATTTAAAATAAAATCTTTTTTTTTTTAATCATTATCTCATAATTACGAATACAGTACATTTTATCTGAAACCTTTGACAGCATTATCTCTATCACGGTTGACAATAACAAAAAAGAAAAGAAGCACATGTAACTCACAATTGCTCAAACAAAAGCGATAAAACATAGGAACATTCTTTGTCTTTAACTCTTTGCCTACCAAATTTCCCCCCACGGCTGTATCAAATTTACTTGGTATTTTTTTTTACCTGTATGATGGGATATTTCAAAGTTCATTATCCATTCACCTCAGAACTGATTCTATTCAAATGAATTCCTATTATTATTGTAATCTGAGTAACTCTGCTCAATTATAATGAACTAACCATCAGTTTTTGTACTTTGCATACGTAGGAATGCAATGATGGAGAGCTGCTATGAGCAGCTTAAAGTAGGCAAAGAGTTAATCTCAACCCAAATTTATTTATTTGACAACAAGTGAGCCTGTTGGATACACGGTCCATGATGATATTGATACTTCTATTTAGGAAGTGAGGTGAAGGATTCAAAATTAGTATTTCAGAGTTATACATCAAGAATTTGGATGATTAAAAAGATGACTTTCAGTGTGATTACTAACTCCACAAAGTTATCATGCGATTGCAAATTGGGCTGGAAATGGCATTATTCTATACAAACACTTTTTTTTAAAAGCGTATTGCTCTAATAAAAAATGTTGCTATGATTATTTAATATGTTACGATTACACAAAGATAAGCATAATGATAATGAGAATTTTAATATATAGTTGAAGAAAAATGGACTCAAGTGGTTTTGGCAGTTATAATTTAGCAATCTTAATTTGGCACAAGGCCAGAATAATGGAGCACCCGGTGATAATCAAACTCACAAGTAATGGTCTGCTATCCTAGGTCTATAACCATTACACCATGAGAAGCAGCCAGATAGTTATCTATTATGTGTAATTTAGATTTTGCACAAGGTCACAAGAATGGAGTGCCCAATGAGGATCGAATTCCCTACCCAGTAATGTATATAGAAGAGCAGCTTGTTAACCATTACATGATGACAATGTGCTTTTTAGGGAGTTGGTAAAAGGTGATTTTTTTTATTATTATTCACCTCACAATAAGACTTAAAATTATCAATTTTATTCTCTTAATCAAAATTATACCTCCTGACAAATGTATATAGTTAAGATACAGCCAAAGATGATTTTAACCATTAATAATGATAATAATAATTATACCTTAGCTCTGCAGCAGAAATCTCATAAAAGAATAAATACCTGGCCATCCCCATAAGATACTCTGGGCCATTCTCAAAATGAATACGAGAGAAACTCAGACAGATTGACCAAAGGACTAGAAAATTAATGACAATGCACAAGGCTTTACACCCTAGAGATGATAGAGATAAGCTGTGTGTATCAAGAAAAGAAGGTGGAAGAGATCTTGCCAACATAGAGGATTGCATATATGCCACAATTAGAAGAATACACAAAAAAGAGCAAAAAAGATTACTTATGGCAGCCAATAACAGCAGAACAACAGAAAAACAAGAAAACAAAGATGGGAAGAAAAACAATTATATGGATACTTCAAATGACAAATCGGGAGGTTGCATGTGAGAAAAATTGGACATGGTTAAGGAAAGGAAACCTCAAGAGAGAAACTGAATCGCTAATAATTGCTGCAGAAAATAATGCCATAAGGACAAACTATATCAAAGCAAAAATTGATAAAACACAACAAAACAGTAAATATAGAGTGTGTGGTGATAGAGATGAGACCATAAACCATGTATTAAGCGAATGTAGCAAACTAGCACAACAGAAATACAAAGCTAGGCACGACTAGGCTGGGAAGGTGATCCACTGGGAATTATGCACAAAAGTGAATTTTTAACCATACAATAAAATGGTATCACTAACAGGAATAAGAGAGTGGAGGGGTCAAAATGAGAGAGAGAGGGGGATTGGAATGAGAGAGAGAGGAGGGTTGGAATGAGAGAGCGTAAGGGGGTCAGAAGGAGAGGAGAGAGAGAGGGGTCGGAAGGAGAGAGAGAGAGGGTGGTCGGAAGGAGAGATAGAGGGGGGTTGGATGGAGAGAGGAAGAGGAAACAGCTACATATTAATCAATTGCAACATGTTGGTACAGAAGTACATGAACAGGAGGGAAAGGTGATCCACTGGGAACTGTACAAGTGACTTTGACCATACAAGCAAATAGTATAAGCATAAACCAGAATCTGTCCCAGAAAATGAAATACAACATTCTGTGGGATTTTGAGATAAAAACATCATGTAATCCCAGCTAGAAGACTAAACTAAGCTTTAGTTAACAAAAAGAACTTGTCAACTTTGCCATTCCAGCAGATCACAGGGAAAATAAAGGAAAGTGAAAGACTGGTTAAATACCTGGACCTTACTAGAGAGCTGAAAAGTTATAGAAGATGAAGGTGACAGTGATACCAATCATAGTTGGAAACCTCAAAGTATATAGAAAAGAAACTGAGGGAAATGGATCTGCAAGACTAGCTTGATAACCATTACACCAAGATATTTTTATTTAATAATGTTAGGATTAGCTACCCTGGCATTGAACCAGGCTCAGAATAGATGCAAGTTTGTAAATTCAAACAAGGGTTGATTTTACAAGAACACTGTAGAATTCTTTGAGAAAAACATTTTCTAAAAGCCAGAGAGGACAACACAGAGTGGGATTAATTTCATTACCTCCCCCCCCCAAAAAAAATGTCATGTGGAAGGTTCTAATAGAAGTATGCTAAACTTTGAAGAAATTCAATGGATAGATTCTATGAATAGAGTTTAAAGGAATTCCTTATTGTCTGCTGTGGTTTTTGTTAAGTTTGTCTACACATGCAATGATATAGAGACAAATTTGGAAGAAGATTGGAAACTAATAATCAAAATGTTGTGAATGAAAAAAGTAAAGAAAGGAAACTGAAGAAAAAGTTATTCTTTCTTGAATAAGATTTTCCAAATGATTGTCCCAATTCAAAGTTATATAAGTCTGTAGATGTTACAGAAACATTTTACATAGATGTTATTGACATAAAAACAAAATAAAGAAAGAAAAAAGATAGGACAAAAGAAAATAAGGATGGACTAAAATAAAGAAAATGAAAAGAAAGAATGTGACCAAAGAAAGAACGAAAAAGGATAGGACCAAAGAAATATAAAATAAGGAAGGATCAAAGTAAAAAAAGGAAGGATGTGACCAAAGAAAGAATAAAACAAGCAAGGACCAATATAGAAAGAAAAAGTAAGGTGACCAATGAACAGAAGAAAGTATGTACATGATCAAAGAATGGAAAAAAAAAAAAAGGATAGGACCAAAGAATGGATTTTAAAAAGAAAGTATGTGACCAAAGAACGGATAAAATGACAAGGATCAATAAAGAAAGAAAAATAAAGCAACAAAGAAAAAGAAAGTGAGTGACCAAAGAATGGAAAAAGGGAGTGTGACGGAGAACGAAAAAGAGCAAGACTTTGTCTTGCCTACCGGGATCGAACCCGTGTCCTCCCGCATGCAAAAACAAATGCAATTTAGGCACTGGATGGACGCGAGGTGCAATTCAGGTGCCTGGATTTTGGCTCCTACACGCGTCCATCCGAATGCACATGAATCGTGTGTTGCATGGACGCGAGGTTCAACTGATGTGCCCGGATGTTGGGGGACTGTGCCCATAAAAACCAAGTGAGTGGAGCGCAGGGCAGTTAGCAGAGCAGTCGACTGATGCGAGACAGCGACGAAGCGCTTTTTGAACAACAAATTCCTCCTTATTTCTTATATCTTCAAAGTCTGCTATCTTCTGCTTCCATCTTGATTCTATCTCGTTAATCAGGAACACAAGGGGAGAAAGGCTGGGACCAAAAAATGGATAAAATAAAGAAGTACCAAAACAAGAAAGAAAGAAATAAAATAAATTTCATAGCATAAGGTACAAGGACATGGTTTACAGAGTTTTGACTAAATTCCTATATCGTTCAAGTTTTTAAAGGATTACACATAATTTTAATTTATTCTGCTCCAAAAATATTGAAGCTTGAGAGCCAGCAATGGACAATATCACAAGTATTGAGCTGTCCACTTTTCAACCATTTTGTAGAAAGTGGCATCTTTCTTTTGTGTCAATATCAACTTTCTGTGGATTTCCTTAGGTGATAACCACTCGATACTGAGATAGCAAAGGATTCATGGTGGGATAGTATTGTCCTTTTTCTCAACAGTTCTTGATTTTTTCTGGAACAGAATTTTTTTTTTCTGTGTGATCATTCAAAGAGTAGGCCCATATAAAATGGGTTTGCATTTAGTGGGAACTGTGGAACTCACATCCTGATAGCATTGCAGGGGTATAGCAGAGATAAATGTCTTTTTTTTTTGGGGGGGGGGGTTCTTTATGGTATTTTGTTAAAATAAAACCCTGTACAAATATTTCAAGTGGTAAAAAATTGACTACCCCATGGGTTTTCCTTCTTCTAGACTGGTTGCCTAAACAAGGTTAAAGAGCTCAGTCTCCCCTATTTACCCATAGCTGGTAGGAGAATAGTTAGATTCATACCTTTCCCAAGGGTATTAGCACTATGTAAAATGCAGACAGCCTCGTCCAGGATATGAACTTGTCTCACCATGTCCATTTCCTACGACAGTAACCATTACATCATACGCTTCCACATGATTTATAGTTATATGATATCAAGTATTCCTATAGAATACAAATGGTTTTCAAACAGATCTATTCGACCCATAGATGGGACCATTCCTGATCAGAGTGGACCTGGGAGTAATGGCAATGAAGGAGTACTCCATATTCTTTAGAATTGGAGCCTCTACCACCAGATGCAGCTTTATGCCATACTCAGGACTCCTGAACCCCCTTTTAGGGGGAGAGGTCTTACCCCTCTGCAGGGGACACAGTCAGCATATTCTAAGCCCTGTCAACAAGGTGGTGTATGATTAGATCTGAGAAAAATAACTAAAGAAAAGTATCAATTGATGTTGTCTAGATTTAAATTTGTTGCACAGTGATTCAGTTATACACTTTTTTGACCTCAGAACTGCAAAAGTTGACAGTTTTAATTTTTAAAATTTTTTATTGTTTCTCTGAAATAGAAATATCATTAAATACTTGGTAAAATTACCAGCGAAGGGTAATTTTCAGTTTATTTCAGTATAGAACTTGGTAAGTTTATAATCTCAATTCCCTTAAAATACCAACACTGATGTCCAAAATGTGTATCACGGAATCACTACACAACAACTTTAAATATAAACAACATCAATTTATGCTGTCCTTTAATTTAAAAAAAAAAACTTATAAAGGAATTCATGAAATTAAGCTATGTTTTCCTTAGAGTTTCATTTTTATTAAAGATATTAATCCCATTAAAAAAATTAAAAATATATACATTGAACTTCATTTCATATTCCACTAACATCTATCCGGTAAACTGTGGTAAAAATTTACGCCCTTGAATTTACAGTTTACTAGTTGCCAAACTTGATTGGTAATTGTTTCATTAAGTAAGAGTATTTTAATGTGCAAACAAAAACATGCTACAATGTGCCGTTTTTGCTGTATTGTGGTAACATACAAAAATTGGATCATTACTATGCTGAATTTTTAATGTAGAATATATTCTAAAAAGAAGAAACCAACACTAAAATTATAGTTTGGTTGATGTAATTGAACCTGTTAAGTTTTTAAATGCCATCCTTGGCCAGTTGAAAAGGGCTTAAGTAAGTAAGTCCTGAGTTATGGAATCCTTTGGTAAGTGTATAAGTCCCATCCTGCGAATAAATCCTATCCAGCGTATCTGTTAAAGGTCCAGTGATACAATCCTATGTCCATCGTCCACAAAGGTTCAAAGCAGTTATACGTAGTGTGACCAGAACAGCCGGTATAAATATTATATCAGCAGCAGAGTACTGCCAGTGATTGGCCAAGAGGTTGATCACATAATTCTTGGCGAGTCTATAAATAGAAGCAGGCATCTATCACACACCTTTTCAATACAAAAAAAAAAAAAATTAGAGATGACTTCCCACTTGCATCATTAGATAATGTGGAAAAAAATTGCAGACTCTGGGTACTCAGGGTGTAGCTGACTGGCGAATCAGGGTTGCTATAGAAATACTTTTTCAGTGACCCACTCCTGCCTTGGGTCAGATAACAATGGTAGAAGGTAAGAGACTATGGTAACAGTTTAGTCTCCTAAATGAGAGTGGCATTATATGGTGAAAGGAAACCTATTTTATAGGCATTGGTTAACTACCTCCACCCTCTCTCTTGATTGAATCAGTTGCTCCAACCGGTAAGTCACTACAGTCCCACACCCCCTTCTTTTTGCACTAACTCCTATTTAGCTGAATGCCAGACTAACTTTTGCCTACCAAATTTTCTTGGTATTTTTTACCTGTATGATGGGATATTTCAAAGTTCACTATCTATTCACCTCACAACTCATTCTATTTCAATAAAATGATGACAGGGAAGTTCACATAGTGATTTTTCAGTGTAAACAAGTAACACGTGTGAGAGGCACTGCCAGCAGTTTACGGTAGGATCACAGTATCAGGAGAGCTACTAAGTAGACAAAGAGTTTGAATCAATCAAATTTAGAATAAACTCACCCAATTTTCCAATGAATCCCTGTTATTTTGAATCTAACAAACTCTGATTCAAAAATATTCTTACTACAGTACATACATAATTCATTAGCTACCTATGAATTATGTAACAAGCTACTAGTGTGACATGATGATAAAGGAAACTTGGGTAACTTTATATAAAATCATGATAAAAATGAAATTTGGTCAAACTGTTTCTAAACAGGATGTGATAAAATCCCAGATTCAAATGACTTCCTTTAAATTAAAATGATTTAATCACATTTTTTCCTCTTACAAAATTTTTCATTTTATTTGCTATTTATTTAATAAATTTTGTTTGCTTTTTCTTTTCTTTTAAAATGGTGGTTCTAATCTTTTACAGTTGTTAGGAGAAATTTCAAATATTTTTAATCTAAAAAAAAAAAAAAAAAAAAAAAAAAAGTGTTTCTCACGATCTTTAATGAATCTGTATTTCACTTTTTTTTCTTCTGTTTTGTAGAGAATATGCAATGAATATATGTTTATTTCATTTTATTTTGTGGTTTAGCTCAGTCAGTAGAGCATCCGCCTATAACCACAAGACTTCAGCTTCAATACAAACCCTCTCCAACTCGGCTAACGAGTACCATAGCTTGGGTTTGTGCGGTAATATTGGGAGCTGAAAGTAGGTGTGGTGCTCCACAAAAAACAATCTCCCTGATCCAGCCCTTGTGAAAAGGAAATAGACTCCCTCGCTGTCTGGCTGATACTGACAATGGCAATTCTGCCGACTTTACTTTTATATGGTTGAAGTTTTATGACGTTTTTTTTTTTGCTTAATATCATCAACCTTCATGGGTTATTTAATGCCAAAACCATTCTTGTAGAACAATTGTGGTACTATTTAATCCATACCTGGGTTCACATCTTTCCCAAGCGTATTATTAGTGAAAGTAAATGTAATAGCACCACTTGATTTCAAACTCTCTTAGTACAATTTCGCAGTCCAGCATTATGCCACAGGTCTTTAACAAAACCTGTCTAAATAATAACTTACTGCCAAAATACACACAAAGACACATTTCAATAAACTTATTGTTGTTGTGCCATTTTTCATATTTTTGCTAGTGTCATTTCTATATGTGCCATTTTTACCTAAATTTGTAAACCCGTATGTTGGCTTATTTAAAGGTAAAGCTGGTCTTGTGGTTTTTGAAAGTAATTTTACAGTTTCAAGTAACACATGATGATAATCATTTAAAAGAAATATAACTTCAAGTAGGTATTCTTAATACAAATAATTTACAGTTAAATCATTTCAAGTAGTCCCACCTGAAACTAATAATTTATACACAATTATGATTTCAATTATCTATTCCTATTTAATAGTAAATACTTGTTTGCACACAGTTATAGGATTTCAAGTTTTCCTAATCAATGTAAATAATTTACACAGTTGTAAGCTTTTAAAGTATTTTAAGGAATTAAATGGTTTAAAGGAACTACTACAACTAATAATCCTTTATAAACAACTAGAAGTGGCTACCCAGCATTGCCTGGGTAAGGGTTGGGGAAATTAGTCTTGCAGATCCATTATTACTGAATCACAAGTTGGAACCTTGCAGGATGCCCCATTAAAATCTCTATGTAAAAAAGATGTTGCATTGATCCAGCCTGGTGGGGCGTCAGAAAAATAAAAGTGCACAGACACTCTGCTGAGAAGAAAAATTAATCTATCTAAAATATTAAATACAAACAAAAAATCCATGCTGTTACTATTTAAATTTTATTTTTCAATTATCTTCATGAATATAAATCAAATTTTCATTATTTTTGCTCAAAAAGCAGGGTCTGGTGATAGTGAATGTGTGTTTGAATATATATATATATATATATATATATTATATTAGTCATTTTATTTTCGTAGTTGCATCCGGACATACATTATATATTATATATATATATATATATATATATATATATAATATATATATATATATATAATATATATATATGTAATATTGTAAAAATTGAAAAAAGTTTATAAACAAATAATGTTTATTTCGTTTGTAAACATGTGTTTTTTCAATTTTTTTACAATATTACATACTGTCGATTTCATTTCCACTTTTTCTTCACACACACACACACACACACACAAACACAAACTGCCCTTTATATATGTATGGATTATCATCATCATCATCATGTGCCTACTGGCAGCACAGATATCCATAACAATCTCTCACCAAACATCCCAATTGGCCATCGCCCCGGAAGGTCCTCTGTGCAGCACCCAGAATTCATACAGAGCTAATTGATGTAAGTTCTCGCCTGACAGCCCATACTGGCGTGTCCATGTTCAGGAATCCACTTATGAGTTCGTCCTTGTTTTTCCAGCATGTCTTGATTATCTTACTCAGATGGTTTGTGTGATCGGGGGGCAAGTGGCTGTACAGCTGCTTTCTTGTGGGGTGCAGTTTCCACTATTTGTTTAAGACAGCATGCAGCATTCTTGTGCAACTCCTATCATGCTTATTCTCTAAGTGCTTTGTTAGGGTCCAACTGGTGCAGTCGTACAGTACCACTGATACAACTAAGGCTTATACCTTCAAGTAATTATCCTTAATTCTAATAATTTGCATGATTATATAGTTTCAAGTATTTCTATCTAATACTAGGGCTGACCCGTGCAACCTCTGGACCTGACTGGGCGAACCTGCTTGGAGGATGTAGAAGGGTGGGTTTTATATACTTTCTATGAATACTACTTTATTAAAATTGACATGTAGCAGAGTATGGGCACAGTATCATAGAATGGGAGGCGGGGACACAATCACCAGCCTTCCCATCATAGTGTAATGGTAAGCAAACTACTAAACAGTGAATTTGATCCTCACCGGATGCCCCATACTTTTGACTGTGTCACACCCTACCTGTGGCGAACGGGTTGGGTAAATACCCACTATAATTTCTAAAAAGATTTTTGGATCCATAGATGGTATCCTAACATTACGGATCCAGTGGACCTGGGAATAATAGCAACAAGTCTTAGCAGTGGATATAGTTTAATGTCATAATGAGCCCATTTTTGGGGGGAGGGATCTTAATCTTTGTATGTATTTACCAACCCCATTCACAAGAGTTTATGAGGTTTGAATTCAGAGTTTACCTTCTAGGCCAAGGTTAAATAGCCCAGTCTATCCTACAATTTACCCACAGCTGGAGGGAGATTAATTGGATGCATACCTTTCCAATGGCATTAATGCTATGTGAAATGCAAACAGCCTTGTCCAGGATTTGAAGTTGTGTCACCGAGACCATTTCATACGACCCTAACCATTACACAATGGGAGCCTCTTTGTATAAGATGCAATCAGCATATTCTACCCTCCCCCTCGACGGCTAAAATTATCAAATGTTCAAAATAAATTCTACAAAAGCATTAAGCTAGGGTCTTAGAATAAGAAGCTTTATTCAATCTTCTGTTATATAGCGGCCTTCTTTGCGGCCCTAAATCGTGTATCTGTATACATTGCGGGTATATATGGTCACGTAGCGAAGTATATAGTTGTCGGACTTAAGAAACCACAACACATGGGTAGAGTAGGAACTTTGACATTATTTCTCTTTCTCCCGTGGTGGGTGGCGAGCATTGACAATGACTACTACTGCTGGGATGACTGGCGATGGTGACGTAAAGGGGTGGCTACGTGACGTCTCCCAACCCATCGGCTGTAACCGTGAGCGGCGGTCACGCTCACTTGTTCCCTGTCCCGACACTTCTGGCTAACTGCCTTGTCTCTGCTATTGACCTCCTTTTTATGTATATCAGCCGCCTACACATTTTCTTTTGTTATACTTATCAGTGGACAACTTTCGAACTTATTGTTACCCTTCCTTCTTTGTTCGCTTTACCCGGAAAAAGTCCGTTGTTATTTTTGTTCTCTTTTCTTTGTTTCGGTTTAAACGGAAAATCCTACTTCCGCTCGCACAATATACAACACTTCTTCCTATCTATACAGAGTCAATTCTCTATTTCCATATTATATAATATCATTTTATCAAAGTAACTATCATTGACACCAGTGAGTTGTTGCTTAGCACATTATTTATCTGTGCCTTTCAGCAGGTCTATATTATGGCGATTCTTGCTCAATATATAATAATCTACGTAACTATTCAACTTTTAAAAATCAAATAGTGACAATGTCAAATGTAAATATCCGGCACAAGCACCTCACATGGTGTAATGGTTAATGGGCTAGATTAGCAGACCATTGCTTGTGAGTTAGATTCTCAATGGGTGTCCAATACTTCTGGTCTTATGTCACAGCTACGTTAAGCTTACTGTAAGATAAGTAAGTTGAAAACAGACGCACGTTTTTATGGCGGAAAAATCTAATTCGTTTTTAAAAACAAGAAAAAAATGTGAAAATGCCATTAAAGTTGTTTCCATTTTTTATTCATAGAATAAATCCTGGGTTTCTTCTAAAGTATGGATATCAAAAAGTGTAATAATACTTTTTTTTATTAATATTTTTTTCTAAATTTGAATGCTCATTTTTTTTTTGTTTTTTTTTTTAAAGAAAGAAATAAGTTTACCAAAGAAAATGTACACAACACAAGGTTGATAGTTATTTGACAAAAGAAATCTAAATCTTAGGAAATTTTTTATCTCCCCTGTAATTCGTTTTAAATGGATTCACTTATGAGCTCCATAGACGAAATGAAAAACAAAACACTAAATAAACAAAAACAGTAAAAAGTATTTAGAAAAAAAGGTTTTTAACTAACCAATCAAATTTATTTATTTAGTATTTTTAGTGCTTGTCTGTTCACCGTGTCGAAGCACTATGGGACATCCTACGGAGACTGGGGTGCCCTGACAACTTCACCAAGCTTGTATCTGCCTTGCATACAGGAATGAGAGTATCGGTCAGTTTAAGGGGGGAATTCTCAGAGTCATTTGAAGTTGGGAGTGGAGTGAAACAGGGCTGTGTCCTTGCACCCATTCTGTTCTCAATTTTCTCTCTCTATGGTCTTATTTGATGCCTTCACTAACTCCACCCAACGAGCATGGATACAGACTAGACCAGGGGCAGACTTGTTCAATATCAAACAATTCAGATCTGCAAGAAAGATCAAATGCGTCCTGGTGTGTGAACTCATGTACGCAGATGACACTGCCTTCCTGGCAGATGACACCCAAGAAATAATTACACGATTTGCAGACTCTGCAAAGGCATTTGGGATGAAAATAAACCTCATAAGGTTATGTATCAGCCCCCTCCGACATCACAAGACACTGGAAAAGACATAATGATAGCTCAGATTCTAGCTCAGATAAATACCTTCAGGTACCTGGGCTCTGCAGTTGCCATCAACAATAGACTAAATTCAGAGCTTGATCTCAGACTTTCAAATACTTACAAAGCATTTGGTTGGCTGAAGAGGCAAGTCTGGTTCAACAGAGACATTTTGAAAACTAAATGTGCAGTATACTGTGCTATAGTTCTATTAACCCTCCTGGACGGTATACAAAGTGGATGCCTACAGACTACATGTCTACTACATGTGTCACATGTGCAGTATATTAAATGTCATGTGTGGCAACATGTTTCAAACAGGACCATCCTGAAGATATCTTCTGATATCTATATCAAAAAACATTTTAAACCGTTTCTTAATGGTTCATTTTTCAGATTTCATAAAATAAAATAGGGGGTGGGAGACCTCGTAAAAAATATTTCCTCTAATATATTTTAGGAAAAACTTATTTAAAGTATAATTTCATCAACAGGTAAATAAAATAAAAAAAATTTCCGTAAAAATTTGACTGTAAGTTGATTTTTCATGGATTATTTTGAAAAAGCCTCTAGTCATAACTTGTTTTAGGCTATGTTAAATTTCAATTGATTTAATGGTGCGAAAATGTAAACATTGTTTTCGTTCATAATTTTCATTATTTCCGTAAGCTGAAAATTTTTTCAAAATCATCAGGAGTTTTTTTTTTTAATGTTTTTTTCTTTTGAATGATCCCAAAATTTATTTCACTTTCATTGTAAAATATAGGGGAGAAGGTAAATTAGACATTGCAGATTGGACATCCCTAATCTTCATAAGTAATCAAACCCAGAACCTTTTGTTATGAGATATCTTCTTTTATCTCAGTTTAAAAATGAAAATGTAAAACCAAAGACAATTGGCACTCTTACCTTTTTAAGATGGCCGACATTTCAAAGCAGCAGACGACAATATTTTCAGAACAGCAATTCCTGTTGTTGTTGTTAAAATTAAACCGAAACTCTACTCCTACCACCACGGTAGGAGTAGACTTTCGGTTTAATTTTGTTGTACATTTTTTAAAATAATTTAATTTAAACAAAAATTCTATAATAAGAAATCCGGTATAAAATATGGTAATATTTATTTATTTATCTGCTAAAAAATGTTGACATTTTTTACCAGAATTCAGAATTCATGTTTTTTTTTTTTCGTTCATAATTTTCAGCTATAAAATAAAAAAAAAATCATCAGGAGTTTTTTTATTTAATGTTTTGGATATCCCTAATCTTCATAAATAAGTAATTGTTTCGTTGATATTTTTTTTTTTTTTTTTTTTTTCATATATCTAAATTGCCTAATTCTTCAAATAAAACAATTTTGTCCTGAAAAAAAAATGACATTTTTATCAGAAAATAATCCCAAATTGGTTACGTACCTGCAATCCTTTCGATTCCCTTACCAAGTTGTTGTTGGGATCAACCTTTTGATTGGTCGATGACGTCCAATTTTCACTGGGGTGGGGGGGTCACGTGTTCAGAACTAATTCTACCTGGGAGGTTATCATTGTACCTTACCTGGGCACTCAAGGTAGCAACAAGGTAAGATAACGCTTTTTCTTAAAATTACCTTGGGGGTTGCAGGTATCGTTAAGTATGATTTAGTGATCAATCTCGGTTTTATTTCCACATTTTAAAACACGAGATTTTGTTATTTTAATAAGGGATCTGTTTATCTTTTTTTTTATTGAATTTATTTAAAGAAACAAACGAATAATTTATTTTTCATCATTATAAACGAATGAGGCACAATAGATAATGTCGTTAGAATCGCATTTTGCGTATAAATAGCATCAGATGTCGAAAACTGTCTATGCGTGGTAAATACTCCCGAATACCCAAACGTCTCGGATATTTCCGTTAAATGTAATGCTTTTTATACGTAATATAATGATATTATCTCTTGCACGCTATTGTGCAGTAGTACCACAAATGAAACGCTTTTTAAAAATTGGCTAATTGAAAAATAAACTTAGGTTTTGGACACCTCATGTGGTGTAATAGTTAACAATCTTGATTAGTTGACCATTGTTTGTGAGTTAGTCTCACTCGGTGCTCCGTATATCCAGCCTTGTGTCACAATTAAAACAATAAAGTTAAGTTGTTTGCAATAGTATTGGTCATGTTATATTGCGGGTACGCTAACATTACTTCCGTCACTTTGATCTTTTGTCCAAGACAACATTGGGAACTTCTAGTTGTTTAAAGTAATTATTTATATATGTGCTACATAATCCAAACCTCGAACCTTTCATTATGAGATATCTTCTTTTATCTCAGTTTAAAAATGAAAATATAAAACCAAAGACAATTGGCACTCTTACCTTTTTAAGATGGCCGACATTTCAAAGCTGCAGACGACAATATTTTTCAGAACAGCATTTCCTGTTGTTGTTGTTAGTGGTCGTGTTTCGGTTTAATTTTTTTTTGTACATTTAAAAAAACAAAAAAAATTTTTAATTTAAAAAAAATATTTCCATAATGAGAAATCCGGTATAAAATATGGTGATATTTATCTTTACTTTGTCGGCATAAATAAACAAACGCCAAATTTGCCGTCATGTGACCATCTTGCAGACGAACTAAGTAATTTTGGCTCTTGCCACACAGGAGGTACCCCTATCCCTATATTAAACCAACCTTATGTCCTATTTTGGCTTCGTGAGTATCAAAATAGATATCCATGTATGTTGCTTCAAACCAAGGTAATTATTTTTTTTTTATTTAGAATTTAAAAAAAAAAATTAAACAAAAATTTAGGATTTTCTTAAAGACAAGAACAATTTGACATTAAAGAACTAAGTTAACAATTTTAGTGTCTGCAAAAGATCAAAGAAAATTTTCGTTATTTATGCGATAATATACAAAAATATATAGAAATATAATGCTTACATTTACCATTATTCAGATAAGAGTAATTTTCAGTGATTTACTTCATTATTTTTATTAACTGAACATTTACAGTTAATTTCCCAAATTATCTTTGCTTCATATGTTGACATTCTTAGTGACTAGAGGAGTGAAAGACTAAAAAAATATGATAGATGAGACGGTTGTAATAGCAAAAATTTACCAAAATAATGAAGCAAATGACTGAAATTTATCGTTATATGAATAATCACTATTAAAAAAAAACCCTAGCAGCCGACAAAATTGGGTATATCTAACATACACTATTGAATAGTGTATGTTAGATATACCCAATTTTGTCGGCTGCTAGGTTTTTAAAAACGAATTAAATTAATTAAATCTATTATTAAGGTCAAACTTTTGTCTAAAATGATAAGTAGTAACATAATGTCGACGATCATTAAAAAAAGATAAATATCATTACATATGCAGTTTATTTTTAATAGATTTAAAACAATTTGTTTTGGTCAATTTCGACGCGATCAGCCATTCTGCCTCTTTTCCAATGGTTTTAGGCGCTTGTTTACAATTTTAAAATAACATTTGGGATGGAAAAAAAAAATTACCAGCTAAAGTCATTTTGTCAAAAACGCAGTTTAGCCTCATTTTGGGTATCCCTAGTGTATGTAATAGCTATACCCAAAAATCGTTTTTTAAAAACGAATTAAAATTAATTAAATCTATTATTTAAGGTCAAACTTTTGTCTAAAACGATAAGTAGTAACATAATGACCATCATTAAAAAAAGAAAAATATAATTACATATACAATTTATTTTTAATACATTTAAAACGATTTTAAAAAATTTGTCAATTTCGATCCATTCGGCCATTTTGGCTCTTTTTAAATGGCTTGTAATGGCTTGTTTACAAATTTAATGTAACATTCGCGATTGCAAAAAAATTTACCAAAAATCAGGGAATTATCCGATTTTAATGAAATTTTCAGTATTGATTTATAAATCAATGAATTTTATAATGCATCAGTTATTTTATTTCAAAACTTTAATTAAATATTTTTGCTATGAAAAATTAATATATAAAATTCATTTAAAATAAATATATTCAGATAAGTTTAAAATGTTATATTTTTAGATTCTAGAAATAAATATCTATTTAATGCAAACCTTATTTTAGTCAAACAAAGTATACATTTTAAAGAAAAACTCTATTGAAAATTTAGCCCCCCCCTTTTTAACCAAAATATCGATGTATGTAAGTATTACATTATATATATATATATATATATATATATATATTGTTTGTACATCACTGCAGAATTAACTCTATCTCGTGTGTATGCTGAGAACTGCTCTATTCTGCATATTACAAGCAACTGTTATCTTGAAGATACGAACAAGAATTTCTCTTTTTTTTTCTTTTTTTTTTTAACGAATGTTTCGTTCAAATTACCAACTGGAGCCAAACTGGTTTTTCATCTGAATTCTTAAATTGAATAATTTTCTTTTACAATGAATTATTTTGGACATTTTTCAATAAATATGTGATGTCTCAATGAAAGTTTTCTAATTTCATTATGGAAAAAAAAAAAAAAAATTAGAAAAGTTAATTCATTGTTTTAAAAAAATTCCTTGAGATATATTTGTTGAAAAATATCCCAAATAATTATTGTAAAAGAATTATTTAAGAATACAGATGAAAAACAAGTTTCCCAAAAAAAGCAGTTCAGAAGACTAGTCTACTAGGCTGGTTCCTGATAATTTGATAAGAGCATTCCTGTAAAGAAAAAAAAAAGAAAAAAGCTGAAAAATTCGGAAGTGCATATCTTGAAGATAATCCAAACAACAAATCAAATTTTTATTAACAGATGTCATTTACTAAACTTAACTTAATAAAAGGCCAGAATGGTTAGCGAGCTAGACAAGCAGACTATTGTTAGTGAGTTCAATTCTTGCTAGGTGCTTCATATTTGTGGTTAGTTGCCAACAAGTGGAGTGGACAACAACTTTTGAAGAAAAAAAATCCGATCACGTAAAGGCAAATTTTTCGTCTGCATAATAATGACAAAGTAAACCAAATACTTTTTCCAACTGGTTTTCTTATTGGAAATTTATTATGTTACTATCTTCGGTCTACACCGATACCTGAGCCCTTAGGGGACAGGCGTCGGGTTTCACCGATACTCTTCTAACAGCTTCACTTAAGGGGATCACACCTTTTCTACCCACATCTCCTTGGGGGCCGACTGCTGACTAACACCGGCACCCCATGTGGTCAGCTTTAAGGTAAGTGCGTATAAGCACTCTCTCTTCCTACAAGTTAGGACCAACGGACAGAATATTAACCGTTGAAGGATTCTGACGTTCCCGGCTTCTAGACTTTAGAGTTTACTATCTCATACCCTTGAAGGCCGATAGTAACTACCTTCATTCTGCTCAGGAGGAAACAGAGGAGCCCTCGATAAGATGCAACCTTCGGACAAGCTTCCCCCTATTAATACTCTTAGTCATAGACTGTGGCAGGATTTATTCTTGCAAACCTAACCAAATAACTAAACTAATTATGGCTATACCATACCTCTCTTTGGTGCTGTTTAACTTGTTGAACTGAACTTAACTAAACTACCTGTTTGCTTGTCCGACCTAAACTATGAACATTCCCCATAACATTACCTGTTGTATCCATTTTAATGTGCTTTTATTATTAAAACTGTTGTATTATATATCGTTGTATTGCTTGTTCCTTGTCTTCATGTTCCCATGTAATCTCTCTGCACTTTAATTCTTATATTCTTTGTATCTTTTCTTTCTTTTAGATCTCCATATAATCTCATGTAGACAAGAAAAGAATGTATTAGAGGTACTATGAAGTAGTAACCATTTTTAAAACGAACAGTTTAAAACAAAAATATTATCTCCTAAAACGTCTCTTTGCTTTTTTTTGGGGGGGGGTCTTGTGTTTTTTTTTTTTTTTTGTTATGCATCTAAATTGTTTCAGTTTCTCTACTTAACTTCGCCAATATTTATTATTCGTAAATTCTTATGGCTTACCCTCTGTGCTGTTTGTTTTATTGTCAGATATCGAAATATTTTTTAATGGTATAACTAGTGGAAATATAACGAAAAACAAAAACAAGAAATTTGCTTACTTTGTTGGAAAATAGGAACTAGAAAAAGGTCATTGTTGCATGAAATTATTGGAAATAATCGGCAAAGAATTCGATGAGGAACTCGGATACTTTTTCTTTCCCCTTCCCAACATTATGTTTTGGAACAAGAAAAAAAAATGCGATAGTTTGTATGCGTTCTTCTTTATATACTTATTTATTCATCTTTGGCATTATAACAATTTTTTTTTTAAATATATTTTTTTTCTTTTTTCTTCTAAGCCTATACAACAGTATCTGGCTATGGTTGACTTAAACTTAATTTAATGATTTGTTGCCATTTTATTTATTTGCACTTGTATCAAAAAGAAAATATACGTATTTAATTAGTATTTATATATCAAAATATTAAATAATTAATATTTATGTATTAAAATATCAAGTATTTATTAAAATATCTATATATTAATATATCAAGTATTTTATTAGTATTTATATAGTATTTAATTATTTATCAAACTTGAATTTGACGACTTCTGACCGAGGATTCAACAGAATCGTAAGGAGACAAATAAATATATTTCTCAGAGAATTGTCCTTTGTCACATGACAGTTCAGAAACCCATTATTGACATCTTTTGCCTCTGTTCTTTCAACAGGAGGGTAAATTTATTCAAATGTTATGGTGTTCACAAATGTTAGCAATAGGTTAATATTTACACCCTCCCTTAAAGAGGGGTTATTACTCACACTACTATTTTACAAAATACATCTCTTAAGATGTGGTTGGATGCATCATCAATGATGTCCTTGGGTCCATTTGGGGTTTTGGGTCTTTTAAACTGTCTGAAAAAAAAACAGTAGAGGTACTTACCTTCCTGCGGCTTCGGGCAGGGCAATGAGGTTTAGAAGTGCCTACCTTTCATTTGTCACATTTATTAATATTTATTTGCATTAAAAGTTACATTCACACCTTGGCCTATGATATATATATATATACCAACCCCTCCGCACGAGCAGGATGTGACACAAAGTCAATTTCTTAAGCGGAGTTCAACAGGTTTGAATTCAGAGTTTTCCTTCTCCTAGACTGGTTGCCTAACCAAGGTTAAAGAGCACAATCTGCCCTAATTTATCCATAGCTGGAGGGAGAGTAGAATTCATACCTTTCCCAAGGGTATTAGCGCTAAGTGAAATGCAATTACCACGTCCAGGATTTGATCTTGGGGTGACGAGTCCATTTCCTATGACTTTAACCATTACACCATGCGCTTGGCCTTTGATATATATGTAGTTTCAACAGGTTTGAATTCAGAGTTTTCCTTCTCCTAGACTGGTTGCTTAACCAAGGTTTTAGAATTCATGGGTATTAGCACTAAGTGAAATGCAATTACCACGTCCAGGATTTGAACTTAGTCCATTATATAAGGTGTTTGTTTTGATCATGTAGGCTTTTATTACCATTCTACCTACAACATGTCAAATGTGCTTATAGAACTACTGTGATCCTAGACTAGTACGTAGACTATGGTACCTGATACCGAACCAAGGTTGCAACATCAGCAATTTGTTGTAAGACTAATTCTGCTTACTTCAACACGAGGCAGGTGTTTTCTCTTATTTCCTTGCTGTCTCTGTCAGTTGCCGTTGTTCAGTTTGGGATTGATTTACCTACTACTTCCTATATCTGGTATACGAGATATTCGCTATATAACATCATGACTTTTTTCTAGCTCAGTTGGTAGAGTATCCGCTAGAAATCACACAAACTCAGTCCCCATCAATGCATGTGTAGCACAGATTGGGTAATCTGATCTGTGGTGTAAAGAGGGGAGCTGATTGGTAGGTGTGGCACCCCATCTCAGATACAAAAAACAATCTTCCTGGTCTAGCGCTAGTAAAAAAGGGGATAGACTCCCTCACTGTCTAGCTAGATACCAACAATATGCCAATGGCCAGAATTGATCACGTCTCAGATTGCATCCAACATTACAAATATAAGGTTGTTGGGATGGCCTAATGTCAGTATCAGCCAGACAGCGAGGAAATCTATCTCCTTTTAACTAGCACCAGACCAAAGAGATTTTTTTGCGTCTGAGGTGGAGCACCACACCTACCATCAGCTCCTTACTTTACCGCACATATCTCTGTGCTACTCATACACTGAGTTGGTGAGGGCCGGTATCAAACCAGGAACCTTGTGGTTCCTAGGTGGATGCTCTACCGATCGAGCTAAGCCGGCCCTATACAGATATTTTTCTCTCCTCAGCAATAGGCAAAATAAGCTGAGTGTACTCGTATATAAGCCAAGATTTTTCTCCACAAATAGAACCTCAAAAATTTTCTTTGAATTTCCCAAAATGCTGAAGACATATTCTGGTATTCCATTGGAAACAGTAGAAAATTTGGTGGCTTTTTAGCTCTATCCAATCGTTGAGTTATGCGATGAGAGAGTGATGGATAAAAAAAAATTAGATAAATAAAGAACTTCTTTTCCACATGACCATCTTTTCAAGGCAAATTTGGTGCCATGAAAGATTCTAAAAGAATAGCAGACTTCGAGTAGCAGAGATTCTTTACTTAGATTTCAAATTATATCCTCCTACATAATGGTTTATCTATTTAAAGGTTCACTGAATACAAAATAATTTCTCTCAAGCTAAATTTATTTTGAATTCTTTTTTATATTTTTATATATTTTCTTCCTCTTTCTTCATATGACCTTCTTTTAAAACAAATTTTACGCCATACAAAATATTACAAAATTTCCTAATGCACTTGTGTGTGTATGCATATATATATATATATATATATATATATATATATATATATATATATATAAACAAAGAAAAGGCTTAAATATATGTGTGTATGTATATATATATATATATATATATATATGTATATATATATATGAGAAAAGAGGATTGGAATAAATCTGACAGAATGTAGTAGAGATATGAGGAACACAAGGACAGAACTCAGAACAAAAGTGTGTAGGATATACCAACTACCATCAGCTCCTCACTTTACCACACAGATCCCTGTATTACTCATACGCTGAGTTAGCAAGAACACTGAAGATCAACAAGTTCCATTGCAGTTGTAATGGTATTTCTCTACAATAAACATTAAAAGTGAAAGAGAAAATTTTAAAAGTTATGACATATGATTTCATGTCAACAAAATGGCTAACAAACTCAGAGTGGAAGTTACCAATAAACTGCAAACAGACAGTGATATTGATACCTTCAGAAAAAGATGACAGTTATGACATATGATTTCATTTAGGAAATGGAATTGGCGACCAGAGTTTAAATATCTCCTACCAACTATGCGTAAATAGTAGGACAGACTGGGTTCTTTAGCTTTGGTAAGGTAACCAGTCTAGGAGAAGGAAAACTTTGAAGATTTACACAGGAAATGTCCACTTGGGAGCAGGGTTCCTGGTTTGATACTGGCCCTTGCTAACTCAGCATATGAGTAATACAGGGATCTGTATGGTAAAGTGAGGAGCTGATGGTAGGTGTGGTGCTCCATTTTAGCAAAAGAACCCAGTCTGCCCTACTTATGTAGAAGATAGTCCAAAAGTGAACATAATAGTATGGCTGGTATTTGAACTCGCTTACAGTCCAGCATGTTAACCACTATGCAACAGGGTTTCCCCTGAAAAGATTTGGTACACCTGTTCTACAGCATTGAAAAACTCTTTAACTAAAATTGAAATTGTAAAAACAAAGTGTACTTATTTTAGGACTGTTACATATTCATATTTTTGGTTGCCGAGATTCAATGCTGTTAACTTTGTTAATAAATGATACATAAAAATATCAATTTTTAACATGCTATACAGTCTTCATGAACATTAACATATAAGTATATATATGTAAAGGGCAGTTGTGTGTATGTATGCATGTATGTCCGGAGGAAACTACAAAAATTAAACAATTAATGACAAACTAAATATATATATATGCATTCACTATCACCAAAGCTTGCTTTTTGTACAGAAATTATGAAAATTTTATTTATATCTAGGAAAATATTTAAAAATTGGGATTTAAATAAGAGTAGAGAAAATCATTGGTTGTGTTCGTGAGTAAAACATAAATTAATTATGTAAGATCAAAACAATCAATGGACTAACTTGTTATTATCCCTCCTCTACCCAGGCATTGTCAGGTAGCCACTTTTAGTATGTATATAAGGAGTAAACTTATTTTAGGACTGCTACATATTCATATTTTTGGTTATAGAGATTCAATGCCGTTAACTTTGATAATAAATAATACATAATGATATTCATAATGTACCACTAGAAAAAAAAAATTATCTTTTGGTTTTGAAGAAAATTAAAATTTTTATTCAAAATAAAAATGGTAGGAAGGGTGTACTTATTTATGGGTGATAATATACCAATGTCATTGATCAAATAAAAAGTAGAATTTATCAACATTCTAAAATAGCTGAAACATTGAGACAATAACAACCAGTTCTGTAGAATACAAAACCTTGGACTCCAACTCTATTTTTGGTACCTCCAACTCTGATTCTTCTTCATGTAATTAAATGATTATGGCCTACAAATAAATATAAAACCATGATTTTCTTATAATCTATTCATAAGTATGTACTGTATAACTTAAAAGACTAAACTAGAGCCATATAAAGTGTAAATTCAATGGGTGTTGATATAGTTTTACCAACTACGACTCCAGTGACCCCTTAATTGCTTCCAACTCCAACTGTGACTCCACAGCCCTGATAACAACCTAGTGAGGACACTAGTCTGATTACTCTGAAATAAATGAAACATTGTGACTATAACAGCCAAGATTAGGATAGAAGTCTGGATAGATCAATGTATAATAATGATAATTCCTCGTCTCTAAAATAGCTGAAACCTAGTGACTATAACATGTAGTAAAGTAAAACAGATTCAGAAATGACATAAAAGAACTAAGCTTTATTTAGCTAAATGAAACTCTGCTACAAAATGAGGAGGGTCAAATCACTGTTTATATAGCCTGCATGAGCGAGTCTATTGCTTGTAAAATGTGAGCGTAGGATACTACATTCTTCTCTCGTTGAAAAATTGTGATGTCACCATCCATAACAATTGGGGGGGTCTTGTTGTTCGTCTGGATCTCCTTATCTGTGCGGCTTTGTCAACATTATGTGTAGTGTCCTCCTCCAGTATAGGAATAACGGGGGTACCCCTATCTTGTTCTACAGTCGAGGACACACGGCTTAACTCCATTTCAGGGCAGGGTGCCAAATCTCAAACAGACACTGTAGACTCCCGTCCATCTGGATATCTTATGTCGGCATATGCTGGATTACTATCTCGTAGTTCGACTTGGTCCACAAAATGATCGGTTTTAGTGTTTCTTACAAACCTTTTTAACAGTATGGGACCTGGTGACATTAACCAGGATGGCAAAGAATTACTGTGCGATGAGCAGCGCGGGAATGCAAAAAAATGTTCATGAGGGGTGGCATTTGTTGTGGTATATAGCAACGATCTCACGGAGTGTAAAACTTCGGGAAATACCAATTCTCAGTACTTTTCAGGTAAGTTATGTGACCTAACGGCTAAACGAATCGCCTTCCATATAATTTTGTTAAATCGTTTGACCTGTGCATTCCCAATTGGGTGGTATGGGGTGGTATTACTTGTTGCAACCCCTTTTTGCGAGAGATAGTTTTTCAGTTCTTTAGACATGAAGGATGCACCCCTGTCTGAGTGTATATAGCTGGGCATTCCAGCTAAGCTGAAGAATAGATCTAGGGATTTAATTACTGATGTTGTGTGTATATTTGGACATGGAAAGACAAATGGAAACCGTGAGTATTTGTCAATTACTACGAGTAAATAAGTGTTACGCGAGACAGAAGGTAAAGGTCCTTTGAAGTTGATACTCAGTCGTTCCATGGGTCTGGCTGTCTTGATAAGAGTGCCTTCGGGTGGGTTATAGAAATGAGGTTTAATTTCTGCACAGACTCGGCAAGAAGCACACACTTTTTTTTACATCTTCCGTAGAAAAGGGGAGATATTTTGCTCTAACAAAATGCAGGAGTCGAGTAATCCTACGGTAGCATTCAGTCCTTCATTTGAAATCACTCTGTCCTTTCCTTTGTGTGGGGGGGGCCTTTAGCTCCCTCAGTCGCTTAGAGCTCCCAGTTGGGCATTTTGGAGGTTCACGTGCAGCTTACTGAGCAAGTATGTGCAGTGGCAGCCCATTCGTGCCTGGTAGTTGTTTGGCTCTATTACAACAAATTCCAACTTGTAGATAAGTGAATGTAAATGTGATCTTTTCATATTAGGCTAAATAAAAAAATGTATGTATGTATGTGTGTGTGCGTGTGTGTCTATATATATATATATAATTTAGTATTGATATTAACTTTGTACCAACCCCAATTCTCAATGTTTACCTACATATATATATATATATATATATATATTTATTTATTTATTTATTATGAGAGATAATTTAGTATGGATACATACTTTAACTTTGTATCAACCCTAATTCTCCATGTTTACCTACATATTATATATATATATATATATGCACAATGTCAGTGAATTTTATTCTGAGGAGAGTAATAACAGTGTAATTTGCCTGAGTGGGGAGAGAGGCACAGCAGAAGAGAAAAAATTACAAATCAATTTCTTTATGGTAGAAAGTCAAAATGTGATGCATTTTACATGAGAGGGAAAAACTATTTATAGATAAAACTCAATTGAGTCAGATGCAGAGCTAACAAAAATTACATGCTGCTCTTCTAAATTTCCAATTGGCCAATTTTATCAAAATATTATTTGTTACCAAATTTATTATTCACAAAAAAAAAAAAAAATATAAAAAAATTAAAAGAATGAGCACTTTATAGTTATATTTCTTTATTCATATAATGGATTTATCTTCTTTTTTTATTCTTAAATTTTTTTCTATTTGGGATATTTTATGAAGGATTTTTAAAAAAAATTCTATCATTTTAACCAATATTTCATAAAAAGTGCTGATTTATTTATCTGTTGGATCAGAACTGGCTTGAGATAAGCAGTTGTTTAGGGTTTATAGGTATCAGAGCCTTTCAGCCTAAGAGCACTTGATTGTTTTTGTTTTTGTTTTTTTTTTTTTGGGGGGGGTCTTTTTCCCTCTTTCTTTTCTCCTCTTTCTTTCTTTCTCTTCTCTTCTTTATTTCTTTCTTTCCTCTTCTCCTCTTTCTTTTCTTTCTTTCCTCTTCTCCTCTTTCTTCTTTCTTTCTTCTCTTTCTTTCTTTCTTTCTCTTCTCCTCTTTCTTTCTTTCCTCTTCTCCTCTTTCTTCTTTCCTCTTCTCCTCTTTCTTCTTTCTTTCCTCTTTCTCCTCTTTCTTTCTTTCTTTCCTCTTCTCCTCTTTCTTTCTTTCTTTCTTTCTTCTTTCTTTCTTTCTTTCTTTCCTCTTCTCCTCTTTCTTTCTTTCTTTCCTCCTCTTTCTTTCTTTTCTTTCTTTCCTCTTCTCCTCTTTCTTCTTTCTTTCCTCTTCTTCTTTCTTTCTTTCTTTCCTCTTCTCCTCTTTCTTTCTTCTTTCCTCTTCTCCTCTTTCTTTCTTCTTTCTCTTCTCTTCTCCTTTCTTTCTTCTTTCTTTCTTTCTCTTCTCCTCTTTCTTTCTTTCTCTTCTCTTCTTTCTTTCTTTCTTTCTCCTCTTTCTTTCTTTCTTTCTCTTCTCCTCTTTCTTTCTTTCTTTCTTTCCTCCTCTCTTTCTTTCTTTCTTTCTCCTCTTCTCCTCTTTCTTTCTTTCTTTCTTTCCTCTCTCCTCTTTCTTTCTCTTCTTCTCCTCTTTCTTTCTTTCTTTCCTCTTTCTTTCTTTCTTCTTTCTTTCTTTCTTCTTTCTTCTTCTCTTTCTTTTCTTTCTCTCCTCTTCTCCTCTTTCTTTCTTTCTCTCCTCTTCTCCTCTTTCTTTCTTTCTCTCCTCTTCTCCTCTTTCTTTCTTTCTTTCCCCTTTCTCCTCTTTCTTTCTTCCTTCTTTCCTCTTCTCCTTTCTTTCCTCTTCTTTCTTCCTTTCTTCTCTCTTTCTCCCCGTTTTTTTTTGTTCTGCATTTATTATTTTCTGCTTTATTATGTATATATGTTCCATCAAACATGACAGTGTATACAATAAAAGCTTATTATTATTTATCTATCTATTATTTTTTTACAATAGGTATGTAAACAAGTAACCATTGTTAATAGTCAATATTGTCTGCTGCAATATGGCAATGGAATCCCAAATTAGATTCAGTTTAAATGCTTTGAATTGGATAAACATCTATCCGTATCTTTCTTTACAAATAAGACAAAGATATTTTCTGTTTTTAAGTTTGCAGTTCAGAATTTTATTATAAAGGCCATCTGAAAATCCACTTTTAGATTATACCAGTATATTGAAAAAAAAAAATTAAAACATGTAGGCTGCTTTTTAAAAAATTTCTTTCTTTCTTTCTTTTATCACTTTTTTTCAAATCAACTGATAATCTGTAATTACAGGTGCACTGTACATCTGTATAGATGAGAAAATAATCTGCAATCATAACTTGAAAATTTCAGATGATAAAGATAAGAACCAAATGCAACTGCAGAAATAGAGGGAGATGCCCTTTAAATGATAATTGTTTAATTGATAATGTAACATATATGTTATAGGTGATACACCCTATAAGACTAATGGAATGCACCGACAGGTTACTATAAATAACAGGGATAATTGTGGCTTAGCAGTAAGCCTATGCGAGTGTGCCAATAACTCTGTTCGTCGGATGTAATTTCCACATCTCTCTATTGTATTTGTCTACATTCTGTTAATACATTTTTCTACATTTGTTACCCATCGTTTTGTTCTTATTTGACCCCTTAAAACCTCACAACAATATATAAACAAGGCGCGTGGTCTAATGGTTAGTCATAGAAAATGGACTCGTCAACCCGAGTTCAATTCCTGGATGAACCTGTTTGAATTTCACATGACGCTAATACCCTTGGGAAATGTATGAATCTATTATCCCTCCAGCTATGGGTAAATAGTCCGGGCTCTTTAACCGTGGCTAGGTAGCCAGTCCGGGAGAAGGAAAACTCTGAATTCAAACCTGTTAAACTCCGCTTAAGAAATTGACCTTGAGTCACATCCTGCCCATATAGAGGGGTTGGTAAATATGTATATAAAAACAAGGGTAATTCCAAAAGTAAGGTCACCAAAGCACTGGAGACACAGGGGAACTGTTTGTGTGACTATTGGCAACACAGTTGTATTTGTTGTTCATGGGTCTGTGCCTGTCCTTGTGCATACCTCGCTGCCACACTCAGTCTTGACTTGGTGGTCATTTCTGGTGATTGATGCTACCACCAAGTGTGAAATTTGGTCAGTTATTCAGTTTTGGAATGGCGAGTCATGTATCGGTGTCAAAAACTTCTGCTAGTAGTATAGGGATTTTGCAATACCAACAAGTTTCAACTCTTCCCCAATGACATGGAGGTTAGCTGGCATCACATGGGTATACAAAAACAGCCACAGAACCTACAAGAATGCATCCACTGAAATGGCAATTATGTACAAAAATAGGTACGTGTTCAAACTTTAAAATGATGTAAACAACATTGATAATAAATGACTGAAACTGTATTAACAGAAATGAATAATAAATGAAACGTTCAAAATATTCCCCTTTGTATTCAACTCGCTTATTCCAGGAAATTTTTCATTTCTTGAAGCAGACACTAATTATTATTCTATCTTGGATTTCTTAATTTTCTTGGTTCACTTCTTGAGATTCTAGAGTAAAGAATAATATCATCTTGAATATCTTTTCTCATTTAATACTTAACTGTACTATGATTCACTCGTTTCTTGAGATCGATAAACCTCATCTTTGTCATTTTCATGTGGTATTCTGATATGATTAACCCTTTTACTGAATCATTTTCCAATTTTCAGAATCTCCCACTGCACCAGTTCCAAATTTTCAGTATCTAATGGCAGAGTTGTGGAGTCAGAAGCAATTAAGGGGTCAATGGCGTCTGAATTGGTAAAACTATACTGATTCCAACTCTAGTTTAATTTACACTTTATATCGCCCTAGTTTGATATAACCCTCCTCAAGTTAGGAGTGTATGCATAGGCTTTGTGATTTATTAGCCATAATCACTTAATTACATAAAGAGGAGTTGGAGTCAAAGGTTTTGTGTTCAGACTCCACAGCCCAGTCTACCAGTACTTTCCAGCAAATAGTAACCAGTCTGAAATTTGACTATATTTGCATATATATATATATTTACCAACCCCTCTGCACAAGCAGGATGCAACACAAGGTCAATTTCTTAAGCGGAGTTTAACAGGTTTGAATTCAGAGTTTTCCTTCTCCTAGACCGGTTGCCTAACCAAGGTTAAAGAGCCCAGACTGCCCTACTATTTATCCATAGCTGGAGGGAGAGTAGGATTCATACCTTTCCCAAGGGTGTTAGCGCTAAGTGAAATGCAATTACCACGTCCAGGATTTGAACTCGGGGCGATGAGTCCATTTCCCATGACTTTAACCATTGCACCAAGCACTTCCTTGTGCTATGTTTGCATATAGCACAACACTAGCTATTCAATGATGCAGAGTTTAGAATACACCCACTGTATCCCCTTGTAAACCTGGGGTGACCTGGTGGTGACACTAAGCTGCACCTGGTGGTGAGGCTGGAGTCATAGAGAGTGTAGAGTACCCCTTCATTGCCGTGGCCTAAATCCACTGACTCAAAGTGAAACCTGTTAGTCTCTTTTATAGGTCAAATAGATCTGTTTAGAAATTATTAGTAGTAATACTTGAAACCATATAACTGGAAACTTGTATTTAGAATAATTAGTTGAAGCTATAACTGCTTACAAAGGATTATTATTAGTTACTTGAAACTGTATAATTGCTTGCAATAGTTAAAACCATATAACTATGTAAATTACTAATACTAGCAAATATATGCACCCTCCGGGTGCAAGTATTTAAGTTTTAATGTAATAAAATATTGTATCAAATTAGAAATGCTAATGAAACTAAATAAGAAAGCAGATAAAAATATTTTAAACAGAGGAGGATATAATAAAAAAAATAGAACAACTGAAACTTACTCTTCCCTCACTCCCGTCTTTCATTGCTAAATTTTCCGAATTTAACTATTTAGTTAAAAATAGGAAAGTAAAGAAAATTACAGTTATTTTTTTCTTTTAATGGATTTCTATTTAAGATTTTCAGATTTTAATATAAAAATCAGTAAGATAAAAACAATACATTTGAAAATCAGTATTTATACTAATACAATTATTATTAAATAAAAAGATTTTTTATTTAATATACAATTTATAATTATTAATACAATTGTATTCCAGTATAATAATTACCAACATTTATTAATAATAATTTTAAATAAATACTAATTATTTAAATAGCATAAAATATAAAAAAATAATATTATAGCAATGATTTATAATTTAACTAAAAAGAAAATTTGAAAAACAATATCCATTATGATATAGTTATTAATAATTAATATAAATGTGCAAGCATGAATTATCAATTGAATATTACTTGAAACCATATAATTATGCACATAAATTATTTTTAAATATAATTATTATTTATAAAACCATTAGTTATATTAAGTTTTAAAATTTATATAATTAAATTTTACATAAACCTGAATTTCAATAGATAAAAAAAATAATTTGAAATTATTATTATAAATATTAATAATTTTCATACTTACCATTCCAAAGACAAATGGAAAAGGAATAGTGAGGCTTTGAATATGAAAAGGAATATTATGATATTCACAAGACCTAATAGGAGTCTGACTCTGATAAATATTTAAAAGATATCAAAATTTTACTAGAATAGGAATCCATTGAATTCAAATAATTAGTGAGTCAGTGAATCAATTATTGATCATTAATTGTCAGATAAAAAATTGGCATTGATTAAAGGGAGATAATGGAATATCGAAAATTGAAAATATTATAAATATAGAATGAATTTTGAAGGAAATTCTTATGAACTTTTCATTAGTACATCGAAGATATCAGATTATTAATTTACAGTAATTGTTGCAATATTGTTATATGCACACATTGGTTACCTTGGACTTGAAAAAGATTCATTCCTTCCCTTTCACTCAACAGGACATTCCATAACACACACACATTTGGTGAAGCCCATCCCTCTCCAGGTCTACAACTGTTTGGATTTGATTTATCTTCTAGGCTGATTGCCATACCAAGGTTAAAGAACCAAGTCTGTGCTACTACTTACTCATTGCTGAAAGGAGAATAGTTGGATTCATACCTTTCCCAAGTGTATCAGTTCTATGTAAAATGCAAACAGCCTTGTTAAAGATTTGAATTCAGGTAGTGGAATCCACTTCCTGCGATAATAACTATAACATCACAAGTGCCTCTGTAACTGCTTACCAAATAGATACATCTTCAAAATGTTGCTTATTTTCTTCTCTCAGCATCACTAAACAAAAATATACTAATTTTGCCAAATTTAGGAAAAGAATATTCACACCAATGTCATGACTGTCAAAATACCAGGGTTGTGGAAACTGGAGTAGGAAGCAATTAACTCTTAACATCCTATACCACTTCATTCCATCTGGCCAGAATTCACATTTGTTTTCCTAATCTACCCCAAATGAAAACTTTTGTTTAAATGTAATATTAAACATATTTAGCACTCTTTGATTTATAGGAAATAACAGGTAACTTTAAATGAAAAGGCCATTTTAGCTATTTTTTTGATAAATCCTTAGAGGAATTGGGCAGCTCTGGACTTAGAAAAATTCTCAACAGGATGTTAAGAGTTAAGGGGTCACTGGAGTCAGTCTGTAAAACTATATGGACTCCAGTTGAATTTACCTTTTATATTGCCCTAGTTTAGTCCATTAAGTTATACAGTGAACATTCCTTATATAAATAGATTATAAAAAATCATAGTTTTTTTATATTTTTGTAGGCCATAATTACTTAATTATGTAGAGAAATCAGAAGTTATTATTGAATGTGAACACTAATTTATTTGTAGGCCATAATTACTTAATTATGTAGAGAAATCAGAAGTGCCAAAAATAAAAGAGTTGGAGTCAAAGGTTTTTGTGTTCCGACTCTGCAGTCAACAAAAAAAATTATATTTTTTGACAAAGTTCTTTAAAACCAAATGATCCAAATGCCATCTAATAAAAACTGAACTTTTTTCTGAGATACGAAATAGATACTTCTGCCAACTCGAAATGTTCATCGAGTGTTGGGTCGGAAGTGACTCGAGAGATTGCAGCTTAATAGTGTCATGATGTACGTGGAGATTAAAATCTAATAACCTCATTGAGATCAGAGAGAAGGCAAGATAATTTTGGCAAGTAATTATATTCCTTGCCTTTTACATCTCCTAGCAAAGTTCAAATTAGATCAACTATCAAATGCTGCTCACATATAAAGCACATTTCCTGCCTTCTAGCCACTGTTATCCTGAAGTGCATACAAAACAAGGCAATTTGGCTGACCAACAACATCTCTTGTCTACCATACCCACTGTGCCAATTTCCAACTATGAGCACATCCTTATTGTTCAGCACTGCTACCAATGAGACCTGATGATTACCCACAAGAATATATTTCCTTATTGTAATTATTTGGGTACAATAAGTAAAGTAAAGTCGATGGGGTGGCCTAAAGTCGGTATCAGCCAGTCAGCGAGGGAGTCTATCCCCTTTTCAATAGCACTAGACCAAGGAGATTGTTTTTATAAGCATCTGAGGTGGAGCGCCACACCTACCATCAGCACCTTATTTTACCGCACAGATCCCTGTGCTACTCATACGCTGAGTTGGCGAGGACCAGTATCAAACTAGGAACCTTGTGGTTTCTAGCCGAACGCTCTACCGACTGAGCTATTTTCTTTCCAGAAAAATTTTTAACAAATGTGTTTAAAAAAATTAAGTACCACCAAGAAGGAATAAAACAAAATGTCTTTGGCATAAAATAGCCAAACAAGGGTTGACATGCCATAAAATTCAACCAACCAACCCATCTATGGATTGAAAATGGGTTGTAAAAAATCTGTTTAAAAATTGAATACTGAACAATGAATAAAACAAAAACATCTTCGGCATATTGAAATTGGAAGCTCAAATTTTGGGGATTGTCTAATTTTATCATAATCTACACTTGGACAAAATTTCAGAAAAATTGAAGGGGTGGGTGACATGGCCTGGATTATTTGACATGGAATTACCCAAACTATAATTAAAGTCAGCAGAGTGGCCTATTGTTGGTATCAGCCAGACACTGAGGGAGTCTATCACCTTTTCACTAGCACTTAAACAGGGCAATTGTTTTTGCATCTGAGGTGGTGCGCCACACCTACCATCAGCTTACAGTACAAATCCAAGCTGTGCCATTCCTGCACTGAGTTGGTGAGGTCTGGTATTGAACCTGGAACCTTGTGGCTCTACTGACTGAGCTAAATCAACCCTCTTACATTGTTTTTAGTCTATACAAATCAGATAAAAAGTTGAACAATTGTTAAACTTAACTAGCCAAAAAACAATACACCCTCTGGGCAGTGTAAAAATTAATTTTTGAAAGATATTGTCAGAGGGGGTAGGAGTTAAAAATTCCAGAGGGTTTGTATCATAAGTAAGTAAAATCATCCAATTTATCAAAGGAGTAAAAAATAATAAAACTATTTGAAATGGAAACTTAGTTCTGACCCCCCCCCCCAAAAAAAAAGGTGTGCATCTATTAATTATTAATTAAATAATTATTTTGAATATTTTACTCATAAATTTTGCACAAGATCGTAGGTATTTATTTATTTGTGAAATTTTTTCTTGATACTGAAAAATTACTATTTCTTGTTTGTAGATAATTCTCTCATAAAATTGTACGTAAAATATATAATAAAAAAACTATATATAAATATATAATACCGGGCATGTATTTATTAAAACTTATCTTAAAAAATGAGGACCGTCAAAGTTTGCATTCTTAAATTTTGAGTGTATATAAAATTGTTCTTTATTCTATGTATTGATGATTTTGGGTAATGTGACATAAGCAGTGACATAGTTAAAGATAAATTAAGACCGAATCTCCATTATCAATAGAATATAAATTTAGCTGCTACAAATTCCAAAATGTTTTTTTCCAGTATTTTGTAGCTGAAAGTTAGATTGTAAAAAAAACCCAAAATAAACATTAATCCAAAAATTCAATATTTATTATTTACTAAGCTTAGCTTAGGTTTGGTACAAGGCCAAGAAATATAAGAGATCCAGTAATTTTTCTCTCTTCTGTGGCTGAAAATGTTTTAATATTGTGACTGGGTTTCAGTCTGTTCATATTTATCTTGTAGAATAATGATCATTTAGAGATATTCTCAAAGCAGGATATTATAAAATTCTTGGTTTTTAATTTCTTTTTCCAAATCTATATCTATATATTTATAGGTGGATGGTATCAAGTGTTTCCTTGATAGGATTTAACCAAAATTGATTTTGATGTGATGTAAGCAGTGACATAGTTTTGGTTACAGACAAATTTAGACGGAATCTCTATTATTAATAGATATTAATTTATCTGCTACAAAATCCAAAACATCAATGTGTATTATACACTAGGTGTTTTTTTTTTTGTTTGGCCGCCCTGTCGACTGGGCGTTAGAATGCATCAACTGCACCTCTGCAGAGGGGTAAGACTCCCCCAATGGGACCACCTGTTGGCCGTGGGTGGCGACCCATGATGCTTAAGGATAGAACCCAGGTGGCTGAGCAGTCCATGACTTGCAATATTCCACTTTAGGCTTTTCTTGGACTAGACAGGCGGTCGGAAAGGCCCCCTCTGATCAATTGGCTAGCCACGTCAAGCCCTAGCACCTATATGATTGCCCCAACCTATTGTCTTTATTGCAACCCCCAAACCTTATCATATGGGTGCTAGAAGGCGTGGCAGAGGGTCTACATGTCCTGGGAATGACATTAAACTATCTGATGGTGAGGTTCCTGTTCTGGAGGTTTGGGGAATGTGGAGCACCCCTTCATCACCATTGCTCCCTGGTCCACTCTGACCCAGAGTGGTAGTACCTGTTAGGGTCCCATCTATGGGTTGAATAGAAACACATGAGTTTATAAACAAAATTGTATTATGCATTAAGAATTAATTTATTTCACAACTTTGTCGGCATTAAATGACCCACCGTAAAACAAACAAACCAATTTTTGGGGGGATGGTACCATTTCCTTGATAGGATTTAATCAAAATTGAGAACTCTATCGTACATATAAAGATTTGGATTATTTGGACTATTGTTGTCATCTTTATTGTTATCTACAGAATATTTCGGCTGATGTGCCCACTCACCTTCTTCAGGTGTTTATTCAATCTACAGAAGTAGACTGTTCTCATTTTTAACCATGACTGGTGCAAGTGTTAAGCTGTGTTAAGTATTCTATGTCATTATTGCCCAATAAAGATGAGGACAATAATCCGAATAATACATATTATCAAACCCTCATCAAAAATTCAGAGAAATAACATAAAGATTTGCTTGTATATTTTTACATATACAAAGTATTATAAATAAATGAATACCTTAGTTCATATATAAATTTACTTTTGCCTCTTTCAGTCTGATTTTTAATGATTTGAAGATTTCTTATTCGGTCTTATTGGTATGATTTGCTGTCTTACTGATTTTTTTTTTTCTTTTTCTGCACTATTTCTATGCATACACTTTTCTTATTTATTGTCTTTCATTATATATACTAGCATTGCTAGTAGCAAGAATATGTACCCTCTGGGCATAAGTGTTTAAGTTTTGATATAATGAAATAGATTAGACAGACAAATAAAATTGAATAAGAATGCACATAAAAAGATTAAACTTTATTTTAATTATATTTAATTGCTTTTTATATAAAATCATTCATAGGATTGGTTTTAATATGTTGGAGAATAAAACAATATTAGAGATCAGTAACACTAATTATTTATTAAACCTTGTTTTGTTAAAACCAGTATGCAAATTAACCACACCATATATTATGTAAACCTGTATTTCTTAGTGATATATATTAAACGCATTCATATATATATATATATATATATATATAAAACGTAAATAACACTGCGTTTATTTGATATGTTTTTAGCCGACATTTTTGGCAGGATATGTGCTTAATTGAAGTCATACCTAATTTTTGAAAATTGATTGATAATTAATGAATTTAGGTGGCATATATGTTCAAATGTAAGGTAACAGATCGAGAAAATGTCAATCCCTGAAAAAAAAAATATAAATATATATATATAAATATAATATACATTAATGAGAAAAAATATATATATATATATATATATATATATAATCATGAGGCAGCTTTGATTTCACTTGCTCATTTTGTTCCTCATTTTGTATACAAATTCCATACCAATTTTATTTCCTCTTCCCACAATGCATTGCTGCTAATCCTGCTGCATTCCTTTACATCATGGTTTCACCTCCACTGGAAATGCACTCTCTTGTGCAGAGTGTGAGAAAAGCCCAACCTTTTCCCAAATTACACAATAAATGTTCTCAATGTCAGGATTCTCTTTGATATTTACATTTCTTATCCCTTTTTCTTTGGTTCTCCTCGCGTTTTATAAAGAAAAAAAAATTGATATTCTTAATATGATAGGATTTAACCAAATTTGAGAATTCTCCCACAGATATAAAGATTTGTTTATATTTTTTACATATACAGAGTATTATAGATAAATGTATACCTTAGTTCAGATATAAATTTATTTTCACATTTTTTGCCTCTTTCAGTCTAGTTCTAATCCTGTGCATTTTAGGATTTAATATCTTTATTCAAATTTTAGATTAAAAAAAAAGAGAGAGAACTTACATTTTATTTAAAAACAAAGATTGCTTTGATAAATAACTTCTTTATCAGTCACACAATCTGGTTTCACTATGAAGAAATGAAAGAGAAATCTTGTTATCGTCACAAGAAAAAAAAGAAAAAGTTCAATAGAAATTAAGATATATCTGTTGGATTTGCAGTAAAGTAAGGAGCTGATGGTAGATGTGACACTCCACCTCAGATGCAAAAACAATCTTCGCTGTCCAGCTGATACTGACAATAGGCCACTCCACCTATTTTAATTCCTTTTTCTACAAGGATAGCTTTGGCATTAAATAACTCACGAAGGTCAATATAATTACTAATCAGATCTGTGTGGTGAAGTGGTGGGTGTGGCGCTCCACCTCAGCAAGAAAAATCTTCCTGGTAATACTGAAAAGAGGATAAACTCCCTAGAATACACTGACTGCACTTCTGCAGAAGGGTAAGACTCTTTTAATGGGACCACCTGTTGGACGTGGGTGGTGACTGTGATGCTTAAAGATGGAACCCTGGTGGCTGAGCAGTCCATGACAGGCAACACTCCCTTTGGCCCTTACTTGGGGTAGACAGGTGGTTGAAGAGACCCCCTCCAATCAATCGGCTGAACACATTAAGCCCTAGCACCTATATGATTGCCCCAACCCTATTGCCCTTATGGCAACCGCCAACCCTTTTTATCATATGATTGCTAGAAGGTAGTGGTTGAGGGTCTTCATGTCTTGGAAATGACGTTAAAATCTATCTGATGGTGAGGTTCCAGTTCTGGAGCTCTGGGAAATGTGGAGCACCTCTTCATCACCATTGTTCCCAGGTCCACTCTGATTCGGAGTGGTAGTACCTGTTATGGCCCCTCTATGGGTTAAAAAAATTGAGTATCAATTAAGAATTAATTTATTTCAAGACTTTGTCAACATTAAATGACACACCGAGGTTGATATGCAGTAAACCAAACCTATTTAATAATAACTATTTATATTTTCAATGTTCTATTGCAATAATTTTTTTAAATTGCACTTTTTATTTGTTGTTAGTAATTTGTTTGCACACAGTTATATAGTATCAAGTACTCCCATCCAGTACAAAAAATTTGCACAGTTATATGGTTTTAAGTGTTCCTATTCAATACTTAGAATGTATACCCAATCATATGGTTTCAAGTAACTGTTCCTATTCAATGATAATTTGTTTGCACAGTTATATGGTTTTAAGCATTTCTATCCAATACTAATAGTTTTCAAACAGATCTATTTGATTGATAGATGGGACCCTAACAGGTACTACCACTCTGGGTCAGAGAGGACCTGTATAGTAATCCCAATGCTCACCACAAGATACAGTTTGATGTAATACCTAGGACACACCTTTAAGGGAATCTTACCCCTCTGCAGAGGGAGCAGTTTGTATATTCTAAAACCCACTGACAGGGTGAAATATATTGAATAGGGCATGAAAGAAAGGAACTTTATTACTTCAAAAGAAAATGAAGCAAGTATATAACCCATCTAGTTGTCTATGTGCCTTTGTTATAATCCTGATACAAGTAAATTATGAAATATTTCTACACTAGAAAACTAGTAATATTCTCATTATAAATTATAGGATTATTTATCTATGTATGTATTGATTCTTTATTTCACTCACTCATGTTCATTCTCCTTCTTTTCACTCTTCTTTTTTCACTTTCTTTTCTTCTCTCTTCTTTTCTTTCTTTCTCTCTATCTCTTCTTTTTTCTCTCTCTTTTTTTTCTTTTTTTTTTTCTCTCTCTTTCTTTTCTTTCTTCTTTTTTTTTTTTCTCTCTCTTTCTTTTTTTTCACTCTCTCTCTATCTTTCTTTTTTTTCACTCTCTCTCTATCTTTCTTTTTTTTTTTCACTCTCTCTCTATCTTTCTTTTTTTTTTTCTCACTCTCTCTCTCTCTATCTTTCTTTTTTTTCACTCTCTCTCTCTATCTTCTCTTTCTTTTTTTTCACTCTCTCTCTACTCTCTCTCTTTCACTCTCTCTCTCTCTCTCTCTCTCTCTCTCTCTCTCTCTCTATCTTTCTTCTTTCTTACTCTCTCTCTCTTCACTCTGTCTATCTCAAGTGCTATGTAAGGATTTCAGTTGGTCAATATCCCCCTATTTCAACTTGCCAACATAACTAATGCCACCATCTTGAAGCTTGAGACAAGCAGAAGGTGCCCATCCATAGGTAAATAATGCCATCATTTATGACAACAGCCATGATATATATATATATAGTGTGTGTGTGTGTGTGTGTATATATATATCAAGTGTATTTTGTATATAGATGTCAAACTAATTCAGTATGGTCTATTTTTGCTCTGATAATAATTTCACCTGACAGAGGCCATGAAATACTTGCTTAAGGTCAAGAAAGCCACTCCTGGTTTTGTAATCAAGCCAAGTATTTCATCCACAACTCTTGATGAAAAGAGGAGGCTTGACATTTTCTTTAGACAGGGATTGGCTCCCATAAAACCAAAGAAGAAACAAATTCTTCCTAGCTTAAGAGAAAGTAATGTTTGTAAAGTCAACAGACAAAGCTAAATATACTTTTCAAACTAATATTATCTATTTATAAATGATTCCCATCAACATGGGTTTTTATTAATGACATGTAAATTATTTAGAGTAGTATTTATTTTCCTGACCTCCCTCCAGGCTGGACAGACACAAGGTCTCTTTAATGTGGGGAGCCAAACTCAAACCGAAAATCCTGCAGGGGCCAGTCCTGTCAGCAAGTCCTCCTTACAGCATCCAGTATCTGCACAGAGCTGATGGATTGGTTTGACATCTATCTTTATACAAAATTCATTGTTGACACACACAATACATATATATATATATATATATATATATATATATTATATATATATTTTAGGAGGATATGTGCTTAATTGAAGTCATACCTAATTTTGAAAATTAATTAGTTAATAATTAATGAATTTAGATGGGCATATATGTTCAAATGTAAGGCTAAACAAATCAAGAAAATGTCAATCCCACCCGCCTAGATTCATTAATTATTAACTAATTAATTTTCAAAATTAGGTATGACTTCAATTAAGCACATATCCTCCTAAAACTTGTCGGCTAGAAGGCCATATCAAAAATAAACACATTGTTTGTTTACTTACTTTCATATATATATATATATATATATATATATATATATATATATACATACACACACACACACATAACATAGTTCTTGTCTCTACCTTCAGAATGGTGGCATCAGGTTTTTGTTGGTTGGTCTATTTTGTTGTGTCAACAAGAGAATGTTACGTATGAGTTTGTCCTTACTTCCTCATACATCAGTATACAGCATGTCAGGATATGAACTCGTCTCACTGTGTCCATTTCCTATAGGTTTATTTATATATATATATATATATATATAGTCATCCACAGACACCGTGTTTCAATTTATCCCGCCACCTCCTCAGAGTGGCTAGACACAGCAGGCTACCTCCAGATGGGATTGAACCCGACTGATTTATCATCAGTCAGAGTTCCTAGGCCATCAGCACACCTGCAGACCAGAGTGAGATTGTAACTGATAAATACATACATATGTATATGTGTTAAAGGCTGTCAGAGAGATCTCCATCCATAATATATATATATATATATATATATATATATATATATATGCGCACCTCTTTTTATAAAGTATTGGGTATCGCTTGGATATTTGATGAGGCTGAAAGTAAATGACTGAATGCTGTATGTGTTCTGCATGGCTTGAAGTAGAATTGACTTGGTGTAAAAGTGATGTTTAATGTAGCGAATCTTCTAGCATAGGTGTTTCCAAGTAGCAGACAATAGATATCTTGTCATTACATTTCTGCTGCTTCAGTGGAAGAAAGAACTGATTTTAATATGGTGACATTATTTCATGGCTCTGTGGTTCCAGCAGAGATGGTGTTGGTTATCCTGTCATAATTTCATACTCGTTGCAGTCGGATTTCTACAGGAACCACAACCATTAATGCCACCTGGTGCAGATAATCAAATACGCACATACCTAGTAGAGAAGAGTGCTTTTTAGTCTGTGCATATTTACCAACCTCTCTGCACAAGCATGATGTGACACCAGGTCAATTTTTAAGCAAAGTTTAACAGGTTTGAATTCAGAGTTTTCCTTCTCCTAGACCAGTTGCTATACCAAGTGTTGGATTTTGTGTAAAGTATTCAACTCTGTTACAAGATGAATGCCCAACTAAAACCAGAGTTTGGTAGGTGGCTTATATGGAGCTTTGGATTGTTCCATTATGAACTCAGGCAAGTTCACTTCCTGAGTTCTGATTGGCTGTTGGATTCCAGGGTGAGTAAGAACATGGATAAGTACCCACTCTTCAGCCATCACTTTGCATTATGCCAGCAGCATGCAAGGACTGTATTTAAGTTGTTCTCGTCTACTAACTCGACAGTAGTTAGAACCCCACTGCAACGGTGAGTATCATATTGTTTCTATATCTGGAGGATAACTTCTACACCAAGTGTCCAGTCTATCCTATTATCTACCCATAGTTGGAGAGAGACTAGTTGGATTCATACCTTTCCCAAGGGTATGAGTGCTATGTGAAATGCAACTAGTTTGATGTAGGATTTGAACTCTTATCACCATGTCCATTTCCTACGATGATAACCATTGTACTACTGGTACTTTCACTTCGTATCAATGCACTTGGGAAAGGCATGAATCCATCTGTTTTCCCACCAGCTATAGGTAAATAGTAGGGCAGACTGGGTTCAAGAGAAGGAAAACTGAATTCAAACCAGTCTAACTCCATTTAAAAATTGAACTTGTCACATTTTGCTAATGTTGAAGGGGGTGGATAAATAGCTCATATTAATATTTGTGTTTCTTAATTGTACAAGTGTTATCATCTTGCAACACCCTCTGGTTAAAAATCAGACCATCCAAATCATCTAAGAAGAAATGCAAAAATGTAAATCCTTATTATCTGGTGTCGCTTATTTGCCAAATTCTTATTTCTTATGAGTCATCACTTCAGCTAAACAATAGATCATTTAGTTTTCATTATAAAGAAAGAAAGGGTAGAAAAAGGACATGCTATAAAGAAGAAATATAATAAGAGAAAAAGAGAGTGATGGAAAGATAGCGAGAGGGAGTGAGCATGTGGAAACGATAACGCTAATCTGTTTCAATCGAACATAATGAAAAGTGTAAAAGAAGAAAAGAAAGAAAAAAAAAGAGTGAGAGAGTTAAATCCATATATGTGCTGAGTTCAATATGTAAAAAGTATAATAGAGTAGCACTGCTTGGATCTGTGCAGTAAAGTGGGGAGCTGATGTTAGTTGTGCTGCTCCACTTCAGACAGAAAAGAAAATCTTCCTGGTCTAGCACTAGGGAAAAGAGGATAGACTTCCTCGTCTGTCTGATACTGACAATAGGCTACTTAACTATTTACTTTTTACTATTTCTTCTAAAACTTTACTTAATTAAGTATCAGTAAAAAAAGAATCTCTTATGAACCCACTTGTTTAATATATATTTACCAGCCCCTCCACACGAGCAGGGTGTGACACAGTCAATTTCTTACGCTGAGTTTAACAGGTTTGAATTCTGAGTTTTCCTTCTCCTAGACTTGTTACTTAGCCAAGGTTAAGAGGCCGGTCCACCCAACAATTTTTCCATAGCTGGAGGAAGAGTATTTAGATTCACACCTTTCCCATGGGTATTAGTCCTATGTGAAATGCAAACAACTTTATCCAGGATTTGAAATTGGGTCGACGAGTCCATTTCCTATGACTCTAACCTTTACATTACGTGCCTCCACTCGTACAATATATCTTCTCTTCCCCATCACATAAGATCCTAATTTTTTTTTCCTTAAATGTTTTAATTGATTTTCAGAATTTATTGTAATATTCTAATTATGAAACTCCAATATGCTTTTTTTTATTTGCAATTTTATTTTAATTTTATGGTTCGAAATGAATTCTGCTAGAATTAGATTTGTTGTCAAATGTGCCACACCAAAAGGGTTAAGGAAAGTTTTAGAAAAATCAAATGTTTACTTTGACCAATCCATCATGCTGGAAACATTTTTTTTTCTTAATAAATAAAAAAACTGACAAGAAAAGAATAAGTTAATCCTAAAAAGGTTTGTCCAAGACAAAATTCTATCAGAATTCTCCGCAAGAATAATTGCAGAATAAACCAAATTGTCACTGAACAGACAAAATTCAGGAATCTCTGCTACAAAGGTGTTTTTTTGCTTCAGGTATTCCTCAGCAGTTAGAATAGCTTATCTTGTAACAATACTATTGATCAACTTTCCAATGCACTTGCTTTCTCTCTCTTTCTCTTGACACAATCAGCAAATTTCTTTGTCTTCTCTTGGACAACCTGTCAAATTAACTTCTTCCCAGTGCTTTATTATTGTCTTAAAAGGTAACCACACATTGCCCTGGATAAAATGCCTTTTCTGAGATTCTTTGTTAATAAACTTTTTTATTATCTATCTCAGCCTGCTTCTATCTATCTATCTATCTATCTCAGCCTGCTTCTATCTATCTATCTATCCCTGCTTTTATCTATCTATCTATCTATCTACTCTAGCCTGCTTCTATCTATCTCTCTTGCAAGATCTAGGTGAGGTGGAATTTTTTCTCATTTTTTTCACATGAGATCTATATGAAGCAATACATTATTATTAGATTATTATGATTGATTTCCACAATTGTGGGATTGACCAAATTGGACTTAACTCTTCTCCCTGATGATTCAATTTGGGCTTTCCTCCCTTCTGGCAATTCAAATTGGACTTAACTCTTTTCCCTGATGATTCACAGGCTTCATATTTGTGATTTTTTGATTTGGAAGAAAATAATGTAGAAAGATTAGTCTCTACTTCGTCATGGTGTTATTTTTTATTTATTTATTTTTTTTTTTTAAAACTAGTCCATGAAGTAAAATTTGGGGATAGGGCAAATCCCGGGTGCGGGAGGCGTTTTTAAAGAACTAGTCCATGTAGAAAAATCTGGGGATAGGGTAGATCTCTTTCTCCCTCATTTTTCAGCTGTGATCATTGCTGTATAAAGCAATGGTCATTAATATTATTATGATTGATCACCACCCAGTTTTAGCATTGATCAGATTGGACTTCTTTTTTTTTCATCATCAATTCAGATTTTTTTTAAACGCTCTACTGACAATGGATGTCTGCCTGTAATTGTAACATTGATTTATAAGAAATTCAAAGTGAACTGCACCAAACACAACTTGTTTTCAGATCTAAATAAATAAAAAAAAAAAGAAAAAGAATCCTTTTCCTTTTAGAGATTAGTCTAATTATATATAATTTGCAAAAACAAGAAGCAATTATCAGAAACTTTTTATTACTTTAAATAGATGTGTTATGTAACCCATGATATCACAAATGGGATTTATTCATACAAATACGCCAAAAATTCCATTAACTTTATTGATTAATCTATATCTATATAAAGGACAGTTTGTGTGTATGTATGTCCAAATCAAACTACAAAAACAGAACAATTAACGACAAAGTAAATATATATACACATTAAATATCACTGGGTTTTGCTTTTTGTTAAAAAATTATGAAGATTTGATTGATATTTGAAGATATTTAAAAAAATACGCCAAAAATTCCATTCACTTTATTGATTAATCTATATCTTATTATAATGGAGATTGTGTGTTTTTCTGTCTGTAACCAAAACTATATCACTACTCAAGTCATAATTCCCTTAGTTATTGACATCACATTTTCAATGATTTTATTTTTATTTAAACCTCAATTATTAATAAAATTGTTTTATATTATTAATACTGTTAACCATATCAACATACTAACAACATGCAATTATATTTATATATACAACAAAATAGCGGTTTACAGTGTGAACGGAAGGCTAATTTGCATATTGATATTTAAAATGTGATTTTAATAAATATGTGTTTAGTACTATTGATTTCTAATTGTTTGGTTTTATTTTAATGAATATAAGCAAAAATCTCTTCAATAAATCTTAAATGAAATCCATTAACAAGAAAAAATAACTGTAATTTTATTCTTTACTTCCTCTTATAACTAAATACTTAAATTAGAAAAAATAACAATGAAAGATGAGAGTGATTGAAGAGTAAGTTTCAGTTGTTCTATTTTTCGATTATACCCACCTCTGTTTCAAATCTTTTTATCTGCATTCTTATTTAGTTTTATTAGCCTTTCTAATTTAATATAATATTTTATTACATTAAAACTTAAATACTTGCACCCGGAGGGTGCATATATTTGCTAGTCTATATAAAGGACAGTTGGTGTGTATGTATGTCCAAATGAAACTACAAAAACAGAACAATTAACGACAAAGTAAATATATATACACATTAAATATCACTGGTTTTGCTTTTTGTTAAAAAATTATGAAGATTTGATTGATATTTGAAGATATTTAAAAATTTAAATATACATTGAAATTCTACTTAAAAATGTCCCTCCAATGAATTGGCTGGTCACGCCAAACCAAACAATATGATTGTCCCAGCCCTTTTTATCATAGGGTGCTAGAAGGTGGTGGCCGAGGGTCTTCATGTCCTAGAAATGACGTTAAACTCTATCTGATGGTGAGGTTCCAGTTCTGGAGGTGTGGGGAATTTGGAGCACCAATTGATCACCATTGCTTCCTGGTCCACTCTGACCCAGAGTGGTAGTACCTGTTAGGGTCCCATCTATGGGTTAAATAGAAAAATGTGTATATATATTGAAGAATAATTAAAGTTCCAATTACCGTCAAACTGGGAAGACAAGGCAACAAACGGTTGTAACTGAAATACAAACCCGAATGTCACAAAGTCCACTGCAGAATGACAGGATATATATAACACTCCACAATGTCATTCAAATCAAGCAGTCAAGCAGCCAATCAGAACTCAAGGAATGGAATGACCCAAATCACCCAAATTCATGAATGGGTCATTCTTGATTTCTCTATATAGCAACTGTCTTGGACACTGCTTAAGTTGTACTTAGTTAACTGCTGTTATTCAAACCAACAGTAGATTTACTGACTTAAATATATATAAAAAAAAATTTGAGTATCTATTTAAGAATGAATTTATTTCAAAACTTTGTTGGCATTAAATTGACCCACTGAGAGTGATATGCCATAAAACAAAACTAACAAACAAACAAACTTAAAAATGTCCAGCATTTGTAAATCTCAAAAGTAAACAAATAATACACAAGGTTCCTCCCTCTATCCAGGTAACGTTAGGTAGCTGCTTCTAGTCTATACATATATAAAGAGCAGTTGGTATGTATATTATAATCTATAGATTTGATTATGTGTCTGTAATTATTTAATCTAAAGTAGAAATTTCCATTCTGACTTTCTTGTGTATTTTGATAACATGCAATCAAGTAAATAAATTACATTTTGTATCTGCAATTAAATTTGTGTTAGAATTTAAAAGTTTTCTATTTATTTGTGAAGCTAGTATATATATATATATATATATATATATATATATAAAGTTTTACTTTGATAGGATTCAACCAAGATTGAGAACTCAAATGTACATATAAAGATTTGTGTATATATTTTACACATACAGAGTATTATATATATATATATATATATATATATATATATGGGAGAAATAAGAGGAAATTAATCTGACAGTATGTGGGATATCAGAATCCACTTTGATACACTCCCTATCTGAGAGAAAAGGAAAATCTACTACCAACCTCCTGACACCAACAACTGACTGAAGGGCTGGAAGCACACAGCTGTGAATCTACACCCGGCGAGGTTGTGAGTGGCTGAGCAGCCCCTTAGGTAGTACTGCCCACCCAGACACTTGGGAAGGGTATAGAAAAGGTGACCTAAACAAATGCCTATTCCCCTATCCAGCTGGCCGGCTACCTGCGGCAGTTCACATTAGCAAGGCGGAAACAAGAAAATATTACAACAACAAACCTAGGCTAACAATAGCCACCTGGAATGTTCAGACACCTCGTTTTTGAGGGATCGGGAAACCCCAAACAACAAACTGGCATCATGACAAAGAACTCTCGATATGGGGAAGACATCGCAACCCTTGTGAAAGTCCGCTTTTAGCGATGAGAACCAATTGACAAGTGGAGGCCAGGTACACAATGTTTTGGAAAGGTAAGGCTAATGGTAGTTGTGAGGATTTGAGGTAAGGCAGCTCAAGTATGTAATCGGCACATGATGGATGGCATGGACACATTTCCACATTTAAGACTGATCATATGTGACCTGTGGCAGGGCCTGCCTATTGAGGGCTGAGTCTCTCAGTCACGTACAGTCACATGCGAGTGGAAGCCGACAAAGTGATTCATGTGTGATAGAGAACATTAAAAAAAAAAAAAAAAAAAAAAAAAAAAATTGGACCAGTGGGCTCTCTGCATACTCACAACCGAACTACTTATAGAAATGGCCTTCTTCTGTGAAGAAGTGGCAATCATCACCATATATATATATATATATATATATAATATAATAATCTTACTGTAATAATTTAGATAAAACTGTCAGCAGTAGTAATCTTTCTAAGTACATTTAAGACTTCAGTCCCAAGTTGGTCCTGATTTATATAGAAACCTTCAAGAAAGATTTCCATTATTATTGACAGTTAATTATGTTTATCTGTTTGGCTATAATTATCACTGTTCACAAGGTTATCTCCCTTTGAAGATAATGGCGGAGACATGTGAAAAGATATCATGTTTTATTAGTGAGTTGACATTCTTCCTGTTTGTTCAGATCAATTGTTCCAGAAAATGATTGACTTGTTTGTTTGGGACTTGCTCAGCAGATTAATTTTGAATTATCGGTTGATGAAGTTTAGTATCTGGTCTTCAAGTATTTAATACAGGGAAGAAAAATATGGGAGACAACTTTATGTAAGAACTAGCTTAAAAGCCACCCCATTGGACAGCAATTTAAGCTAGTTGTTCCCAAATTTATTTCCAAGTTATAAAAATTGTTATTGTACAAAAAAGATTTTTCATGGGAAATCATGTAAAAAAAATCACCAAAAACAATCACAGTAATTAGAACGTGGAAATCCAAAATTGCAGATCTGGATGTTTTTAATGACTTTATTGTCTAAACAAAGTCCAACAGAAAGAATACAAAACAGGATTGATAAATGTCCTAAAGAAAAGAATCATTGAAGATAGTTTGAGGAACATAAAGAAAAGGTTGTGACCGCGTAGAAAGTCTGGAGTAACAGGTATGCGGTAGGGAGCGCAATAGATGCACTAAGCCTCTATGAAACCATAGAGTATAAAAAGCGTGTGTACAGGTACATGTAAGCCCCCCGCCCCCAGTTCCAAAGGGGTGGAGACACATTTGTATCTAGTTTACAGCTGGAGAATCCAGGAGAAAGAGAGGCAACCCGTAGCAAGTAAGGAAAAATAATCCCAACATTAGTTTTGAATTCACTATAACTTCTGTTGCATACTGCTCTTATTGTTCTTTATATCATCTTTCTGTAACTAAATTTTTCATCTTCTATCGGGCCGTATCAGGGTTTCATCTTCATATTGGCTTAACATATACTTGTAAAAATCATAGACAATAAACGTTACTGTGATTTCTAAATATTCTACCAGAATGTTTTTAATTTACTCATGGAGTTGGTATATCTTGGTGGTATATGTTGGTGGGTTATTTTGTTTTATGGCATATCAACTCATTTTGAGTTTTCACATCAGCATTAGCTGATGGTCTTTCACTGGATTCTGAGTGACAGCAAGTCTCCTCAGGTCTCCAGGACTCTTCTGAGTATTCTGGCAGATTGCAGCAGTGCAGTGTTCTGAATGGTTTCAATCCTTCCTCTGATTCCCAAACTTCCCAGGCCCGTTTCCAATCCTTTTGGGACTGTTCCAAGTGCACCAACTACAATTGGTATCACTTTCACTTTCATATTCCACAACTTTTTCAGTTCTCTGGCAAGGTCCAGATATTTGTCTATTTTTTCATTTTCCTTTAACTTCACCCTGTGATCTGCTGGCACTGCAAAATCCACCAGTTGACAAGTTCTTTCTTTTTTGTTAATCAACACTAGGTCTGGCCTTCTTGCTGGGATAAGGTGATCCGTTTTAATTTCAAAGTCCCAGAGAATTTTGTGCGTTTCGTTCTCAAGAACAGATTCTGGTTTATGCATATACCATTTTGTTGTGTGGTCAAAATTTATTATTATTATTATTATTATTTATTCAAGAATATATTTTTCCATTTCATAAGTTTGAGAAAATGTCCAATTCTTTATTCTGAGTAAATTAATGCAGGTGTTCATATTCTCAGAAAACTCGGAAAATACTTATTTTTTCCCCTTATTTAATAAGGGGGTTTCTCCATTGATCCAGTTGGTGTTAACACCTGTTTTTATTTGTTTTTCAGTTGACGTAAGAAAGAGAAGAAAAAAATCAATGTTGTTTGTAGGAATCTCTTAAGCTCAGCGACTGAATTGTCAATAATAGAAATCTTCCTCTGTATCTGAAGAATAAACAGAAACACAGAGGTATGACTAAAATAAGGAAAGGAATATTAGAGTGAATAATTTAAGAAATTATGAAAAATAAAAGATCTAAGTAATTTAGATGAAGGCTGAAGTATTTATCAGCCAAAATGTATTGATAAAAACAACAAGAAAATAAAATGATAATTCAAACAGCTTCTTGGGCTAGACGGGCAGTTGGAGAGGCCCCCTCTGATCAATCGGCTGGTCATGTCAAGCCCTAGCACCCATATGATTTTCCCAACCCTATTGCCATTATGGCAAGCCCCAACCCCTTTTTATCATATGGGTGCTAGAAGGCGGTGGCTGCGGGTCTACATGTCCTGGAATGACGTTAAACTCTATCTGATGGCGAGGTTCCAGTTTTGGAGGTTTGGAGAATGTGGAGCACCCCTTCATCACCATTGCTCCCTGGTCCACTCTGACCCGGAGTGGTAGTACCTGTTAGGGTCCCATCTATGGGTTAAATAGAAAAACATGAGTTTATAAACAAAATTGTATTATCCATTAAGAATTGATTTATTTCAAAACTTTATCGGCATTAAATGACCCACTGAGGTTGATATGCCATAAAACAAAACAAGAAAAGAAAGAAATCAAACAGCTTCTTGAATTTGAAAATCACAGACTTAAGAAATTTAGACAGTCATGAGCTGAAGAATGCATCAGTCAAAATATAGGGGGGGGGGGAGACAAGGAAAAGAATATTGGTTTAAATTTGTGGATAATCACTCCTAATAAAATTCATATTGATCAAGGCTGAAGAATTCATGTGCCAGAATTTAGTGATAAAACCAACAATGAAAACTTGGCTATGGATTAGATGGTACCGCTACTGTTCTTCTACAAGGATGGGTTTTATATTAGATAACCCTTGATGGTTGATATGTCATTAAACAAAGAAACCAAACCAACAGACCCATTCATCACCATTGCTCCCTGGTCCACTCTGACCCGGAGTGGTAGTACCTGTTAGGGTCCCATTATGGGTTAAATAGAAAAATGTATTTATAAAAAAATTGTATTATCCATTAAGAATTGATTTATTTCAAAACTTTATCGGCATTAAATGACCCACTGAGGTTGATATGCCGTAAAACAAAACCAAACCAAACAAACAGGGAAAATAATGTTAGTTCAAATTTGTGTATGGATAATCAATCATCATAAAATTTATATTGATGAAGGCTGAAGAAGGCATCTGCCAAAATTTATTGATAAAACCAACAAGGAAATGAATGTTAGTCCAAACAATTTGTAAAATGATGATGATAGACTCTCTGATAGACAAGTATGAAAATATTTTCAAAGATGATAAATGATTTGGTGGTAATCTTTTGATATTTTGACTCTTTGTCTTGTTAATGTTATCAAGTGAAAATAGTGAGAAGTTTCTACTAACCTCCATTTTTTGAATGATTACACTTAGGTAAGGTGAAAACAAGTCCACTCTCTTTGATAAGTCATTTCAGACTATTGTTATTGAAATGACCGCATAGTAATTTTCACTTTCCTCTATTACCTGCAATTTACAATTTTTCTCTTTGTTATCTTATTTATTTATTTTATTTTTTTTGGTTTTATTTATTTTTGTCCATAATCATTTTAGGAACCCAATCTTTGATCCCCCGGGGCATCTTGTCATGATTTATAGTACGTGCACAGAAGAATAAATATTAGTTTGTGACTTAGTAGCCATTAATGTTGCAAACTTGGAATCAACAGCACCAAGCTAACACGAGGAATAATCAATAAATTGGCAAGGGTAGAATTGGCACCGATAAAGGCCAGACTCTCAAGTCTTGTAGAGAAACTTTCTTAAACCGAATGGAATATTAAAAGAATTTTAAGGTCTTCACATTTTTAAATTTCTTTCTATAAAATAGTAATTATTATTATCATAATATGGTTTAGCTCAGTTGGTAGAGCATCTGTCTAAGAGCCACAAGGTTCCAGGTTCAATACTGATCCTTGCCAATTCAACGCATGAGTAGCACAGATTGGGTAATCTGATATGTGCAGTAAAGTTGAGAGCTGATGGTAGGTGTGGCGCTCCACCTCAGAGGCAAAACAGTCTCCCTGGTCTACCACTAGCAAAAAGAGTATAGACTCCCTCGCTGTCTGGCTGATGATACTGACAATAGGCCACTCTACCAACTTTTTATATTAATAATGATTTATACAGTAATGCTTATGAATTTAATAGACACTTTGTTGATCTTGAAAGTTAAAATGAGGAACATTATTCAAGCAGAGCCAAATTTTATTGCAGCTGGCATATATTTTTGTATACAGTACTAAATGTATCTTCACAATCATTTTAAACAGGTAAACACTTCATTCTTACCTGTCTTAAGAGTCAATGTATTAGTGCAGATCAAAACCATTTTAAACATTATCTCAAACAGATGTATTTGAACTATAGATGAGACCCTAACAGGTACTACCACTCTGGGTCAGATTGGACCTGAGAGTAATGGCAATGAAAGAGTGGATATTTACCTAAACTATTTGTCATGGGTAGGATGTGACACAAGATCGCAAGTGTGGAGCATCCAGTGAGGATCTAAGTCCATTTTAGTAGTAATGGCTCTGTAAGACTAGCTTGGTAGCTATTAAGGTGTCTCCTTGTGGTTTAATAGTTATCCAGATAGTCTTGCAGATCCATTGCTAACCATTAAACCATGATAGGACATCTTAATGGCAGTGAAACTCTAAACTCTCCAGAGCTCAGGCTTCATCACTGGATGGAGTTTAGGCTCTTTTTCTTTTTCTTTTTCTTTTTAGGTGTTATCTTACCCTTCTGAAAGAATGCTGATGACAGGGAATTGATTGTATATGTACATATTCAGTACTACTCATAAATATTTAGACAATTTGCTTTTAATTGGTTGGTTTTGAGAGTTAAAATCAGAAACATTGTGCAAGAAATAAAAAACACAAATTTTATTGCAATTGACATGTATTTAGTGTTATATTTCAATAATCTATTATTATACTAAAGCTGAGTGAATCAATGTTTGTGTCCTAAAGGTTTTTTTTTACTGTTTAGTTTAAAGACATGAACATCATTCTAAATTATTCCTTAGTTCTAGGATTGAATTATGTTTGAAAAAGATTCCATTTTAATTGGTTCTAATTAGTCGTAATTTGCAATTAAGTCAAAAACAGACTAGTCTCTCACTTCACATTCTGCCTATCCCCCTCCTTATGTATATCTTGATTGCCTCCTCATTATATATGTTAGTTTCTCAATGAGAGAGAGAGAGAGAGAGATTTGACAGTTTTTAATTGATTTGTATGTTAAATTTCACAAGCTGCCAACCTGGCCAACATCTTGGCTCTTAATAAATTTAAATTAGGTCAAAAGTTTCCTTTCTTAGAAATCTTGCAAAGTAATTCTAATGTTTTTCTTTAGATTCTCTGGTAGTATTTATATTTTTTTAAAATTTAATTTGCTTTCCCTAATTCTAATTATCTACCCAGAGCTCAATGGGAGACCAAATAGGTCACATTTTGTCTAGTATTTATATAAGTATGATCTCAGGTGCTTTAACATCACCTCTTCCAGCTGGGAAAATTTGGCTCAGGACTGCCTTTGGTGGCAGCAGGCTCTTCTTAGCTGACGTCACCCTGGTGAAATACCATTAAGCCAAGAGGTCCAGGAGAAATTGATGGCGACAGAAAACCAGCACACCAACATCTTCAGGGACAGCCTTCACATGTGACATCTGTGGTCAGGGCTGTTTTTTGAACATTGGCCTTCACGGTAACAGAAGGCGCTGTAACTTCAGGGACAAGAGAAATATATTATCTCCTGAGACTGTAATGCCAATGATGATTGTATTCTGTACATGTGTGTAAAAAATTGAAAAGGAAATGAAAATTTCTAGACTTTCCAATCATCAGATGCGAACGATTTGCATCAGATTAGCATCTGATAATTGCAAAGGATAGACATTGCTCTAGACTTCCTGAAATAGGTTATGAAGCTAAAAATCTAAATCTGTAATATTTTTATTTATATGATTTAGCTCTGTGGCTCTAACAATAATGGCACACATTGAGCTCTGCACACTACAGCACTTAAAAAAAACTTCTATGTCATAAGGAAGATTTCTTTTATGTATTTTTGGATTATATATATATATATATATATATATATTATACATTTATGTATATCTATATGCAAAAGATTTATACACACACACATGCAACCACACACCTAAAAAATGCACACCTTTTCACCATCCCATACTCGCACAGAATAGAATATTTGACATCATATTTCAAACCGTCTCCCCTTTTTTCAAACCTCAAAATTTTTTAAACAGACTGAATAACAAGGACTATCACTCGCTTTTCTCATTATTCTGTGATACAAATTTCTTATCACCTTCCATATACCAACAAATGCCCTGAAGATGATCTAATTAATAGATTGAAACACTGCAGCGTCTGCCAATAAACTCACCACTTAACCCATTTAAACCTGTGTTTTTTCATTTTTCTTAATATACTACATAGATTTATGTATATATATATATATACACATACATATATCCTTACATGCATATATATGTATATACATATATATGCATATGTATTAAACAAATTTATATGTATGTATATATATATATATATTGAACAGGCAATTCTTTTTAATCAGTTTGATAGTTAAAAAAAAAGGAACATAATGCAAAATAAATGAAGTGTAGTCTTATTTTATGGTTTTGAATGTTAAATGTCCAGAAATTTCATTTTTTTTTTTTTTTTTTTTTTTTTTTTCATAGATTTAAGTATAATTTTTTTCCCATTCTTCTAAAATCTAGTTCAGAAAGACTTGAGCATATTGCTACTTGGAAGAGTTAATTTTGATCCACATATGACAAAAAAATATGAGTGAGAGTCCCCATGGTGTAGTGGGTAACGTGCTAGACTGTAACATTGTATTAAGCGAATTTGAACTCCAGTTGCACTATTACATTTACTTTTGGACTAATACACTTGCAAAAAGTGTAGAACAAATCCTCCCCCCAGCTATGTACCACTACTGTCCATCTACAAATATGTCTTTAGCATTAGGTAACCCACAAAGATTGATATGTCATTAAATAAAGAAATCAAACCAAACAAAAAAATCCTAATGGCTTCAATGTTTGGCATTAAAAACATTTTATTATTGGTGCTATTTATTTTACTTTTTGTCTATTTGTATTTGGTGGGGGTGGGGGGTTATAGGTTGTGGTGGTTTACATGCTGGACTACGATATTATAGTAAGCAAGTTTGAACTCCAGTTGCACTATTATGTTCACTTTTGAGCATACCCTTGGGAAAGGTATGAACCCTCACCCTCCCATTATATGACTGTTGAATCCAAAATTCATTGGACATAATTCAACTTTAGTAAGTTATTTAAAAGAAACAAAAAAAACAAAACAACTAAGTTAATTTATATCTGGTTCTTTCAGTAAATTTCCATTTTCTTCTTTTTGCTTTCATATTTTAATTTGATTTTGATCTTCCTTTTTCTCTTTTTTTTGTTTTTTTTTCTTCTGTTCATTTTACCTTATTCTTCTTGAATTGTTACTTTTTCCTTCAAGATTAGCAGAGTTCAACAACCTTTCCTGTTTTCATGGCTTTTCTCTCACCTTTCACTTTATATATATATATTTTTTACTTTATACCCTCCTCCTCAGTCTCAATTTGCTAGTTTCATTACACTCACTTGAACTTTGTCCCAGAGGAAATTAGACAGAAGAAAAATCATTTTTACCCTTATCACTCTGGAGTATTATTTTTTAACTAACTAAATTTGGTTTTGTGTGTGTGTGTATATATATATATATATATATATATATATATATATATATATATACTAGACAAAATGTGACACATTAGGTCATCTATTGAGCTCTGGGTAGATAATTTGGATTAGCGAAAAATGAGTTTGCAAAGCAAATTAAATCAAATAGATAAATACAACTGGAGAATTAAAAAAAAAAACATTAAAATCATTTTGTAAGATTTCTAAGAAAGAGAGCATTTGACCTAATTTAAATTTATTAAAAGCCAAGATGTTTTCCCAGCTGATTGTTTATGAAACATAATATACAAATACGTTTCATTACTCTCCAATATCTCTCTCCATGCTCACTGAGAAACTAACATATATAATGAGGTAATGAAGATATACATAGAGGTTTATGCTGATTAGTGAGGTTTTTTTTTTGTTTTATTTATTTATTTATTTATTTTTTTCGGCTCCATCAAGGTCAATGATAATTGAAGATTACCCTTTTTCATAATGTCTAGTCTATTACAAACTTTTGATAATTTGTGAAAAACATGACTAAATCCTAATTCAACATGGTAAGATGATGGAAAAGCTATAATGTATCCCATAGTAGGTACATTTTAACGATGTCATTTGTTTTCCATATATTATGTTTCCCATCTTTAAATTTTGCATGCAATATTTCATGACTTTGTAATTCAATTAAGGGTTTCCTGTAAAGAAATGTCCATATCAGCAATATTAAGTTCAAGAGGAATTGCCACCCAAGTTTCTATATCCATCATAATTAATTCACTAGATTGTATATTTTCATGCAAATTTTCTGAATATTCAGCATACAAAGTCATCATCATGCAAATCACTGCTAATCAAGGTAAAAAATGTATGACGTATGATATAAATTTTGTACAACTGCAATTTTCTCAGAAATGCATTAAAAAACACCTTTACTGGATATGAGATAAGAATGTTTTCCTTGAAGCTGTTTATTAAATTGATTTTTTTTTTTTTTCAAATGTATCAGATAAGTAAAATACATTTTGTTGCAAGCAGTTGTTCTCCAAGTTGGGTGTTTGCCAGAAATAAGACAATAGAGTCCCAAAGTAAAACGATAAAGAAGACAATTCCCATTTGATATAACCACCTTATCTCAGTGTGCATTACAAGGCATTCAAACTCTTCACCATTTTCTCTGTTGAATTCAGGAAAGAGGCAATCTCGAAGAGAATTTGATTTAAAATGGTTAACCACTTTTATCACAACACTAAGGGTATCACGCAGATGTCTGCCCGATTGCTTTGTAACTAAGTTCTGATGGTGTATCACACAGTGTATGCAAAATACTTTGGGAACAGCCGTTTTTCAAGCTTGTAATAAAACCTTTGTATTTAGGAGTCATAGATGGTGCACCATCAGGAACACATGTAAAATTGCATTTTTAAATTGCATTAAATTGCATTCATTTTTAATGAAGTTGTTACTTATTTTAAAAAAAAGCACTCAAAAATATAATTGCATTAAATTGCATTCATTTTTAATGAAGTTGTTACTTATTTTAAAAAAAGCACTCAAAAATATAATGCATTAAATTGCATTCATTTTAATGAAGTTGTTACTTATTTTAAAAAAAGCACTCAAAAATATAATTGCATTAAATTGCATTCATTTTTAATGAAGTTGTTACTTATTTAAAAAAAAAAAGCACTCAAAAATATAATTGCATTAAATTGCATTCATTTTTAATGAAGTTGTTACTTATTTAAAAATCAAAAAAAGTTACACATTGCATAAGATTATTGTCAATCCCCTGTATTTAAAGGATGGCCCTTCTCATATCACGAGTTTCCATGGAATATTACAGAAGCCCGCAAATATGTGAACCTGGTTGTCTTCAGTTTCAGCTTGGACGTCAGGCAGATAAGGTCTTTCTGCCTTAGCTGAAGCTCACTGCACTTATGTTAGTACATTAGTTATAAATAAAAGCTTACATAAATAATATGGTTAAATGTCTTGGCAACAAGACTGATCTAGAAGAAGAAATGAATTAAGTGCGACCGACCACCAAGACGAAGTCCAGATGCTAGAAGATTGAGCAGAAGAATGATAGAAGTAAAGAAAGGGTATACAACACTTCTGGCAAAGAGCATTTCCTCTCTGAGTCCTTGATAATCTATAAATCTCACATAGAATGACATCATTATCTCATAAGGTAGATTCATCCAGCTGAAGAGAAAATTGTTTTACTTTCTAATTAGATACAGCAAATGCACCTTTTTTTCTGATCTGAGCCCTTTCTATTCTAAATGTAAATAGATTATAATTTTCTTTGACCTTTTTTGGTGAGAGCGCAAAAGGTGCTTATTTATCATGAAAACAAACATCTAAGGTCACTGTCTGCTACTTGAGAAAAGAAGGGTGATTTTCACCTCCATTTGTCCTAGGTGACTTTAAATTTACAACACTGTCAAATGTAAAGTTTTTTTTTCTTCTACTTGATTGCCATAAAAAAGATTCATAGCTACATCAATATTTCTACTTTAAGTATTTTGATATGGTGTAGATTACTGTAGAAATTTAATTCTCGGTGATAATTGTTCTGGAGTAGAATTGCTCTATGGGCCACTAAAATGTCTCCATGGACCCCAATTCTGGTATTTTTCAGTGTACCCTTAGTAATGTTTCATGGACTCACAGAGTTGATGTGGACCCTGGTTGCGAACCAGTGGTCTAAACTTAAATAATGCTCCATGTATAGTATATTTCAATGGTTTTAAGTATATTGACATCACTTTCTGTAGAGGAGATATTACTACTTGAGGATGTGAATTGGTTTACTAATTTTAGAGACTTACCATCCAGTGTGGAGATTTCTCCATCTTGTTTAAAACATAGGAACTCTGTTTTATCTGAGTTCATATAGAGGCCAATGCCTTCTAGTGCCTTCTGTAGGCTATGCAGCAGTGCTTTGGCTAGTTCAGATGTATTTGTGAGAAGCACTAGATTATCTGCATAGTCCACATCTTTAATACATTTTGTAAATAAAATGGAACTCTATATTAAGCTTTAACTAATTTTAATGTAATTACATTTTTTAAGGCTGTTTTTGTTTCTACAACTGCTAGGTACCATTTTTGTCCTACCAATTTTGCTTTTTCTTTCTTTTTCTTCTTTGGATAGATTTGTTAAATCCATACTTCAGGCCAAGAAAGATAACTAAATGATAAGATAAATTGGATGTCACAAAGCTGAAAGAAAAGGGGTCTTTAAGATTAATGCCTCTTATAGAGTGTCGATAAGTAAAAAGATCTGAAACCAGGCCAATTTTGCCAGAGGGATTTCAAAGATATCAAGAATTCTCTGTGCTAGTTGACCACGGAATGAATAGATCTGTGGTTCAAAAAATAAATCAAAATGAAGAATTTAGAGCTGACTAAAGAAAAGAGTAAGAAGAGTTTTTAAAAATTGTTTCTTTTTTTGTAAATGATGATAACTGTTAGTTGGCATCTTAGAAACTTTCAGTTTTGGTTTTATCTTCTTGAAAAATGTCTCTAAGAAATAATGGTAATAAGTAGATCTGACATTAAGTCATTAGATTTTTTTTCTTTTATGGGTTGTGCTAATTCAGAAGAGTTTGGTACAAGACCACAACTACAGAGCCCCAGAAATGAAAGTCAAGTCATTGAGGTGGCCTAAAGTTAGTGTCAGCCAGACAGTGAGGGAATCTATCCCCTTTTCACTAGCACTAGACCAAGGAGATTGCTTTGGCGTCTGAGGTGGAGTTCATACCTCCTCACTTTACTGCACAGATCCTTGTGCTACTATGCTGAGTTGGTGAGGCCCGTATCAAACCCAGAACCTTGTGGTTCCTAGTCGGACCTTCTACCGACTGAGCTAAACCGGGATATATATATTATATACACATGATATCAAGTGTTTCCTTGATAGAGACTGGAAAATCATAGCAATAAGACCAGATATGAAATTTTTAAATTAGTAAAAATGAAATAAAAAATAACTTGGCACCTCTCACTCTTCTTTATGTAATTAATTCATAATAAATATAAAACTATGATTTTTTTTATAATCTATTTATAAGTAGTGTGCACTGTATAGTTTTACCCTGACTCCAGTGACCCCTTAAATGATTCCGACTCCACAGCTCTGATTTTTCATTTTTTTTTTTTTTTTTTTCAAATCACTAAGTTTATATGAGGGAGAACCAAACGTTTTGCTATAATTTGGTATGTGCTAGTTTGTGGTGTGTATGTCATGGGTTCGATACCGGGCCTCACCAACTCAGCATATGAGTAGCACAAGGATCTGTGCAGTAAAGAAGTTCAAGTCATGAAAGGTATTCACTATGGTTGGTAGTATCATGGTAGTTGGTGCACTGATACATTGTGCATAACTTCACTCTGTGTGTAATATGAAAGCCACACAGATGAATGTGCAGCATAGTCTAATTTTAGAACTTATGCTTATGAGTTCAAATTGGATGAAAGCAACCAAAATCATTTGTTGTGCAAAAGTAACCAAATGGTTCAAGAAATTTCATATGGTTTGCAAGAACCACAATGATCAAGTAAGGTCAGGTAGGCCTAAAACAGTGGAATCTGATGTCATGCTCCAAGTCATAGAGGTAAATCTAGCAAGTAACACTCAGAGAATATTGGGCGAACTCGTAAGCATGTGGAGCTGCTTAATTGTGCCTAGTCATCAAAATATTGCAAAACTTTTGGCTCTCCCTAGTATTTCAAACAAAATTATAAACATAAAAAATAGCTAAAAGTTCTATAAAATGGTTAACGCAGAATGTCCCTTATAGGTGTTGACATGCTAAAAACCCTGCTGCTATTATATCATGAATAATCACAAAACAAGAATTTATGACACATCATTTTCATAATTCGGGAAGATTTGAGGAAATTTGCTTTTCTGATAATGTTAGTGCCAATAAAACCAATTCCAAAGACCAGAATCTTCTTTTATTCCTCGAGGCCATCTCTTGATAATCAAAAGCCAATTTGAAAGGAAACCAGTGCTAAAAATCCAAAAGATCTTTTTTAAAAAGATTTTTGTTTCATTGAAAATTTACCCAATTTTATTTGGGGAAGTTGACAGATCTTTATATCTGTTCGATAAATCATTATTATTAATTTTTTTTTTTTTAATTGTTTGTATTATTTTATTTTTTGTGTTTTTATTTTTATTGTGAGGTTAAAGAAATTGTGTTAGAGGATTATTGAAACTGGAACTAATACTCTTAATCTATGACACCTTGGATCAAAACGACGAGAAAGAAAAAAGACTGAAAAGTAAATTTGCACTAATTCCATAATCTCTTTATATAATTTTTTTTTTCTTTTCTTTAATTTAAATTTTTTTTTTTTTTAAATTATGATTAATTTTTTTTCTTTTAAAGATTTATCATTATTCCTCATGCAGATCTCTTCTCCCTGAATTCACACAGATACTCTGTCATTGTTTTTCTAAAACAGAAGTGTATGCCTCAGTGACCTGCAATTTTTCATTCCCTTTAATCTCTACATTTGGTTTATTGCCAAAAGAGAATCAGATTAACAATACTCAGTTTTATTGAAGTCAGTAAGTCTACTGTTGGTTTGAACAACAGCTAACTAAGTACCACTTAAGCAGTGTCCAAGACAGTTGGTATATATAGAAATCAAGAATGACCCATTCACGAATTTGGGTGATTCCATTCCTTGAGTTCTGATTGGCTGCTTGATTTGAATGACATTGTGGAGTCTTATAAATATCCTGTCATTCTGCAGTAGACTTTGTGACTATTCGGGTTTGTATTAAGTCACAACCGTTTGTTGCCTTGTCTTCACAGTTCAACGGTAATTGGAACTTTAATTATTCTTCAAGTTCAAAGCCACATTTTCAACTGGAAGACAGTCAGCCAATTCTTAAATACATACACTCAGAAATTAGTTTGAATTAATCTACCTATTGGACAAAAAAAGTGAAAAACTGAACAATTTTTTTTATCATTTAAACAAATTTTAATGAAATTTCAATGACTTGGACACATATAAGAAGTGCCAGTTCAGTAGAGAATCTGCTTAGGAACTTCAAGATTCTTGATTCAATACCAACCCTCACCAACTCAGTGCTTGAGTAGCACAGCTTGGATCTGTATGGTAATGTGGGTAGCTACCTATGGACATTAATGGGTATGTCCCAATCCTCATAAATACTGGAGTATTATGCGGACTGAGTAGTCTTATACCACTAGCAGTGATTTACCTTCTTCACGCCGCTGGGGAGTATTGTATTTTGTTAATGTTATAATGATTCCATTTCCTTTCCAACCTCTATTTGAATATTTCTCATTTAGTACCTTTTGTTAGGTTACAACAGAAATACATCTCTTTTTTTGTAAAGTAAAGCAGGTGAAGTAACCTATTGTTTATATCAGTTGGACAGTGAGGGAATCTGCCCCCTTTTTACTTGCACTAGACCAGGGAGATTGTTTTTGTATTGGAGAGACACACCTACTGTCAGCTCCCCACTTTACTGCACCGATCCAAGCAGTACTACACATTAGTCTGGTGTTGAACCTGGAACCATGTGGTTCCTATGTGAATGCTCTAAACCAGCCCCTTCTCTCCTTTGTACTGTATCAATATAAATGCAACGACTTGCACTAAAGTCTTAAATGATCACATACAACTTCTGAATTTATATTGTTGACTCACTAATAGCTTTCAAGTAAAAATTAAATAAACTATTTTTTAGTATTATCTGCATTATTCGGACTATTGCCCCCATTTCATTATTATTTGTACAACGTTTCGGCCGATATGCCCTCCGGCCTTCTTCAGGTATTTCTTGTCAGAGTCGGGAACCTTTCGGAACTCGGGAACTTTCTTTTCGAACTCGGGAACTTTCTTGTAATCGGGAGCCATCATAAGGTTCCCGAGTCTGACAAGAAATACCCGAAGAAGGCCGGAGGGCATATCGGCCGAAACGTTGTACAAATAACAATGAAGATGGGACAATAGTCCAAATAACGCAGATAATACTAATCTTCAAGCCTCATCTCAAACATTCAGAGAAACTATTTTTTTTTTTAGCCAAGTTTTTGTTTCTTCTACTTCGTCAATGTATCAAGATTTTTTAATAGAAAATTTGTGTCTTTAGGTGTGTCCCTGGTATGCATGGATACGAATTTACTGTCCTTTCAGATTTTTATGTGTCAGGGATGCAGGATGCATAGTTATTAGCATCTCTAAATATGAATGCAACAGCTTTCACTACAGTCCTAAATGATCACATACAACTCTGGAAAGTACATTGTTGTCTCACTGATAGCTTCTGAGTAAAAATTAAATAAACTATTTTATTTATTTATTTTTTAGCTGTTTTGTTTCTTTTGCTTGTCACTGTATTTCAAGTGAAATGGCAACAGGGAAAAACTTCATTAAACTCTGATGTATACTCACATACATTGTCCAATATTTGGCCAACAACCAACCGCCACCCACAACATCTTTGAGCTGAGACAAGAGCCAGATGTCCTAACTTTTTATCCTTGACTTTGGAATCACTCCAAGAATTCTAATAAGCTCAGTCAGCCAAATGGTGGCGCAATTATCAAGTGTCTAAGAAACCAGAACTAAATCATGTCCCTATAGAATTGTATTCTTACTGAATACTTTTTAGTACAACAACAACAAAAAATCAAGTCTCAAATCAGAGCTTAATATGAAAGCAATAGTCACTTTTGATAATATCTACATGGTGACCAGTGTCAAAAATGAATAAATCTGTAAATATGGTTTTAGTTGCAACCTGGGCTGCTCATAATCATTATGCACTAAAGTCCTTGAGGAAGGAACAAATACACTTCACCATATATATATATATATATATATATATATATATATATATACATATACACACACACACACACACACACACATATATATATATATATATATATACACACACACACATATATATATATATATACACACACACACACATATATATATATATATATATATATATATATATATACACACACAGTCTGTACGATGTTCTACACACCGAATAATTCTTTACCAAAATTCACTTGTCATTATTATCTTCTATAATTATCGAATTTTATGCGATATACGCATTTAATTGCCTCCATGCAAAAATATAAATAATAATATATATATATATATATATACACACACACACACACACACACACACCAATTCTTCCATACGAGCAGGATGTGACAAGGTTAATTTCTTAAGCAGAGTTCAACAAGTTTGAATTCAGTTTTCCTTCTCCTAGACTGGTTGCCTAACCAAGGTTAAAGAGATCAGTCTGCCCCATTATTTTCCCATAGCTGGAGGGAGAATGGTTGGATTCATACCTTTCTCAAGAGTATTAGCTCTATGGGAAATGCAAACAGCTTCATCTAGGATTTGTACTCATGTCACTGTTTCCACTTTCTATAATAGTAACAATTACACCCACTTCTTATACTCTTTTCTATCAGCAGATATCTTAATAAAACTCTTGTTTGTATTTACCTATCCTCTCCCCCAATAGGTAGGATAAGACGCAAGGTTAATTTTCTAATTTCAGAGTACTGGTGGTTGGAATTCAGTTTTCTTTCCTTGAAACTGGTTGTTTTACATAAGGTATAGGCATGTCCTATCATTTTTAGCAAGTAGTGTAGAGTAATTTAAAATAATGGTAAAACAATGGAAATTCACTGAGTTCATATTGTTATACGTCAGATATATAATTGCAAGAGAGAATATGAGATGATGATGAGATGATAAATTGGTTCTTACTTCTTTTCTGCTTACTTACTTCATCGGTCATCATCTTCTCTGGGCTGATGTCTCTGGGCTGATTCTACATCTTGTTTGGACTGGGCAGTCTTATCATTTCTTGTTGATTAATTAACTAAGACTTGTTAGATATATAAATGGCCATAGAGAGAGAGACAGAGTAAAAGATGATTAGGGGATGAGATATTTGGTTTTTACTTCTTTTCTGTTTACTTACTTCATTGGTCATCATCTTCTCTGGGCTGATTTTCTTGTTTGGGCTGGGCAGTCTTTCATTTCTTGTTGATTAATTAACTAAGACTTGTTAGGTATATAAATGGCCATAAGAGAGACAGAGTAAAAGATGATTAGGGGATGAGATATTTGGTTTTTACTTCTTTTCTGTTTACTTACTTCATAGGTCATCATCTTCTCTGGGCTGATTTCACTTCTTGTTTGGGCTGGGCAGTCTTCTCATTTCTTGTTGATTTTAACTAAGACTTGTTAGGTATATAAATGGCCATAGAGAGACAGAGTAAAAGATGATTAGGGGATGAGATATTTGGTTCTTACTTCTTTTCTGTTACTTACTTAATTGGTCATCATCTTCTTGGGCTGATTTCACTTCTTGTTTGGGCTGGGCAGTCTTATCATCTCTTGTTGATTAATTAACTAAGACTTGTTAGATATATAAATGGCCATAGAGAGACAGAGTAAAAGATGATTAGGGGATGGTTTTGGTTTTTACTTCTTTTCTGCTTACTTACTTCATTGGTCATCATCTTCTCTGGGCTGATTTCTCTGGGCTGATTCTACTTCTTGTTTGGGCTGGGCAGTCTTCTCATTTCTTGTTGATTAATTAATAAGACTTGTTAGGTATATAAATGGCCATAGAGAGACAGAGTAAAAGATGATTAGGGGATGATAGATTGGTTCTTACTTCTGTTCTGCTTACTTTGTCAGTTGTCATCTTCTTTGTCAGTCATTTTCTCTGGATTGTTTCTGTGGTTTGATTTCTTCTTTCTGTTTGGGTTGTTCAGGCTGGTGTCTGCTTATTTCTTGCGTAAGACTTCATTGTTTTCTTTATAGCTTTTATTAATATAACCCCAGCCCAAAAACTGCAGTGACATCTTGAGAGCCGATGACATTGTATTGTCTTGGCAAGTAAATAGAATTGAGTCTATCTGCCCCCATTTAGACAAGATGTGTCTTTCTACTCCCCCCCCCGCACATTACACAAGAAAATGTCTACGTGTTTCCCTTGACTAAGGAACAAATACTTTTAGCCTTATACTATTATCTATCACCATATATTACCTTTTTTTTTTTTTAACCACTCTCATTTGAATGCATCAGCAAATTTTAATTATTTCTTTTTGTTCTTTTTTTTTTTTTTTTCCCTTTGACTTCTTTTTTCTCTTTTTTTCTTTTCTTATTTTTTCTATTTTTGTTCCTATTTTTTCTTTATATTACTATTTTTTCTATCATTTTTTCTTTTTTCTTTCCTAACAAGTCTAGTTAAAATACATCAGCAAATTTTAGGTCGTTGTGAATATACAGAAACTGATGGAATGATACAGAAGAGATCTTATCAGAGATCAGTTCAAAAATAAGACAAGCAAACTATTACATCTTCCAGTTGTGGAGTTAAACATTATTAGCAGTAATATAATTCAACTAACAACTTTAGTCATCTCAGTAAAGTAATAATACAATTTATGACAGAATATAACAAGTGCACTCAAACATAATTTGATGCCCATTAATATTCAACAGGAAGAACATATTCACAAAGAAAGCCAAAAAATATATCTGCCAAAACTATGTTAAAAATATTAAAAAAAAAAAATGAAAGTCAGTGTTGTGATAAAAAGCAACAGTAATAAGATGAAGTAAAACTAGCCTTATTTATTTGCCAACATTTTATTGTGATAAAAAGCAATATTTTTTTAAAAAAAAAATGAAAGTCAGTGTTGTGATAAAAAGCAACAGTAATAAGATGAAGTAAAACTAAATTAATAAGCTAGCCTTATTTATTTGCCAACATTTTATTGTGATAAAAAGCAATATTTAAAAAAAAAAAAAATGAAAGTCCGTGTTGTGATAAAAAGCAACAGTAATAAGATGAAGTAAAACTAGCCTTATTTATTTGCCAACATTTTATTGGTTAGATAAATGTTACTTTGTATCGAACAAGACTTTAGTTCCAATCCTATATATATATAATATACAATTCAAAGACTGTGATTTTGGTTGATAGATTAAAGAAAAAATAGGTTATTTCTTGTAGAAAATGAATAAACTCATGGTATGTGAAGTGTTGAAAATCACCTTTTTATCTTTTGTTCCATTTTTAAACAATTATTCCTTTCGCCTCCCCCCTAAATTTTTAGACAAGACAATCAACCAAACCAATAATCTTAAGTTGATGCAAACAGAATTGGACATTTTAAAAGACAACAAAAAGTTATACTGACAGCAAAGTAATTTGCATCAGGAAAAGTAGAAATACAATGAAGGAAAATCCATCTGATTGGAGCTGATTTTCAACCCCCCCCCCACACACACACAGACACCCACATCAAATCTCTCGTCATTTTCTATTATTCATTTTATTTATTTTTTTTTTTTCTTACTTTTGATTCTTTAGTTGTATTTTTCAAAGACTGCAATTTTTGATTAGTTAAAAAAAAATAAAAATAAAACACTATAAATATGATTTGGTAATGCAGAAAAATTCCTCCTCCTCCTCCTCCTCTTAATAAAAGAATAAGATAAACAAATAAAACCAATAAGACATTCTTGTGTGGTTGGTTGGTTTGGTTTTATGGCATGTCAAACCTTGTTGGGTTATTTTATGCCGAAGACGTTTTGTTTTATTCATTCTTGATGGGTATTTAAAAAAAATTTTTTTTAAACACAATATTTAATATGGTGATAAAAGGTACTCGCTCTCCCCAGACCTGTTTAGTCTAAATAAGGGCCAAAGTGGAGTGTTGCATGTCATGTACTGCTCAACCACCAGGATTCTATCCTTAAGTATCACAGGTCACTACCGACGGCCCACATTGGGAAGATTTTTACCTCTCTGCAGATGTGAAGTCAGTGTATTCTAATGGCCCAACCAACAGGGTGGTTGTAAGGAGTGATGTTTATAAGATAATTTACAGTCAAATAATCCTGAAAGCACCAATTCCTGTCAGATTACCTAAGTTAAGCAAAATTAGTCTGCTTGTGTGGAGGGGTTGATAAATATATATATATATATTTGAATTTGTATGAGATGAATTTAAACAAAATAATTAATATTGTATCTAAATCAAAGTGTAGTATCTGTTCTTGGATTAAAACTGTTTTCTTCCTGAAAAGTATTATGATCAGAGAAAAAAAGTTATATTGTTCATTCATATTGAACAGAGATCACAAGCTTTACAAATTTAATATTAACAGAGCATTTATATCTAATTTATAGTGTGTACATTGAGTCAATGGTGATTGGTTATTGACAGTTATTGCCTGTAGGCAAGAAACTCTGTGATGTATAAGGACCGATTAGGTAAAATTATTAGTTAATTAATCTTAAGTTCAAATCTTAGACAAAACTGTGTTTCACTCAGTGCTAATGTTGTGCAATGAGCAGTGTGTAAAGATTTTACTGATTAAAATGCTTTTAACATTAAATTTTAATCCTAATCATATATATATATATATATATATATATATATATTCATTTATGGGTACTACTATGTGAACATAGCGTAAGTAGTTAATCCAATAGGGCTCAATATATTGTGAATATAGAGCATTAATTTTAGGTCATTGTGAATATACAGAAACTGATGGAATGATACAGAAGAGATCTTATCAGAGATCAGTTCAAAAATAAGAGTAGCAAACTATTACATCTTCCTGATGAAGGTGTTAGAGTAACACCGAAACCGCGGTCGGGAAATAACTTCTTCTATGACTATATATATATGTATATATATATATATATACATAATTACATGGATGCAGATAATAATCCAAGTAATCAAATATATATACAAAAACTAATATATATATATATAAAAACTAATATATATATATATATATATATATACATAAATGTGGTGTGATAGCTAACATGTTGTAATTCAACATTGTAGTAAGCAAGTTTGAACTGCAGTTTTGCTATTACATTCACTTTCAGTGTAATACCTTTGGGTATTATCCTCCCCTGGTATGAGTTAAGTAGTATCACTACTGCTCTTCTACAAGGATGGCTTTTGCATTAAATAACCAATGAATTATCTACCATTAAACAAAGAAATCAAACCATTCACTATTTGGCTTTTAAAAAGTTTTACAACATACGTTATCTATCACATATGGATATAACATATTTTTGGGCAAATTTGATATATCACATTGGTTGGAGTTTAACAGCATATAAACCCTTATATATATATATATATATATGCTCCCAATTTTCCGGTAGAACACTGTAGGAGAGACATTAGTTGAACTTTCACCATTTAGCGTAAGGCATTTATTTGCCTGTTGTTTACAGACTTGAGTTCTCTGGTGATTGTAAAAACATACATCCTGTAAGTATGTGTCAATTAATTGTTCACCTCTGACTGACAGCCGTAAGGGTAAGGATCTTGGCAGACAAAAATTATGTCAGGTTTCGTTCCTGGCTTGAGGTAGCTGTTAAAAACTCTAGCTGCACTGATAAGATGTAAACATTGAAATCTATATGATAAAAAGGGGTGGATGTGTTTACCATAAGAGCAATTTAAAGAATATGGTCAGGACAGTCATATGGTCCTGCTAGTGTTTATTATCTACACATATCAGACTATTGTCTTGTTTACTAATTTGCATAGCAATTGTGTGCTGGACCATTGTCCAAGAATGGCTGACCTTTGGTTGGTGGGTTATTTTATTTAATGGCATATCAACCCTTATAGGCTATTTAATGCCATTTTTTTTTTTTTTTTTTTTTTGTATACATGATTTTTAAGTGAAAAACTTATAGCTAGATATCTTTGTTTTGCTTTTATGAACTAATAGAAATAATTTTCATTGACTTCATGTGACAATTGCCTTCTAGCACTCATAAAAAAAAAAAAGTTTGGGTGTTTGCCATAAAGCAATTTGAAGAATATGGTCAGGACAGTCATATGGTTGCTATGGCTTGATCCCCTCAGCAGGGATGCAATTGACATATTCTACAGCCCCAGCTGAGAGGGCAAAACACTGGTAGAGATTCTAATCCCAGTGACAGAAATGGAAAAAAAAATTATGAGGTGTTTAAATTGTAATTCTACAAAGCACTTTGCAAAAAGCAATTATTGCCATGAGAATAATAAAGTACAAGAAATTAACATAATGTTGTTTAATGCAGAACTTCAAATGTCTATGTTAATTAAGGAATCGCTTGAAATAGGCAGCGGTGCCTCTACTAAATCTCTGACAGGTAGAAAATGGTTAAATGCTTTCCTGACACTTTAACTGATGATGAACAAATTTTAGTTGAATATTTTTCAACTAATACAAAATTTAAATTTGGAGATTGATTGGTAGTTACTGAAAGTAAAATAATAATTTTTTAAAAAAGTAAAATTTTCAGCAGTTATTAACAGAAAAAGATTTTCATGAAGCTTAATGTATTTTACCCAACCCCTCCGCTCGAGTAGGCTGCGACACAAGATCATTTTGAATTCTAAGTTTTCCTCCTTCTAAACCAGTTGTTATATCAAGGCTAAAGAGCCAAGTCTGCCTTACTATTTATCCATATCTGGAGCAAGAATAGTTTGATGCATACCTTTCACAAGAGTATTAGCACTATGCAACATGCAAGCAGCCTCATACAGGAATTAAAGTCTGAGTCACTGTGTCCATTTCTTATGACAATAACAGTTACACAACAAACAGTCCGCCCTGTCAGTGGGGCGTTAGAATGCACCGACTGCACCTCTGCAGAGGGGTAAGACCCCCCAATGGGGCCACCTGTTGGCCGTGGGTGGCGACCCGTGATGCTTAAGGATAGAGCCCAGGTGGATGAGCAGTTTATGACATGCAATACTCCACTTTGGCCCTATCTTGAGCTAGACGGGCGGTCGGAGAGGCCCCCTCCGATCAATCGGCTGGTCACGTCAAGCCCTAGCACCTATATGATTTTCCCAACCCTATTGCCCTTATGGCAAGCCCAACCCCTTTTTATCATATGGGTGCTAGAAGGCGGTAGCTGAGGGTCTACATGTCCTGGGAATGACGTTAAACTCTATCTGATGGTGACGTTCCAGTTTTGGAGGTTTGGGGAATGTGGAGCACCCCTTCATCACCATTGCTCCCTGGTCCACTCTAACTCTGAGTGGTAGTATCTGTTAGGGTCCCATCTATGGGTTAAATATAACCGTGTAACCGAATACACTCTGTAGCAACTAACAGGATATGGTCAACTGTTCAGTATATATGGATATATCAGAATGCTGGAAATAGACTTGATCATGCCACATAGTAGAAGAGCCCAATCTTCAGGTTCCATTCTGTTCACAGTGTCATGTAGAGATTTGTGTAGACTGAAGCAGATTCAACTTGCAACACAGTTGAATACTTATCAGTCTACACAAATCTCTACATGTGATTTATAAATGTCTAATGTGCTATGCATATCTGCCCTGAAATCTGAATGAAAAAAGCAGTGAAATTACAGAGACAATTTTCTCCTGCATCAAAAGAAAAGTTGCACAAACTTGTTTCGGAAAATAAAAAATTTTGTGATGAGGAATTTGTAAAGATAATTAAAGAACATGTGAGACTTGCTCTGTGTGCATGAAATATAAAACGCCACCTTTACATTCTCTGTTGGTAAGTAGGTGCCAAGAACTGATTACAAAATGGAGGTGGTTTTAGTTTAAGCCTAATCTTTCTTCAACCACTTAAGCAACAGCAGGTACTGTAAGCAACCTGAGTCATTTGCTTATCAAAATAACTTGATTTGACATAAAATGACCTGAAAAATGTTGGTTATATAACCCTTTGCCTATCAGGTATATAATTGGGAGTGAGTAGAGGTGAGGAGAGAGGCTCTTACTTGTTCTTCTTTTGTTGCTGCCATCTCCTCTAGGCAGAGTGTCTGCTCATTTCTTGTTTGTAATAAATAAGCAAGACTTTGTTTTTTTTAGATGTCTATTCTTTATTACAAAAACCCAAGGCTAAAAGGGTTTTTTATCGTGGTGAGAAGCCGGCATCTTGGGAGCGATGATCCTAACGTCTGCTCCCTCAGCTAACAGCCAGAAACTTTAACTAACAAGACCAGTTTCTTTTCACACGCCTTTCCTTCAGCCAATCAGAAATCGGTGTACCATCAGCGAAAGGTTAATTGCTGTAAATAGCTTTAACAGTTAACAGTAACTTTCCATTTACCCCCTCTGATTTTAAATCTTCAATGAGCTTAAATTCAAAATCTAGCTACACTTACTTACATAATTCGTAGACTATCCACAATATTATGTAACGGGTTGATATGCCATAACACAAGATGACCAATTAATCTTCCTTCAGTCATAGAAAGATGAACTACCTGCCATGAAGGCTCCATCTTGTGGCATTATATGTCAGAATACACTAGACAAAATTAGTTGTACTTGGTATAACATTAAATTGCATCTAGTGGTGAGGTTCCAGTTCTGGATTCTGGGAGTATGGAATACCCATTCATTGCCATTACTCCCAGGCCCACTGACCCAGAGGGATAGTACCTGTTAGAAAAAATGAGTTTTAAAAAATTGTATTATCTGCGTTATTCGGACTATTGTCCCTATCTTCATTGTTATTTGTAACATTTCAGCCGATATGCCCCGGCCTTCTTCAGGTATTTCTTGTCGGACTCGGAAACCTTCTCGGACTCTGGAACCTTATTTTCGAACTCGGGAACTTTCTTGTTGTAATCGAGAGCCATCATGGAACTTTGACAAGAAAGTTCCGAGTTCGAAAAGAAGGTTCCCGAGTCCAACAAGAAATATCTGAAGAAGGCCGGAGGGCATATCGGCCAAAACGTTGTACAAATAACAATAAAAATGGGGACAATAGTCCGAATAATGCAATAGTCCGAATAATGCAGATAATACTAATCTTCAAGCATCATCTCAAACATTCAGATAAAAAATTGTGTTTAAAAAGAAAATTGAGTTAAAATAAAGAATTTTGAATACCTCAAGAATGAATAAAACAAAATGTTTTCAGCTTAAAATAACTCATCAAGGGTTGACATGCATAAGATCCAACAAACCAAATTATATCACAAACAGAATCAAGTGAAAAGATCATGAAAGCCCTCAGGTATAATACATGCATTTATGATAATGGGGATAAAGTTTAGAACCACCGATTTAGATTCAAGATAAAAAAATAATAAAGATGCATGGAAGGAAGCTCTGAAGTAATTAGTATGCAGCCAAAACAAACTGGAAATTATAAGAATTAGTAAATGTTAATGTTGGAAGGAAAGAAAAAAAAAAAACCAATATGAAAGATAGATAAACTATCCTATCCAGAAAATGCTGTAAACAGCTGATGAAGAGGGTTGGGTGTTCATCATGAGAGGATTTGGAAAATACAGTTAGGACAATCATATAGGTGCAATGGTTTGACATGACCTGTCGATTGATCAAATGGGGCCTCTCCGGTCGACTGACCGTCTACCCAAGGGCCGAAGTGGATTGTTGCATATCACGAAACTACTTAGTACCCGGGTCACAGATCGTTGGGCAAAATGGAATCTGCAAGCTGAGTTCAAACTAGACTGTTTGTGTTTTATTTCGTGCTAAATCCTTTTGGAAAGGCATGAAACCTTCTCTCCCTCCAGCCATGGCTAAAACTATGATGTCTAGCTTTGATTGGGCAAACAGCATTGGGCAGGTGTCTCAAGATGTGGTAGATGCTAAGGAGAGAGAGAACTGAAGAGTTTGATTAGTAATGATGTGTTTGATGTTGTTCCATTTGTAAATCAAGTTACTGTGTCATCTTGTTGGTTGATATATGAGAAATAAAAAGAAAATTAAAACCACACTGGGTAGCCTTTGATTATTCAATCTGTAGTAGAGTGTCCCTACAATTGGTATTCTTATGGGGCCGGGTTAGCTCAGTCGGTAGAGCGTTCGGCTAGAAACCACAAGGTTCCTAGTTCGATACCGGTCCTCGCCAACTCAGCGTATGAGTAGCACAGGGGTCTGTGCGGTAAAGTAAGGAGCTGATGGTAGGTGTGGCGCTCCACCTCAGACGCTAAAATAATCTCCTTGGTCTAGTGCAAGTGAAAAGGGGATAGACTCCTTCGCTGATTGGCTGATGCCAACTTTAGGCCGCCCCGACGACTTACTTAATAGTGGCTAGAAACCACAAGGTTCCTGGTTCGATACCGGTCCTCGCCAACTCAGCGTTATGAGTAGCACAGGGGTCTGTGCGGTAAAGTAAGGAGCTGATGGTAGGTGTGGCGCTCCACCTCAGACGCTAAAATAATCTCCTTGGTCTAGCGCAAGTGAAAATTGGATAGACTCCCTCGCTGATTGGCTGATACCGACTTTAGGCCGCCCCGACGACTTACTTAATAGTGGCAATAATGTCTTGGAAGCTGTAAACTATTGATATAACAGTGGCATTTCTGCAAGGTGGTTCCTCAGTGAATGTAGTAGTGCTACCTCTTCCTTGTGATGTGTCTTCAAAAACAAGTTTGGCATTTTTTAAAAAACTAGCGGGACCTGTGGATATTTCACAGTATGATAATTTAATTATTATGTTTGATATGTTTACTTAAAAACTATTACAAAATAGTTCAATATGTAAAAAGTATAATTATCTTGATTTAACACACTCTCACTCTTTTCCCTTTTTTTCTTTCTTTTTTAACCTTTTTATTTCATGCTTGATTGAAACAGATTAGAGTTGTTGCTTCTCTCTATCTTTCCCCTACTCTTTCTTTCTTTATGATAAAAAAATGGAATGGTCCATTTATTTAGCTGAAGTGACAACTCAAAAGAAATAAGAATTTAGTGGATAAGCAACACTAGATAATCAGGATTTAATTTTCGCATTTCATCTTGAATGATTTGGATGGTCTCATTTTTAACCAGTGTGTTGCAATATGATAAGTCAAATTTTGTAGGAACACTGGTATTATTATGTAGATGTATTTATGAATTAAATGATGCACCATGACCTTGGTACAAGACAGTTATATCCAAGTTGTTGTGTCTTACAGTCCATATGATAATGCTTTCTTTACGTGACAGGATTTAAGGTGTGGATCACTTATAAGAATTTTGATTAAAAATATAGATGACTCTGCCTTCTGTGGTAACAAGTTTTTCTAAGAAAAACATAATAGAAAAATTGAAAACATCAAAGGTGAGCAGACATGAAAGTATCTGTGGTTAGAAGTTCAACCAACTTCAGAAGGTGAAAAAAAATGAATCAAGATCTATATATTCCAATGATAACACCATTTTTGGTACAGCTCTTGTAAAAATGCATCTATAAGATGATTGAGGGGGAAATCATCAGCGTTGTTATTCCTTGGGATCATTGGAAATTTCTGGTCTTTCAACAACGAATTTCCTCATCCAAGGGACCAATCGGGGTTGATCAAACCTCGACCCTTCCCCCTCAGCAACTGACCTCGCCTCCTGATGACCATAGATTTTATAGTACTGGTCACCTGACCTCCAGCCAATGGCAATAGCGCTCTCTTAATTTATATTACAACCATTTTATTACTCAAGTTTGATCTTACTACCAGGAAGAACGGTCGTTGTAAGTTTTCCCCTCTTTGTTAATTTTTTTTGTTTTTTTTAAATGTTACCATTTTTAAATTTATTTATTTATTTCCTTATTTACAAGAGAGGGGTTTTCCTCTTTGTTGATTTTTTTTTTAAATTTTACTATTTTTAAATTCCTATTTATTTATTTTCCTTATTTACAAGAGGGGTTTTCCCTTCCATTTTTACTGTATTTTTTCTTAACAAAAAAAAAAGATTAAAGATTACTAATACACAACGAATATATACAATTAAACTCGTTTTACCATAAAAAAGGACGATTAAAACAATTAGTGACAAAGTTACCAATAACGCTAATCTAATAAATATCATGCCAGACGTCTAAATTGTATGACAAAGAAAACTGAGGAATTGACAACAGAAGAGAAAGCAGTGTTGAAATTTTTAAATCGACAAATGATGTGGGTTACTTCATAAACAAGATTAGTGCTATGAACAATATAGGAAAACAACCAACTCTGAAAATGTTCCATTAAGCAAACAAAGTACTGTCTAAATCAAGGGTTCCCAATCAGGGTCCACATAACATTTCTGAGGGTTCACACAAAAAACGATGCGTCAATCTGTTCGAGTATATATGGCAATCAGAATGCTGGAAATAGACTTGATCATGCCACATAGTAGAAGAGCCCAATCTTCAGGTTCCATTCTGTTCACAGTGTCATGTAGAGATTTGTGTAGACTGAAGCAGATTCAACTTGCAACACAGTTGAATACTTATCAGTCTACACAAATCTCTACATGTGATTTATAAATGTCTAATGTGCTATGCATATTGCCCTGAAATCTGAATGAAAAAAGCAGTGAAATTACAGAGACAATTTTCTCCTGCATCAAAAGAAAAGTTGCACAAACTTGTTTCGGAAAATAAAAAATTTTGTGATGAGGAATTTGTAAAAGATAATTAAAGAACATGTGAGACTTGCTCTGTGTGCATGAAATATAAACGCCCACCTTTACATTCTCTGTGGTAAGTAGTGCCAAGAACTGATTACAAAATGGAGGTGGTTTTAGTTTAAGCCTAATCTTTCTTCAACCACTTAAGCAACAGCAGGTACTGTAAGCAACCTGAGTCATTTGCTTATCAAAATAACTTGATTGACATAAAATGACCTGAAAAATGTTGGTTATATAACCCTTTGCCTATCAGGTATATAATTGGAGAGAGTAGAGGTGAGGAGAGAGGTTCTTACTTGTTCTTCTTTTTGTTGCTGCCATCTCCTCTAGGCAGAGTGTCTGCTCATTTCTTGTTTGTAATAAATAAGCAAGACTTTGTTGTTTTTAGATGTCTATTCTTTATTACAAAAACCCCAAGGCTAAAAGGGTTTTTTATCGTGGTGAGAAGCCGGCATCTTGGGAGCGATGATCCTAACGTCTGCTCCCCTCAGCTAACAGCCAGAAACTTTAACTAACAAGACCAGTTTCTTTTCACACGCCTTTCCTTCAGCCAATCAGAAATCGGTGTACCATCAGCGAAAGGTTAATTGCTGTAAATAGCTTTAACAGTTAACAGTAACTTTCCATTTACCCCCTCTGATTTTAAATCTTCAATGAGCTTAAATTCAAATCTAGCTACACTTACTTACATAATTCGTAGACTATCCACAATATTATGTAACGGGTTGATATGCCATAACACAAGATGACCAACAATCTTCCTTCAGTCATAGAAAGATGAACTACCTGCCATGAAGGCTTCATCTTGTGGCCTTAATTGTCAGAATACACTAGACAAATTAGTTGTACTTGGTATAACATTAAATTGCATCTAGTGGTGAGGTTCCAGTTCTGGATCTCTGGGGAGGTAAAAACCCATTCATTGCCATTACTCCCAGGCCCACTGACCCAGAGGATAGTACCTGTTAGAAAAAATGAGTTTTAAAAAATTGTATTATCTGCGTTATTCGGACTATTGTCCCTATCTTCATTGTTATTTGTACAACATTTCAGCCGATATGCCCTCGGCCTTCTTCAGGTATTTCTTGTCGGACTCGGAAACCTTCTCGGACTCTGGAACCTTATTTTCGAACTCGGGGAACTTTCTTGTTGTAATCGAGAGCCATCATGGAACTTTGACAAGAAAGTTCCCGAGTTCGAAAAGAAGGTTCCCGAGTCCAACAAGAAATATCTGAAGAAGGCCGGAGGGCATATCGGCCAAAACGTTGTACAAATAACAATAAAAATGGGGACAATAGTCCGAATAATGCAATAGTCCGAATAATGCAGATAATACTAATCTTCAAGCATCATCTCAAACATTCAGAGAAATAAAAAATTGTGTTTAAAAAGAAAATTGAGTTAAAATAAAGAATTTGAATACCCATCAAGAATGAATAAAACAAATGTTTTCAGCTTAAAATAACTCATCAAGGGTTGACATGCCATAAGATCCAACAAACCAAATTATATCACAAACAGAATCAAGTGAAAAGATCATGAAAGCCCTCAGGTATAATACATGCATTTATGATAATGGGGATAAAGTTTAGAACCACCGATTTAGATTCAAGATAAAAAAAAATAATAAAGATGCATGGAAGGAAGCTCTGAAGTAATTAGTATGCAGCCAAAACAAACTGGAAATTATAAGAACTTAGTAAATGTTAATGTTGAAAAGGAAAGAAAAAAAAAAAACCAATATGAAAAGAATAGAATAAACTATCCTATCCAGAAAATGCTGTAAACAGCTGATGAAGAGGGTTGGGTGTTCATCATGAGAGGGATTTGGAAAATACAGTTAGGACAATCATATAGGTGCAAGGTTTGACATGACCTGTCGATTGATCAAATGGGGCCTCTCGGTCGACTGACCGTCTACCCCAAGGGCCGAAGTGGATTGTTGCATATCACGAAACTACTTAGTACCCGGGTCACAGATCGTTGGGCAAAATGAATCTGCAAGCTGAGTTCAAACTAGACTGTTTGTGTTTTTATTTCGTGCTAAATCCTTTTGGAAAGGCATGAAACCTTCTCTCCCTCCAGCCATGGCTACAAACTATGATGTCTAGCTTGATTGGGCAAACAGCCATATATATATATATATATACATAATTACATGGATGCAGATAATAATCCAAGTAATCAAATATATATAAAAAAAAATAATATATATATATATATATACATAAATGTGGTGTGATAGCTAACATGTTGTAATTCAACATTGTAGTAAGCAAGTTTGAACTGCAGTTTTGCTATTACATTCACTTTCAGTGTAATACCTTTGGGTATTATCCTCCCCTGGTATGAGTTAAGTAGTATCACTACTGCTCTTCTACAAGGATGGCTTTTGCATTAAATAACCAATGAATTATCTACCATTAAACAAAGAAATCAAACCATTCACTATTTGGCTTTTAAAAAGTTTTACAACATACGTTATCTATCACATATGGATATAACATATTTTTGGGCAAATTTGATATATCACATTGGTTGGAGTTTAACAGCATATAAACCCTTATATATATATATATATATATAATATATATATATATAATATATATGCTCCCAATTTTCCGGTAGAACACTGTAGGAGAGACATTAGTTGAACTTTCACCATTTAGCGTAAGGCATTTACTTGCCTGTTGTTTACAGACTTGAGTTCTCTGGTGATTGTAAAAACATACATCCTGTAAGTATGTGTCAATTAATTGTTCACCTCTGACTGACAGCCGTAAGGGTAAGGATCTTGGCAGACAAAAATTATGTCAGGTTTCGTTCCTGGCTTGAGGTAGCTGTTAAAAACTCTAGCTGCACTGATAAGATGTAAACATTGAAATCTATATGATAAAAAGGGGTGGATGTGTTTACCATAAGAGCAATTTAAAGAATATGGTCAGGACAGTCATATGGTCCTGCTAGTGTTTATTATCTACACATATCAGACTATTGTCTTGTTTACTAATTTGCATAGCAATTGTGGTGCTGGACCATTGTCCAAGAATGGCTGACCTTTGGTTGGTGGGTTATTTTATTTAATGGCATATCAACCCTTATAGGCTATTTAATGCCATTTTTTTTTTTTTTTTTTTTTGTATACATGATTTTTAAGTGAAAAACTTATAGCTAGATATCTTTGTTTTGCTTTTATGAACTAATAGAAATAATTTTCATTGACTTCATGTGACAATTGCCTTCTAGCACTCATAAAAAAAAAAGTTTGGGTGTTTGCCATAAGAGCAATTTGAAGAATATGGTCAGGACAGTCATATGGTTGCTATGTCTTGATCCCCTCAGCAGGGATGCAATTGACATATTCTACAGCCCCAGCTGAGAGGGCAAAACACTGGTAGAGATTCTAATCCCAGTGACAGAAATGGAAAAAAAAATTATGAGGTGTTTAAATTGTAATTCTACAAAGCACTTTGCAAAAGCAATTATTGCCATGAGAATAATAAAGTACAAGAAATTAACATAATGTTGTTTAATGCAGAACTTCAAATGTCTATGTTAATTAAGGAATCGCTTGAAAATAGGCAGCGGTGCCTCTACTAAATCTCTGACAGGTAGAAAATGGTTAAATGCTTTCCCTGACACTTTAACTGATGATGAACAAAATTTTAGTTGAATATTTTTCAACTAATACAAAATTTAAATTTGGAGATTGATTGGTAGTTACTGAAAGTAAAATAATAATTTTTTAAAAAAGTAAAATTTTCAGCAGTTATTAACAGAAAAAGATTTTCATTGAAGCTTGTATGTATATTTACCCAACCCCTCCGCTCGAGTAGGCTGCGACACAAGATCATTTTGAATTCTAAGTTTTCCTCCTTCTAAACCAGTTGTTATATCAAGGCTAAAGAGCCAAGTCTGCCTTACTATTTATCCATATCTGGAGCAAGAATAGTTTGATGCATACCTTTCACAAGAGTATTAGCACTATGCAACATGCAAGCAGCCTCATACAGGAATTAAAGTCTGAGTCACTGTGTCCATTTCTTATGACAATAACAGTTACACAACAAACAGTCCGCCCTGTCAGTGGGGCGTTAGAATGCACCGACTGCACCTCTGCAGAGGGGTAAGACCCCCCCAATGGGGCCACCTGTTGGCCGTGGGTGGCGACCCGTGATGCTTAAGGATAGAGCCCAGGTGGATGAGCAGTTTATGACATGCAATACTCCACTTTGGCCCTATCTTGAGCTAGACGGGCGGTCGGAGAGGCCCCCTCCGATCAATCGGCTGGTCACGTCAAGCCCTAGCACCTATATGATTTTCCCAACCCTATTGCCCTTATGGCAAGCCCCAACCCCTTTTTATCATATGGGTGCTAGAAGGCGGTAGCTGAGGGTCTACATGTCCTGGGAATGACGTTAAACTCTATCTGATGGTGACGTTCCAGTTTTGGAGGTTTGGGGAATGTGGAGCACCCCTTCATCACCATTGCTCCCTGGTCCACTCTAACTCTGAGTGGTAGTATCTGTTAGGGTCCCATCTATGGGTTAAATATAACCGTGTAACCGAATACACTCTGTAGCAACTAACAGGATATGGTCAACTGTTCAGTATATATGGATATATCAGAATGCTGGAAATAGACTTGATCATGCCACATAGTAGAAGAGCCCAATCTTCAGGTTCCATTCTGTTCACAGTGTCATGTAGAGATTTGTGTAGACTGAAGCAGATTCAACTTGCAACACAGTTGAATACTTATCAGTCTACACAAATCTCTACATGTGATTTATAAATGTCTAATGTGCTATGCATATCTGCCCTGAAATCTGAATGAAAAAAGCAGTGAAATTACAGAGACAATTTTCTCCTGCATCAAAAGAAAAGTTGCACAAACTTGTTTCGGAAAATAAAAAATTTTGTGATGAGGAATTTGTAAAGATAATTAAAGAACATGTGAGACTTGCTCTGTGTGCATGAAATATAAACGCCCACCTTTACATTCTCTGTTGGTAAGTAGGTGCCAAGAACTGATTACAAAATGGAGGTGGTTTTAGTTTAAGCCTAATCTTTCTTCAACCACTTAAGCAACAGCAGGTACTGTAAGCAACCTGAGTCATTTGCTTATCAAAATAACTTGATTTGACATAAAATGACCTGAAAAATGTTGGTTATATAACCCTTTGCCTATCAGGTATATAATTGGGAGAGAGTAGAGGTGAGGAGAGAGGTTCTTACTTGTTCTTCTTTTGTTGCTGCCATCTCCTCTAGGCAGAGTGTCTGCTCATTTCTTGTTTGTAATAAATAAGCAAGACTTTGTTGTTTTTTAGATGTCTATTCTTTATTACAAAAACCCCAAGGCTAAAAGGGTTTTTTATCGTGGTGAGAAGCCGGCATCTTGGGAGCGATGATCCTAACGTCTGCTCCCCTCAGCTAACAGCCAGAAACTTTAACTAACAAGACCAGTTTCTTTTCACACGCCTTTCCTTCAGCCAATCAGAAATCGGTGTACCATCAGCGAAAGGTTAATTGCTGTAAATAGCTTTAACAGTTAACAGTAACTTTCCATTTACCCCCCTCTGATTTTAAATCTTCAATGAGCTTAAATTCAAAATCTAGCTACACTTACTTACATAATTCGTAGACTATCCACAATATTATGTAACGGGTTGATATGCCATAACACAAGATGACCAACTAATCTTCCTTCAGTCATAGAAAGATGAACTACCTGCCATGAAGGCTTCATCTTGTGGCATTATATGTCAGAATACACTAGACAAAATTAGTTGTACTTGGTATAACATTAAATTGCATCTAGTGGTGAGGTTCCAGTTCTGGATCTCTGGGGAGTATGGAATACCCATTCATTGCCATTACTCCCAGGCCCACTGACCCAGAGGGATAGTACCTGTTAGAAAAAATGAGTTTTAAAAAATTGTATTATCTGCGTTATTCGGACTATTGTCCCTATCTTCATTGTTATTTGTACAACATTTCAGCCGATATGCCCTCCGGCCTTCTTCAGGTATTTCTTGTCGGACTCGGAAACCTTCTCGGACTCTGGAACCTTATTTTCGAACTCGGGAACTTTCTTGTTGTAATCGAGAGCCATCATGGAACTTTGACAAGAAAGTTCCCGAGTTCGAAAAGAAGGTTCCCGAGTCCAACAAGAAATATCTGAAGAAGGCCGGAGGGCATATCGGCCAAAACGTTGTACAAATAACAATAAAAATGGGGACAATAGTCCGAATAATGCAATAGTCCGAATAATGCAGATAATACTAATCTTCAAGCATCATCTCAAACATTCAGAGAAATAAAAAATTGTGTTTAAAAAGAAAATTGAGTTAAAATAAAGAATTTTGAATACCCATCAAGAATGAATAAAACAAAATGTTTTCAGCTTAAAATAACTCATCAAGGGTTGACATGCCATAAGATCCAACAAACCAAATTATATCACAAACAGAATCAAGTGAAAAGATCATGAAAGCCCTCAGGTATAATACATGCATTTATGATAATGGGGATAAAGTTTAGAACCACCGATTTAGATTCAAGATAAAAAAAATAATAAAGATGCATGGAAGGAAGCTCTGAAGTAATTAGTATGCAGCCAAAACAAACTGGAAATTATAAGAACTTAGTAAATGTTAATGTTGAAAAGGAAAGAAAAAAAAAAAAAACCAATATGAAAAGAATAGAATAAACTATCCTATCCAGAAAATGCTGTAAACAGCTGATGAAGAGGGTTGGGTGTTCATCATGAGAGGGATTTGGAAAATACAGTTAGGACAATCATATAGGTGCAATGGTTTGACATGACCTGTCGATTGATCAAATGGGGCCTCTCCGGTCGACTGACCGTCTACCCCAAGGGCCGAAGTGGATTGTTGCATATCACGAAACTACTTAGTACCCGGGTCACAGATCGTTGGGCAAAATGGAATCTGCAAGCTGAGTTCAAACTAGACTGTTTGTGTTTTATTTCGTGCTAAATCCTTTTGGAAAGGCATGAAACCTTCTCTCCCTCCAGCCATGGCTAAACTATGATGTCTAGCTTTGATTGGGCAAACAGCATTGGGCAGGTGTCTCAAGATGTGGTAGATGCTAAGGAGAGAGAGAACTGAAGAGTTTGATTAGTAATGATGTGTTTGATGTTGTTCCATTTGTAAATCAAGTTACTGTGTCATCTTGTTGGTTGATATATGAGAAATAAAAAGAAAATTAAAACCACACTGGGTAGCCTTTGATTCTTCAATCTGTAGTAGAGTGTCCCTACAATTGGTATTCTTATGGGGCCGGGTTAGCTCAGTCGGTAGAGCGTTCGGCTAGAAACCACAAGGTTCCTAGTTCGATACCGGTCCTCGCCAACTCAGCGTATGAGTAGCACAGGGATCTGTGCGGTAAAGTAAGTAGCTGATGGTAGGTGTGGCGCTCCACCTCAGACGCTAAAATAATCTCCTTGGTCTAGCGCAAGTGAAAAGGGGATAGACTCCCTCGCTGACTGGCTGATGCCGACTTTAGGCCGCCCCGACGACTTACTTAATAGTGGCAATAATGTCTTGGAAGCTGTAAACTATTGATATAACAGTGGCATTTCTGCAAGGTGGTTCCTCAGTGAATGTAGTAGTGCTACCTCTTCCTTGTGATGTGTCTTTAAAAACAACTTTGGCATTTTTTTAAAAACTAGCGGGACCTGTGGATATTTCACAGTATGATAATTTAATTATTACGTTTGATATGTTTACTTAAAAACTATTACAAAATAGTTCAATATGTAAAAAGTATAATTATCTTGATTTAACACACTCTCACTCTTTTCCTTTTTTTCTTTCTTTTTTAACCTTTTTATTTCATGCTTGATTGAAACAGATTAGAGTTGTTGCTTCTCTCTATCTTTCCCCTACTCTTTCTTTCTTTATGATAAAAAAACGGAATGGTCCATTTATTTAGCTGAAGTGACAACTCATAAGAAATAAGAATTTAGTGGATAAGCAACACTAGATAATCAGGATTTAATTTTCGCATTTCATCTTGAATAATTTGGATGGTCTCATTTTTAACCAGTGTGTTGCAAGATGATAAGTTAAATTTTGTAGGAACACTGGTATTATTATGTAGATGTATTTATGGATTAAATGATGCACCATGACCTTGGTACAAGACAGTTATATCCAAGTTGTTGTGTCTTACAGTCCATATGATAATGCTTTCTTTACGTGAGATGATTTAAGGTGTGGATCACTTATATAAACATTTTGATTAACCATATAGAGGACTCTGCCTTCTGTGGTAACAAGTTTTTCTAAGAAAAAAATAATAGAAAAATTGAAAACATCAAAGGTGAGCAGACATGAAAGTATCTATGGTTAGAAGTTCAACCAACTTCAAAAGGTGAAAGAAAAAATGAATCAAGATCTGTATATTCCAATGATAACACCTTTTTGGTACAACTCTTGTAAAAATACATCTATAAGATGATTGAGGGGGAAGTCATCAGCGTTGTTATTCCTTGGAATCATTGGAAATTTCTGGTCTTTCAACAACAAATTTCCTCATCCAAGGGACCAATTGGGGTTGATCAAACCTCGACCCTTCCCCCTCAGCAACTGACCTCGCCTCTTGATGACCATAGATTTTATAGTACTGGTCACCTGATCTCCAGCCAATGGCAATAGCGCTCTCTTAATTTATATTACAACCATTTTATTACTCGAGTTTGATCTTACTACCAGGAAGAATGGTTGTTGTAAGTTTTCCCCTCCTTTGTTAATTTTTTTTTTTTTTTTTTTAAATGTTACCATTTTTTAAATTTTATTTATTTATTTCCTTATTTACAAGAGAGGGGTTTTCCCTCTTTGTTAATATTTTTTTTAAAAATTTTACTATTTTTAAATTCCTATTTATTTATTTTCCTTATTTACAAGAGAGGGTTTTCCCTTCCCATTTTTTACTGTATTTTTTCTTAACAAACCCGTTATATATACTACAAAAAAAAAACAAGATTAAAGATTACTAATACACAACGAATATATACAATTAAACTCGTTTTTACCATAAAAAAAGGACGATTAAAACAAATTAGTGACGATGTTACCAATAACGCTAATCTAATAAATATCATGCCAGACGTCTAAATTGTATGACAAAGAAAACTGAGGAATTGACAACAGAAGAGAAAGCATTGTTGAAATTTTTAAATCGACAAATGATGTGGGTTACTTCATAAACAAGGTTAGTGCTATGAACAATATAGGAAAACAACCATGAAAATGTTCCATTAAGCAAACAAAGTACTGTCTAAATCAGGGGTTCTCAATCAGTGTCCACATGGACCCTATGGGTCAATGTAACATTTCTGAGGGTTCACACAAAAAACTACTGAATTGGGAGTCCACAGTGATATCTTAGTGGTCCATAGAAAAATTCTACTTCAGAACAATTGCTATTACTGGAAATTAAATTTCTACAGTAATGTACACCATATTAAAATACTAAAAGTAGAAATATTCATGTAGCTATGAATTTTTATGGTAATCAAGTAGAAGAAAAAAACTTTATATTTGACAGTCGAATATACAAAATAACTGAATGTTCATACACAAAAAAATACTGAATTGGAGATCTACGGTGATATTTTAATAGTCCATAGAGCAATTTTACTTCAGAACAATTGTTATTTCTGAGAATTAAATTTCTACAGTAATCTACACCATATTAAAATACTAAAAGTAGAAATATTAATGTAGCTATGATTTTTTTAATGGAAATCAAGTAGAAAAAAACTTTATATTTGACAGTTTTGTAAATTTACAACAGTGATTCTCAACTGGGATCCACATGCACTCAATGGGTTTGTGTAACATTTTGGTGGGGTTCTCAAATACAAAAAAGAAACGAATTGGGGGTTCACTGTGATATTTTAGTAGTCAATAAAGCAATTAAACTTTAAAACAATTGTTATTACTGAGAATTAAATTTCTACAGTAATCTACACCATATCAAAATACTAAAAGTAGAAATATTCATGTAGCTATGATTTTTTTATGGAAATCAAGTAGAAGAAAAACAAACTTTGAATTTACAGCTCTATCAAATGTAAAGTTACCTAGAACAAATGGAAGTAAAAATCACCCATCTTTTCTCAGATAGAAAAATATAAGAAGCTTTTTTTTTTGTCTGTAGAATGGTTATGGGGGTCCACAAAAAAAAAAAAATTAAGAGAAAGGGTCTAAGGATTAGAAATTTGAGAACCACTAGTTTAAATTGATATCTAAGAAAGCTGCTATAAGGTTTCCTCATTTAGGTAATACTAAAAACATTTAAAGGTTCTGGCATATTCTGATGTTATATATGCTAACCAGGAGGATGGATCTTCCCAGTAGAGGGGTATGATTCTATTTATTTAAGGTGAGAATAAGAAGGTATCACCAATCAGCTGTCAATCTGAAAGGTTGGACAGAATAATAAAAAAGTCCATTGGCATCAGAAATGTTAGCATTAAGTAAAGCATCAGGTGCTGGATTCTTTGCACAAGAAATCTGTAGATTGGTTATATTACCACCAATTCAATAAACATATTTTTGGTGTAACTTAACAAATATTACTAAATGAGAATTAACCAAATGGAGGTTAAATAATAAAAATTTATTAAATAATAAAAATTTAAATGGAGGTTAAATAATAAAATAAAATGAAATCATTATAACATTAACAAAATACAATACATGCCAGTGGCATGAAAATGGGTAAACCACTGCTAGTGGTATATGACTACTCAGTCAGTATAATACTCCTTGTATTTATGAGGATTGGGACATACCCATTAATGTTCATAGGTAGGGTATATAACAGTTTTACAAACCTCAAGTATTATTAGTGACAAAATATTAAGATTTGATATAGTAAGATTAAAAGAAATGGTATCAGAGGGGGAAATCAGGGTGTATTGGGTGGATGGAAAATTGCAGAGTTCAAAGTATTTAGGGCACGAGTCAGAGACAGGTTCATAAGGATTAAAAACAGAAACAAAACACAAAGTCTGATAACAGGACGCTGATGGTAGAGGAAGTTGTGACACTGATAGTCATAAGGATAATTTATTGCCTGAGCAAACTTAATAGAAGAGAATATAGACATGGCAGAAGACACAATGAAGAGCTTATACATAGAGAGAAATTTTTGTGCCTTTTTTTTTTCTTTTACTCCTCAGATCTTGTCTTGCAATCACTACAATTAAAGTAACATAAGCCATATATATATATATATATATAGAGAGAGAGTTAATATGAGTGTATGTGTGTATATATATATATATATATATATATAGTTAATATGAGTGTGTGTGTGCGTATATATATATATATATATAATATATAAAAGTAAAGTCGTCGGGCGGCCTAAAGTCGGTATCAGCCAGTCAGCGAGGGAGTCTATCCCCTTTTCAATAGCGCTAGACAAAGGAGATTATTTTGCATCTGAGGTGGAGCGCCACACCTACCATCAGCTCCTTACTTTACCGCACAGATCCCTGTGCTACTCATACGCTGAGTTGGCGAGGACCGTATCGAACTAGGAACCTTGTGGCTTCTAGCCGAATGCTCTACCGACTGAGCTAACCCGGCCCTGAGTGTGTGTGTGTGTGTGTGTATGTATAATATATATATAGTTAATATGTGTGTGTGTGTGTGTGTGTGTGTATATATATATATATAGTTAATATGAGTGTGGTGATGGTGTGTGTGTGTGTGTGTGTATATATATATATATATATATAGTTAATATATGAGTGTGTGTGTGTGTGTGTATATATATATATATATATAGTTAATATGAGTGTGTGTGTGTGTGTGTGTATATATATATATATATATATATTAGTTTGTGCAGATACATTTAATATGTGTATAGTTTGTATGAGTATATATGTATTCAGTGGTTTGAATTCAGCTCATACATTTCTCTGACATGTTAAAAGGAATTAATGCCGCATCAAGTCATGTTGGTAAAAATAAGGGCTTGGGTTGTTTACAGTGCCTGCTATTGCTTAAGTGGTCACCCAATTAAGTATTAAACAAGCTCTGTTTAACTTTGGTGATTTAGCAGGAACCAGTGCTTTCATCATGCCTTGATCATAATCCTGTCACAGAGCAAACATGGTGGACACATATTGGCATGCAATGGTTTAATACTTAATACCTCACCAAAGCAAAAATAGTAAAACAAAAAAATAGACATAGTCGTAAAATACATCTTGTTGATGCATACAGGGTGGTTGTCAGTGATGCACTATCTTCATTGATGATTATGGGTTCTTGTGCATCATATCTGCTCTGATAGCAACCCAACTTGAATCCAGCATCTTCAAGCTGCCACCCTGTAAGCTACATGCTGCTAGCATTGACATTATGCTTCAAAATGAATATATAGATGATTATTTTTTACTTATTGTAGTTTAGGATGAGGTGGGGTCATGGCATAGTGGCAAATATGTTGAACTGTGACATCAGAGTGAGTTTGAACTCCAGTCACATTATTACATTTACTTTCGTAGTGATACCCTCAGGCAAGGTATGAACCAACTCACCCCTCAGTTTTGGGTTAAATAGTACAACTACTACTGTTCTTCTATAAGGATGACTTTGGTAACCCATGAAGGTTGATCTACCATTAAAACAAAGAAACCAAACCCAACCATTTTGTAGGTTGGAAAATATACCAAAATCAAAAGCAGTGGCACAGAATAAATAACCATGAACAATAACTAAATTAAATTGGCTGTCTTCCTTTTTCTGTCTGGGAACAAGAGTGGGTGGGTGTCAAAGAAATAAATGCATCTGACAGGCACATGCACTTTGTGTGATAAATTTTATTATTACTTACATGGAAAACTCAGCTATGGAAGTAAGTATTTGACTCATCTGGTAATGATAATAATTATAATCTTCTTTTATATTACTAAGATTTTCATTATGTCTATGTCTCTTCTCTGTATGTATGTATGTATGTGTATATATATATATATATATATACACTATAGTATGTGTGTATGTATGTATGTGCAAACTGTAATTCAGCAAAAATTGCATATTTTGATGACATTTTTATTAGAGCTATGGTTGCCACCAGAAAATTAATAAAATTCTTTCAGACTAATAAAGAAATGTGCTTGATGTTGAAGTTAAAATGATGTTTAAGCATTGAAAATGTCATCATTGCACAGACATAGCTCATATTGTAAAGTGACTGGGTCAACCAATATACAGTTTTATGATCAAACTGAAAGTGTTTGCACAATTACATCTTCCTATCCGTTCATATGTAGAGATGCGTGGTGTAATGGTTAGAGTCGTAGAAAATGGACTTGTCAACATGAGTTCAAATCCTGGACATGGCTGTTTGCATTTCACATAACGCTAATAACTTTGGAAAAGGTATGCATCCAACTATTCTCCCTCCAGCTTTGGGTAATAACAGGGCAGACTGGGCTCTTTAACTTGGTTAGAAACCAGTCTAGGAGAAGGAAAACTTTGAATTCAAACCTGTAAAACTTTGCTTAAGAAATTGACCTTGTGTCACATTATATTTATGCAGAGGGGTTGGTAAATATATATGTTCATATGTGTTTGTTTATAGCATTTACTAGTCAAACCCAATGACCCCTTTACACATTCATAAGTAAAGAAGCAAAAAAATGAATAATGGAGACAATTCTATAATATATTTATTTACACAACCCCTCCACACAAGCAGGATGTGGCACAAGGACAACTTTTTAAGCAGAGTTTAACAATTTAAAGATTTAAAGACTTTGTTGTCATGTGCGGCACTCATGACATACATAAGTAATCCATGCAGCCCTCGGGGCTACTCAGGTTGACATGCCTGTGCTAACCAGCACCTCAATTATATAAGTCTGTGGTACAAGTAAATTTATGAAATATCTATAAACTTTAGGATAAATACAAGGTTCCAGGTTTGATACTGGCCCTTACCAACTCAGCACTTGAGTAGCACAGCTTGGATCTGTGGGTGAAGTAGGGAGCTGATATTAGGTGTGGCAATCCACCTCAGATGCCAAAAAAAATTTCCCTGGTCCAGTACTAAATAGGATATACTTCCTTATTGTCCGACTGATACCGACAATAGGTCACTCTACGGACTTTACTTCTTACATATATATATTTATTTGATGCAATCCAATTTAAGCGTGGCACACCTTGTAAGTTCACAGCTTATTTTATCACTTCTTTATTTCCTTCCTCAAAAGAAACTGGAAAAATATCCCCTTTCTATTTTCTTTTTCAACCTTTTTCTTTCCTCACAATCAAAATGAAGTGATCCATTTTTTATCTGAGTTGATGACAGGGCAGGACATATGGAGGTACAAGTGTATTAATTTATTGACTCACAGGACCTATGAATATACCACAGTTTGATATGAATACTTTAAGAGCAACTGCAAAATGTTCAATATGTAAAAAGTATAATAATGATTAAAATCTCTCTCTCTCTCCCCCATTGAAAGAGATTAGTGTTATTGCTACTGCTCCAGCTCCCCCTCTCTCGTACCTTTTTGTGTCTGTGTCACACTTTAACACCCCATCCCCCTACTCAAATTCCTCTTATCAACTCTCCAACTATGAATCTTCTCAGGACTGGATGTATTAAAGTGTGACACACAGGTACTAGCATATTAATATATAGGTAATATATCTACATATATATCTATATATTTGTCATATATTTTGTCTTATTTTCTGTTTAATTTTGGTTAGAATGAAATACATATATTATTATATATATATTATTAAGTTGTCTTTTTTGTTCTTCATGTGAGAGTTACAAAAATATTTCATCAAAAGAAATATTTACTCATTTTTTTTTTTTTTTTCATCTGGTAACTTTGGAAAAAAATGTATTCTAGTCATGATGTGTATTTTCTAATAGAACACAATGACCAAGTGATAAATGGATTTGAAAAGGCCAATTTCTTTACACTGCTTTGCCTGAAATGTTGGAACTCAGCAACAGGCTGAACCAACAATTGAATATTTGTTGGCAATGAAATGGAATAAGAAATGCAAATATGAGAAATTCTTTAAATGGTCAGATTGGCACTGGCACAAAAGAAGCCTGAACCCAAAGAGGGAACTCATTGTTATTCATAGGGTGATGGTGAAGGCCAGACACATAGTCTGTGACCAAGGATGGCTAGGGACACTACTTGGTCCATCTTATAATAGTAGTTATTAGAATTAGTAACGAATAATATTTTTTTAAAAAGGAGGAAGAATAAAAACTAAGAAGCTTTGAGACATGGTTGGAGGGTGGAAAATATACCAAAATCAAAAGCAGTGGCACAGAATAAATAACCATGAACAATAACTAAATTAAATTGGCTGTCTTCCTTTTTCTGTCTGGAACAAGAGTGGGTGGGTGTTAAAGAAATAAATGCATCTGACAAGGCACATGCACTTTGTGTGATAAATTTTATTATTACTTACATGGAAAACTCAGCTATGGAAGTAAGTATTTGACTCATCTGGTAATGATAATAATTATAATCATTTTTATATTATTAAAATTCTCATTTTGTTGTGTATGTGCACATGCACATATATATACACACGCAGGGCACCTCATGTGGTGTAATGGTTAGCAAACTAAATTTGTAGACCATTGTTAGTGAGTTTGATTCTCACTGGGCATCCCATACTTCTGTGCTACATCTAAGCTAAGTTTAGTGAATAACTATATATATATATATATATATCTTAGAAAAGAAGGAAAAACTCAACACCGTAATTCCATAATAAATTTATTTCGACCAAAATTGGGGCCTATATTTTAAGTTGATTTAATATAGCTCCCCAAAATTCAGTCTCATCAGATTGAAGATCATTTCCATTACGGTGTTGAGTTTTTCCTTCCTTTCTAAGATAAATATTGCTCTGTATATAATCTAAAAAGTTTATTATACATTGAACTCTCTTTAGTGATTTAAAGATTCACTGTATTTATACATACTGGATCATACAATAATAATTCAGTGTATCTTAGAAATCACATATAGAATCATCCCTTACTACCAAGTTTTGGATACCTCTCATATATATATATATATATATATATATATATATACACACACACACTGACACACAACCCCTTTGCTATGAACAGAATGTGACACAAGGTCAATTTTTAAGTGGAGTGCAGTTGGTTTAAATTCAGTTTCCCTTCTCCCAGACTGGTTGCCTCACCAAGGCTAAAGGACCCAGGTTCAAATACTGAATGAAATAATAGCAACCCAAACCAGCGTACTTCTCATCGGGCAAGTATATATAAAAAGTAGTAGACTAGCCTACATAGTTCTCCTGAAGAAGGTGTACCTTGAACACCAAAAGTGGTAGAGAGAAAAACTTTTTCTATAACTATATATATATATATATATATATATAGTACTGGGAAAGCAAGATAAACAACTGCTGAATGCTAAGAGTCATTTGATTTTTTTTTTGGCCATGATAAATATATAGATATTTTTTCTTTCTATTTCAATTGAATTTATTACTTATCATAATTCTTGAACAATGACATTAACATAAATAACATATAATCATAAAAAATAACAAATATTTTAATAATGCAAATAGAAATTATTCATTGGTATAAATTTTTTTTTTTTTGTTAAATTTTATGCTCAGAGGTTAATTGTAAATACTCAAAAAAATTCTGGGTAATTTATGAGGAAGACCGTCCCGGTCTCCTGCCTCAAAACTTGCTACCGGTGAGTGGTGAAAAACCAACTCCATCTACGATTGAAGTATGTAGCCGAAGCAATAGATAGATATGAAGATGATTAGATAGATAGATAGTTTTTTTTTTATTAAAATATAAAAGAATATCTAAATACTCAGATTTTCTTTTATTCATGTTTGTTTAATGTCTTGTTTTTAATTTAAATAAGCAAGAATATCTAAATATTTTGATTTTTTTTTACTTGTAATTGATTGTTGGAAATAAATATATTAAAATAAAATGAAAATACCGAAAAAAATAAACGTTTTGGATTTTTTTTTATATGTAAGTGAATGTCGAAAAAAAAAAAACAAAACGCCCCAAGTTGGTTGTTTACTTTCAAGTGACACTGCTTCGGCTACAGACTTCAATCGTAGCTGGGTTGGTTTTTCAGCAGTCACCGGAAGCAAGGTTTGAGGCAGGAGACCGGGACGGTCTTCCTCATAAATTACCAAATTCTGCTGATATTTCAGAAATGATGTGAGGCATTTAATTTAATCTTTAATTACTGTTAGTTATGTTTAATTCCATCTGTAAGATGATAAGTGTTATGTGTGTGTGTGTGTGTGTATATATATTTATTATGTTTGGGTGCATATTTATTTTGGGTATGTGTATATTTATCGTGCGTGTGTATTTCACCAAGGCATACCAACAGCATGTATTCCCATGACTCTTTATTGCCATCTGTCCTTATTGGCCATTATTCTTGGTGAGTTGTCTTGATGGTACTGATGTGTCCATATGTAAGCTTCCTTAGGAAAACATCACTAATCAGTTCAGCTTTACTTCTTCAGCAGTGCTCAACATGTCTTACTCTGATGATTTGCAAGATGGGAAGTAACTGCCCATTCAGCTGTTGTTTTATAGAGTGCTGCTTCAAGGATCTGTTTAAAACAGCATCCCTGTGTAGTTTCCATCAAGCCTTTTCAAGTGAAACAGTAGTACTCATACGACTACAGTTTTGAAGAATTCCAATTTTATTTTATCAGAATCATCAGATTTTCATATGATTGTTAACATATCAATAACAGTCCGGAATTCTCTTGCAAATACACCTGCTCAAGCTAGATCTCTGCTGCATAGCTTGGAACAGGTAGCAACAGGCATTGGTCTGTACTTGAACTTATATAAAACTGAGTAAACTGTAGGAAGTGTGTGGTGTAATGGTTAAAGTCATGGGAAATGGACTCGTCGCCCCGAGTTCAAATCCTGGATGTGGTAATTGCATTTCACTTAGCGCTAATCCCTTGGGAAAGGTATGAATCCTACTCTCCCTCCAGCTATGTAGACTGGGTTCTTTAACCATGGCTAGGTAACCAGTCTAGGAGAAGGAAAACTCTGAATTCAAACCTGTTGAACTCCGCTTAAGAAATTGACCTTCTGTCGTATCCTGCTCGTGCGGAGGGGTTGGTAAATTTATATAAAACTGAGTTCTTGTGTTTTAATCAACATGGGGCTATCTCCTCAATAAATGACAAGTCTCTGAAATTAGTTTAATAGTTCATGTACCTCGGTAGCAATATCTCATCTACAGAAAGTGATGTCAACATGCACACACACACACACACATATATATACATGTATTTAATGTGGATGTGTGTTTTTATATATTCACATATATATATATGTGTGTGTGTATGTGATGGCACATAGTGTAATGGATATTATCATAGGAAATGGACATCGTGAGACAAGTTCAAGTCTTGCACAGGGTTGTTTGCATTTTAACATATCACTAATACACTTGGGAAAGGTATGAATTCAATTATTCTTCATCCAGCTATGGGTAAAAAGGTCAGACTAGGTTCTTTAACCTTGTTTAGGTAACCAATCTAGGGGAAGGAAAACTCAGCTTAAGAAATTGACCATGTGTCACATCTTACTAGTGCAGAGGGGTTGATAAATTATGTGTGTGAATGTGTATGTATATATATATATATATATATATATATATATATATATATATATATATAATGGTGTGTATGTATATATACATAATGGGCATGTTTATAATATGTATATTGTGTGGGTGTATATATTTGTGTGTTTATAATATGTGTATATTGTGTGGGTGTATATATTTGTGTGTTTATAATATGTATATAATATGTGCGTGTATATATATATATATATATATATATATATATATATATAAATCTGTGTCGCCATCGGGTGAGCGTACCATTGCTTGTGTATCTTTGTAGAGCATCATTATAGCAGCAACAGTTTCTTCTGGTAGCCCGTATGCTAGTAGTATTTGTTCCATTTTTCCTCTGTGTATGGAATCAAATGCCTTGGAAAAATCTACGAATAGTAGCGTTGCCTCTAGATTCTTTGCTCGAATCCCTTCTATGATTCGTCGTATAGTCAGGATCTGAGAGGTTGTGGAACGGTTTCTACGGAATCCGTTTTGGTTTTTCCTAAGAATTTTCTCTATTTCGGGTCGGATGCGATTAAGAAGAAGGGCATTATAGATCTTGGCTGCGATAGCCGTAAGAGTTATGCCTCTGTAGTTTTTAGCTATTCCTAGGTCTCCCTTTTTGGGGAACGGGAGGATGCATCCTTTTGTCCATTTATCTATTCTATTTTGTCTATATACTGCATTGCATAGCCTAAGCAGTATGTCGCTGAACTTGCCCATTTTCCATACCTCCGGGGGTATTTCGTCAAGACCCGCCGCCCTTCTACTTTTTAGTTTATTTAAGACTACGTGGAGTTCTTCTGTTGTAAAATCCCCCAGTTTTATGTCTAGTTGTCTATCTATGATCTTTTGCGTGTTATTTACCATGATTTTAGGTGTGTTCCCCAGAAGTTTCTGGAAGTGGTCTTTCCATTTTTGGAGTCTTTCTTTTTGGCTGTTTGCCTTTAGTTTTGATCTAGAGGTACTTTTCCTACCACTAATTTCATTTACTGTTTGCCATGCTAATCGCGACTGTCTGTCTTCTACCGATGATCTAATATTATTTATTTGTGCTTGTATATATTCTGTTTGTTCTTTTTTGTATGTTTTGGTTAATTCTATTTGGGCTTTCCTAAGGTTGTGTAAATCGGAACTGGAGTCCTACAAGGAGATACACTAGCACCATATATATTTATCATATGCTTAGACTATGTACTCCGAACATCATTAGATACCATAAAAGAAGAAGGCTTCACACTAAAAAAGGCAAGAAGCAGGCGATATCCCGCACAGAAAATCACAGATGCGGACTACGCTGATGACCTTGCACTCCTTGCAGATACACCACCACAGGCCGAGTCACTACTGCATAGCCTAGAGAAGGCTGCAAATAATATTGGCCTTCATGTAAACTCCGATAAAACAGAGTACATATGTTTCAAAAGGAAAGGAGACATAACCACACTCAACGGTAAGCCCCTTAAGCCAGTAGAACAATTCACATACCTAGGTGGTAATATCCTATCCACAGAAAGCGATGTAAATACACGAATAGGAAAAGCGTGGTCGGCCACAAACAAATTATCAGTAATATGGAAATCCGATCTCACTGACAAGCTAAAGCGACAATTCTTCCAGGCGGTGGTTGTATCAGTGTTGCTGTACGGATGCACCACATGGACCCTAACGAGGCGCCTTGAGAATAAGCTGGATGGGAGCTGCACAAGAATGCTGCGTGCAGTCCTGAACAAATCGTGGAAGCAGCACCCCACGACGAAACAGCTATATGGCCACTTGCCCCCCATCTCACAAACCATTCGAGTGAGACGGACAAGACATGCCGGGCACTGCTGGAGAAGCAAGGATGAGCTCATAAGTGACGTTCTCCTGTGGAAGCCAACACACGGACATGCTAGTGTGGGCCGCCCAGCAAGGACCTACATTGACCAACTAAGCAAAGACGCAGGTTGCTGCACAGAGGACCTCCCTGGGAAAATGAATGATAGGAAAGGTTGGCGAGAGATTGTCATGGATATCCGTGCTAATAGCGCGACATGATGATGATGATGATATATATATATATATATATATATAAACAGCAACCAAGCAAAAATTGTCACTTTATGGCAAGATTTTTATTAGAGCAATATACTTAAAATGATCTAACTTCAGTTGGAAATTGTTTTATAATCTAATTTGCAACTGAATAATAACTTAGTGAAGTCTACATTTTACACTGGATATCATTTCTTAATCATTCAAATCCTCAGTATAACAGAGATAACTATGGAATGCTAATTAGTTTTATTACTTTCTAAATAGAAACATTAGTATCTTTATGGAGGGCTGTTATAACAGAAACCAAATAACTATTGAGGCAATCTTTTGCTCATTATGAATAGAAAATGGCCAGCAATTTCAAGTGCTGAAAATTCTTCTAAGGTATGATATCTATATTTATACTATGTCATAATGACCCTCTATAGTATTGTTCTATTTAACAGTTTTTAGTTTTTTTTTTAGGTAAATATCTAGATTGCTAAAGTAATACTGTATGTATTTATCCAACTCCTCCACTCAAGCAGGATTTGACACAAGGTCAATGTTTTAAGTGGAGTTTAACAGATTTGAATTCAGTTTTCCATCTAGATTAATTGCCTAACCAATGTTAGATCTATCTGATGGTGAGGTTCCAGTTCTGGAGGTTTGGGGAATGTGGAGCACCCCTTCATCACCATTGCTCCCTGGTCCACTCTGACCCGGAGAGGTAGTACCTGTTAGGGTCCCATTTATGGGTTAAATAGAAAAACATGAGTTGATAAATAAAATTGTATTATTCATTAAGAATTGATTTATTTCAAAACTTTATTGGCATTAAATAACCCACTGAGGTTGATATGTCGTAAAACAAAACCAAAACCAAATCAAACCAATGTTAGAGCCCAATCTTCTCTCCATAGCTGGAGGGAGAATAATTAGGTTCAAACAGCCTCATCTAAGATTTGAACTTGTATCACCAAATCCATTTCCTTCAATGATAACCATTATAATATGAGTGCCTGTTGTAACATAACAAATGTTACTAAATGAGAAATAACCAGAGGTTGGAAATGGAATGGAATCTTTATAACATTAACAAAATACAATACTTGTCAGCAGTGGGAAGAAGATAAACTACTGCTAGTGATATAAGGGTGCACAGTCAGCATAATACCTCAGTATTTATGGGGATTGGGACATATCCATTAATGTTCATAGATAGGGTATATAACAGTGCTTCCCTTTTTTTCCCAATTGTTATACTAAGACTAGAGACCACAGTTTCCCTGACAATTTACCAATATCTGGATGGAGAAGAGATGAATTCATACTTTTATGAAGGGTATTATTAATGCTCTGTGAAATGCAAATTGCCTCATCCAGGATTTGAATGTGTGTCCATTTCCTTCGATGATTACAATGAGCACCTCAAAGAAATGATACTTTGACTGTAAAGATGGCTACATTATTATTTCCTTGTTATTAATGGATGAATCTGTTAAACCTATTTGTTTGATACTTTGAATGTGTTTCAACATGTCAACCCTTTTTAAACTCATTTTTCTATTTAACCCATAGATGGGACCCTAACAGGTACTACCACTCTGGGTAAGAGTGGACCTGGAAATAATGGTGGTAAAAGGGGTACACCACACTCTAAAATTGGAACTTCACCACGAGATGCAGTTTGACGTCATATACAGGACTAAAGACCCTCCAACCACTGCCTTCTAGCACATATATGATAAAAATGGGGTGGGCATAAGAGTAATAGGGTTGGGACAATCATATAAGTGCTTGGGCTTTATGTGACCAGCTAATTGATCATGGGTGACCTCCCCAACCACCTGTCTAGTAAGGGTCAAAGTAGAGTGTTGCATGTCATGAACTGCTCAGCCACCAGGATTTCGTCCTTAAGCATCACAGGTTACCACCCATAGCCAACAGGTGACCCCATTGGGGTGAGTCTTACTCCTCTGTAGAGGTGTAGTCTGCATATTCTACTGTCCCAGCCAACAGGGGGGTCTATTTTGTATTTTGAAGGTATTACAGATGTGTTCTTGTGAGCTTCTCCTCTGATGGCCAAAGAATTCTATTTGTATTTAGCAAGATTTATTTGGTTACAATATGCAAGAATTTTTTTTTCATACATCTATGAAAAAGGTCAAACTTGTCTTATTATTAGCAGCAATCATTCTCAAACACCTGCTTCTTTGGATACATTTTTTAAAAACTTTTTTTTTCTCCGAGTGACCAAATTTTTTTATGAAAAGTCAAAATGTTGCAGCCTAACCATGCAGTTACTAGGTCTCTCCCAATGAACAAACTCTAACAGATTAAATAATTACTGCCACTACTGCCAGGAACAGTCCATTAAGCTGAGGAGGTGTTTGACTGTTCCACTGCCCAATAGTTAACAATCTGTGACAATCATTTCCAGGCTGCAGGTTCAATCCTGGTCAACGGTGAGAGTAACACAGAATAATAATTAATTAACACACTATAAGCAAAACCAAATAGGCTACTACTCAGCAAAGAGTTATGATGATATGGCAATGAAATGTTATAAATGATCGGGAAGAATGACTGGAAAAACGTGGATGGATAGGGAGAGACCCAGGTATTTAAGAAACAATGAGATATTAATTTACTCTGGACATAAAAAAAGAGAGAAAAACTGATTGATTTTAACAGTATGTCAACCTGTGACATCGCAGTAAGTAAGTTCGAACTCAAGTTGTGCTATCACATTCACTTTCTGACTACTACCCTTGGGAAAAGTATGGACTCCCTCATTGCCCCCAACCATGGGTTAAAAGCAGTACCACTGCTGTTCAACAAGGATGTATTTGCCATTCAAATAACCCATGAAGTTTAATATGCCATTAAACAAAGAAAACAAACCAAACTAAAATAGATCTGCTTTTTTCTTGTTTGAAGCCTTGTGGATCTCATCCAGGCTTTCACAACACAAGTTCTACACAGGCAGCTCTCCTCTCAGGAACAGCTGAACTGTGAAGCAAATACCATATTGTTCAAAATGGAGAAAAACAATATATTTTTTAGGAAAACAGATCTACAAAAAGTATTTGTTCAGCTTAGCTTAGTTTAGTTTGGTACAACAAAATTACAAGTCAAAAATAAAGATCTGCAAACCGAGATTGATAGCAATTAGTCCACAGTAAGACATCCAAACTAATCTACAGTAAACTTTCTTTTGGGCAACCTGAATTCAAATCCTGGACAAAGCTGTTTGCATTTTACATAGTGCTAATACCCTTGGAAAAAGCTCCCTCCAGCTATGGGTAAATAATAGGGTGTTAAGCAATCAACCTAAGAGAAAGAAAACTCTGAATTCAAATCTGTTAAATCCCAGTTAAGAAATTGACCATATGTCCCATCTTACTCTTGTGGAGGTGTCAGTAAATGCTCTTTTATGTAAGCATGTATTTACCTGGGAATATCAAGGGAAATATGGTCCTTATCTTATCTTTACTGGCTTCCCGCTAAATCACCAAAGTTAAGCAGTGATGAGTCTGACCATTTAAGCAACAGCAGGTACTGTAAGCAATCTGTGTCCTTGGTTTATAAAAAAATCACTTGATTCAGCATTAAATGACCCAAAAAGGGTTGATATGCCTTAAAACAAAATAACCAACTTTACTGGCTTACAATCCAAATTAACAAATCCTGTTCAGATTTCTCTATCTAGCATCACCAACCAAGTGCAGACCAATGTTATTTCTGAGCCTATCTAATATATATATATGTATATATGTGTGTGTGTGTATACTCAAGTATGTTTATTATGTAGTAGATCCTTCAGGAGTCTCAGTAGACTAAAGAGTCATCTTTGTGTTCGCACCCTGTCTATTGGATACTTGAAAAGAAAATAAAAACATGAAATGGTCTTACTTGTGCATGAATTTACAGTCAACATATATATATATATATTTGCAAGAGTATGATTCAACTTAAGACCAATCTCTTAAGTGAGTTTAATTGGAATTCCTTAGGTACTATAATTTACTCTGAATTTAGAGAGAGAGAGAGTGAAATGAGATCACAGTGGAAGAAGGGAGATTGGGGATTTGAATTCTTAAAAACAAAAAATATGATATGAATTCTTAGAAATGGTAAGACGTGGGAGAAAGAGTAGGAGGGGGTTGATAGAGAGAAAGAGAGACAAGAAGGGTGGTAGAAATATGAATAGAGAAAAAGATAAGAGAGGTTGAAGATGGAAGAGAGGTTTCCATGGTGGGAGGAAAGGGTACAAGAGGGGGTCAAGGTAGAAAAGAGAAGATGGTGTTAAGGTGAAAGAAGAGGGTGTGGGGGATATGAACCCTTAGAAACAGTAAAAATAAGCGCATTATAGATTGAAAATTCTTCTCTTTTTTTTTTCATAATACAGACATTTTTCTCTAAATGGTCCAAATATTAAAGTGGAAAGGAATTGTTATTAATGATTTACAAAAAGAAACCTGCATGACTCTTGGAGATTTCATGGGTGCTGTAAATTACTTTGAATTTGTCAAAAGATAGAGGTGGGGTGGGGAGAAGAAGTCTTGGGGAGAACAAAAATAATCAAAACAGATTATTGAAGACTGATCATTTATTTGATCTCAGCATCAGAAGAGCATCACAGTTCATCAATAATTAGAGATTTTTATTTTGTCTGTGAAAAGTAAATTTATATTCTAAAAGGCATTGGTTTTGGTTTCTTTGGTTTCATGGCATATCAACCTTCATGAATTAATTAATGCAAAAGCCATCTTTTTAGAAGATCAGTAGTGGCACTATTTAACCCATAGCTGGGAGGATAAGAGGGTTTGTACTTTTTTTTCAAGGATATTAGTCCGAAAATTAAAATATAAGCTCAACTTGGGTATTATGATGTCACAGTTTAGCATGTTAGTCATTATGCCATGGAGACTCCCATCCTAAAAAGCATCTGGTTAAAAAAAAGTTACCATCTTTCATATTTCTATCATCCTCATAGTAAAGTAAAGTCGTCGGGCGGCCTAAAGTCGGTATCAGCCAGTCAATGAGGGAGTCTATCCCCTTTTCAATAGCGCTAGACCAAGGAGATTGTTTTGCATCTGAGGTGGAGCGCCACACCTACCATCAGCCCCTTACTTTACCGCACAGATCCCTGTGCTACTCATACGCTGATTTGGCGAAGACCGGTATCGAACTAAAAACCTTGTGGTTTCTAGTCAAACGCTCTACCGACTGAGCTAACAATGGCCAACATTTTTTGTTGAATAGCAAAATTAGTTGTTTCTTTTGTGTTTTTAAAAAATTTTAAAATTATTTATATTTTTCATTTTTTGTTTTAGTTGGTTTGTTTTTTGTTTTTTTTCTTTACAAACAACCCAACACTCAAATACTCGCTTACTGTAAGTGTACATAGTTAATTATGAGTATTATAGATATATGTATATAGTTGTATATTTGTTTATATTTAAGGAAGTGAGGTGTAATGAGTAATGTATAATTTTACATATCCATGAATAGAGAGTTTGGGTGTGTCCGCAGGTGTGGCTGCTTACCTCTATAGATATTATATCTGTGCTCTTGTTAAGGTGCCATCAATCCATAAATCAAACATCTGGTTCTCATACTTAAAGTGCCCATTGATTGATATGCTCTACTTATCATAATTCCCAGCTTATAAGTGTTAAGTGTTAGCACTCTTCTTGCAACTTGAATGCCTAAAGAAAAAAAACATAACTTCAGTTGTTACTATTACACATTAGTTGGAGCAGAAATAGTTGTTAGAAAGTTGAAAGATCACTGAAAGATATTTTCTTCAAACTTCTTGCATTACATTGGTTAGTTTGTTGGTTTTATGACATACCAACCCTTGTGTTATTTTATGCTAAGGTCAGTCTTTTTATAATAATAATATAATAATATCTTTTCAGCTAGTATATTAGGACTGAGACCTGTCAGCTGTTCCTTATAAATATTCATTTTAAATCCACTGAATATTTAATGTCATTCCACAGATTATCCAACTTTGATGCTTTCAAGTAACTATGCTTTGTATTTTTCTGAATTTTTGAGATGAGGCTTCACAATTTGTATTATTTGTATTATTCAGACTATTGTCCTCATCTTTATTGCTATCTGTACAATGTTTTGGTTGATGTACCCTTTCTTCAGGTATTTCTTGTTGGACTCTGGAACCTTCTCAAAATCTGGGAACCTTCTTTTCGAATTCGTGATGGCTTCCAATTACAAGAAAAGGTTCCCAAGTTCGACAGGAAATAACTGACTGGAGGGTACATTGACTGAAACGTTGTACAGATAACAATAAAGATGAGGACAATAGTCCGACTAATCCAAATAATACATAGTCTTTGTATTATTTAGATTTTTCAAACTATTGTCATACATATCAATAAAGATGAGGACAATAGTCCGACTAATCCAAATAATACATAGTCTTTGTATTATTTAGATTTTCAAACTATTGTCATACATAACAATAAAGATGAGGACAATAGTCCGACTAATCCAAATAATACATAGTCTTTGTATTATTTAGATTTTTCAAACTATTGTCATACATACAATAAAGATGAGGACAATAGTCCGATACATAGTCTTTGTATTATTTAGGACGACAATAGTCCGACTAATCCAAATAATACATAGTCTTTGTATTATTTAGATTTTTCAAACTATTGTCATACATAACAATAAAGATGAGGACAATAGTCCGACTAATCCAAATAATACATAGTCTTTGTATTATTTAGATTTTTCAAACTATTGTCATCATTTTTATTGTTATATACTCCATGTTTTAGCCAATGTGCCCTCCATCCTTCTTTAGGTGTTTCTTGTCAGGAGCCTTCATATAACATTGAGAATCAGTATTGTCTTAAATTATGAGATAAGTTATCATCCTGGAAATTCTTCAGACAATTGAACCTTTTCTGATAATCCATAGTATTTTAAACACAATGTTTAAGATGACTTATTTCTTAGTTCGGAGGAAAAAAAGGGCGGAAGCCTCCTTTTTTATACGAGGGAAAAATATTTAGGTAATAATAAAAAAAACAATGAAAGAAATAAGATCAATATTTCAAAAAACATCTGAACTACATGCTTCATCATCTGTTCAGTTTATTCATAAGGCACCTGTGGTGTAATGTCATAGGAAATGGACTTGTTGAGCTGAGTTAAAATCCTGGACGAGGCTGTTTGCATTTCACATAGCACTAACATCTGTGGGAAAGATATGCAACCAACTATTATCCTTCCAGTTCTGGGTAAATAGTAGGGCAAGTCTGGACTCTTTAATCATGGCTAGGTAACCAGTCTAGCAGAAGGAAAACTCTGAATTCAAACCTGTTAAACTTCGCTTAAGAAATTGACCTTGTGTCACATCCTACTCATGCAGATGTGTTGTTAAATATGTATATTTATAAGTCTTCCTGCACTATTTGTTTTTTTTCTTTGTATAGGAAGGAGGTTCTCTTTAGTCTTGCAAAAGCAACCAGGTGAGGGAAGAAAATCTCTGAATCTAAACCAGGTGTACCTACCTAAAAATTGACCTTGTATCACATCCTTCATGTGGCAGAAGGGTTAGGTGAAATATATATATATATATATATATAAAGCTAACTGTGGAATGTAGTATTCTTAAGAGATTGGAGTATGTATATATATACTGATCTCTTCCAAACAGGGACAGGGTGCGATGCAAGTCAATTTATAAGCCACATACAACTTGTTTACACATGACAAAAGCTGAAGAATGAATAGGCCAAAATCCTGTCTTAAAAATAACCAAGAATGTCAAAAGTTAAGTTTTCTGAAGAATTTGACTTTTCTCAAAGTTGTCAGTTTTCTACATTCTGTAATTTTAAGGTCAATCATTCAAAGAGATTTTTAAAAAATATATAATATTCCTTTTGTTTCTTTTTGTTTCAACTCCATTAACTCATTGATCATATTCAAATGTACAATACTTAATCCAGCTTGATGCTGCCATTTTTATTATTTACAAATAAAATAGAAGGAAAAAAAATAGTGAGATATAAACGATTCAAAGTTCCGTGATGGTTCCTGAATACGACAAAAAAGTTCCTGAGTTCAAAAAGAAGGTTCCCGAGTCAGACAAGAAATACCTGAAGAAGGCCGGAGGGTATATCGGCCGAAATGTTGTACAAATAACAATGAAGATGGGGACAATAGTCCGAATAACACTAATAATACTAATGAGATATAAACCTCTGAGACCAACACTTTATGTTATTTCTCATGGCATGAAAGAAGGCCAAAGAAGGAATCTGCAAAAACAACAAAATAAAAATGTAAAATCAAAAGTCTGCACAATTCTTGATGAATTATGGAGACTATTATTTGGTGTTTTTGATCTTTACATATTAGCCAATGTGTTCTTTGGTCTTTGTCATTGACTACATACTAGGGTCAGTTTAACTCATTTGATAAAGCATTCACCTAGGAACCACAAGGTTCCAGGTTTGATACCAGCCCCCGCCAACTCAGCATATGAGTAGTACAGGGATCTGTGTGGTAAAGTCGTTTAGCTATTCTTAGATTTGAATATCCAAGATTCCTGCAAACTGTGGTAATCCTCAAATCAGGTAAAAAAAAAAAATGAGAAAAAGATAAACTACAGCTATATTTATTGTTGTGTATTTTCATGTGTATCAAATAGTGACAAGAAGAAAAATGTTCTACATACTTGAATAATTTTCCTTTATAAACAGATTTATACTGTTACCAGTTCTTTCCCCTTATGATTAATATCACTATAAAGGTATATAGGATTGGAACGAAAGTCTTGTCCAATACAAAATAGTACTTATTTAACCAATAAAGACAACATGTACATTGAGAAATATAAAGAAAACTTCAATCGTCAGTGTTTCTAAAATGTTGAAAATAGTCTCACTTAGGGTCCACACACCTTTGCCAATATTCTGGAAGTGTTTTATGCCGTTTGCATAGAATTCTACAGTTTTTGAAGGGAACCAGTTTTCCAAAATCACCGTTAACTTCTTCAGTCGACTGATACGTTTTCCCATGAAGTGAGTTTTTTATAGGAGAAAATGGGTAACAGTCTGACAGGGAAAAGGTCTGATGAGTATGGTGGATGCAGTAATAATGTAAAACTGAATAAATTTTACTTTGTATCAGACAAGACTTTCGTTCCAATCATTTGCAACAAATATCATTTCTCCAAATGTTTCCTTGCCAGAGAAGTGAATCAATATAAAACCTTCCAAAATTTGTGAAAAACAAATTAAGTTGCATATCTTTAGTTGGTTAAAGAAAAACTTTAAGGATGGCTAATGGCCAGTGGCCAGTCTGGTCATCCTGGCCATGGCTTTAATACAGACACTTGTTATTTGACTGTAGGTGTTGGTTCATATGAATACTACCTGAATATATTTTCATAATGTGTTTCTTTCAGTTGAATATTAAACTGCTAACCATTTCACTTGTTGGATTTCTATTGGTGGTTTCTCATATATAACTTCTCCAATCCCATTAAGAATCCTTGCAAATTCAATACTCTTAAGGAATTTCAGTTACTAGGATTCTTATGTATAACTACTAATCTAAACAAAAGACATTGTCAGGGTAACAATTCCAAATCATTATAATATATTGGTATGGTTTAAACATTTAAATTTGTATAATATATGATATATATATAATTGTGC
>CM042146.1:69249077-69254077 GCA_023376005.1 Doryteuthis pealeii | reverse complement strand
TACTAAGGTAGCTGATATGCCTGCACCAAGCACATCCCGCCTATAAACAATTACTGTGAAGACAATGAACTATGGTTACTGGGGAGATTTACGCTTCCATATTGCTGATACAGCTAAAACTGTTAAATAAATTGGTTTAATAAATTAGGTTTTATTTGTGAAATACATCTTTGTATTTAATCTTGTTTTCAATTTGAAGTATACCAAAAGAAAAAAAAAATAGCGTTTTTGCATATGTGTATGGGGGAATCCATTGGGAAGCCAAGGAATGCTAGCCTGAACGAGTTTGGGAACCACTGCTCTAGGGAATATCACTCACATTACAACCCTCATTTAAACCTTTGTACCAGACTAAACAAAGTTTAGTAAATATTCTAGCATATCTTACTGGAGAGCAATAATTAGTAAGATCCTCTCATAGAATATTATTGCTTTGAGTTGGATCCTCCTGGATTCCTGAAGTGTTTTTGTTCTTGTGTCACACTTTTGTTTTATGCTGAGATTTTTATAGTTTTGAAAAATCTTTTTATTATTTATTTATTAACTTATTTTTTAAAAATATTATTACATTAAAACTGTATTTAAAATTGTTACAACTTAAAACATACTTAAAACATGTATTATAATCTAAAATTCCTCTAAACAAATTGATCATTCATTATTATTAATAATCTTGACTGGTAATATTCTTCATATTAAAAAAAATGGGAGGGGGGTGAACCTTCTTATTTAATTTTTTTTTTAAATGAAGCTCTGACAGCATTTTAATTTTGACTTACCAATTCTAGTTCCTTTTATCACAACTCGGTGTTTTTTTTTTCTTTCTTTTTTAAAAATATAGATTGAAGCTCTGTTAATTATTATTACTAATTTTATAACTTTTGACAATATTTCTGTTTTTTATATTCTACCATTGATTTCTTATTAATCAGATAGGGGCCAGTTTAGCTTAGTCAGTAGATCATCCGCCTAGGAACCACAAGGTTCCAGGTTCAATATCAGTTATCCACCAACTAAATGCATGAGTAGCATGGCTTGGATCTGTGCAGTAAAGTTGGGAGCTGATGGTAATTCTGGCACACCACCTCAGATGCAAAAACTATCTCCCTGGTCTAGCTCTAGTCAAAAGAGGATAGACTCTCATTGTCCAGCTGACACCAACAATAGGCCAATCCACCAACTTTATATTTTTACTTACTCTTGTTAATCTAATGATTTTTAATTTTAGAAATTCTGCTACGATATTGGTACACAGTAAGAGGAATCACCAAGTGATATTACAAATAGCACAATAAAGAAATATCTTGGGCTAGATGGGTGGTCGGAGAGGCCCCCTCCGATCAATCGGCTGGTCACATCAAGCCCTAGCACCTATATGATTTTCCCAACCCTATTACCCTTATGGCAAGCCCCAATCCCTTTTTATCATATGGGTGCTAGAAGGCGCTGGCTGCGGGTCTACATGTCCTGGGAATGACGTTAAACTCTATCTGATGGTGAGGTTCCAGTTCTGGAGGTTTGGGGAATGTGGAGCACCCCTTCATCACCATTGCTCCCTGGTCCACTCTGACCCGGAGTGGTAGTACCTGTTAGGGTCCCATCTATGGGTTAAATAGAAAAATGTATTTATAAAAAAATTGTATTATCCATTAAGAATTGATTCATTTCAAAACTTTATCGGCATTAAATGACCCACTGAGGTTGATATGCCGTAAAACAAAACAAACCAAACAAACAAATCACACTTTCTGGAGTCAAATATCTTGGAGAAATTTACAAACAAATGGAATTAGTGGTAGAAAAAGCACTTCTTGATCAAAACTAAAAGCTACCCCTGAAGAAAGACTTCACAAGTGGAAAGAACACTTCAAGAATCCCTTATGTTTGATTAACTGGCATGCCTTTTTTTTTTTTTTTTTTTTTTTTTTTTTTTGTTCATAATTTTGGTCTTTGAAAAATGGCAAAATGGTTCCAATCATTTCCGAAAGAGTTGTATTTCAACAGACATAAATTTCTTCAAGAAGAACAGCAGCATATAAAAGTTGACAGGATTTGTTGTTGTAACCCTATTAGCATTTTGGTCAGTCACAAATCTTGATCAAAACTAAAAGCTACCCTCAAGAAAGACTTCACAAGTGGAAAGAACACTTCAAGAATACCTTATTTTTGATTAACTGGCATGACTTCTTTTTTTTTTTTTGCTCATAATTTTGGTCTTTGAAAAATGGCAAAATGGTTCCAATCATTTCCGAAAGAGTTTGTATTTCAACAGACATAAATTTCTTGAGGAAGAACAGCAGCATATAAAAGTTGACAGGATTTGTTGTTGTAACCCTATTAGCATTTTGGTCAGTCACAAATCTTGATCAAAACTAAAAGCTACCCCTCAAGAAAGACTTCACAAGTGGAAAGAACACTTCAAGAATACCTTATTTTTGATTAACTGGCATGACTTCTTTTTTTTTTTTTGCTCATAATTTTGGTCTTGGAAAAATGGCCAAATGGTTCCAATCATTTCCGAAAGAGTTTGTATTTCAACAGACATAAATTTCTTGAGGAAGAACAGCAGCATATAAAAGTTGACAGGATTTGTTGTTGTAACCCTATTAGCATTTTGGTCAGTCACAAATCAAAGATAATCAGTCATGATAGATAGAAAATGTTTTTGTCTTATCTATCTTACCAGTCACCAAGTGGGCCATTTGTACTATTCTAACTGAAGGAGGAGAAACAAAAGAGAGAAACAAAAGAATCAGCAATTCTCTTATAGCAGTCAATCAGTACTGGCAGTGCGATTACCACTATTTAAAACAACTGTCCTTGTCTAAAACTGTTAACAGTCAGAAGAATAAAGAAAGCTTTGAGAAATTCTGTAGCACAATAACAGAAAGAAAAGTATTTTATCCAAAGCACTTTCTCTGCCAGTCAACCTAATATGGCTTGTCTGAAATACTATAAACATTTGTATGTACAGTATCACCCATAGATAAATAAACCTCTACTAATTTTTAGTCCGCCCGGTCGGCTGGGGCGTTAGAATGCATCGACTGCACTTCTGCAGAGGGGTAAGACTCCCCAATGGGGCCGTGGGTGGCAACTTGTGATGCTTAAGGATAGAGCCCAGGTGGATGAGCAGTTTATGACATGCAATACTCCACTTTGGCCCTATCTTGGGCTAGACGTGCGGTCAGAGAGGCCCCCTCCGATCAATCGGCTGGTCACGTCAAGTCCTAGCACCTATATGGTTTTCCCAACCCTATTGCCCTTATGGCAAGCCCCAACCCCTTTTTATCATATGGGTGCTAGAAGGCGGTGGCAGCGGGTCTACATGTCCTGGGAATGACGTTAAACTCTATCTGATGGTGAGGTTCCAGTTTTGGAGGTTTGGGGAATGTGGAGCACCCCTTCATCACCATTGCTCCCTGGTCCACTCTGACCCGGAGTGGTAGTACCTGTTAGGGTCCCATCTATGGGTTAAATAGAAAAATGTATTTATAAAAAATTGTATTATCCATTAAGAATTGATTTATTTCAAAACTTTATCAGCATTAAATGACCCACTGTGGTTAATATGCCGTAAAACAAACCAAACCAAACTAATTTTTAGTGAAACAGTTAAGTCGTAGGAAATGAGATTGGCCACCCGAGTTCAAATCTTAGACAAAGCTATTGTATACGTATTATTATTTTTTTTTTTTTTTTAACTAGATTTATCCCCATATGATTACATCCTCTGGGGATACTTAAAGACCAAAATCTTTAAATGTACATTGAAAAAAAAATGTATTTTCCTGACCTCCCACCAGGCTGGATTAACACAAGATCTTTCTTATGTGGGGACTTTTTATGGGGCATCAAGTTAATATCAAACTCACTATTCAGTAATGGTGTATCTGGAAAACTAGTCTGCTAACCATTACATCATGACAGGACACCTTTTTAAGTGTGTGTGTGTGTGTGTGTACATATGTGGTTGGCACTATTACACTTGAATAGCTAGTAGTGAACCAATGTACAATATTATTAGGAGAATGCTCAACATCTGTGATTGAGCATTAATAAATAAATAATATATTTTAGAATATTTTTATTTGTATGGAAATCCAAACTTAATTATTCAAGTGGAGCAATTGTCGGGCAGTTTGGATAGCATGAAACCAATGGTAGTAGACTTGTTTCCATACAAATTAATATATACTAAATATATATATATATTCTTTGGTTCTCAACCAGAATGTGTGCGTGTAATTATATATATATATATATATATATATATATATATATTTGTTTTGCATATGGGAATTACATATAACCTTTTCAATATCGAAATGTTAAAATTGGTATAGTCTAAATTGAGAGCTCAATGCTTAATTGGGGAATTATATACAGAGCAATATATTTCACAAAGAAAGTCATATTCCGACTTACAATTGGTCATTTTCACAGTTAAAAGTCAAACTAAGAATTTAATTAGTAATATACATATTTACCCAATCCACACAAGTAGGATGTGACACAAGGTCAATTTCTTAAACAGAGTTTAACAGGTTTGAATTCAGAGTTTTCCTTCTTGACTGACCTACATTAAAGAGCCCAGTCTGCCCAACTAAGAAAATATTAAGTATTGTTAAGTAGGATCTATATTGCCTTTTTATTTACATTCCAAAGCCGAAAAATCATTCTGTCAGACTATTTATAAAACTTTTAACATTATTTTTCTTTTTCTTTTCAGGTAAGCCATCTTCTTCTTAATTTGTTATTGGGAAAGTCCTCTTCCAGGTAAGTTGTTAAAGATAATCTCTAATAATAAATGCGAATGTCAATGTGACAAATATTTTTTTCCACTTTACTCCTAGAGGTCATAGCCCAACATATCATACCATTTTGGAATCAGGCTGACTTTTTGAGCCAATCAAAAACATTCCAGATCAATTCTGGACCCACAATTCTGAAATTTTGGATTCAAAAGTTTTAATTACTGTGATTGTTTTCATATAATT